>JARHVA010000318.1:4722500-5432500 GCA_037957365.1 Torreya grandis | reverse complement strand
TCTCTGATTCTTTTGTACAAATACATTCTAGTGTAGTGTGCCCTTATCCACTTATAGTGGCCATATTCCATGTCAAATAACTACTATTTTTTTAAATTAAAAATATCCTTTTAGGTCATCCTTCATTTTTCACATGATCAACTAAAGGAAATTATCAAAATATTATCATATAAATATATTTCAAGAGTCACTCATTATCCCCACTTGTTATTCACTTAGTTCAAGTATATACACTTCCTCACATTGAGAATATTTATCCTATTCCACCCAAATTCTCAATTGTTCATAAGGGGTGGCCATAATCCAAGTCAATATCCCTCTAAATAAAGTCAATAGATATCAATGTCAAGTATCTAATCCATCTTCTAACTAAACGTTAAAGGAGCATAATCGCACATTCACTCTAGGTGAGATAACTACGTGGGCTTGATTTCCCTCCTTGGATTATTAGATATGTAGGTAGTGGTTAATCATCAATGGGATAATTGATCTTGAATTATCCCATTACACTCTCCTCTTCTTATTGAAAGTTTTCAAGCTACAAAATTACCCTAAGTATTTGAAATACAAGAGAAGATAAACCACAATTTACATGTGTCCAAGCCCTAATTTTGATATCTTATATTACTCAGCATCTATAGGTGTACAAGAAAGAGTGATCAAATTTTATTCATATTCAAATAGGACAATTTTGTGATCAATAGACTCAAATCACTATGTCACTTTCCACTTATATTAATCATGTTCACAAATATCTTTTACTTCTACCTCTAATCTATCATTTATATAATTTTTATTCTTATTTATTTTTATGTCAAAAACTTGTCACATTCAACTAAGATAAGTCGGTATTCAATAGAATGAAATGCATTACATCATAATCCACTTACAATGGTCATGTCCATTCTATTTCTAATTTTATGCCTAATATTGAGCCTACACAATCACCTCTTCTTATGATTTAAATTTTCAAATAATTATAATAGTCAATAGAAATTAGTGTGCATTATTTTTATAAATCCTCTAAGTATTTCCAAAAATAACAACTTTCTATATTCAATATTTATCAAAATTAAAATAATTTAATATTGTACATCTTTAACATTCTAATATTTCTAGTTTTACACCTATTAGAAAACATTGAAAATTTATATGTTTTATCAAAAATAGGGTAAAACATATTAATGAATTTGAAATATTATTTTTGAGCATTTGATTTTATGATTTGGATTTTTAACTTTTTTTCTTTTTACTTTATTTTCATAAAAACTATGTTCCAACAATTTTGAAACTCATAGAATTTGTCATTTTGGTAAAAGTAGTCATCAGTTTTACTTGACTCATAGTGTGAGGGGAACTTCCCTAATATTCAATCCATTAGATAGGACTATTCATGGATTTTCATTTTCATGTACCTCACGATATATTGAAAACACGTAAGGTTTTATTTTTAGCCATAAGAAGACTTTAGTCATTTGTTCTTGTAGTACATCGATAAGCAATTATCCCCGAGAATTTATCTCAATATACTATAGAGACAAGATAATATGGTTATGGTAAAGGTAAAATCCTCTATATTTAGTACCTTTGCAATCATATTCACTATTTATGGCTAGGATCAGTATATTTGAAATCTTACAAGTCAAACACACCCTTGAATAGTTGTACATATTTTCCCTTTTATTTTATGCCTTTTCATGACACTCAATGAATTTTCATCATCCTTGCCTCTAAGGCATAGTGTTAAATTAAGTGGACCTACTTTTGAGCATATTCAAATTCCTATAATATCTATAAAATGGATATTGTATATATATATATATATATATATATATATATATATTTGATGAATATAATGATGTATCTCTTCATAATTTTGTCCACATTGAAGATGAAGTTAGTGATGAACATGATAAACAAGATAAAGAACTATGCATAATAATCAAGATAATCTTAAAATCTCAAGTATACATTCAAATTTGGACACTCTACTTTTGAAACCCCAATTTTGACACTATTGACACCCTAATTTGGACACTTTAAATACCCTAATTCATTCCTAGTCCACTCTAATCCCATTTCCAACACACCCCTAGCCAATCGACTTGCATCACACCATCACCCTTAATCAATTAATCATAGTATCCTTAACTCTATCATTACCTTACTTGATCCCACCAAAATAAAACACCAAATTAGTCAACTAATTAATCACTTTTAATTAGATGATTAGTCTTAATAATAAAATCAATGCATAATCTAGAATCTAAAATATAAAAATAAAAGGAAATTCAATTAAATGAAATCATCAAATCCCAAAAATCCAATACATGAAGCAAGTGAAATTAAACCCATCCCCTCATCAAAGAAAACCCATAATTATCCAACCTCTCTCATTTAATAACCAAGTCCCCTTATTTAATGAGGATTTTGACTCAATATTATCCACCCAATTCTAATCAATTCAACCATCCATTTTCCCCATCCACTATCTATAAATTGAACCCCTATCCTTCCTTTTCAAAAATCTTCAAGATCCTAAGGATGTCATGTGCATGGAGTGAATGAAGCTTGGATAGCCTAAGTAGATCATGCCATTATGAGAATAAGACATCAACATCATCCTACTATCTCATCATTGATCTAAGGGACATGTTACATAAATTCTTACATGGGTCCACTTGAGCATCCACAATCCAACAATTAAGTGAGAAAATCTACACAACAAGAAGACCTTCATGGTAAGTAGAGGTAATATCTTCCTTACTATCTCAATCAGAGGTATTTACAATTAATTTAGAGTATAAATTTGAGATGGTTTTGACTTTATATTAGATAGATCTAAATTTTACATATGTCCATTCTTGGCATGCCCTATGGGATAAAACTTGTTTTATTTTACATTTCTCCTTTGTGGTTAATTTTTTATCATCTATTATCATTTGGATTCTTAATGCTTTCAAATTTGAGTCAAATTTATCATTTTTAAGATTAAAATCCCATTTTCAATAATTATCATTTGTACCTTCTATAGTGATGTTTTTATCCTTGGTAATGACATCTACTTAGGAAATTTTAATGTCTAAGTTTGTCATATCTGATCTAATATGTTGGGAGGGTTTAACATCTACACCCTATATTTTGATGCCTAAACCTTATATTTGATATCTTATTGCTATGTTTTGATGTTTTCACCCTATATTTAAGTGTTTATGCCATGTATTTTGATGTTTACACCCTTTGTTTCAATGTCTACACTCTATAGTTCAACATATGCACCTTATGGTTGGATTTCTATGTATTTTTTGATTTGATGTATATGACCTATGATTCAAGATTTGTGTCTTCTTTCTATCAATGTCTAAACCTTGATCTTTGGCATATTCACTTTTATTTATAACATCTACGTATTTTGTTTCAGCATTCGTATCTTATATATTTATAACATGCAGGTAAAATCATGTTCAAAGACCTAAACTACTCAAATTACTAATGCTTGTATTTTAAGCTCATTATTCAAAGGCTTGTGGTCAGCCAACATCACATTTAATCTTAATCAAATAATCTTTATATTTCTTATTTTTTAGTCTTTCTTATGTGCATTCATCTTATGACTGTGTATGCTCTTTCCTCATGTTGTAAGGCAACCTTAGAAATCAAAAACAATCTATGTCATTTGTGTCTCCCAAGGATGACCACATATGTTCTTTCCTTGTAATGAAAGATGGCATTAAAAATGAAAAATGGTTTTCACCTTTTTATTTTTCTTTTTAAGGATTTTGTGACTTAGATTTCATCAACAAGAATTAAGAAAATGTTCATGTTCTTGCAGACTCGAGTATTGGTCAGACTTATTATTAATAGATTCTTTTTAAGGATTTTGATACTAGATTCTTAAATCTGCTTAACATTAATTGTCAACCTAAGGTACGTAAGATTTTAAAATATATCAGTACTATATATGCATTATTAATTAATAGGCTAAATTAATTTTTGGTTGTAGTAAAATGAACTTATACTAATTTCACCATATAGATATACAAAGAAATTATTATAATAGAATGCAAAAATTATTCACACTTATGAATCATACATGCATCACACTTTATATAATCAAACTAGTAATGAAATCAATTCACACAACACATTTTAATCTAAGAAGGGTCAAGATCTTCACTACAACTCCTTTTGAGGGGCCCCTCCTCATTTAAAACTGAGTTCTAATCCTTCTCTGAGAGACTTACAAAAGTTTCTTACAGAATCAGCGTTCTCATTACTCAGATATGTAAACATTAAAGCTTTCTACAGTAAATTACAATATTTATAAATTAGAATGTAATTATTGTCTACAATTCCATCATTGCTAATGCAATCTAATTTCTACCATTAAATGCATAGGGTAGTTTATTAGCTTTAACCAAAAACACTAAACTAAGAAAGGTACAACTACTTTACAACTAATCTAGTCAACCTTCAAGTGGTTAATAACTTAAAGTTACTTGTTTTTAGGACTAAATGGGTAAAGGACAATATATGCATAATTTTTATTTTGTTTCTAATTCTCCTTTTCATTGTCCTTGTCTTATTCATCCTTTGGTAGCACATCTAAGTTTCACTTCATGTGACAGTTGCTATGGAAGATCCTCTTTAATTATTTACTTTATTCCTAAGATAGTTGGATGTGTCCTTAAAATCCAATTACTTATTATCACAATAGTGGTTTTTTTCTATGTAGTGGCTATGGGATATTATAGGTGAAAGCTTTTAGTTACTATGGGCAACCTATAGGTGAAAACTTGTAGTTGTTATGGGCAACTTGTAGGTGAAAATCCTATAGCTTGCTAGTTACTATGGGCAACCTATAGGTGGAAATTCTACGATTTGGTAGTTACTATGGGCAACCTATAGGTGAAAACCCTATAGCTTGTCAATTGCTACAATTAACCTATAGGTGGAAATATTGTATTTGATACAGGTTGGAAGCCCCTTTTGCTATGGGCTTCTCTATAAGTGTTATGACTAAGCAAGATCTTGCAGCCTTATTCTACCCTTCAAATGTTTATTAAATAATGTTGCATAAGTATATAATCTAATCAAATAAAAATCATCATTAATCCATAACACAACATGTATATATGAATGCACACATATAATCATTAATTAATTCATTCATTTACATAAGTCAAGGATAGTTCTATGGATTAATATGGAAAAAGATATATAATGGGTTATGGATGAAGTTATAAAAAGAATAATTAGTGACCTCATCACACCCCCTACTTAACCTCTTGATTATCCTTGAGCAAGCCTTCCCTTCATTTTAAACCCACAATATTTCTTGAAATCTAAGGGCTCAGTACAGCCCATCCCTTCAAAGATATAAAAACCTTTAGCATCATCTATGTTTTTCCACCTTTTCTTCTCTAATTTTATATCAGTTGGCACATTCCCTTCCCAATCAAGAATTAGAAACCAAAAATAGGTGGATGAAACATCAACCCTAAACAACTTATCCTTTTTTTCCTAACAAGTTCAATGTACATATATACTCTGTGTATTGCCTATTTAGGGTTCTGAGAAAAATAAGGCTCTTTTATTTTCAAGAAATCTAAAAGTTCTACCCATCTGTGTAAACAAGAAACAAAAATTTGTTTTCCATCTCCCTCCATGAGACTCAAGTAGTGGCTATAGACCTCTACTTATTTCCTTATGACCCATGCTCATGGAGTATCTATATTCATAAAGGTAATCAATTCATCTATTATAGCTTCTAAATCCACAAATTCACCCCTAATCATAAGGTAGCCTCTTTTTCTTTCTCTTGGTAGTCCTTAACCTATTTTTTTCTTTTTTTTTTCATTTAGGACATATGAGGTAAAGACATTCAATTAGACATCCCCTACGTATATATTAGGATTCCACTTTGTATCATGTGGTAAATCATACAACATGTAAAAATCACTCAATTGTGTCTATAAATCAAGGTTAGCATGCCTATAGACCTCAAAGAAAGACTTAGGATCACATACAATGTAGGAATGATCACTATATATCCTCTCATATTTGAATCTAAGCCACCTTTCCTCTAAGTATACAACATACACCCTAGAAGGTGATCTAAATTCCATTAACATCTCAGAGGTCTCATACGTGTTAGTGATCTTTTTTTTAAAGTAAGTTATCTTAGTCTCAACCTTTTATAGGATTTATTTGATATCTTCATGCTACTCCCTTGTTTCAACATATACCTTAAACCTTTGTATCAACTTCTTATGATAAGTTTCATCAATACTAAATTTTTCCTCAAAAAAATTCAAAAGATCATCAATTTGTACTAGACTAGAAGTTGAAAGGTCTAGATCAATCACTTCTTCTACTAAAATTATTTTTTTAGTGGTCAATGTAGGAAAAAAACCTATTGTAGAAAGATACTAAATCCAGAGCATTATCTACTATAGGTTCTTCTAGGGGTACACTAATGTCATCTGTAGGTAAGGTGGATGAAGCTATTGTGGGCACTTATAATGGAGTTGATGTAGGCTCCTCTAATGTCCTTTCCTTGCTTGAATCTTTTCCCATAGATGGATATATAAATTTTGTTTCCCCCATAAGTGTTTCTAGGCCTCTTTTGTCTTTTAAATTTGTTATTTTATTCCTCAACCTATATATCTCTTTCATGGCTTGTTTTAAAGTTTGGAACTCCTGGTCATGAGGAACTACATCTTGCTCTATTATTTCTTCCATGGTCCTTTATTCAATCAATTCTTCCTCTTTTATAGGTTGATCTAACATCCTTATTTCTTATGATGTATACCCTTTTTGTTTGAATAGATCCATGTCTTCCTCTATAAATCTAGGTTTCTCAAGTGATTGTATTTCTTCTTCCTTTGTAGAATATTTTTTAGTAGATCATTCTACTATTTTAAACCCATCAAAGGTCTTAAAAATTCTAGGATCCTTCTTCCTCCCTTCATCTTCACTAATGTTTATAGGAGATAATGCTAAGGTTGTCTTTTATCTTTTAATTATATGATACCTCCTAGATGGAGGTCTCCTTATTTTTAATGCACAGGGCTTGTTCCTTTTAGTCCTCTTTTTCTTTTTAGGAGGGGGAGCTATGGAAACATGATATTACTGTATAGTCAGTGATGGAAGAACTTATTACTAAGGATCAAATTTTATGGCATCCCCCTCTTCCTGTGTAACTAGTGATGGAAGAACTTCTCCTTTTAAAGGATCCATAGTGGGAGACTCTACTTTTTGTGATGAAACTATATGAGAAGGAATATGCTACCCAATTTATTTTGGTGGACTTTCCTCCTCCATGTCCTTGGGAGGTAGCACTAATTTTCTTCATCTTCTCCAACCTATAGCAAATACAGGTGAAACTTGAGTAGCTACGAACTAGCTAGTTGTACCAATACCCATAATATTCTCTTGTGTTTTTTGTTGGACTTGTTCCTTAAGGGAATCCACCTCATTTTTTTACTCCTTTTGTCAAGATTCACTAGTCTTTAGGGTTATAAATTGTTCCCAAGCAAGGTCAAGTCTAGTATCTCTTATTTCTTGTTTAACCAATAACCAAATCAGACAATGATGAGACAATTCCTTTTCCACCCCCCTTTGGTAATCTTTAGACATTTTTTTAGTATATTCCCCAAGTGTTTTTAGATATTAATAGTCTTTACATGCCTTAAATTATTTATAAATTTCAATTGGTGAGTATAGATCAAAGAGTACCTTCCTTCACATGTCAAATATTTGATTATATATGAGGCCACCTCCCTCTAGGCTAGGGGTAGACTCAATCTCTCTACACCTCCATTTTATAACACTAGCCTTTCATTGCCTTGACAAAAATATTGTCTAGCTAGTTGGCCATTAGGTTTCTCTTCCCAATTTTCCCATATTCTTAGTAACCTGGCTTACCAGTTCTTCTGTAACTAGAAATGTAATGTCAAATACTATCACCTGGTCTCCTATAAAATTTATTGCAAATTTTTTAGTATGAAGTTCTAAAAAATGTTTTAGTTTCTAAAAATATGTATCCCATCCAACCCTACTAAAAATGGCCCAGTTGTTTGGGTCTCCTTGCAACTGCCTATGATCTGAGGGTCCCCTTCTCACTACTGAACCTCCCATTCTAGCTAGTTTATCTTCTTATCAAAATTTTAACAAATATATATTCAAAACACCCAATTTTACCTTCAAACATCTACCTGTATCAAGGCAAATTTCTTCACTAATGGTAGTTTTGGTTGTAGGGTGTAGCAATAACTTGCTTAGGTATTTTTTTATTGAATAAACTATGATCTCAAAGTGGAATAAAATTAATGTTTCCCATATTGAATTGTGGTGCAATTATGGCATAATTATGAGTTTTCAATCCATATACATAGATTATCCTATAGTGCATGTGATTGATTGCCTGTAGCATTCTCCCCCCACGTGAAGTGTCACTTATCCCTAAGTGATGTGGTATGTGTTGCATGTAAAGAGATATGACAGGGTCATAATGAGGGTATGAGTGTTTAGTTGGCATATCTCATGACAAGACTCAATGAATGATGTTATAATAATTAAATATGCTTTTTAATATAATACATGTTATATTAAAAAATAAAGTGCTTTTCTATGACTAAAAGATACACCATACCTATTTAACTATCTATTCCTAGGGTTGCAACATATGAGATCTATATGTGAGTATTTTTTAGAATAGAAGATTAACTTATTATTTACTCATGCAATTATTACCCTAGTGGTCATGATTGTGATGTATTATTACCCTTGGATAATTATGTGATCACAGTACCCTGTCCATCAATTATGCCCTCAACAACCTACATGTAATCATGATGACCTAAAAAGGACTAGAGCAGTGATCTTGTAGTGGTATGAGAGACTATTTCCATCCTTCCACAAGGTGGTTATTAAATATCTTTGTTTTCTATCCAAATCAGATCTGTTATGAACATGAAAGAGGGAGGGTGATGGCATTTATTGTACTTGATTTTCTTTGCATGAGCCTGTTGATGGCTTGTTTCTCTTATATCTTACTCCCAGTGAAATGATGATATTTGTTGATGGAATATTTGTTTAGGGAACTTTTGATTTGGTAATCAGTTGGTTTATCAAACTTGGGACTTGTGATCCAAAAAAAGAATATCCCATATCTCTCTTATTTCACATAGTGAAATTATTTCCCATGAAGTGAATAGAAGCTGAGAATGATTCTTTTGTGCCCCTGTAGCCATAAATTCTAGTCTACAACACTCCAAATAGAGATTAGAATTATATTCTTTTATTTCAACCTTTTATTTATTATTCAAATTTATGGTCATTCCTTAATAACGCCTAAATTTTCTACTCTAATCTTCTTTTACTCCTCCTCTAGCTTGTCAAGTATCTTCCATGAATTTCTCAATAGCCCATGGCCAAAGCCATAGCTCATAGTTTGTGAAAAATTAACTTAAAGCTACTAGAGAGGTGTATATAGGAGTTAGGATGTACCTATAACAACTATAGGTTGAGCCCGTAGCTACTATAAAGTTATGCCCAGTGGTGATGAAGGTGCCCACAATAACTATAGAATAACCTGTAGTAACTGAAGGAATTCCTTCATTGACAAAGGTGCCTATAGAAATGGTGAGGGTGCCTAAAATAACTACAAAAAATTGATGTTACCTATAACAGTTATGAATATGCCATCAGCAGCTCTAGGGGTACCTTATTTCCCCTTTTTCCATAGTTGTTTCTTACCTATAGCAAATACAAGTTGAACCTATAGCTACTGAAGATTGAGGCTAGAAGCAATTGGAAGGAAAGATGTGTTATAGGAAGATGATTAGTTTTGCTCAAAATGATTCCATGTTATCCATTTTTGGTTTTTATCCCTAAATAGTTACGATGCTAATTTTTTATTTAGGCCCTTTTTTATAGTTCTAGGTAGCCAACAAGCTGGTTTGCTCCCTAAAAAATACCAAAAATGCCCAAAAGGGTTTTCATTATTAGAGTTTTTTTATTATTCTAACTATTGCATGTAGTAGAATGTTTATTCTAGGTCCTTGCCATGTCATCTGTGAGTTTGAATGGTCAAGGATTATGTGAAGATCTTAGTCTTCATGTTAGAGGAGGGCTAGAATGTCCTCCTCTCCTTCTTCATCTTCTTGTTGGTTGGTTCTCCTTATGGGTAATGAGATATCATTCTGATTTAGCACATCATTGAATATATTTTGTAATTTCTTATATACCTGCTTGGTAAATTCCTCCTAAGTGAGTGGATTTTTGTACAATTTTAGCCTATGTCCATTAACCAATAGATAAAATCTCACTAGATCAATGGTCTGGAGTTGCACTACTCCATTGTCATGAACATGCTCAATCTTAAATAGACTAATCCATCTAGTCTAGAGATTACGCTTTTGATCCTTGTATTTTGAATCAAAAAGAAGGGCCCAATCTCCTACGTTAAATTTCCTAGTCTTAATATACTTGTCATGCCATCCAATCTATTTTTGTTGTACACATTTTGTGTTCTATAGTGCATGTTACCTATATTCATCTAAGGCATTTAGTTTCATAAGTCTTTATTTTTGTACTTCAAATATATCCATCCCAAGTTCTAGTATTATTCGTAAGGTAATGTGCTCAAATTAAATTGGTAAGATATGTTTTTTCCCATAGACCAAATCATATGGGGTGAAGCCTGTAGTGGTATTCTACATGATTCTGTATGCCCAAATAGCTTCAAGAAGTCTAGCCTCCCAATCCTTATGGGACATAATAATAGTCTTGGTCAAAATATTTTTTAACTCCCTGTTGGTAACTTCCACCCATCCATTGGACTGTGGATGATATGGAGTTGATTTCTTATGTCTAATCTCATATTGTTAGACTAGGGTAATAATTAAACTAGCAGTAAATTATGGTCGTTCATCAATGAATATTTTTCATGGCACACCATACCTTGTGAATATTTCTTCATAGAGGAAAGCTACCACCTTTTCATCTCTTGTGTGTGTAAGAGCCTTTAATTTCACCCATTTAGTGACATAATCAGTACATATAATGATGTAATCTTTATTATTTTATTTTAGATCCAAATGTCATACAAAATCTAAGCCCCATTTTTCAAATGGTTTAAGCACCTTTTGAGGTTGTAAATGCATCTCATCTGAATGTGTGGGTATCCCCATACATTGATATATGTCACAATGAGTTGTATACTTTATTGCATCTTGATGGATTAAAGGCCAATAATACCTAGTATTCAATATTTTTATTGTTGTACACTTGGCTTCAAAGTACCCTCCATAAATTTCATCATATCAAGCTTTGAGGATATTTGGAACTTCATCTTCTATGAGACATATTTTGATGATGGAGTCAAGACCAGTATAGAAAAAGAATTCAAATAGTTAGGAATACTTGCCACTTTTTTGAATCAAAACTCTTTTTATTTAAGGAGGAAGTGTTGTGGAAGTAGCCCTATTACAAGGTAGTTATAAATATCAACATACTAAGGTGCGGTAAGGGTGAGGGAGAATAGATACTTGTCTAGAAATGAGTCATCTACTATAGTATATTCTTGAGGGGATTGTAGTCATGATAGGAAGTTAGCCACAACATTGTCCTTACCAGGATTATCTAAAATAGTTAGATCAAATTCTTTTGATAAGTGCAACCATCTTATCACTCTATACTTAGGATAGTTGGTTTGTTTATAAGGTACCTAATTTTTGCATGGTCTGTATGAACAAACACTTGGTACCCTATTATGTAGTGATGAAACTTGTTGATATCATAGACTACTACCAAAAAAAAAATTAGTGACCATGTTATTTAATTCTTCTACCTATAGGTTCTTGCTTACAAAATATATGGCATAGATGAATGCTTCTTGTTTTTGTCCTAGAACATCTCCCAAGGTAATATTTAAAGTATTTGTGTGAATATGGAAGGTAAGCTTCCAATCAAGACCATGCATAACTAGGGTGGTGGTCAATAATTTCTTCAATTGTTTAAAGGCTACATCATAGGCAGGAGTCCATATGAATTTAACATCTTTATTCAGGAGAGTAAACAATGGTGTTACTATTTTACTAAAATTATTGATAAATCTTTTGTAGTAACCATCATGTCCTAAAAAAATATTGACATCCTTCTATTTTTGAGGTACAAACAAATTTTTTATTATGATAACTTTTGCAAGGTTAATATTGACTCCTTCAATAGATAAATGATGGCCTAAGATAATGCCTTCTATCATTAGCATGTAGCATTTCTTGTGGATTAAGCAAAAATGGTTCTCCTGATAGTGTTGTGATACTTTATTTATGTTCTTCAGGCACTCATCAAATGTTTCTTCATAGATAGTGAAGTCATCCATGTAGATTTCTACACATTCATTGGCCAGATCTAAAAAGATACTTAGGACAACCCACTGGAATGTTGCAGGAGCATTACACAACACAAAAGGTAATACAGTGTAAGTATAAGTACCCTAGGGACAAGTGAAGTTGGTCTTCTCTTGGTCCTTAGGAATAATTCTAATCTAGTTGTAACCACTAAAGCCATTTATAAAGGCAAAATATTTGTCCCTGCTAGTGTGTCCAACACTTGATCAATGAATGGTAGAGGAAAATGATCCTTTTTGGTTGTTATATTAAGTTCCCTGTAATCTATACAAACATGTCACTCTCCATTTTTATTTGGTATAATTACCAATGGTAAATCCATTCACTATCTAAGATGTGATATATAAATCCATCGGTCAGGAATTTCTACAATTCCACTTTGAATATTTCTGTAAGAGCTAGATTCATCCTAAATTATCATTGTTTGATTGGTTAGCACTCTTCTTTTATATAGATGTGATGCATTCATGTTTATGGACTAATTCCTTGCATATCCTCATAATCAAGTAAAAGTGCATTGATTTGCATGCAACATGCTTACTAAGCACTTTTCCTCATTTGACTTTAACTTATTATTAATAAGTAATGTTTTTCTTGAAGAAATTTCAATTTTATTTACAAGTGATTTCATCATTTATAAATTGTTGATAGATTTGGTGTGGATGTAGCTATGAGGTAACAGTTGATGGAATGTTTCCTATATAGATGCATTAGATTTAGCTTCTTCCCAAAGGTTAGAAAATGGTCACTTTATGCATCATAGGTTATTGGGATCCTCAAGATTAGTCTAATAATTATTTTGGAGGAAATTTGAGAGAATTGTGTCTTCTTCTTGATCAACCAAGGTGCATACATGGTCTATGTGAATACAGGAATCAAGGGAGGTTGGTCTGCCTCATCTTTTTCAGCCCATAATATATGCTCTAGTTCTAAGGATGGTTATGTTGGAGGATAGAGGACCAACTTTTTAGTGTAGTTACCATTGGATATCAACATATTACCTGATCTAAAACTAATGAATCCATCAATTGTGACAAGCTAAGGTCATCCTAAGATGAGAGGGTATCCACCTAAATTATACTTTGATTGTAGCATAATGAAATCTATAGGATACTCCCAAGAATCTATAGTAATGATAAGATCTTCAATGACTCCTTCCAGTCTGACTATAGACCTATCAACCATTTAAAATATTGTAGATGTGGGATGAATATTATTCAACTATAATTTTTTCATGGTTTCAATTATCATTACATTCATTGTATCCCCCAGGTCTATCAATGTATTGGATAGTTATTGGTCATGGATCTGAACTATTACTACTGGGCATCTTGGATCTAAATATTTCTTTAGTAGGGTATTTCCCAAAATAATTTCTATCAGTTGGATAATCACATGCACTATATTATGATCCTTCTTCTTCCTTATGGGTTTATGTAGACATAGGTCTATCACAATTTTGGAATATATAGGCACATCCTTAATGGCCTAAAAGAGAGGAATTTTAACATAGATTCTTAAGCTACCCTATAAAGTCAAATTCAGGCTCAGTTGTATGGCACTAAAGGTTAAGATGTTCTAAAAATGGTAGGGTTAATTCATCAATGGATTTATTTATTGGTTTGGAAAGTTATTATAGTGGTGAAGGTGGATTAGCATGATCTTTTAGAGTTTCTTGAGTTGTCTCCATTATTACGGGTGGGGATGGGGGTGGTAGAACTCTTCCTGAACATAGGTGAACTTCATTGATGTTCATTGTATATGTTGGGTACTGAACATGTTCAGTACTCAATGTCAGTTACACTAACTTATTTACAAGATTTTGTATGAGTTGGGTAAGGAGCTGATTAGGCTTGGGTGTAGCTTATGTATTGGGCATAATAGTGGGAAGTTGTTATTATTGTTGTGGAGGGAATTTTCCTTGATAGTTTCCCCAGAGTTGATTGGGTCTCTAAGGCTACTTCCACTGGTTTGTTAGGGGTGGGTCTTGGGGTGGTTTCTAAGCTTGTATCTAAGTGATGGAGGCTAACAAGAGGTAGATGGGTAGCTTTTTTAAGGTGGCTTCTAGCTGGTATTAGGATGTGGAATGTTCATCTATAGACTATTCTAATTGGGAGTAGTATTTGAAAATTTTGAATTGAAAAAGGTATAATTTATAAAAATTAATTTTTTTCCCATACCTGGATAAGATGGTCATTGAACCCAAGGCTTTATTTGTGAAACATAGAAAAATTATTCCTCATCTCCTCCTATAGTATGTAGTTATACTATTTTTGGTTATTCAACTATGATGTTATCTACTTTAGCCTGAACCTTATGACACCTATAGTCTGTTTCTACTTCTTATAATCCAGACAATAGATGGTCAAAGGTTGATCTAAGGCTACTTACTTTTGCATTGTGTGTAGGCTATCCATTTGGGTGGCTAAGTGACTAATGTATCTTGTTTCATGTCTTGTAATAGGTTACTAACTTCAGATTTTGATAAGCCACTTGTGGTTACTAGTGGAAGCTTGTTGCCCCAAACTTTATTTATGGCAGACCTAGAATATTTTTTTCTCAGCTCTTTGATTTTAGTGAATGTCATTCGATAGATATCTCCCCCACTCATTAGGTCCAAGGTTTCTAGAAAATATTCTCTAACTCCTTTTATTAAGATGAGTTGTAGAGACTCTTCTCTTAGTGTACTTTGCTTAAATTTTTGTACCTTGAACATGAATCATTCAATTTAGTCTTCCAAGGATTCATCCACTTCTTGAGTCATTTTGAAGATGTCATTTATTTTATAATTTATTACTCATTCATACTCCTGATACTTAACCAAAAACTTATTTTTCATGTCTTCCCAATTGTGGACTGAATTACTACCCAGTCCCATGAACCAGTGAAGTACTTAGTCTTTGAGGGTGGTAGGAAAAAGTTTCAATTTGTTTACATCCTAGCTATAGTCATAGCTTTGACAGAAGATATCAAATTTTAACAAAAATGTGTTTGAGTCTTCTGATAATGTGCCTTTGAAATTGGGAGAGGTTGAGGGTAGGATATTTTTCATTTATGTTACATTTGTTGCATCTGGAATAGAAAATTCAAAAGTAACTATCTGGAGCCTTATTTTCATCTACAAATTCTCCTCCTCTGTTCATGATGGATTTTATTGTGATATGAATACCAAAATTACTCAGGATCATATCCTCAAATTTTGTATCAATCCCTTGATCAGCATGATAGTAGACATTTATCTATAGTCTTTTTATCAGATGAAAAATATGAAGACTCTCCTGAGCTTTCTTTGATTTGTTCAATAAAGCCTTGTTGGAATGTTGTTCTGATGTTACTTTCTAGAATGTTTGGTTCATGTAGTTCTTTCCTTTTGTTTCTTCTTATTAACTTAGCTAATGATTCCTCTAATTTTGTTTCCTTTTTCAAATCCAATAGTACTTCTTATGTAAGTTGTCTCCTTTTGTTTGTAGTGTTCCATTCTTCAAGAGCCCTCCAACTTATGGTATATCTTTTAACAAGATTTTTAGTTACTGTAAGTATTTATGGTTCTTTCCTAGTAGCAACTTGTGGCTTATTTGGTAGGAATATCCCTTGAGAATCTCTTTCTCTCCACATAAATGTTGAGTCACTCCTTCAACTATCTTGTCCCATCCTGCACAAGGTTAGCTTTTTTCATTTTTATGTGTTTTAGGGGTTGTTTCAAAATGAACAAAAATAAAATGTAGAAAAATAAAAGAATGCAAAAATTAAAAAAACATGAATTAAAATTTTACCTCTAGAAAGAAGTAAAGTTATCTAATGAAAGTAGGAAAGTTACTCTAGAAATCAAGAAATGAAAGCAGGAAAGTTACTCTAGAAAGCAAAAAATGAAAGTAGTAAAAGTATTCTAGAAATCAAGAAATGAAAGTAGTAAAATTAATCTAGAAAACAATAATTGACAACCTATGTGATAATGGTGCTAAAATGTTGGCCAAACTTATTACCTAATTAATACCAAATTCTTAAATCTTCTTAACATTAATTATCAACCCAAGGTACGTAGGCTTTTCAAGATGTTGGCACTATATATGTATTATTGATTCATAAGCTAACTTAATTGTTGGTTTTAGTACATTGAACTTATATTGATTTCACCATATAGATGTAAAAATAAATTATTATAATAGAACGTATAAATTCTTCACACTTATGAGTCACACATGCATCACACTTTATATAATAAAACTAGTAATGAAATCAATTCACACAACACATTTTAATCTAAGAAGGGTCAGGATCTTCATTGTAACTCCTTCTGAGGGGGCCCTCCTCATTCAAAATTGAGTTCCAAACTTTCTCTGAGTGACTTATAACAACTTCTTACAAAATCAACCTTCTCATTATTCAGATCTGTAGTAATTAAAGCTTGCTACAGTAGATTACAATATTCAAAAATTAGAATGTAATTAGTGTCTACAATTCCATCATTACCAATAAAATCTAAGTTATGTCATTAAGTACATAAGTCAGTTTATTAGCTTTAACCAAAAACACTAAACTAGGAAAGGTAAAAATACTTTACAACTAACCTAGTCAACCTTCAGGTGTTAGTAACTTAAAGTTACTTATTTTTAGGCCTGAGTAGGTAAAGGACAATATATGTAGCATTGTTGTTTTTTTATTTTCTCCTTTTCATTGTCCTTGTTTTATTCATCCTTTGGCAACACATATAAGTTTCACTTCATGTGAGGGGTCCATATAGATATTATAGAGGATACTCTTCAATTATTTACTTTGTTTTTAAGATAGTCAGATGTGTCCTTAAAAGCTAATTACTTATTATCACAATAGTGGTTTGTTTCTATGTAGTGGTTATGGGATCTTATAAGTGAAATCATGTAGTTTCTATAGGCAACCTATAGGTGAAAACCTACAATTGTTATGGGCAACCTGTAGGTGAAAACCTTGTAGCTTATCAATTTCTATGGGCAAATTGTAGGTGAAAATCCTATAGTTTGGTATTTGCTACAGGAAACTTATAGGTGGAAAGCCTATAGGTTGTTAGTTGTTATGGGAAACTTGTAGGAGTAAATCCTAAAATTACTATAGGTTAGAAGCCCCTTTTGTTCTGGGCCACTTTATAAGTGTTATGACCAAGCAAGATTCTTGCAGTCTTATTCTAACCTTCACATGTTTGTTAAATAAGGTTGCACAAGTATATAATCTAATCAAAGAAAAATAATCATTAATCCATAACACAATATGTATATATTAATGCACACATATAATCATTAATTTACATAAGTCTTGGATAATTATATGGATACATATGAAAAAAGATATATAACTGGGTATGGATGAGGTTATAAAAGGAATAATTGGTGACCTCATCATCAAGGAGATTTTGTTATTGGCTAAGTGGTGACCTATTTTACCATCACCATGAAGTGAGGTGGTTTCATCCACCAATACCTAGGTTCTTGAAAACACCCTTGTGTCATGGATTTTTCATTGTGTACTAAATGGTATATCAAAGACTCCCCTTATCATCTAATCAAACCTAGTATAGGAGTCATTTAGTTTCAGATGAACGATTTTGGGAACACAAAATTCATAAATATCACCCATAATTTACCCTTTAAGGTATTATATATGGGACATTATCTGCTTATAATCTCACTTCACTAATATGGGTTGTTCTTATTATCATGTCATTGCATCCTTATTTGTGAACAACCCATTTCAAAATATACCTAATTTAATCCAATGGCATTCAACCCAAGGTTTCAAACCAAACTAAAACAAAATCTTAACAACAACAACCCTTTTAATAAAAATCCATTTACTATCTAATAAATTCTCCAATCCACTAGTTACAATCCCTATCATGATTTCCCCCATGTCAACTGCATAAGGGAACTAGTTCCAACATCCCCATTCTAATATCAAATCATACTTGAATAAATCCAATAGTTAATGATCATAGCATCTTGTATCCTTCCTTTGACATCAATACCTTCATGACCTGATCAATACCATAATAATCAACCTAATCAAATATCCATTACCCATCAAACCCCTGAGTCATACAAGCTCAAATTTATCCTAGCCTTATCAAAAGAATCAAAAAACCAAAAATCCAACACTTCATGATATAACCATCAAATGTCCCATAATATTCTCACTCTTGAGCCATAAAAATACACTTTCCCTAACTTTGGAAAAAATTTAACAAGAGACAATCCCATAATAAACCACAACCCAATTAACAATCACTCAATTAGTACTCCACCAATAAATCCCCACAGCCATAACAATCAAACCATCAGTAATTTGACACCAATCAAGCCCTTGAGCCATAAAAATCTCACTATATCATATCATCACCACTCCAAGGAACATTGTTTACCAAAAAACTAAGTCCATCCACATTCAAAAATTAGAAGTTATGGATATACAAATATCCCTTTCTAAACTATGATAAATCTCCTCCAATCATATCAACCATAAAAAAAACCTCACAATTCCAAGCACTCTTTGGACACATGTCTTTGACTCACCAACCCATCTTTGATGAACCCATATTTAACCAACCCGTCTTTAATACACCCATATTTTATGCACCCATATTTAACCAACCTAACTTTGGCCCATTATATAATCTTTGTTTTCTTATTAAATTATCCAACACTAAGCCTAAAGTTAAGAAGATACATGTAGACATAAAAATTAAAAATTCCCCATTTATAGAAAAAAACCCCATCTCTCCTAGAATAAGTAGCAGGCCTAACATGAGAAATAATATCAAACCAACATCCTATTAGTTTGATAAAACCTCATTCATCAAAATCATTCTTATTGAAGATGAAAAATAGAAAGCACTAATGAATCTCGGTTGTACAATAATGACTTTACATCTTGTTTTCAAAATGTTAAGTATCCTACATAAAATTAAATTTGAAAAATCATGAATTATAAAGGTAAAGGACTCAGCCTTCATGAATAAGGGATATTAGAACCTATCCATGTGCATGTAAATAAAGGATATCACAACATTGGTTAAAAATACCCTAGTAATAAAAATAAGGATGTTAGTGACGCTTCCAAGATTTCTGAGGAAGCTTCATCCTACATCAAATAAGTTTTACTCATAGCCTATATGATAATCTTACTACCACCAATAATCTTGATGAAACTGTCATCATTCTCATCCATATTTACCTCCACTATCCTAAAATCATCAACTAGGACCAAAAATATCATGTACCTTTGGAGATTTTTCAAAATTATGAAGCTATCATATAATTCATGGGACTCCAAGATGACATCCAATCATGAGATCATCAAAAGGGATTCAAAATTGAGCTCGATGCACCAACCTAATTTGGGTATCAGGAAGAGTTCCTCAATCAAAATAAATAAAACGTAAAAAAATCAAAAAATCAAAAATCAAATTCCCCTAGTGAAAACCTTTTTAAGGCTCTATCAAACAAAAAATTCATAATCAATAAAATCAAGATATATGTATTGGTAAAGCATTTCTAAGGCATTGATGGATTAGTAACTCAATTTCCCCCTATGCTAACATAATTACATGATAGATCCAAATATCTCATCAAATAAACATTGACATAAATATCATAATAAAAAATAATTCCAAGATCATCAAGCTTGTATCTACTTTCAGGCCCAAAGAACATGAATCCCTCATCACTCTCCTAAAATAATTTTTAGAAATCTTCACTTGGTCACATGATGATAAGCCCAAATTGGATTCATAATTATAAAGGGTGTGTGATAATGTTGGTCCCAATCCCCTTTGGTATTTAAACATTTACACTTACCTCCATGATCATACCAACCCTCCAAATCTTTCACATAATCAATGAAAATTATTAATCCAATATGCATGCCACTTTACCTTCCTTGGTGACACCCTTTATCATAAATGTTATGATGGTACCATGTAAATATCATAGGAATCCAATTAAACAATCAACTAAGTTCACATAGACATATTTGGATCACATACTTGAAATTTCATATGCTACTAAAAATCAAAATCAAAAAAATCAAAAAATAAATAGAGAGAAAAATTGTCTAAGGTGAAAACCATTCTTAAGGCACCTTTTGTTGGACATTGTCATTGATTAATGGGGAGATTATTGAGCATTGTCATTGAGTGTTGATATTTGGTATTTAATAATTTCATTGATTTCAAAGGTTCTTATATATATGCATGGTTATTTCATTAGTGTTAATATAATGTCATTGATGTCAAAGGTTCTTGAAAAGGTGCTTGGACAAGTAAACCTTGAGGTCTATGTATGATGAGTTTTTATGCCAGCATAATGAGTGGTGTTGTATAAAATATGAGAGAGTATTATTTGAAGAATGTTCTAAAGTCATTTTGAATGATATCATTGATAATAAACATCAGTGAGTATAGGTCAGTATGTCAATTTTCAAGCATCTTGTAATGCTTTGTCTAGACCTTGTGAGATGGTATGTGCAAGTAGCATGATGAAATAAGTGAGCTCCAAAGAAGATATTTTTTGCTTTGAAGATCTATGTAAGAATATTTGAATATTATCTAAATGAGCTACAAAGATCCTTAGTGAAGTTCTAAAGAGTTCTTGATAGTTTTTTAGCATGAAATATATAGTTTGAGTGTGTACATGAGGTGTTGAGGACCTTGAAAATGATTAGAAGGTTAGCTCTGAATATCTATGTATATAGCTTTGAAGATGCTACAAAGACCCTTAGATGAGATCCAAATATATGAAATAATATTTTAAGATGATATATTGAATATCTAAACAAGAGTGTGTTAGGTTGTGGAGCTAAAAGCTTCACTGATGCAAGTAGGGAAGGAGGTTGCAGAAGAGTTGTGGAGTGTCACAGACACCAGCGTCGGTCAGGCCAACCGACGTCGGCAAGAGGAGACAGGAAGGCAACCGACATTGTTCAGAAGTCAACCGGTGTCAGCGACCCCCAGGTAGACAAGGACCGACGTCGGTCACCTGTGTAGTTTAGACTGAGTGTTTTACGGCCATTTAGCTAACAAACCAAGTGTTTGCATGTCAAGAGCCAGTTTTAGACTGAGAGTTGTGGATCTAATTATTGTAATTAGGTGTCTAATTATTGTTTGCATGAGATCTATTTAAGAGACTCATTGGTTGTATTGTAAACTAGTGCTAGAGATTAAGAGAGCAAATAAGCTCCTTCAGAGAGAAGAGAGCAATGGTGTGTTCCTCCTAATGCCACAGTACCAAGTGTGGGTGTTGGATTGGAAAATCAGCAGGGTTCTTCATGTATGTATGATCTTGGTCATCAGGTGAGCATGGCTTCTATAGGAGATATGCATGGGTAATTAAGATCATTGATTTGCAGGATATGTGTGTGCAAGGTCAAGGTTCACAGGTGTGCAGAACCAGGTTGATTTGCAGGTATGCAAGATCAGATAGGATAGCAACACAACAGGGAGCAGAATTAGGTGGGATCTACTTGAAGTATGTGGAGTACTTGTGGAGTGCGTGGAGCACTTGTGGAGTGCGTGGAGCACAGGTGTAAGGTGAACACCAACTCTGTGTTTGAGTTGGGTGTTGGGACCTAAGAGAGAGAGCTTTGAGGGAAGATTTATTGTTTATGCCCTAGAGGTCTGGGAGCCCTAGAGGTGTGTAAGGAAGAAGAATTGTGGCAACCTTCTTTGTTGTATTTCCTTCTGAAAGAGTTTTAATACAAGTTGTGTATTGTCTCTCATATCATGTGTTATTTTTGAATTCTAGTTACTTGTGTATTCTGGTTTATTTCTGCATATTAAGTTGCTTGGTAATCAATTGTGTGGTTCTCGTTATTCATATCCCAACACGTGGTATCAGAGCTAAGGTTGCAGGGAGCAGGTTTTATGTTTGGTTATAGGTCACTCTCAGGGGCTTCTGATCGAGTGGGAGTAGAGCAATGGCAGATCAAAGTAAGCTAAGAATGGAGGAGTTGAAAAGCACAGATGGTCACTTACGGTCCTATGAAAAGAAAGAGCAGGTAAAAGAAGATTGTTGGTTGGTAGCAGATCATCATGAAGGAACTAAAGAGGTAGATGTTGCAGGTGTTGTTGCACAGGATGCTTTGGTAGGTTTCTTGGATAAAGTTCAATCTTGGATAATAGATTATGTTGCCTCTTTCCATGCAGCCCTAGGGAGAGGAGCTGGTGAGCCTTGCCAAAGAATTGGCAAAGGGGAAGTGAAGCTAAAATTGTAGGCGGCCAACACATGGGTGTTGAAGGAGGTCATGCAGGTCCCAGGTTTGGAGATATGGCTAATTTCTTCAAAAAAGTTGGGTGATGAGAGATGCACAAGAACTCTCATAGCGGATGCACTTGAATTAGTTGGTGGTAAGAAAACAGGTAATCTTTATCTACTTGTTTATATTATTGTTTCTTCTTTTGTTGCGGAGACGTGGCTTCGTAGGCTTGGTCACATGAGCAGGAAGGAGATGCATGTTCTTAAGAGGAAGACTGATATATTTGACAGGCTTAAGAACTGGAAAGCCTTGGTGTTTATGGAGGATATGGCAGACAGAGATCAGTGGATGGGACTAGATACTTCTAAGCAGGGCAGTTTGACATGGGTTTTGATTCAAAGGAGCTCGCGGGGAAAAAGTCATCACTCACAGGCAAACATAGGTACCAGCATCAGTAGAAAAACTGGCATCGATAGTAGGTAAGACCGACGTCGGTCATGAGGACTGACATCGGCAGAATATGGACACGACGTCGGTAGGGTTGGTAGTCAGGATAGGCGCAGGAATCGACGTCAGTTGGATGCAGAATGTGTGGTGACCGAGGTCGGTCACTGTAACGGATTTTGGGTGGACAGCAAGCTGTCAAGGAGTCTCAAACACCCATATGGAGGATTGAAGATGGTAAGTAAGCATCAAATTCATTGTTCCTCTTCTTTATACTTGTTGATGACTATAGAGCAGGAAGGATCCAGGAAACAGTGGGAGCATGGCATGACGAGTTTGCAGAACCAAGTGGGAGATTTGGTAGGGTTTCCAGTGGTAAGAAAGCATAGAGACGAATGGATACCTTAGTTGAAGAATAGAGAGAATGAACACATGAGATGGAAGACCAGGGCATATGGTCTTGAGGAAGCTACAGGACAATGGTACAGGTTTTGATAGTGGAATGACAAAGCATGACTTTAGTCAATGTCAGGGTAACTACTGTGGTTTGTCTTACCAGGTGGATGATGATTGTAACATCATTCTACTACTATATGTGGATGGTATGTTTGCTAGCAGGTTTGTACATACAAGGTTTTGATGAGCTAAGGGTAAGATTAGTTCAGTGGTTTGCTATGAAGAATTTGGAGCAGCGAAATTCTTTGGCATGGGGGACATGGGAGATCACAGGTTGATTTTGTCTCCAGTGGAAGCTGATGTGAATCAAGTGTTGGCAAGGTTCAGGATGCAGAATCAGATCACACTAAGGGCTGGACAGTTTAGTGTCCAAAATCACATGAGGTCTGGTATAGGCCTAAGTTTGCCCAAGTGTTGGGTGTTGTCAGAGAGTTAGGAGCCAATTCAGAGAAGTGGGTTCTCAGGTATTTGAGAGAGACCAGCAGCATGGATTCATGCTATTCAGGGTCAGGACTTCACTACATGGATTTGTAGATGCGGATACGATAGGGTACTCAGATGACAGGAGGTACATCATAGGTTGTGTGGTGGGTTGTCTTCAGGATTGAGCTTGAAAAGGGATACAAACTAGGAAATAGATTAGATAGGGTACAGGTATAGGTATAGTGCAGCTGTTTATCTCCAAGTGGGAGATTGTTAGGTTGTGGAGCTAAAAGCTTCACTAATGCAAGCAGGGAAGGAGGTTTTAGAAGAGTTGCAGAGTGTCACAGACACTGACATCGGTCAAGCCAATCGATGTCGACAGGAGGAGACAGGAAGGCAACCGGCGTCGGTCAGAAGTCGGCCGGTGTCGGGGACCCCCAGGTAGATAGGGACCGACGTCGGTCACCTGTGTGGTTTGGACTGAGTGTTTTACGGGTAGTTAGCTAACGAACCAAGTGTTTGCATGTCAAGAGCCAGTTTTAGACTGAGAGCTGTGGATCTAATTATTGTAATTAGGTGTCTAATTATTGTTTGCATGAGATCTATTTAAGAGACTCATTGGTTGTATTGTAAACTAGTGCTAGAGAGTAAGAGAGCAAATAAGCTCCTTCAGAGAGAAGAGAGCAATGGTGTGTTCCTCCTAGTGCTATAGTACCAAGTGTGGGTGCTGGATTGGAGAATCAGCAGGGTTCTTCATGTATGTATGATCTTGGTCATCAGGTGAGCATGGCTTCTATAGGAGATCTGCATGGGTAATTAAGATCATTGATTTGCAAGGTATGTGTGTGCAAGGTCAAGGTTCACAGGTGTGTAGAACTAGGTTGATTTGCAGGTGTGCAAGATCAGATAGGATAGCAACACAACAGGGAGCAAAATCAGGTGAGATCTACTTGAAGTACGTGGAGTACTTGTGGAGTGCGTGGAGCACTTGTGGAGTGCGTGGAGCACAAGTGTAAGGTGAACACCAACTCTGTGTTTGAGTTGGGTGTTGGGACCTAAGAGAGAGAGATTTGAGGGAAGATTTACTGTTTATGCCCTAGAGGTGTGGGAGCCCTAGAGGTGTGTAAGGAAGAAGAACTGTGGCAGCCTTCTTTGTTGTATTTCCTTCTGAAAGAGTTTTAATACAAGTTGTGTATTGTCTCTCATATCATGTATTATTTCTGAATTCTAGTTACTTATGTATTCTGGTTTATTTCCGCATATTAAGTTGCTTGGTAATCAATTGTGTGCTTCCATTTAGTCATATCCCAACAGAGTGAGTGTATGATGTTACTTTACCATACACAAGAGTCATTGGAATAAATGATAGTTTTAAGGCGAAGGCTACAGGGTGGATAGAAGGTTGGAGTCAAGGCCTAATGTGACTTGTAGTTCAAGGCCTTGAAAATAAAATATAAATGTTGCCAAATGAGGTATCAATATATTTTTCTATGTCATGGGTGAGTATTTTATCATTTAAATAGGTTATTCAAGTTTTTTTTATCATGTGAAATAAGTTTTAGGTCATGGTTTGCAAGAAAAGGCTTAAAAAGAGTTTTGAAGTTTTTCAAGTGCACATAATGAAGAGTTATCTACTTGAGAAGGTTTTTCAAGTACTTGTTGGCATACAAAAAATATGCACAAGAATATAAGTTTTTCATGGTAGATAAGGAAGGGTTATATCTCATATTTTCAATCATTAGTTTCTAGAAAGAGAAGCTAAGTTTTATGAATGATCGTTAAGACTGGAAGTTGATGTTAACCCTCAAGGAACCCTAATAATGACCCAATGTTGAATAATTTATTATAAAGAGATTTTAATAGTTTTATATGTATATATATGTAATTTAAGGTTTTATTAAACTTTATTATTCACCTCCAGGTGTGATTGGTTTCTCAGGTGAGTGAGCAGACCCTATAGGAAAGTGTTTATTTCTCAGAGATTTGTTTTAAAAGATAGAGTTATCTGAGTCAAAGTTACTAAGTAGATGAAAATAAAAGTGTGAGACTTATAGTTTTTTTCCATGAAGGTTTTCAGATAGGTTATATACTTTAGGTGTGTAAATTTTATGATCCAAGTTGTCCAGTCACTAACAAGACCTTGTAGTGCAGATAGTAGGAAAAATAGGCAAAAGTAAGAAGATGATTCCCGATGTGTTTTCATAAAATAATGATGGATTTAAGTGCATGATTATGTTGTCTTGTACTTGAATAATCTATCCATGTTTTTCAAAATATTTGAAGTCAGTGTAAGAGGTTGGAACATTGAACCCAAAATGGCTTATCTGGCTGAGTGGAGTATGTGAGAAAGAAGATCAATAGATTGGTCTACAAGACCAATAGTTTTCATTATAAATAATGATATTATTTATTGAGGTTAATATAAATATTATATAATATATTTTTTGTGTATTTAAATCCATTTAATTCATATAATTAGGTGTCAGAAGTTCATGTTTCTTTGACTGTGTTTTGAAGTCAATTGGCAGTTCTGAGTGAGTATCTTGCAGAGAAGATTTTGAACATGTATACCCTGAGTTAAATCATATGATGAAGTTTTTTATGACCATGAGGTCATGATTTTTTTGAATATTTAATTTTTTTCCATTTTTGGTTGGTAAAATTGAGTTTATGCCTCATTTGTTCAAGATAGAGTTTTTGTATATGCACTAGCCTTTTATGAATAGTGTTTTGAGAAAGGGTTCAAGTGGTGGTTGGACCTAAAAGGTGATATGGACCTAAATTTAAGTTTTATAAGGTATATTATAGTTAAATATGATGTTTTTATACCATCTAATGTGT
This sequence comes from Torreya grandis, assembly GCA_037957365.1. NCBI lineage: Eukaryota > Viridiplantae > Streptophyta > Pinopsida > Cupressales > Taxaceae > Torreya > Torreya grandis. The sequence continues at coordinate 5,405,699 of JARHVA010000318.1, read as the reverse complement.
TTTAATGTGCTTTAATAAATATCAAAGGGCAATGTGATGTATAAAAGGCCTATTAGGTCTCTATAACCCTAAAAGAGGAGTAAGGACTATTTATGCTATGGCCAACCTAATGTATTGATTGATTAATTATTAAGGAATGGTATTTTATATTCTAATACCTATTATATTTCTAACCTAAGTGATTTTAATGTATATCTGATTAATAAATATATGATCAAGTGAATTGTATAGAAGCAAGGTAGTTTAGGCCTATTTGGTGTGCTTAGAGAATGATAAGAGAGAGTAGAAAAGAAGTGAATGATATATATCATTAGTGAGAATAATTAGGTCATGAAAAACATCAAAAAAATTTCATTAATATCTAACATAGGTTTTACATATGAGTATCAAGTTCATAGAACATAATCAAGCCAAGAAGAGTGCTAGTTGTGCGAAGAGGGCTAGAAGTCAATTTAAGAGGGATAGAAGTGATCAAAGAGATGAAGGAGAAGATAATCATCTATTGTGTGAGAAAAAAATAATTATAAATGTGATAAATTTTATTATGTAACTGATTTGGTGCTAAATCATCTAGGGGGTTGGTACCTCCTTGCAAGTGGGTGCTTGTTAAAGCCTAGCTAAGTTGGTGTTGAGCTAGTTGGGGTTGGTGCTCCATGTAAACTGGTTGTTTCACTAAATATTTATGTTTATCTTATATTATTTTATTAAATTTTATTCATCATTATGTTTTATTCCATTTAAGGGTTTCCCACATATATATTGTGCTCATATGTTTCATATTCTTACGATTTAATGTGTATGCTTGCTAAGATGTACATGCTTGTTAGAATGGTTCATTTATGATTAAGTAGAATTGAATGAAAATTTATGAAGAATAATTTACTACCACCCTCAATCATTTTTATTCCAAAAATTTGTATCATAGTTTGGTTCTTTGAATCAGGTCTAAAAGCCTAAAGGAGATCCTACGAAACAAGGATGACTAGTTAGCAAGCACAAGGTGGTTTCTCTATCAGTAAGGCTCCATTATTCAATAGATATAACTAAGCCTTTTTTAGTGTTATAATTAAGATATATATGATTTCAAAAGGACATGATATTTTACAACCAATTATCGATGGTTATATTGCACCTCTTATTCCACCAACAGATGCAACATGTAAGAAGGCTAGTGAAAATAACTCCAAGGAAATGAATGTCATTCTATGTGGCCTATCAAAGGTAGAGATTGTAAAGGTAATGAATTTTGTATCATATATGTATTTGTGTGTGTGTGTGTGTGTGTGTGTGTGTGTGTGTGTGTGTGTGTGTGTGTGTGTGTGTGTGTGTGTGTGTGTGTGTGTGTGTGTGATACAAAATTCATTACCTTTACAATCTCTACCTTTGATAGGCCACATAGAATGACATTCATTTCCTTGGAGTTATTTTCACTAGCCTTCTTACATGTTGCATCTGTTGGTGGAATAAGAGGTGAAATATAACCATGTAATATAGCCATATATATATATATGGGACATATTAAAGACCATTTATGAAGGAGACACCAAGGTGAATTTAGCCAAATTTTTGACCCATAGAAGATAATTTAAAAAAGATTGAAGATGAATGAATGTGAAACCATTGCATCCTATCTACTGTTGATTGATGAAGTTGTCAATATCATTATAGGATTGGGAAAATAAGTGAAATATTATACTATAGTCCTAAAGTTATTGAGATCACTAACTCCTAATCTTGACTCTAATGTATCTTCAGTAGAAGAGATGTAAGATTTAGACAAGATAGAGATGGACGAGCTTCATGGCATATTTACTTCTTATGAGATGAGAAATAATTAAATAAAACATCCAAAGAATTAATCTACTTTCATAATTGAAAATAATTAAAATGCCAAGAAGGTTAAGGATGAGGTATGTTCGGATATTGATGATGATGAACTCATAACTATGTTTGCTAGAAAGTTAAGGTTTGGCTTAGGTAAGTAAAAGGGTAAGTTACCCTTAAAAATGTTTTAGCTATGGAAATATTGGTCATGTTACAACTAAGTGTCCTAATAAGAACAAATCTAAGCATAATGAAGAACATGATGAATTATAAGTCTAAAAATAACAAGAGAAATTTTAATAAGAATGAAGAAAGGGAAGGATCATTCAAAAATAAGAAGAGTTTTTATACAAAAGAAGATAGCTCATCTAAGGTAAGTGATTCAAACACATTTGATAGTGATGATGGTAGTAATGAATATGAACATGATAATAGTGAAACTTTGTTCATAGGCATAGAATCAAACAATGAAGTTTGTTCAGATGGGAAAGGCCTTATGGTTGATTTAGAATCAGATAAAGAAGTATGTTATGACAGTGAAGAAGGATAAGTTGAATTAGATATTAAATATGAGCTCATGATTACCTTAGAATAGTTTATTCTTGAGAAAAAAAAGAATAAGAATTTGAATTCATTAGTTCAGGATTATGAGGAGCATATTGTATTATTTGAGGAAAATTTGAGCAACACTTCCAAGGATTATGATGAGAACATCAATCAAGTTGAGGAATAGATGGAGGTATTCATTGTAAACATAAAGGCTAAAGAGGAAGACTATAGTACATATTAAACTAAAATATAACCTCTAAAATTTGATTTGGATCAAGCATATATAAATGTGAAGAGCTTTGTGAAATTTAAAAATAGCTCTGAGGCTTTAGATAATATCTTGAGTAATCAAAAGTTTGAAAGTGACAAGATAGGTCTTGGATTCAAAGAAGACCAAAAGAAGGCATCTCAAGTTAAGGAAAATATTATTGAAGACAAGAAGGTTAACATGAAAAGACCTATCAGTTAGCCTAATGATATAAGATATGCTAGTTCTTTCAATGTTTACTATTTCGTATGTAGTCAATTTGGTCATAGGATAAGAGATTGTATAAGACCCTCCAAGAATGAGTACTCATGGAACTATGGAAATAGTAATAATTTACATTCGTCAAATGGTATATATAAGGTGGTCTAATACAACTATCATAATGTAGGACACATTGCAAGATTATATCCTAAAAGAGTTAGAATATCATCAAATCAAAACAAAAAGTTGAAGTTCTTATATTGTAATAAAGATGGAAAATAAATGTATGCAAACCAAAGGCAGTAAAGATAAGTCATAATCAATCTATAATCTCAAGTGGACTACTTTTTGAGATAGATCATGCCTCAAATCTGAAATCAAGTAAGGAATGTTTGTTTCAGCTCACATTGATGATCAAATAGTTGATAATGAAATCAAGCCTATAGTGTCAATCAAGTCCACAAGGATGTTGAAGAATATTTAGTCATGTGAAAAGATGGATATCTAAGAATATCTTGAGTTCATGTTATTTTTTTCCTTATGAAAAAGGGTGGCTCTATTAAGCTTCATGGAAACATTCTTCTATCAACAGAAGCATGAGGTTGCAGTTGGAGAAGCTTTCTTTCTTTTTGAGAAGATTCCAAGTTATTTATGTTGTAAGAAAGTAGATGAAGATGGATATTATCCATTCCTATGTTGATATCTCTATGGTTTGAAGTGTATAAGGTAGTATCATGAGAGATTTAAGGTTGTTATCAGGTGTCTAAAATCAAAGTGCATACAATTGGTATATAAGAGGTAAGATTTTGATATATATTTATATGAGTAGTTAAGTTTAATCTATAAATACAAATGGGAAGTCCCTAACTCTAATGATGGTATCAAGTATGGAATATCCTTGTATGTGGTCTAGAGTTTGATCTTATTCAATCATATCAAGGAAGGTAAGTAATCTAAGTTTCCAGTTCTTTGAAAAAATATATGCTTTGTCTAATGGGGAGTTTGGAAGCTCTTAGTTTTTGTATCAAGAAGATGATTTTATATGCTTAGAGTTAAGTAAACATTATGTATGAGATTATTCATAGACTCTATTTGTTGAAATTTTAATGTATCATCTTAGATAATGACCTGATTGAGAGAAGTTTCTAAGAATGGTTGTCATAGGTGGTTATCATAGTTTTGGAAGACTGTGTACCATCTAGTGTCTTCGAGAGATACTATCATATCAAAGGGAGAAAGTATGATTTTAGTGGTTATAGGTGAACCTTGATGTCTACTATTAATAGAATCATGGTGGATGATTGGTTTAGGGGGGAGTTATTTAGGTTGTTGATTGAGTCTGATCAGTGTCTTGTAATCTGAGTTCATTCTAAAAGAGATGATAGTTTAGAAGACCTTTATCATTAATGTCAAAGGGGGAGAAAGATCAAAAAGATTGAGAAAAGGTAAGAAACAAGTCTAATAGATGCTTACAATCAAGATTTGTTGACATAATTTTATGATTGTGTTTGCCTTCAATGACAAAAGGGAAAATTATTAGACATTGTCATTGATTAAGGGGGAGATTGTTGAGCATTATCATTGAGTGTTGAGATTTGGTATTTAATGTTGTCATTTATGTCAAAGGTTATTATGAATATGTATGGTTATTTAAATTATGTCAAAATTTCTTGTAAATTTTCTTGGACAAGTAAGCCTTGAGGTATGTGTATGATGACTTTTTATGCCAGCATAGTGAGTGGTGTTGTTGTATAAAAGATGAGAGAGTACTATTTAAAGAATGTTTTGAGGTCATCTTGAATGATATCATTGAGAATCAACATGAATGAGTATAGGTTAGTATGTAAAGTGTCAAGCATATTATAATGATTTATATAGACCTTATGAGATGGTATGTGTATGTATCATGATGAAATAAGTGATCTTCGAAGAGGAAATTGTTTGCTTCAAAGATCTATGTGAGTAGTTTTGAATATGCTCTAAATGAGCTATGAATATCCTTAGTGAAGCTTTGAATAATGATTAATAATGTTTGAGCATGAGAAATATAGTTTGAGTTTGTACATGAGGCATTTAGGACCTTGAAAATGATTATAACATCAGCTCTAAACATGTATGCACCTCTGAAGATGTTATAAAGATCCCTAGTCGAGCTTTGAATATCTATAAGAAGTTATAAAGATACTATGTTGAATATTTGAATAAGAGTGAGTGTATGAGTTTTATTGAGCATACATAAGAGGCATTTGAACATAATAAATTTTTAAGGTTAAGCCTATAGCATGGCTAGAAAGTCATATTCAAGGCCTAATGTAACTTGCAGGTCAAAACCTAGAAAGAAAAAGAGAGATGGTGGCTAGATGATGTATCAGGATAAGTTTCCATGACATGGGTGAGTAGGTGATCATTAATGAAGGTGATTCAAGTTAATTTTATCATGTGAATGAAGTTTCAAGTCATGGTTTGCAAGAAAAGTCTTGAAAAGTGTTTTGAGGTTTATCGAGTACACATAATGAAGAGTTATCTACCTAAGAAGGTTTTTCAAGTGCTCATTGGAACCTAAAGCCTATAAATGATAATATAATATATTTATAGTAGATAATTAAGGGTTTTATCACTAATTTCTAAGAATTAGTTTTTGGAAAGAGGAGCTATTTTTTATGAATGATCATTAAGATTGGAAGTTGGTCTAAACCCTTAAGGAACCCTAATAATGACTTGATGTTGAATATTTTTTATAAAGAGATTGAAATAGTTTTATATGTCTATAAAGGTAATTTAAGGTTGAATTAAACTCTCTTAGGCACCTCTAGGTGTGATTGGTTTCTCATGTGTGTGAGTAGACCCTATAGGAAAGTGCTTATTTTTCATAGATTTGTTGTATAAGATAGAGTTGACCAAGTCAAAGTTACTAAGTAGATGAAGATCAAAGTGTGATAATTTTAGTTTTTTTCCATGAATGTTTTTGAATAGGTTCCATATTTTAGGTGTGTAAATTTTGTGATCCAAATTTTCCAGTCACAAAAAAGACCTTGTAGTGCAAACAGTAAGAAAATTAGGTAGACGTAAGAAGATGATTCTTGATGGGTTTTCATGAAAGAATGATGGATTGAAGTAAATGATGATGTTGTTTTGGAATTGAATAATATACAAAATTTTTTAATAATATTTTAATTCATTATAATATGTTGGAACATTGAAGCCAAAATGGCTTATCTAGCTGAATGGAGTCTGTGAGAGAGAAGATCAATGATTGGTCTGCAAGACCAATAGTTTTCATTAGAGCTCAAGATATAATTTATTGAGTTTGATATTAATATTATATAACATATTATTCATGAATTTAAATCCATTTAATTCATATAATTAGGTGTCATAAGTTCATATTTCCCTGACTATGTTTTAAATTCAATTAGCAATTATGAGTATCTTCTAGAGAAGAGTTTGCGCCTATATACCCTGAGTTGTTTCATATGATAAATTTGGTGATGACCTTAATGTCATGATTTTTATTAATTTATAATTTTTTTCCATGGTTATTTTTAAAAATTGAGTTTATGCCTCAGTTTTTCAAGATAAAGTTTCTATATATGCACAGGCCTTTTATGAACAGTGTTTTAAGAAAAGGTTTTAGTAGTGGTTGCACCTAAAAAGTGTTATGGGAATAAATTGAAGTTTTATAAGGTATATTTGAGTGTAATATGGAGTTTTAATAATATTTTAGGTGTTTTAATATGCTTCAATAAATATCAAAGGGTAACATGGTGTTAAAAAGGCCTATTAGGTCTCTATAAGCCTAAAAGAAGAGTGAGGACTATTTGAGTTTAGGTAGACTTAGTGTATTGATTAATTCATGATTAAGGAATGTTATTTTATATGATAAGACCTATTATATGGCCAAAATATTTTATTTTAATTCATGGTTAACTAATAAATATATGATCAAGTGACTTGTATAAAACCAAGGCAGTTTAGGCCTATTTGGTGTGCTTAGAGAACGCTAAGAGAGAGCAGAGAAGAAGTGAATGATATAGATAATTAGTGAGAATAAGAAGGTAATTAAAACCATCATATAAGTGTCATGAATATATAACATAAGTTTTTCATATGAGGATCAAGGTCAGAATACCTAAGCAATCCATGAAAATGGCTAGTTGAACAAAGAGGACTAGAAGCCAATTTAAGAGGGATATAAGTGACCAAAGAGATTAAGGATAAGATCATCATATATGTGTGATAAAAAAATTATTATAAATGTGATAAGTTGTATTAGATGGTTAATTTGGTGCTAACTCATCTAGGGGATTGGTACCTCCTTGCGAGTGGGTGTTTGTTAAAGCCTAGTTGAGTTGGTTCTTAGCTAGTTGGGGTTGGTGATCCATGTAAAGTTGGTGCTTCACTAAATATTAAAGTATATCTTATAGGACTGTATTCCATTTTATTCATTAGTGGGTTTTCTTCCCTTTAAGGGTTTTCCATGTATATGTTGTGTTTATGTGTTTCATTCTCTTATGATTTGACGTTTGTGTTTGTTAAGATGTACATGCTTGTTAGAATGGTTCGTGTATGATTAAGTGAAATTGAATGAAAAATTTTAAAGAATAATTCACCCCATACCCTCTCATTCATTATTTTTATAATACCTTAGGTAAGTACTATGATGAAAAAAAGTTTATAATGTCATGCATAAATTTTTTGTCTACAAGTACCCTAAACTTGGGGGTAGATTCACTTTGTCTAACCATTAATATCCTAAACCATCCCTATCACTATCCCAGCATACCCATCCTTATCCCTACATTTAACCTTGATGAGGACATGGATAAAATATTTTGACCTATTTTTTAAACATCTTGGTATAATCAGGTCTTCTTCAAAGCACACTACAATGAAATACCAAAATGACACCTAGATGATTCGAGTACACGGTTCTCATGTGACATAGTCCTCAGAGATCCCATCTTGAATCCCTCTTTCATTACATAAAATATCACCACTATCACCATCCTAATGCTATAAAAAGGTTTCCCTTTGCTCATCACCACATTATAAAATCCAAAAAATCTAAAAATAATAGAAACATCCAAAAAATCCAAAACAATAGCCAAGCCATCAAAATCCCAAAAAATAATTTGTCTTGCCCTCAATCCACTTAAAATCCTTGTTCACTTTTAAACAAATCATATTAGCTTCATTAGGATACCATTCCCACATCAAATCCTACAATTTTTTGGGGATATATCATTTTTGAATCCCCTCCTTTTCATATATCATTGCTTGGGGTGAATCAAATATTTCAACTTTATCAAAATACAACATTCCCAATCATATCAGCATCATCAATTAGAAAATGTTAGGGTTTTTAACATGACAAAGGATAAAACATAACTTTTTTGGTGTGTTTTTTTACTTGTTATTAATTTTTTTTCATTGTTTGTGTGTTTTCCTATTTGTTGTGTTTGTGTCTGTCCTATTATATTTGGTGACAATGTCATCATGTTTTCCATATCACGGTGCATCCTGTCATATGCTATATCAAACATCAAGTTTCTTAAATAATTGTAATCTTGTGCAATAATAACATCATGTTTCATTACATTATCAACATCCATTTGTAAACATAAATTTCTTTTAAATAATTATCCATATTTACATCCATTCTCACTAACTAAAGTGTGCATCATCAATGAAACAAAATAATGTTAATCCATCAATCATATCATCATATACACCTAAAACAACATATAAAATCCATGTTTTTTCATAAACCTGAGTGTTCATCATAACATCATCAATCCACATAATTAGTTAACTCCTTGACTTATGCTTGCATATATAAACACTCAATCAATTCCAAGATCACAACTTTATTAAGATATATCATTCCAAATCTACCCCTTTCATATATTTGTGCTTTGGGATCTATTGTCACCAAATCTTGAAGCCTAGAGGAGGATGTTCAAGCCTCTTCCAGATTTGGGAAACATGGGAATACTTATAGGTATGTAGTTTTACCTATGGTATAAGTAGACCTCTAGGTTTAAGTGTTATCTCCCTAAATATACCTTGAAATTCTTATCAACTACTTAACTAGTTGCTTGTGGGAAAAGAGATAGAAGTTTGCATGAAAATAAACTACTATAAGGGGATGATACAACATAAATATTTCCATAATAACATCATAATTATTTCACTATGAAACAAGACAAGACATACAAACTAGCTTCCAAGTCCTAAAAGATTATAACATGAGGGTTTCAACATAGATGTGATATGCATGAGACAATAAAAATTAAGTGAACCAGAGGGCATATTGCACACTATAAGAATAATTTTACACTTTAAGGGATACTAACACACTATATACACTCTATATAACCTATTAGAATAGGAAATATTTCACAAATATGAGAGGTTAAGGAGAAGCAAGGATAGAAGATTATCACTTAACATCACCATACATAACTTTAAACACTTAGACAAATGTTGATGAAAACAAAAATATACTTTCATTTATTTTTTAAAGTAAAAATACAATGTCAATCTATAATGTCTCTGCCATACATGGTGTGGTATTAGTTTACAAGAGCCAAAATGGCTACTACTTATATAATTTGAGGGAGAAGTCAGATGAAATAAGTCCAATAGTCACTAGACCATGTGTCAAGATGAGAAAGGAAGTTACACATGCATTATAAATTTATTTTGAATAGACCATGTAAGGTCTATGTGTACAAATGTCTCTCAAAGTATGAAACTCCTTAAATGTGGTGTAGGACTCTTTAATTACTTGCTTAAAAAACTACCTTCATCATTTAGCCTTCTTAGAACATCCCACAGTAGAATATGGATAGATGTGATGATTTCATTAATATTTAAGGGTTTTATACATTATCTAACATGAATTTTTTCATCCCTAATCATCAATATTCTTCTGGAGATGATTTGTCACTACGTATAGTCCAAATAACTCCTCTTTCACTCACCCTTCACACTTGACACCAAATTTGGTCTTTAGTTTTCTAATTTGATCCATATAAAGGAGTTTATGAAACCTATAAATATCCTTAAATGCCTTATATTCCTCAATTAGACCTTAAAAGGACTCCCAGTTGAATTTTTCACTCTCACTAGCTTGTTCACTATGCCAGTTTGGACTGGCTGAGATGAAGGCACTTACAAAGACACTTTTGAGGTTTTTTTCTATATTAAATGGAAGTTATGGGTTATCTCATGTCCCAAACTATCCCTAAAAGTGACTTTCATCTATTGAATCTCCCTTGAACTTGAAAAACACCAAAAATATTCAAGAAAATCCATTTTTGACCATGTTTGTACAAGTAGGGTAGAACTCAAGTTGATGGGGGGGATATTTAGAGAGTCCTCTACAACTTCCAATCACCTCCCAAACCATTATATCATATATATGAATCTCCTTCTTCATTTTCCCAATCAGGTCACTAGCAATTATTTTAAAGGATTTAGAGTACTTTTGCCCTCTAAGGATTGTTCATACAAGTCTAACATCTAATTTTTGAAAAAATTACACAAATTCCTTTTTTAATTACTCCTTAATCATCCCCCAACTCATTATACTCCCATGTAAAGTTTCCATGTAGGTGTGAGCATATTAAGTTAGCCTCTTAAGTTTCTTCTCTTCATTCTACATAATCCTGAATTAGTCTAATCTATGAAATGGATTTCTTGTGGTTTTATATGAATCCAAAAATATTAAACATGAATTATGACTCCAAATTCATGTGTTTTGATGCTTTGGAGTGTTCTTCTAGCTCTAGAAATGAAGTCATATCCCTCTAGGGCTCTAGGCCCAAACAAGGCTTAGTATGTTTAGCCTACATACTTATGGGTTTAGACCACCTTGACATGTTTATAACCTCTATGGATAATTAAACCTATTATTTTATTTACAAATTAATTTTAAACATCTTATTTCAAGGTCCCATCAACCTCTATCTCACCCTTTCATCATTTTTTCTAAAACCCTTCAAATTTGCACCCTTGGGGAGTGCCCTCTATATCTGAGACAAAATAAAGGTCACTTACCCTATTATCTCATCCAATATGAATATATTATGTGTTTATAAAAAAAATTGGATTCTATATGAAAAATTTTAGATCTTTCTCACATGGATAGCCCCTACAAAACTCAAAAAACCCAAGGTAGACTCATGGAGAATCTCACTGTGTGTAGGGTTTTAAATATGGACTATGTATGCATTTTAGAAACCCTATATTTACCTATTTCAATGTGTTAATAGTCTATTAAAGTGGTAATTTTCATTATGTAAGTGATCCAAACATGATTACCTTATAATTTTTTCCCAAACCCTTCATGGCATATTCTCTCTTAACTAGATACAAGTGTTGACTGTGTTTTCTTGCTTGGAAAAAAGACACTTATAGGTGCATACTACCTATTTTTAATTTGAATATGAAGCCTAAAAACCTTATTGGATTTCTCAAATTCATTTTACAATGATTTTCATTTATTTACATCATTCTCATGTTATACCAATATCAAGACTATCATGTACTAGCTCACTGTCAAACTACAGTCAATTGTAATTAACCAATTTGGAGCAAGTAGGGGTCCTATATGTTTCCTTTTATACTTTAAACCTATGTCACTTATTCTAGGGTAATTTTTAGGTCATTAAACCAACTTTAACCAACCAATAGTAATGTTTTTAATTCTAGTGTCACCAAGGTTTATTTCATGATTTTGTGAGTCACCTATAGTCAAGTTGTAGGTGACTTTCTAGGCAATGACACACTTGTAGGTGTTAATGGAGGTTCATACCCTAAATTTAAAACCATATTTATTAAATTTAAATAATTTATATTCCCCTCATTCTAATTGAAATACTCAACCATTGATATATGCTTCTAAACTGTAACTTTAGGGTATAAAGTCATGTCATGTTCAAAACTATAAACAACACTAAATGTTTGTAGTGAATAAATGTGTGACTTTGAAGCCTCCATACATCACTTTCCTCTAGTCACACACCCACCCCATTTTTCAAGGTTCTACCCCTAGGATAGGGCTACAAGATAGAAACATTTAGGTGCATCTAAATTCCTTGCTACATTTTCATCTATTAACACCAAAAGTATTGATGGCTCTATTTTGGAGCTTTTAGGGAATTTGTCTCTAAAGCTTAGTCATTCAACTTGAAGATGGATTTAAAGAACCTATCTGATAATTTATTACCTTAAACATTGATTTCATAGTATTATCCAACTCAAAAAACTTTAAAATAATGTTTGAACATCTTTATGAGATAATCCCAAGTCTCTATCAGTGCCACTTATAGGTGGACATTTCAATGTGCAAGCAGTGAAAGTGAATGTAGGTAGTGTGCATGATATATAGGATTTAACTAGTTTATAACATCACAAGGTCTCCAAATTCATATTTCCCACATTTAATTATTTTAAACAAGTTTTAATACTCCTATTCTAATGCTCTCAGTCTTCTGTAGGTGTTGATATAGTTGCAGACAAGGTAGTAAGTAAAACATGAACAATGCACATGGTGTATGAGAATTCAAAAAGGTTTATACTCTCTCAACATCTTAAAATTTATTTCACAACATTTTAAGGCTTGAAAAAAGATCAATTTTCCTTTTTCTAATGTGACATTCTTCTGAGATCACCTTTAGGTACACACTAATGGTGTATGATTGTGCATATATGAGAATTGACTATCACATCATCATTTTCATTGAATTAGAGAGGTCTATATTGATTTATCATGCAATAATAATGTGTTTAACCCCATTTTAAATCTTAATAACATTTATATAAACCTCTTCATGAACTCACACACCTCACTTAGCTAACATTGTATGGAATCATGCAGGAAATTGATTATATGACCCATGTTCTTGACTACCACTCCATAAAAAATATATGTGTGATAGTTAACTTGGAAATAAATATTTTTTCATGACATGAGATTCATGGTACATCATATCACATTTATTTTAAGCCATTACAGAGAAAAAAACCTTTTGCAATTTGTTGGGTGAATATTTTGTCGTCAACTAACTGATGACAAAATGGGTATATCAACCACAGCATAGGGAGATTTACGCCACAAAAAGTGTCGGTTTACCAGATCTGGACAAGGTAAATCTCTCCTCTCATCAAGGGGAGGTTCCCTATAAATATTTATGAGCTGGATATAGATATATAATTAAGCATAAAATAACACATGGGGTAGTATAACAGCATCTACCTCTCTTTTTTCAGAGGTAATGTATAAAGAACAAAAAAAGAAAATCCTGGTCCTTAGCTAACAACATTCCTCTTCTTTTAGGAATGGTATCAACGAGAAGCATAAAATCACCTGAAGAAACAAAGTCCACAAGAACACTCACGTAAGCACAAAGTCTTCCGTAGCCTCCTTCACTGATTCAGAATAAGCGTAACCATAGAACGAAATGAAGCACAAAGTCTTCGCCTGAAACTACAAAAGATAAAAGGATCACAAAGATAAAAGTAGCTCAAATTCTCTCTTCTATATTTTAGAAATGCCCTCAGATAATATCAACACACCCACTTTGCTTATTAAATCAAATAAATAAGAGATTATTAGGAAAGAGGACATAAGAACTATTTCCTAAATAACATAGATAACTTCAACACAAAGTTTGAAATAAACCTGCTTCTCATTCATTTAAAAAAATATGATTTACAAGTTGAGCACAAAGTCTCAAGAAGTGTCTCAATTTCAGTAGAGTTTTTGCTCTCAATTATCAAAGATATATTTACAAAAGAGGTCTCCACTATATATAGGGAGAAACTATCAAAATTAGAAAATATTAAAATACAAAAATATCTCAGTCAAAGATGACTCATCTTTGAATTTAAGATATTTTTAAAAAAAATTTACATGTAATTACATATTACAAAATTGCATGCACTTTTACATGATAAAAGTGCATGAGAAGAAGAGAGAAGGAATGCATGGGTGGCAAAAATTGCCGCCCTTGCATATCAGAGAAGTTCTTGTGCATAGGCGGCAAAAATTGCTGCCTGTGCACGTCAAGGAGGAGGCGAACGTGCAAGGGTGGAAAAAATTGATGCTCTTGCATGAAGGATGCAAGGGCAAAAAAAATTGCTGATCTTACATAGAAGAAGAGGAAACAGTTGTCACAGGCAAAATCGTGATGAATTCCACTGAACTTGACATCTATGTGGCCATCGTGCTTGGGTCCTTGTTGGCAGTTGGATCCATCCTTGCTTCTTCGGCGGTCTATAGACTTTTCATGGGCTTTGGCTTGTGCATTTTCACGGAAAAATTGTTTGCGGGCAATTTGTATCTACCCGGCCACCCGGCTTGGCATAGTTGCTCCCGAATTCCTTCAGACTTTTTGTCCAAAGGAATTACTTTGGGCAAAATTTTTGAAGGAATTTGGGGCTTAAACATTTGTTCAATCATTGCGCGTGCCGATGGGGAGTGAACCAAAAGCCGATGAACCTTTGTATTGACTTGAACCGTTGAACCTGCTGCTGGTGTTGCCGATGGAGATCTCTATTCGAACCAAGGCACTGAAACAGTCCCAAAAAATGACTAAGTGTTGAAAAATTGATTCTTTTGATTGTACCCACCTGCGGAAGCTTTTTAACCTGTTGAATCTGCTAACCTCAAGCATGTTGAGTCCACAGAAACATATCTACAGAGTCCGTATTTTTCTCTAACCTTGAAAGAGTCCATAGATTTCAATCTGTAAAATCCCATTGAACTTGACCTGCTGAGTCTATATATTTTTGAGAAGCTTGAAAAATGAGGAACTGAAATGCTCAGAATAATTTTTGAAAGGGGAAGAGAGGATTTTGATCTATAGGTTGTCCCCAAAAAAATGAGTGGCATTTTTTGGGGACAACAGCTGGCTCCAGTTGGGGAACTTCCTTCTATTGCAAAAATTGATTGAAGGGAGTAGAATCCAGAATCTCCAGTGCCTTAAAGTGTGCCATTGGGCTATGGATTCATGCTACCCAAAAATAAAGGCTCCAAAAATGAAAATGAAAAGAACAAAACAAAGCTAAAGACTATAAAAATATACAGGTGAATTTATTTAGTACTTCAAGAATTGAAGCACCTCAGATGCTACCCCTTTAGAGGCAGTGACGATGACGCTCTGTCCTAATAAACCAGCAAGAGGCCATTTTCTTCCCACAATTGATGATGTGTGAATGGAACTCTCCACCAGGAAAACAATTTCATATGCCTTCCCTTTTATTTTCTCCTCTTGCCCCACAATAAGACTTGTCTTTTGATCCAAAAACCATGAATCTTTGTTTTCTTGGAGAAGAGCTCCTTTTCCTAATCATGATGCACATCAGCATGGTCAGCTACCACAATTGATTGCTCTTTTGGTTCCATCCAGCACCTGATTTGATTGTCCTCATTTGACACCTGCCACTGATTGGCACTATCAGGTCCACTTGTCGTTGTTTCATCTAAACCAATTTTTTGGTTGGCATTCTCAAGGGCTTTAACAGGCTCTTTATGAACCTCTTCTATGGTCAAAAAATAATTACCCCTACCTGAGGACTCAAACAGAATTTGAGCCGTAGGGGCTGACATTTGGGTGACCACGTACTTTACCTCTCCCTCAGGAAGCAACCTCTGCATCATGCCTTTCATAGGGATTCTTGCCTGGGACAAGTCCATGCTAAATTCTCCACCAACATCCTTGCAAAAGTTCTATCCAAGCAGAATGCCATATGAGGCTAGGACGTCAGCTACCAAAACTGTCATCTTGATCCTCTTGTCAGGGAACGTTGCAAATGCAAATTGGGCATCTTTGATTTGCCCCAATAGTGGTACTTGTTTGTTCTCCATGGAGAAACATCTCCCAAAAGTTTTAGTCAATGTGAGACCAAGAGATTATGCCACTTTAGCAGGCATGACATTGTCAGATGCACTAGAATCGATGATGCAGTTGCTCAGCTTGCGACCGTTTATTAACAAGAAAACATAGAAAGGTTCTATTTTCCTGAGAGCAACTGGAGGAGTCACGATAAGATTATTCTGGGTAGATACATTCTTTGGGGGATCATGAGTTACCCTCAAAATTTCTTGTCTTGCAGGGACAGCTATACCTTTCACACATTTCGCCAACCTGTCCAACTGTTCAGGATGGGTTTGTAGAAATTCAAATTCAGACATTTGAATTTTAGTCTTTTTAACATGTTCAATTATGTCAAATGTCTGAATTGGACTAGGGATAGAGGATGGGAGTTCACTCTTTTGGTTTTTAGGATGGGGAGGGCTGGTTTGTGAAGTTGAAGTAGAGGGTGCAGAGATGCTTGGGTTACGTACCTTTTCAACAGTCATCAGGTCCTTTGGTTGGAAAGGTAGAGTGGTTCCCCACTTGGCAATTGAAACTACTGGCTGAGGTTGCTCCTCTGTCTTCCCCTTATCAGCTTATCGAGTTGACTATTTTTGGGACCGGTTGAATATGGCATATGATCCCTCAGCTGCATTCCCCTCACTTCTGGGTTCATCCTGATAATTTAGGTAACCAATGATGGATTCACCAGCTAATTCTTCTTCCTGCTCTTCAAAGAGATTAGCATCATATTGTTGGTCCAACTCAGGTTGGAAAGGGGAAGCGTGTTCTGTTTCTAGATATCCAACCGTTGAGTTGGTTGGAGGTGCTTCAATGGTGAGGTTCCTTTGTGGGGGAGGAAGATGATTTGGCTGCCCTTGATTCCTAGCAGCATTGCCTTGGTACGCTTGATTCTGAAATGTCCTCCTTGGCATATCCTGATTAGGAGAAGCAGACATAACTTGGGCCATCTATCTTCTGAGATCTAGCATTTCATTTGCTAACTTTTGTACCATAGGATTTATAGTACCTGTAGAAGAGCTTTCTACAGATGAAGAGAATCTATTTTTACTTAGGTCTTTTCTATCTTACCTGCCAGGATAAGATCATCCTCAATCTCAGTAGCCAAATTTTGAGCCAATGCTAGATCCATAGGGCCAGCTCACCTCAACAGGAAACTTACTTCGAGAAGCTACGAGTTGATAAAAAAGCACTTGATTTTCTCCGCATGGGCTGAGCCACAGTTGGACTTTTGTTCCTCAACTTGTTGAATTTAGCTATGAAATCCCTCATAGGTTCCTAGGATTCTTTTTTCATCTATGTTACCTGCACTAACAAGGTGTGTGCATCTTCAGTAGGTTTAAACCTAGCTTTGAATTTAACTTTGAGCGTGTCCCAGTCAGTTACTGACCTAGCCTGCAGGTGATAGAACCAATCTACAACAACACCTTGCAAAGTTTCCACAAAAAGTCTAACTGCTACATCCTCAAATTCCACGTCGATCACACCACATGCTATGGAGAAAGTAGCAATATGCTCATCGGGATGAACCTTTCCATCACCAAAAAACTTAGGGAAATTTTTTCTAGAACTACGAGGTAGTTCATGAAAAGGTGCAGTCAAATTAAGAGGACCAAAGGAATTGTCCCACGGGCCTTGAGCCATTATGATAAGATGATTAAATGGTGGGATAATCAACCTTGGTAGGGTATTTATAGGCAGGGCACTATTAACAGCAGGAAAAGAAGCTCTACCTTGCGTTGGTGACCTGATAAGGTTAGGAGGAAGACTCCTAGATCGTTGGAGGAAAGGTGGTGGAGGAAACAGATCAAAATTGCTTTGTTGCACCAACTCAAACACAGGGTCAAAAACACCCTTAGATCTCTAGCTTCTTATGTAACGTGGAGTTGCCAAATTTCAAATGAAAATAGAAAAGAGCAGGATCTACTTCAGTTTGAAGTTTGGGACTTCAAACTGCGTGCTCTTCCCTAGCGGCTCTGGTTTTGTAGACCAGATATTATAATAGAGATGGAAGAAGATGGTAAGGCTATAATGATAATGGGTAAGACATGGAATGGAGTCTCCAGACTATGTAATGGATAAGGGTTATAATGATAGTGGATAAGACACAGGTGATGTTTCAATCTGAAACATGAGGTTATAAATTACACAAAATAACTGTGTCCCCAGCAGAGTCACCAAAAAATTGTTGGGTGAATATTTTGTCGTCAAATAACTGATGACAAAATGGGTATATCAACCACAGCATAGGGAGATTTACGCCATGAAAAGTGTGGGTTTACCAGATTTGGACGAGGTAAATCTCTCCTCTCATCAAGGAGAGGTTCCTTATAAATATTTATGAGCTGGATATAGATATATAATTAAGTAGAAAATAACACATGGGGTGGTATAACAGCATCTACCTCTCTTTTTTCAGAGGTAATGTATAAAGAATGAAAAAATAAAATCCTGGTCCTTAGCTAACAACATTCCTCTTCTTTCAGGATTGGTATCAACGGGAAGCAGAAAAACACCTAAAGAAACAAAGCCCACAAGAACACTCACATAAGCACAAAGTCTTTCGTAGCCTCCTTCACTGATTCGAAACAAGCGTAACCGTAAAACGAAATGAAGCACAAAGTCTTCACCTGAAACTACAAAAGATAAAAGGATCACAAAGATAAAAGTAGCTCAAAGTCTCTCTTCTATCTTTTAGAAACACCCTCAAATAATATCAACACACCCACTTTGATTATTAAATCAAATAAATAAGAGATTATTAGGAAAGAGGACATAAGAACTATTTCCTAAATAACACAGATAACTTCAACACAAAGTCTGAAATAACCCTGCTTCTCATTCATTTAACAAAATATGATTTACAAGTTGAGCACAAAGTCTCAAGAAGTGTCTCAATTTCAGCAGAGTTTTTGCTCTCAATTATCGGAGATATATTTACAAAAGAGGTCTCCATTATATATAGGGAGAAACTATCAAAATTATAAAATATTAAAATACAAAAATATCTCAGTCAAAGATGACTCATCTTTGACTTTGAGATATTTTTCCAAACTTTTTACATGTAATTACATATTACAAAATTGCATGCACTTTTACATGATAAAAGTGCATGAGAAGAAGAGAGAAGGAATGCATGGGTGGCAAAAATTTCTGCCTGTGCATGTCAAGGAGGAGGTGAACGTGCAAGGGCAGCAAAAATTGCCACTCTTGCATAGAAGAAGAGGAAACAGTTGTCACAGGTGGAGTCGTGATGAATTCCGTTGAACTTGACATCTACGCAGCCATCGTGCTTGGGTCCTTATTGGTAGTCAGATCCATCCTTGCTTCTTCGGTGGTCTGCAGACTTTTCACGGGCTTTGGCTTGTGCATTTCTGTGGACAAATTGTCTGCAGGCAATTTGTATCTGCCCAGCCACCCGGCTTGGCATAGTTGCGCCCGAATTCCTTTGGACTTTTTATCCGAAGGAATTACTTCAGGAAAAAATTTCTAAGGAATTCGGGGCTTAAAAATTTGTTCAATCATTGTGCGCACAAATGGGGAGTGAACCAAAAGCTGATGAACCTTTGTATTGACTTGAACCGTTGAACCTGCTGCTGGTGTTTGCCGATGGAGATCTCTGTTCGAACCAAGGCACTGAAACAGTCCTGAAAAATGACTAAGTGTTGAAAAACTGATTCTTTTGATTGTACCCACCTATGAAAGCTTTTTAACCTGTTGAATCTGCTAACCTCAAGCATGTTGAGTCCACAGAAACATATCTGCAAAGTCTGTAGTTTTCTCTAACCTTGAAAGAGTCCGTAGATTTCAATCTGTAAAATCCCATTGAACTTGACCTGCTGAGTCTGTAGATTTTTGAGAAGCTTGAAAATGAGGAACCGAAATGCTCAGAATATTTTTTGAAAGGGGAAGAGAGGATTTTGATCTATAGGTTGTCCCAAAAAAAATGAGTGGCATTTTTTGGGGACAACACAATTGATAAAATCTGATTGTAACTTCACTAGCATACTCTACATGCAACCTAAGAGGTTTGAACTCATAAAAACACTTTAAAAACATGAAACTAAATATTTAAAACATGAAATTATGGATTCTACATCCTATTCAATCAAATTCATCAATTTAGTTCTATGGACTAGCTTAAACAAGAACAAAACCTGTAGGGTGTGGGGATTAACTAGAAAAATAAGATAGTCAACTTGTTAAGAATGGTTCATAAATTATAGTAAACCATTATTCAACTCCAATAATTAAAATTAATCATACCAAGTTTAATATCCACCCTCAAGATCATTTGACCTAGAAGTCCTCCTATTGTTCGTACTAAGAAGAAACTCGCTGACTAGTTCTATTTGCCTAGTGGAGCGATAGAGAGATATAATGGTTTTGTTCCAATTTTGGTACTTCCAAAGTAGATAAAGCATAGAAATGGACTCATGTAATTTTAAATGCCACTGCATAAGCTTATCCCATGTGTAACTCTCTCTCATAGGTCATACAACCTTTAAAACTCCTTTCTTTTCACTTGTTTTCTTGATTTTCAGTTAGGAACCTACAAGTTTCAATTAGTCCTAACATTAATGATGAGGAATATGAAATATTGGAAATTTTAAGGAAGTTTAGAACACATGGAAATTAATTAAAATCATACCACTTCATTTATGACCCATATATGACCCCTAAATGACATAAAATGACACAAAGACTAAATTAGACCATGACCAAGGCTAGTGTTGACGCTGGAGATTGCACCCAGTGGCAGGAAAACAAGTTCCTACCCTCTCCCCACAACATGGGAACTCCTCTCTCGCCTGTGGGATAGTGAACCAAGAGAGGAGAGTCTCTAGATAAGGGCTAGCTCCCTTTGATGTATCGTTGTTGTTCCAACAAGAGCAAAATATAGGTATATATAGGTATATACAGCTATATAAACTGGGGGGAAGAAAAGGGAGAGAGATGCAAGAAAAACAAGCCTACTTTAAAAGAGGTGATACACCAAAAATAAGGGTCGACCTTCTCACCTCCACACTCAAGATCAAATAAAAACATACATACACTGAGACTTGGCAGAAAAGACCAGGCTACTGGAAATGACAGGGAGGTTCTAATGAAAAATACAGGAAATAGGGACTCACCAAGATGCTAGGAAATACATACTGGAAGTGACCTCCTCTATTTCTACACCCCAAATGGAACTCTACTCCTAGCAGCAACAGACAATAGCACTTTGTAGATAACAGGTTTGCTGGTGTTGAACCTGTGAGAGCATCAAGAAACAATGACTGGACACAGACCAACATTCAAGGCATACACAAAAAAATCCATCCAAGAAAGAGGTAAAAATTGTCTTTTATTTGATCCAGGTAGAAAATTTGTAGAGCTGCGCTCTTACAAAAATGTGAAAAGATATTACAAAATGACCAAGTCCGCAAACTTATATGGAAAAGAAAAGACAAGAGGCTCATTGGCACCCTTTTTTTTGCAAGTGGCCATGTCACATCTTCATTGGGAAGAAGAAAAAAACTGTTGGCACGTCATCCTTCTTGAAGAGGCCTACTAGAACCATGCTGCCAATTGACTTTTATTCCATTCTATCTTGTCTAGTCGTTTGGCCCCTTGGGTGAACTTTCCTAGCTGGTCGCTACATTTGAACTCCTTTGGGTTAAAATTTCACATTTTGTCTTTAAAAACAACTGTTAACTTCTTGTGCCAACTTCGACATCCTCCTTGATGTCCTTGTGCTTTGCTAGCTTCTGGCCGCTTGAAAACTACCTCGTGGCTTGTTCTTTATATTGAAGGCAAACGGCTATACGACTTTGCTAAATTTGACGTGCCTGTGGCCGTCAACGGATCCATGGTGGTAGTCAGGTCCACACTGGCCTCCTTTGGCTTACCTCAATCTCTTTGTGGCTTGCTGGCACTTGAATACTTTGGTGGGTCCTTCATTTAGACTGCTTGCGGTCATCGGCCTGCTTGGACGGTTTGCGGGCCTTCACGGGCTGCTGCTGGGCTTTGAATTTCTGTGGACAAATTGTCCACAGGAAATTCCCGTGGGAAATTTGTCTACGGAAATTCGGCCCGAATGTGTATAACCTGTGGACTTTTGTTCACGAACATTTCCTGCAAACAAAAAGTCCACAAAAATTCTTTTTCGCTGCCTTTGTTAAGCCTTCCCTCCGAAAGGGATTTTTTGACCATTGAATGCCTTTTGCCAAAGGACACCCCCTTGAACCAAAATTCGTTGAACCAAAAATTGGTTCAACGGTTTAAGGTTCAAAGGAGTGCACCGATGAACCAAAGTGATTAGAACCTTTTGCATTGAACCAAAGCCATTTAACCAAGTGTTGAACCCTTCGTTTGAACCAAGAGATTGAACCTGCCACTTTGAACTTGAAATTGTTGAACTGAGTATGTTGAACCAAGTTCGTTGAACCAAAATTTTGGTTCAACGGTATGGAGGTTCAATGTATCTACATTTGAAGCACTCAATCAATGAACTCCTGAACTCAAACCAAACCTGTTGAACCAATATTGAGCATTGGTTCCAACGGTTTGGTTCAACTATATTGAACTAGGAACTGAACCCGAGAATGAACCATTCAAACCAGGCATGAACTAAACTTTTCTGAACCCGTTGAACCCGAAAAAGACTGGCAAAAAATAGCAGGTGAAGAAGGTGACCAAAATTTTGCCAGGGGGCAAACTTTGGTCAACAAATTGGTGACTCCCAGGGGAAGCATGCCTGCTATGCTTAGGACCCAATTTCCTTTGAATATCCATTGGGTGTGGAGTCAAATGCAGCTCGAAAGAATTAATAATAGCTCGAAATATCCCAGGATCAAACATGCAAAATTTACCCCCACACACAAAGGGAAACACACAAGACTAAAAACAACTATCTGTGTAACTGCACTTAGGGAAAGCAAGAAAAGAAACTGAAACAAACTATTATGTACAGCTAACTAGGTATTTTTTATTCCCTCCTGGATCAAATGGAAAACTTCTCAAGTCCCCTTCCTGGTAAGAAGACTTATGGCCCCAGGCAAGCCGCTGAATGGAAAAGAGAAATGGTGACTTGCTCTTTTTACCTGTCACCTAAGTTGGCTGGGATCCGAGAGGATCAAAATCAAACATGCCTCTAACATATATGTATTATGTTTGTCCTTGGAAGCCTGTTGAATGCTGGTCCTTTAGGTTGGTACACCCCATCAAGAAGTCAAATGCTGCCAGCTCATCACCAGAAGCTTCCTGATATGCATCATGGACAGGCTCGTTCTCCCTTGCCTCATGCTCGGGTTCCACGGTATGACCATCCTCCTTAATGATTTTAGAGGAAGTATTTTTAGATTCACCAACCTTCTGAAGGAGTAAATCTGGAAAAAAGTAACCTCCTTGCATGCTGGTTTGAAACCCAATGTTGCCTTCTTCATTCTTAACCAGCTCACATCCTATTTGAAGAATAATATAACCTACTCTGAAGACTTCAAACAAACCATTTAAAATGTGGACAAGAGGTTGTCCATGCTCTTTCACGTCACTTTGTTTGATCTCATCCTCATTTGCAATCGTGAAGTCTCCCACATCAGTCACAAATTGAGTATAATCCATATCAGGCAAGGCCTGATAGCTTTCTTCGAAATGTGTAGGTGGGGTGTGTTCAGACATAGAATGTGTTGTTTGGTCTGAACCATCCATCACACATTCACTGAGGATTTTCTCTTTGGACTCCAATTCTACAATTTGTCTATCCAAATCTTCCTGGAAAAGCCTTTCTCGAAAGTCATAATCATCATCAGGGGCAGGAGCGGCTTCTTCTTCTTCAAGAGTTAAACTGAAACCTTCCTCCTCTTCCTCCTTGTTGTTCCAAGATTCAACTGTTTGTGCCCAGCTCATGATCCTAGGATTGGACTCTTGCTTTTGTGAGCAGGCAGCAATTTTATCATTTTCAAGTTCCTGGGCTGACTCATGATGCTCCTCTTTCTAGCTTAGAATTTGGAGATCATGTCGAAAGACTTGAGGAGGTTGGGAAATAATTGGGAGGGTCTGCTCATGCATAGGGAAAGCTACCTGAAGAGAGGCATGCTGGAAAGCTAGGTGCACAGGATTGAGGGCAGAACTGATTGGTGCATTGGACGAGCCAAAATGAGCAAGCACCATCTCATAAAAAGGATTTGGTGCACAAAGGGGAGCTTTTTCTAAAGTAGGAGGGGGAAGACCTTGGGCCAAAACTTCTTGATTGTCGTCCCTCCACTTCACAAATACTTCATTAATATTGAAATTAGCTTGTGGATTAGTGAAAGGAATACCTTTTGGCGTTGGCTGGTCTGCAGCGTTTGAAAGCTCCACCTCTTTCTCTTTCAACAGCGTCATCTTATTCTCTAGTTCCTTAATCCACTTAGCTAGAGCATACTCACTTTGCATTTCTTCATTTTGGGCGATGTCTTTCTCCTCTTTGTTGTTCCAAGATTCGACCACTTTATTCCAGCTCATGCAATTCAGACTGGGCATTTCCTTTGGGGCTGATGGGGCCACAATGTGAGAGGACAGCAAAGATTTTGATTCCACTTCTCTTGCTGCCAGAATGGACTGCTACATTTGAAGGTTTGCCAATTCAATTTGTCTATCAAGATTAGCCTTAAACATAAGGTTCGTTGTTTCATAATTTTCCTCAACACGATTAAGGAACTGACTTTGGCAAGTTCGACTTGGCTCAAGAGCAGGGGTTGTATATGACTGATATAATGCTTTGGCCAGCATTATACAGGTTAATAGACTTGGTAAGGCTGCCTCTCATGCACACTAAGCTTCTCCTCCATAGATGCAATTAAACCGCTCACATCCAGCATCTCATTTGAAAGCATGTGCCAATTCGCTCTTTCAATAAGAGCCCATTCTTTTTTAACTTGATCCAGTGCATTCCTCACTTGTTGGATGATATGATCAGGTATTTATTGGCCATACCCCTTTTTGGTGTTAATATCAATTACATATTTGTTGTATCCCAGCAGCGCTTGCTTGAAAGTGGAAACGGGTTGATTAGCAAAGAGATTGGGCTGAGTGGAAGAAGAGACATACTGAGAAGATTTAGTGCAAGGCTAATATTGCTCATAGCAAGGTTGAGACTAGCCATATTGGGCATGATAAGGATTTCCATAAGTCTAGTAAGGATTATAGCCATGCTGGCCAAAGAAAACAGAGTCCATGACTTAAAATGATGGAAATTACACATACCAGAAAAATGCGTTTCTGAAGGTACCAGGCTGCTTAACCAACGGATTAAACTTGGAGTCGCTAGATGCTGGAAAGAAAATGATTTTTTGTAACAGGACCAGCATCAACCCTGAAACTCTATTGCATTATCAAACTTGTCCCACCAAGCGTACCAAAACTATTGATGCTAGAGATTACACCCAGTGGCAGGAAAACAAGTTCCTACCCTCTCCCCGCAACATGGAAACTCCTCTCTCACCTGTGGGATGGCGAAGCAGGAGAGGAGAGTCTCTAGATAAGGGCTAGCTCCCTTTGATGTATCGTTGTTGTTCCATCAAGAGCAAAATACAGGTATATATAGGTATATACGGCTATATAAACTGGGGGGAAGAAAAGGGAGAGAGATGCAAGAAAAACAAGCCTACTCTAAAAGAGGTGATACACCAAAAACAAGGGTCAACCTTCTCACCTCCACACTCAGGGTCAAAAAAAAACATACATACACTGATACTTGGCAGAAAAGACCAGGCTACTAGAAATGACAAGGAGGTTCTAATGAAAAATGCAGGAAACAGGGACTCACCAAGATGCTGGGAAATACATACTGGAAGTGACCTCCTCTATTTCTGCACCCCAAATGGAACTCTACTCCTCGCAGCAGTAGACAATGGCACTTTGTAGATAATAGGTTTGCTGGTGTTGAACTTGTGAGAGCATCAAGAAACAATGACTGGACACAGACCAACATTCAAGGCATACACAAAAATCCATCCAAGAAAGAGGTAAAAACTATCTTTTATTTGATCCAGGCAAAAAATTTGTAGATCTACGCTCCTACAAAAATGTGAAAAGATATTACAAAATGACCAAGTTCACAAACTTATATGGAAAAGAAAAGACAAGAGGCTCATTGGTGCCCTTTTTTTTGCAAGTGGCCATGTCGCGTCTTCATTGGGAAGAAGAAAAACACTGTTGGCACGTCATCCTTCTTGAAGAGGCCTGCTAGAACCATGCTGCCAATTGACTTTTGTTCCATTCTGTCTTGTCTGGTCGTTTGGCCCCTTGGGCAAACTTTCTTAGCTGGTCGCTACATTTGAACTCCTTTGGGTTAACATTTCACGTTTTGTCTTTAAAAACAACTATTAACTTCTTATGCTAGCTTTGACATCTTCCTTGATGTCCTTGTGCTTTGCTGGCTTCTGGCCGCTTGCAAACTATCTCGCAGCCTATTCTTTATATTGAAGGCAAACGGCTATACGGATTTACTAAATTTGACATGCCCGTGGCCGTCAACAGATCCATGGTGGTAGTCAGGTCCACGCTGGCCTCCTTCGGCTTACCTTAATCTCTTTGTGGCTTGATGGCACTTGAATACTTTGGTGGGTCCTTTGTTTAAACTGCTTGCGGTCATCGGCCTGCTTGGATGGTTTGCGGGCCTTCACGGGATGCTGCCAGGCTTTGAATTTATGCAGACAAATTGTCTGCAGGAAATTCCCGTGGGCAATTTGTCTGTAGAAATTCTGCCCGACTGTGTATAACCCGCGGACTTTTGTCTGCGAACATTTCTCACAGACAAAAAGTCTGCAAAAATTCTCTTTCACTGCCTTTGTTAAGCCTGCCCTTCAAAAGGGCTTTTTTGACCATTGAATGCCCTTTGCCAAAGGACATCCCCTTGAACCAAAATCCGTTGAACCAAAAATTGGTTCAATAGTTCAAGGTTCAAAGGAGCGTGCCGATGAACCAAAGCTCTTTGAACCTTTTGCATTGAACCAAAGCCATTGAACCAAGCATTGAACCCTTCGTTTGAACCAAGAAATTGAACCTGCCACTTTGAACTTGAAAATGTTGAACCGAGTATGTTGAACCAAGTCCATTGAACCAAAATTTTGGTTCAACGGTTCAACGGTACAAATGTTCAACGTATCTATATTTAAAGTGCTCAATCAATGAACTCCTGAACTCGAACCAAACCCGTTGAGCCAATATTGAGCATTGGTTCCAATGGTTTGGTTCAACTATATTGAACCAGGAATTGAACCTGAGAATGAACCATTCAAACCAGGCATGAACTAAACTTTTTTGAACCCGCTGAACCCGAAAAAGACTAGCACAAAATAGCAGATGAAGAAGGTAACCAAAATTTTGCCAAGGGGCAAAATTTGGTCAACAGCTAGAAACACATTAAAACACATAAAAATGACTATCACACACCCTATGACATTATAATAGACCCCCATATCAAGTTTTATACTATAGGGGGTTGACCTATTTTGACTTGTGGTCAAAATGGTCAACAAGCACATCAAAGCTCTTAGCTTTATTAGGATATATCACTTCCAATATAACCCCCTCACTTATATCATTTCTTGGGGAAAATTAAAATAAATAAAATCATGCAAGACTTAGACCAAGTGTGCTTATCTCATCTATCCATGAAATCTACCAACACATAAATATTCACAATCATCATACTATAAATGAGACTCACCCCATTTTATTCACCCCCACACATCCATTTTCACCCTAATTCTTCCATTTCAACCCCTCTTCTCATTTTGATATCCTATGTGTGTCTTTCATCCACACTTTCCCTCTCAATGGGGAATCACCTATAACTAAATCATCATTCAACCTTCATCATGCCACTAGGGGCATTCAAGTGCATTGGCTTCTTCCTCTACATTATTTGAAAATTTGTTTCTTATTTAAATCACAACACCCTTTCAAATATGGGAACATTGTAGATACTCCAATTTAGACACTTTAATTTCAACAACCCACTTTTGACACTATTAACACCCCACTTTATCCATTTTTGAAACTATCAACACCTAATTTTTGACACTTTTGACACCCTACTTTAGACACTTTCAACACCATAATTCATCCCTAATCCACTCTAATCTTATTGTCAACACATCCCTAGCCAATCCACCTACATCACACCATTACCCCATATCAACTAATCACATTGTCCTAATTCTATCATGACCTTACCCAATCCCACCAAAATCAAACATTGTATCAATCAACTAATTAATAACTATGAGTTAGAATATTAGTCCTAATAATAAAATCCATGCATAATCTAAAATTCAAAATATTAAACAATTTGAAAATCAAATCTCAAATCAAGTCATCAAATCCCTAAAATACAATACAAGAAGCAAGTGAAATTAAAACCATCCCCTCATCAAATAAAACACATACCTATCCAACGTCTCATATTTAATAGCCAACCCACCTCATTGAATGAGTATTTTGACTCAATCTTAGCCATCCATTTATAATCAAATCCAACCATCCATGATCTATAAATTGAGCCCCTTTCCTTCCTTTTCAAAATGCTTCAACAACCTAAAGACATCATGTCCATGGAGTGAATTAAGCTTGGATAACTAAAATAAATCATACCATTATGATAACAAGTCATAAACATCATCCTAGCATCTCTTCCTCGATCTAAGGGGACATGTTACCAAAATCATTGCACATGTCCACTTAAGCATACACAATCAAATAATCAAGTGATAAAATATACATAAGGATGTCTTCATGGTAAGTGAAGCTATAATATTCCTTGTTAGCTCAATTAGAGGTATTTGTGCTTAATTTAGAGTATAAATGTGATATATTTTTGAGTTTATATTATATAGTTATAACTTTTGTATGTGTAAAGCTCAAATATAATTGATCCTAATGAACTTAATGGTGTAAATTATGAAAAAGTTAAAAAATTGTCTTATTTATATCAAGGGCTTTGATAATTTCCCCAACAAGTGGTTAATTTTTTCCAATTAATCCTAACATCTAAGACTACACCTTAATCCAATATTGTATCATTTCAAATAAAACAATAAGAGGTGCCTTTAAAAAAATTTAATCTTACTCCAATTACTACTATTGTTTATATTCCTAATACAACCCTTAAAGTCATATATGTGCCAACATCCTTAGGTATTTGGGCATCACTTGGTTTAAATCATATTAACATGCCTATACATATAAGGACATCATATAACCCTCATGCGATCACCATGTAAGGTCCAATTAAAATTTTACCTAATGTGTCCTCTATTGAGCAAACTATTCTCTCCTTACATGCCAAATATTACAATCAGAATAATGTGTGTCCGAATATAATCATTCAATTGACTCTCATACTCTGATTCATAATCCTTTGGCACCTAAAATAACCTCTAATCTAATACCAACAATATTTTTAGCACCTAAGTTACCATTTTATGAGGGCAAAGGTGATCCTAATCATCATCTTTGCTCCTTACATGCAACATGTTTGGATTATACTTATAATGATAAATTACTTACCAACCTCTTTCCTTGAAGTCTCAAAGACTATGCTCTTTGATGGTTCTATGATCTCTTTTTTCAATCAGTTAGAACATTCAACCCTAGAACATTTTTTAATCACACTTCTCAATAAATATTGGTGTAAAGTTAGCTTATGCACAAATTTCAAAACTCAAGTAAAGGTCAAATGAAAAAATTAGTAAATATGTCCTATAGTAAAAAACTATGCTTTCCAAGATGAAAAAATATATGATAAATAATGAATTGTAAGATATTTTCATTCAAAGCTTATTATCATTGCTCCATTAATAATTAATATTAAAAAATTAAAATCCTTTGATGAATTATGTCATACTGTGAAGGAAAGAGAAGTCAAGCTCATAGAATTGAACAAGTTAAAGTATGTAAATGTTCCATCTACTTCCAACATCAAGTTTCAAAGCAAGCCAAATTACAAGGTAAAATATAATAAAAGCAATAATGAATCAAAAGTAACAGTTAATGCAATATCACAGCTAACATACAAGCTTCAATTGACATATCCACCAAGGAGGCAATTTAAAAGGTTAACACAACCTCCTCATATTTGTTAAAATCTAATCAAATGCAATCTCATATCTATACCTCCTCAATTTGAGATTGATTTGATCAATCCTCAACATAAGGGATTTAAAATGCTTATTTTAACTACCATAGAAGCATTGGGAATTCTAAAAACAAGTGTTGTAGGCTAAGTCATAACATACAACAAATTATCGATGATAATACTATTGAGGTAAGCACACCCATATAGGAAGTAATACCACAAATAATGATAATACAATGCTAAAAATATTTAACAATGTTTTTCTGAATCATGGTTTAACATGAAATGTAGATAATTATAAAATGTATCTTGCGTATAATGCATATCCTTCTCTTAAGACATATGCAAATCCAATATATGGAATTATTGGAACATTTATAGGCACATTAACATAATGTCTAGTGATTACATTTGATAATAAAAAAATAAATGATGATGATTTAGATAGGCATGCTCTCTTTATTAGAGCATACATCAAATAACTTATACATAGTTTCATGATTAAAAATAGTTCAATTGAAAATGCATATACAATGATACTCATTTATGTTAAAAATAATTTAATTAAAAATATTTCAAGAGATTATTCTTCCAACTAGGGACCTTGAAGTCTATTTTATGTGGTTCATGGGGAAGGGAGGGAGAGTCTTAAAACTTTGGTAGGGCAAGCTCATTGAGCTGAGTTAATACCTCTTTTGTTTAATTGACTCATGGACTACCTCAACTAGCAATTACCCTTTCTTCTTTATTCCCTCCTTGATTGACTTCCATGAGGGGAAATCATAAGGCTTGGTCACTTTCTCTTTTTCCTGAATGGGTGTGGGAGGGGGTGGTTTCATAAGAGAGGGTATGACATAGTTAGGGTCATTGGCATAGGAGAAGATCCAAGATGGGATGGCTTCATGTTCCTCAGCTGATAAGGGTGAGATTTGTAAAGGTTGACTAAGGGGTTGGGTTTGATCACGAATAGAAGTAGGAGAGGTAAATTGGGGTCTAAGGTTGGTTGCTCTCATTAAGAACAACTAATAGTCATTTTATTTTCTAGCTTGGTCTTACCTTACCAAGTATTCTTCCTAAAACCTCAACTCCCACTCCTAAACATAAGCTTGTTGTTCAAGATCCTATTATTGCCTTTAGTACTCTTCCTCCCTATCAACCTCCCTTAATTTTATTTCAATATAAATCCATATCTCTTTAAGTCTCATTTCAGGTTGACTATGGAGAGGTAAATTATGACAAGGTTGAAACATTGAATCTTGAGGGCCACTTGGGGTAAAGCCATGAACATTGATAACTTGATATGAAGGATAAGGAATGAAATAACATGCATTTTGATTAAATGGGTGATGATACATACCAAAAAAAAGGTGATTATGCACCGGGGCTACTTATACCAGCTAATGTTCATAGTGCAGTCACCATTGATGTTTACAAATGTGCCTCCAAAGGCTGATTGCACTAAAAAGCAACACTAAAAACCTTTCATTGATATGCATAACATAGTAATGTCCCATAGAGCATGCTATAAACTATTGTATCATAAATTTTCACCCTTAGAAGGAGTTATTTAGGCTACCCCTAATTGAACTACACTATGGGAACAACCCCCGGTTGTGGGTATCCTATAATAGGGTTGAACCTATAGAGGAGGATAAATTCCTCTTGATGCTCACCTAAACTAATGTTTCTACAAGGAAAATGGTTAGAAATGGGGAAAGGGATCCCAAAAAGGCTAAAAATTGATGCACCAAATTAATATGGATACTCATATGAACTTGAACCCACACTAGATCAACATGAGACAACTATAACTCACACAAATCACAATCTTACTATTTGCATAAGTATTTCATAGAAGAAGTTCAAATAAGACATTGATCTATACTTTTAATGGCTTAAAAACACCTTAAAAGAGGAAATCAGAATGAAAATAAACTAGGAAGATTCTCCTTCATGAATTCATCATGCACAAGCATACTAAACATTAATCAAAGGTGAGAGATAAGAAAAGAGTTAATCTTATTACTTCAAGAGGTAGTTCTTAAAATATTTTGATAGGGTCTAGTCTAATCAAATGAGCACCCTTTTACAAGATTCCCAATGAGTATCCCTGTCTCCCAAAAAGATGAAAATTCTAAAATCTGAGAACCCTTAAAATAGATAAGAGAATGGGATGTATAGGAAAATAGAGAGATAGAAGGAGCACACCATCAAAAAATCATTAATGATCTTCCACTAATCTTTAATGAATGCTCAACCACACTTTTTTTCCAACTAAAACTAATACATCATAACCAAGATAGCCTTCATTTGTCCCAATAGCCTTCAAATCATTTCATTAATTGAGAAACATGCTAGAATACAAGAAAGTGTCTAGGGTGATGAGTCATGATAATGCTCATAATTTACCATAATATCATCCAACTACTTGGTTTAATTATGAGTAAAAAATCCTCAAATATTGAATCTGATAGAGCCATGTTAAGTCTGATTTAGGTGGTTGTTTGTTGAATATATGGTCACATCGAAGGGTGAGAAGTATCTTCATAATTACAAATATTTTCCCCTGATCTTGATTTGAACCTGGGCCTACTATAGATGAAAACCAATCCATTTATTATTTTTCCTATAGTTTTAATATTAACAGATAAATCTCACTAGGTGTTTGATCTCATTTCATCAACAAGTTGCCACCTTATTGGTCTATATTAGGTTTAAAAGACCTATTTTATCTCCATAGAGCTCTAATGGTGATGTTTGGTTTTGATGTACCCCTTTTGGTTCAACATGGATCCTATTCAAGCACAATTCCTATACATTTGCTTTACCCAGGTCAAAAATTGATTTATCAACTTCTATTAAAAATGTCCTAATATCTTATTTGCTTATTAGCCATTAATTATAGATTTGAGTCATGTTAACATTTTGACCAATATCATACCATTATATATTCATGACATGATCAAGTATGAGCCATAGATCTTCTACTAGTTTAATTTGCTTTAGACACGTATCATTCATGCATTTGATCCTTAGATCTAATGACCTTTTGAATTTTTCTCACATGATTATATATTTGGTATGATCAAATGCATGTCATTTATCTACTTGATCCCACTAACTCTGTCAGGTTATCCTCACTCCATTAGATCTAGATGTATGATTGAACACTGACCATTGTATCTACCTCCATTTAAACTTAAATGGCTATTTTACAAAGCTCAAATTTGACATCTACATGCCCATATTTGACATCCTCATGAACTTCTTTGATGTTTGCATTAATATTTAAGGATTTTTAAATTCAAGTGGTTATTTATTATGGATTTACTTTGACATCCACACGAACGTCTCATTCTACTTATTCAATTTTTAAATGCTTGTAACTTGAGATAGATGACTCATCAAGTCACAAAAATTACAAAGAATGTTCAAGGCATCAATATCTTCATGTTCATCTAATCCTTTACTCTGAGAGGTGTCATGAGCATATCTATAAAATTCCCAAGTGAGCTAACCCATTCATTTATTTGTTAAGTCTTGTGATAGTCTAGTCTTTAAACTCAAGCTCACTATGTCAGATCTTAGATGCATGATTGAATGCATATTGTTAGATCTTAGATCATTTACAAGGCCTAAATTTGATGCTCACATACATGCCCCATTCTTCTAGTTTAATTTTAAAGATTTATATCTCAAGATAAAAAAAAACTCATCGAGACTTGGAACTTGTAGAGGATGATATTGGCACTAAGTACATTGATCCCATATGATATTTTGGATCCATGAGGATTCCTGAGTGTACCTATCAAATGTGTAACTAGACTAATCTAGCCATTTCTACATGACATCTTGATGATGGTATTGTCCTTCAAAGCTTGTGCAAGGAATTGTTGCCTAATTTTGTAGAGCTCTAATAAGTTTTTGAGGCTTGTGTAAACTCATCCATGACCCTGAGTTATTTGGACACCATGAAACCTAATTAGATCCTTCTCTTTGTTTTCTATACTCATCCCATAAATATCAATCAAATTACACTTTAATCTTACTTAAAGTGTTTCAAAAGCTTTACAACAACATGATCCTCTCCTTTGACATTGGATCCTTCTTTCAATAGGAACATTTTTTAGCTGATCTATCTAGTCGAAAATCTTGGTATGTGGGCCAAAATTGGCCAACATCTTTTACAACTCATAGGGAATCATGCCTACTATGCTTCAAAACCTAGATAAGTTTTTGTATCTGATCCATTGGGCATGAAATCTCTACTCTTGTTCAACATATTGATTTGAAGCTGGAAGCAAGGTTAACCCTTTCCAAAACTTCCTCTTGAAACAATAAAGACAATAAGAAAAACAACAAACAAAGGCAAGTACATGTAGTCACTTCGAAAAATAAGAACATTTAATCTAATAAACAAATGTACAAAAAGGCACTTAGAAGAGATCATGAAAACTATTCTAATATGTACAAGGTTGTAATTTACAATTACTTTCCACTTGGGTCAAATGGGAAGGAATTATCATCACTCACTTGTGATGGACTATGATGCAAAACACTTTGATTTTAAGAGCTCATGATGGTGAGCTGAGATGTCTGATTGCTGACTCTTTTGGCATGCTCTCAAGAGGATGAAATGGAACAAACATGTCTCCAATGTATACACACTAGTCTATTTCTCCAAGGCTTATTCCAAATTGGATTATAAGGGCTCCTACAGGTATGGCTCAATTTTTTGCTTTGAATTAAGCATAACATGTGATAGTTCCTTTGAATTGGTGCTTAGTTAAATGTCTAGGCTTAAGCTAAAAATATCTAAGTCATCCTAAAAGGCAGATTCCTCTTATTCATCTGAGATAATTCCAACTTCAAAACCATATTTGTTTTTCTTACTCTAAAAGGATCCATATGGTATCTCATCAACCCATCTAAGGTTTAGAATTTCATGTCCTTGTGTCTTTTGATCTGACCATTCTTACTCATTCTTGAATACATTAGTACTACCTTTAACAGATAATTCATCTTGAAACTAGTCAGCTTCTTCAACCTTATTAAAAATTTATTTTTCATGTTATGGAGGAGGCATATGCTAGTTTATAACCTCTACCTAGTCCATGAAGTCATGGTACAACTATTACCATACTTCATCTTGATCCTCCTTGTTCTTTATTTCTTCCTCTTTCTCATTCATGACCTATCCAACATGGTTAGTTGACTAATTTACTATGTCAATATTTGTACCTTGGTCATCTTCATCTGAAGCCACACCAAATGAATCTCTTGGGACCATTTCTCTCAGTTATAACCTGAATACACACTCTTTCAAATATGAAGGCATCAGTACTACCTTTAGGCTCTATTTCATCAAATCCATGCTAAGAAGTTTCATCAAATCCCAACTCTTCCCATTTTTAATGAAGTGGATTGCCTATCATGATCTCTTCATCATAGACACTTGTGTTGTCCTCTTCAAACTCAACTTTGACTACAATATCCTCCTCTATTCTTTGTAAAATAGGTTCCTCCTCCATGAGGGGGATGGTGAAAGGGTGAAAATTTTCACTTTGCTTACAAATCGGGAGAGTATCCTTCCAACTAGGGACCTTGAAGGCTCTTTTAGGTGGTTATTAGTGGAGGGAGGGAGAGTCTTAAAACTTTGGTAGGGCAAGATCATTGAGCTAAGCTAACACCTCTTTTTCTTGAACTGACTCTTGGACTACCTCAGCTAGTACTTCTCCTTTCTTTTTTGTGCCCTCCTTGATTTATTTTCATGAGTGGAAAGCATAAGGCTTGGTCACCTTCTCCTTTTCTTGAAAAGTGTGTGGGAGGGGGTGGTTTCATAAGAGAGGGTATGACATAATTAGGGTCATTGGCATAGGAGAGGATCCAAGATGGTATGGCTTCATGTTCCTATGTTGATAAGGGTGAGATTTGGTAAGGTTGACTAAATGGTTGGGTTTGAGCATGAATAGGAGTAGGAGAGGTAAATTAGGGTTTAAGGGTGTTCACTCTCATTAACAACTAATAGTAATTTTCCATTTTGGCTTGGTCTTGCCCAACCAAGAATTCTTCCTGAAACCTCAACTCATGCTCCTGAACATAAGCTTGTTGTTCAAGATTATGTTGTTACCTATAGTAATCTTCCTCCCTATCAACCTCCCTTAATTTTTTTTCAAGATCAATCCATATCTCCTTAAGTCTCATTTTAGGTTGACTAGGGAGAGGCAAATTCTGACAAGGTTGATACATTAAATCTTGAGGGCGACTTGGGGTGAATACATGAACATTAATAACTTGATATGAAGGATAAGAAATGAAAAACAGGAATTTTGATCAAATGGGTGATGATACATACAAAAAAAAGGTGATTATGCACCTAGGCTACTTCTACCAGCTGATGTTCATAGTGAAATCACCATTAATGTTTACAAATGTGCCTCCAAAGGCTGATTGCACTAAAAGGCAACAACAAGAACCTTTCAGTGAGATGCAAAATGTAGTAATGTCCCACCAGGCATGCCAAAATTATTGTAGCACCAGTTTTCACCCTTGTAAGGAGTTATTTAGGATCCCCCCAATTGAGCTACACTATAGGAACAACCCTAGGGTGTGGGTATCTTATAATAGGGTTGAACCTCTAGAGGAGGTTAGCTTCCTCTCTATGCTAATCTAAACTAATGTTGCTATAAGAAAAAGGGTTAGAAAGGGGTAAAAGAGCTTCTAAGAAGGCTAAAAGGTGATGCACTAAATTAATATGGACACTCATATAATCTTGAACCTACACTAGATCAACATAATAAAACTATAGCTCACATAACCTCACAATCTTACTAATTGCATAAGTATTTCATAGAAAAGGTTTAGATAGAACACTAATCTAGACCTACAATGACTTAAAAACATCTTGAAAGAGGAAATTACAATGACAATGAGCTAGGAAGATTATCCTTCATGAATTCATCATGCACAAGCATACTAAACACTAATCAAAGGTGAGAGATAGGAAAAGAGTTAATATTATTGCTTCAAGAGGTAGTTCTTACAATATTTTTATAGGGTCTAGCCTAATCAAATGAGCACCCTTGTGTAAGAGTCCCAATGAGTATCCCTATCTCCCAAAAAAAGATGAATGTTCTAAAATCTAAGAACCCTTGCAATGGAGAAGAGAATGGGATATATAGGAGAAGGGAGAGACAAAAAGAGCATACCATCTAAAAAATATTGATGATATACCACTAATATTTAATGCATACTCAACCTCACCTTTTTCCAATTGAATCTAATACATCATAAACAAGATAGCCTTCATTTATCCCAATATCCTTCGAATAATTTCATTGATTGAGAAACACACTAGAGGACAAGAAAGTGTCTAGGGCTATGAGTCATGATCTTGCTTATAATTTACCATAATAGCATCCAACTGCTTTGATATTTCATGCCATCCTCTACTTGGTTTCATTATGAGGACTAAATCCTCATATCTTGAATCTAAAAAATCCATGTTAATTCTAATTTAGGAAAATGTTTGTCAAATATATGGCCATGTCAAAGGATGAGAATCCTCTTCATAATTGCAAATATCTACCCCTACTTGAGATTTTTAAACATGGTTCTACTATAGATGAAAACCAATCCATTTATTGGTTTTCTTATATTTTTAATATTGATAAATGAATCTCATTAGGGGTTTGATCTCTTTTCATCAATAATTTGTTTCCCTTTTGGTCTATATTAGGTCTAAAATACCTATTTTATCTCCACAGAGATCTAATAGTGATGTTAAATTTTGATGTACCTATTCTAGTTCAACTTGGATCCTATTCAAGCTTAGTTCTTATACATTTGCTTTACCCAAGTCAAAAATTACTTCATCAAATTCCATTGAAAATGTCCTAAGCTCACCTTTACTTAGGCCATCAACTATCGATTTGAGCCCTATTGACATTTTGAACCACCTCACATCGTTAGATCTTCATGGCATGATTGATCACAAGTCATAGATCTTATACTAGTTTAACATGCTTTGGAAACTTGTCATTCATGTATTTAATCCTCTAATTTTTTGATATTTTGACCTTTGTTTTCACCATTAGATCTTTGGTATAATTGAATGCATGTCACTGATCTTCTTGGTCCCACTAACTCTGTCAGGTTGTCCTCACTCTGTTGGATCTAGATGTATGATTGAATGTTGACCATTGGATCTACCTCCATTTGATCTCAAATGGCTATTTCATGAGTTCCAAATTTTACGTCTATGCACCTATCTTTGATGTCCATGTGAACATATTTGACGTCCATATGAACATTTATGTATTTTTAAATTTTTAATGGTTATTTCTTGTGGATTTACTTTGACGTCCACACGAACATCTCATTCTACTTATTTAATTTTTAAACGCTCTTAACTTGAGATATATAATTCATCAAGTCATAAAAATTGTAGATAATATTCAAGGCATGAATCCCTTAATGTTCATGTAATCCTTTAGCTTTGATAGGTATCCTAAGCATATCTATAAAATGCACAAGTGATCTAACCCATACATTTCTTTGTGACGTCTTATGATGCTCTGGCCTTTAAAATTAAGCTCACTCTATCGGATCTTAGATGCATGATTGAATATGTTCCGTTGGATCTCAAAGCATTTATGAGGCCCAAATTTGATGCTCACATGCATGTCCCATTCTTCTAGTTCAATTTTAAAGATTTATATCTTGAGATAGAAAACTCATCAAGACTTGGAATTTACAGAGGATGATCTTGACACTAAGGACACTGATACAATGTAATCTTTTGGCTCCATAAGGCTTCCTAAGTGCACTTATAAAATGTGAAACTAGATTAATCTAGCCATTTTTTCATGATGTCCTAATGATGGTCTTATCTTTCAAATCCTATACAAGGAACTATTGCTTTATTTTTTAGAGATTTAATGAGTTCTTGAGGCTTGTGTAAACTCGTTCATGTCCCTAAATTGTTTAGACACCATGAAACCTATGTAACGAACTGCTACACCAAAACCTTGAGGCATTAGTGAAGTCTGCCCACCAGGACCATAACATCCCACCATGCTTCCAAAGCCTAGACTCTAGGCTAGCTTTGCACACGTACACAAGATCCACTATGTGTACGAGCCTCGATCAAACACTGCAATACCGGCATAACCCACCCACTCCATGACTTGAACCTGGGTGGAGGATCTGATACCACATGTAACAAATCGCTACACCAAAACCTCGAAGTGTTAGTGAAGTCTACCCACCAAGACCATAACAACCTACTTGGATCTTTTTCTTTGTTCTCTAGACTCATCCCACAAAGATCAATTAAATAACACTTTAATATTGCTTAAAGTGTTTCAAAATATTTGCAACAATATGATCCTCTCCTTTGACATTGGATCCTTCTTTCAATAGGAACATTTCTCAATTGATCTATCCAGGAAAAATGTTTGGTATGTGGGCCAAAATTGGCCAATAATTACCATCTAAAGTACATAGATGCCTCAAATACATACATTATATTCAAGTGGTCAATGTTTAAGACATCCCATATACCCTCTATAATTAGTGATAATTTCACCTCCTCCCCCACCAACACCATAATTGATTGTGGAATCTATTCCAAAACACCATTAAAATATAATTATGACAACTACTTTAAATCACATATAAAGATAATTAGTTCACCCATTTAATAAAGTAATGTAGATCCAATTATGTTACCTATATATAACCTTTATATACAGTCAGTCCAAAGTAAAAAGATATACCTTCTTAAGCATAAACCTTCATATCAAATATTTATACAAGGTTAATCTATGCATCTAAATTCACTCACTTCATTTAATGTCACTAATATCACTATTATTTGACACTAATTATGCTTATCTTATTTATCTCATCTAATCTCACATTAAAATCACCCCCTTCTAATCATTTATCTCATATTCCCCATCAATATTTCTTCACTCACTAACTATAGTCTTATCCAACTTCATTACTTCTCCTAATCATATCTTATGTTATCCTAATCCCAACTTATCTATTATTTAGGAATTTGAAATTTCCATGATCCACCTACTAAACCTATTTTTAGGCTCTCCTACACCCCTAGTCCCTAATCACTCACCTAATCCCAATCCAATCCCCTACTTAACCCTAATTATCCCATAAAAGGATTCTAGAATTATCCAATTCTAGAATCCTCTCTATTCTCACCCCTCCTCTCTAGATGCCCCCAAATCTAGAGGCTTATAATGAATTTTAAATTCTTTAGATAATACTCATCTATTGATCTCCACAAACCAAATTTGAATTTAAACCATTGATCCTTCCCTCCACAATCTATATAAACTAGACCACTCCTCCATTGAAATCAAGCATTAAATCCATAACATCTCCATGTCAATCTAATCCTTGAATCTATCATCAATAATCCATGATCAAATAATCCCAATGCCAAAATTATGAGTCTAAGGTAATATCAATCCCAATCCTCTTGTTTTGATCTATTTGATCTTCATTTGGAGCAATTAGCTTTAGGATTTGAGTGCCAGTATGAATTGTGCATTCATCTAGTTGTATTTGGATTATAATGGCTATAGATCTTATCTAGGTAGTTTGATGTTTGAGTAGATTTAGATTAATTGCATGATATTGAATCCATATTTCTCAAATTTACATCTACATTTTGGTGACCACAGTGGGAGGCAATCCCTTCCAATTTGATCATTTTGATTGTTCTAAGTGTTTTTGGCATCTTATAGGCCTGATTGGACAAGAATAAGAGCTAGATTTTTTAATTTTTGCACACACAAGTGAAACTTACAGCTTTTCATTGGTATTCATGACTTTAAAGTCATGGTTTTGCCTTTAAATTCATGATTTTGCATTAATTATCTGGCTTGACCACTAACCATTTTCTCTGACCTTGATAGTTTTTGCCCTTATACAATATTACGACTCATAAATTATGACTTTCACCTGAGAATCATGGTTTTGTAAGTAAAGTCATGATATTGTGTCTAACCGCTAATAGTTTTCTTTTTGGTAGGTTGGTATGCTTATGTAATACCATAAATCCTCAAATCATGGTATTGTACTGGTAGTCATGGTTTTACATGATAATCAGTGATATTAGGTCTAACAGTTTTTTGATTATGATAGGTTTTTGGTGGTTTTCAAAATCATAACTTTGAGAATCATGGCATTGACTTGAAAGTCATGATATTACAACTACAGTGATGATTTTGTAATTTTATCCAAATCTACTCATAGTTATCCATTGGATCTCAAATCTACAGGGTCAATATTTCTATTCTCTATTTTTTAGGAAAATTAGGAACCATATAAACCCTTTTGGAAGTATATTAATTTATTTAAGTTGTTAAAAATATATTTGTCAATCACATATTTGAAAGGAGGTTTATCTATATAATTTGTTTTGTATTGACTAGGAAAGAAAAAAAGTCTATTTTTGCTTTATAGCTTCAAGGAATTAAACAAATTTTAAAATAGATCTAATAGGAAATACCTTTTAATGCTCTATAAACTATGTGAGGTATATCCATTTTGCTATAAAAATCTTGAAAATATTGATACATAATCTACCATAACATTATTTGTGCATAATCTTTAAGTATTTATATCCAATCTAGATTAGTCTATATCATCAAAGTGTCTGTTTTGGTCAAAAAATCAAAATTTTGAGCTTTTATACTTTATCATAAAATTGTTAGTTTAAAAATCATGGTTTTTCCCTAAGAATCATGATATTGCACTAGTAGTCACATTTTTGTAGTCTGAATATCATGGTTAACTATTTTTTTCAAGATTGTAACTCATGAATTAAGATTTTGCACTGGTAGTTACAATATTGTAGTTTGAATTATGATTTTACATTGATTTTGTCTTCAAACTTGTCCTTTTTGAGTGCATTTTTTGGGGTTAATTTCAGTGATTTTTTAGTCATTTTAGGCCTCTCACAAGGCCCAAATTACCTTTAGCATTAGGATTTTTGCCCCTCAACCTCACCCTATACCATGATAAAGAGCACACCTAGGGCACTACCCCTGAACCCCACAAGGGGATTTACCCCTTGACCTCATAAGAGGATCTACCCCTTGACTTTATTGGGGGATGCCTCCCCTAAAACCCTACATTGTGGCATGCACACTTAAATAAGTTATACAGCCAAATCATAATTTTTTTAGGGTGTTTTTCTTAAGGCCTATTAGATTAACATTTTGTTTCTTTTAGGATTAAATATTGACATGATAACATCTTTTACAGGTCATATTTTGGTCTACCATTTTGTCTTTTAGGTTTCCCCTTTGATATTATCAATCAAACTCCTAATCATTTTGTCTTACAGGTTGCCTCTTTAAGTGTCAATAAAACTACTAATCATTTTCTTGCAAGTTGCCTGTCAAAGACCCCTTTTAGCATTTTGAAAATAATTTTTTGAATCACTTTAAACATTTCATATTACATCTTGTATATATATCTTTAATCATTTTAATCACTTTATCTTATATATTCTTGCATCTTATATATATTTCACATCTTAAATAATTAGTTAATTAATCTTTTTTATCTACATGTTGTCACCCAAGGGGCTACAGTGGTGTATGCTCTCCTCCTTGCATCCTTGTGGTGATTCCTAGAGGATAAAAAACCACATATAAACCCTCCCCATATTTATTTTCTATGTTTTGGAGACGTGGATTTCACCACCATGCACTAGACCAAACTTTGTGTTTTGGCAAAGTCTAAATATCAAGAGAATTGTTGTTATGTGCCTAAGTGGAATTCCCCATAAAGGGTTCCATGGAGTGAAGGGTGGTTAAGATATAATGTGTAGGATGTTTAGATAGCATCTGATATAGACTTGGGCCCTACTATACATTCATGTTTATTAGGGATGTACCTAGAAACCTTATGCAAACCTAGCTTAAGATATTTAGGTCGTAACAAACATTTTGTTGCCAGAGTCAAGATCAACTCCTAAGAATATATTAAGTGTAGATGGGGCTAAGAGGGTTCAATTTATTTCATAACTATTCACT
The DNA here is from genome assembly GCA_037957365.1 of Torreya grandis. Lineage (NCBI taxonomy): Eukaryota > Viridiplantae > Streptophyta > Pinopsida > Cupressales > Taxaceae > Torreya > Torreya grandis. The sequence goes on along the minus strand of JARHVA010000318.1, from coordinate 5,362,787 downwards.
AGCCTAAAGCCTCACCCATGCTGCCATTAGATGGTGTGAGTATTAGGTTACACACCCTTGAGTTTACTAACCATAGGTGTGTGGTCTACTTTCTTGGGTGTGTGTCATGCTATACCCATGTTATTTTTGAGCCAAGTCATCCTTTACCCAAAATTATACATGCCTATTTAGGTCTTTTATACATATCATCTTGTATATCCTTGCCTCATCATTCTATCATCTTATACATCCTTTTCATCAACCTATTATACATACCATCTTTTGTACATCTTTTTACATACCTCATATTATCTTCCATCATGACTTTGTCTTAATCCCTTCCTAGACAAACCATATCCACCCATCATTAGTCATACCTCTATCATCTACATATCCCAATCACATCTTGTCTTGTCATCCACATAATATCCTAAATCAATCGTTTGTCTTGACCTTGTCTTCATCTTGTCACCTCATCCCCCTTCTAGTTTTACCTCATCCTATCCTAGTTGGATCTTTAGGTCACCCTCATGTCCAAACCATCTCCATCTCATTTATCTTACCTTTTTATCATTTCATCATCACCTACATATATTTTCCCATTATTTTAATCCCCTTATCTTTATCACCTTCATAACAAATTCATATCCCATCCTATCTTGAGAAAATTAGTCCAAGGTTTTGAGTTAGTCCTCTTGTTACCCATCCACATCATCCTATCATCCTAGTCTACTATCACTCATCATTTGGTCAGATTTCATACCTAGTTGATATCTTAATAGCATCTTATTAATTTATCAGTTTCAATCTATCAAATTCATCATTATCAATCTAATCTAGTCATCTTGCCTACTCATATCTAGCACCCATCCAACCATTATCTTACTAGTTTGAATCTAGACACCCTTCAAATCCTTAATCCTTTTTGCCAGCTTGAAAACTTATTATATCATCGATCTAAAACCTGATCCTAATCCTACATCATCTTAATCACATTTCATATGTCTCATCTTCATCATTACTTGTCACACTAGCTTGGTCATTTTGACTTACTTTGTTCAAAAAACCATATTTAATCCTTAGTCTCCCTCTACATCATCCCCCTTTCATCATCTATCTATTATCATATATCCTCATGGCTTTAGACCTAATTCTTGTAGACCAATACATCTTGGCCAATAAGGATGGTGTCCTTTTATGAACATTAGAGTGGGTGCTCACCTACCTTTTGACCTTGCTCTTATTCAACCCAAACCAACATCTTGCATCCCTTCCCATCCATAATCCCCTAACTCATCAGGGTCAACCTCATCATTTAGTAATATAGTTGTTTTACTCAATAAATACATCTCATATAATAAAGATGAATTCCTATTACGAATATTGAAGATGAGTACCTACCTTCCCAATGATGTTGACCCCATAAGCCTCAAGTCACCTTATAATTAAGTCCCCCACTAATCTTCATCCCCATCACATTCTATAACACCATCCACTAGTCATGGCCTTCCTCATTCACAAATTTCCTCATTTAATAAGTATCTTGATGAACATTCGTAGGCAATCTTCTTGAGTATCCTTGAGTTGGGTGTCAAATTTCCTGAAGGCCTTAACCCCCATCAATTCACCTTACCCCTAGATTGTACTCGTATAAATTCAAACCCTCCATCCACTAGTCATAGTTAATCATCTACCCCTTCTTACACTAACAAAGGGGATCCTATCTTGGCCACTTCATCTACTACCGGTCCATCTACCCAGTCATATCAATACCCATCTAATCTAAAATCCAATGCTTCCACATCTAAGTCATAAAATGAAGTGGGTCCTTATACTCCCCTTGTTATGACCTTGGAATCTGTTAACATGATGGTTTATCCACCCATACAACATATTCATCCCACCAAGCCTAAGCCATATGGGTGCAAATCTAATCAATATTGTGCATATCACTAAACTTGGGGGAATACCATTAATCGATGTCAACATTTCCAATACTATGTCCAAGACCTCATCAACCATGGTGATATAAATTAAGGATGAACCAGATGAGTCTATATCCTTGGGTGAATAAGAAGAGGAATGCCAAAATTCCATTCTTGATCATGATCAATCCCTTCCAAACCAAGGTCAAGACTCCACATCCCTCCTCCATGGTCCCCCCATATTTGATAAATAATCCATCCAACATGAGCCTATTTCCCATAAACCAAGTTCTCCTAAGTCTCATGAGACCTTTATGGGCATATCTTTGCCAGATCCATTATTCCTTTATCATCTTACTCTCACCCATCATATCAAAAACCCCACATTGAGAGGTCACTTGTAAACAACCACTCTTATACTAATATCATAATATCATATACACCAAAGTCAACATCAAAGCTAATACAAGTTTTATTTACATCAATATCATATTCAGCACCAGTATCTGAATCAAATCCCTCATCAAAAACATCATCCCTCATAGATATTGAAGTAGATGATGATAATGCCAAATCCTTTAAATATACCAATAATTTAGATAATAACTAGTCACCAAGCATATCTGTTGATCCCAAATAGGATGATAAAGTCATAACCAAGTTTTTACAAGCTCTATATGTCAAATATTTTTAGAGTGGATCTGATCCTACCTTAGATATGTGTCTTTTAGCAAGTCTTAGTGATCCTTTTGAGATTATTAAGGACACATTCTCTAATGTTGAGGCTATGGCTCATGGTGACATTTATGAGGACTATGCTACCCATTATCCCCTTAATCCATCACACACCATTAATCATCCACCTCACCTCCATAATCCCTATATCCCACTCAATAAAGGGAATGAACAGGAACATGCATCATTGAATTTCCCTCTACATTCACCATAGTGTGCCATAAATACAAAGATCTAAGACCATATTCTAAAATTCATAAATCATGATTAGATCATCTTTGATCCCATAAATCACAATCAATAAAAATCAAATCATTGATAAAAATGTATTTTCCTAGTGAAGCCCAAAATTAGGCACTAAGGGAATGTCAAGATCCAAATAATCATCATCTATCAAGTCAAAAATCAATGATCCCTAGTGAAGCCTAGAATCAGGCACCAAGAGGTAGTCAATATCAAATCCAATCAGTAAATAATGTCCAAAGTAGTAATCATATGTTTGACCATCCTCTAAATGTTTGGATCAAAGAATCAACAAGTCAAAAGGTCTTAGATCCCTTAATCTCATGGAACCAATCTAAAGAATTCCCTCCACTATATCCAATGGTGTATGCAACCCATTTTTTGCTCCCCCCGTATTGTCTATCCTAATCATATTCCTCATTCACATCCTATAGCCCATCATCATAATCACAATATCCTCCATCTATACCATATCTCAAATCCCTATGCAACATTATTCTCATAGTAGTTACAAAGACACCTAGATAAAACATCTAGAGGATGTTAAATCAAGAATCCATAAAGGTCACACAGACATTAATATATTTAAAAATAATAACATGATCCTAACATCACACATATTCATAATAGGTGTTGGCTAAATATCCAAACAATATTGACATTCCTACATCTCATCCTTTTCCAATAAATTAAGATGCCCAAAAAGTCAAAAAAAAGAGTGAAAATAAAATCATTCATCTAATGGTGAAAACCAATCTTCTAGCACCTTGGGCAAGTATCATGATGAAAACTGGTTTTCAGCATCATGCTATAATAATATATTATCCACATTGTACCTCAAAACTTGGGGACATAATCAGTCCATTTCATAACCTTTTCTAACCATCCCTTATCCATCCCCTTCATCCCTTGTCAATCCCATCATCCATCATCATATTGTGAATTTTATTATGTCCCTCCTTTCTTCCTATCTTGACCTTTTTAAGGATGAGGCAAGTGTTTTGAGAAATGTTTTATAATCATCTTGGCATATCCTCCAATAGACAATCAAGCACCTAAACATCTGGTTCCTTCATGATGTGGTCATTGGTAATCCCTCATCCCTTCTTCCTTGGTCCTCATCATATCACCCTCATCCTTTTGTCATCCCATTCATCACTCCATCCATTTTCATCATGGTTTCTAGGCTTAGTATTCTCTTTTCTAGTAACCCCATTTGTATAATGTACATACATATTTCAAAAAAATCCTTAAAAATTAAAATATGTCAAAAAATCCTAGAAAGCATAAAATTTGAAAAATTAAAAAATCATCCATGGTGTCTTGTCTTATTCCTAAACCCCTAATCGCATATATATCCAATCACATCATAATATTCACCTCACCATTATAAACCACATTTAATAACCATCCCATATATCCCATCATCTATGTCACTATCCCAAACAACATCTAATATCCATCTCCTTTTTTACCTATGTCCTCCTTAGATACTATATTTTGTCTCAAAACCAAATCTTAGTGGTCACCCATCCCTCCAATACCTTCATCATCATCCCTTTTGAATAGGTATTATCGACATACACAACCTTATCAAAGAATTTAATCTAGCACCTATCACTTCTCTATCATTGCCTCTGCATACCTAAAACCCATCCAATCACTATTTTGCTAGTGTGGAAGGTATTTGATCCCATCATCTCCTAATCTTCTTTATATATTGGACTCTTATAGGGTTTTGTCTTTTGGTAATCCTTAGTCATCTTAATCTTCACATATAAAAACACCACCTTTTTGAATCATCTTCTTTGACCACTCTTGGATTCAATTCCTAACCAAATTAGGATCATCACTCATCACACCTCATCACTTTTCCAACTCCTTATCCTAATCCAAAACTCAATCCTCCTTATTCTACCCCTAATCTAGGTCCCTAAACCCATATCCAAATCCTAATCTAAGTACCTCACCTAGTTTAAAATATTAATTCCTAATCATAATCATCATCTTTAGTCTATCCTCAGTCCACAATCCCATCCTGATCATCCTAGTCCGGTCCATCACCCAATCACTCATCCTATCATTAGACAAGACATTATGACAATGCATGTAGATACTTGTGTGTGTTACTTGTAAGCTCTATATTGTTTGACTTGTTTTCATCATGTATATATCTTTTTTGTCTTATTTTTTATTTACATCATGTATTTTTATCTATTGGATAAGGGATGAAGATGCTATGAAGTCACCAAAGCTAAAATAATGATTATAAGTACCCTCGATGATGTAGAGTTTCTTATGTACCCATGCACTTTGGCACATTGTCCTCTTGGTCATACTTATATCACTAGGCATAATGTCAAGTGATATATTTAATGGATTACTTAGAATATGATGAACCTTATCACAACTGTGATAGCTTGATCATCTACACCTTCATCATTTATCTAATCATCCTTATTTCCCATCACTAATCTAATTTTTTAACCCATCTGACTAGCATTCACTCTTTTATCCTCATCTCATCATCTAAGTCATATCCTTTAATCACTAACATCATCCTCATCATCAATACCTTCTAATCAATCATTGCCATTTATCCTCTAGTCAGAACTACATCAGTCTATGGTCTTTTCAGACTATGTAGGGAGCACTTGACTACTTTTTAGTGCCTAAAGATAGTTTGACCACCATTACATCTCTCTTGTCTATCCTCAAGTCCTATATTATTCAAATATTTGAGCCATAATATAAATCAATAATCCACTAGTTTATTGATCAATCATCATCCCTAAAATCACATCCCTAATCTCTTATTCAATCACCCATACCTATTGATTAGGTCTAACACATCACAATATCCATCTTTTCTCTCATTACCACTGATTGGTCAATGTAGCCATTATCGCTCCCTTGCATGTGTCCTTTTTAAGGGCATCATCACATTATGGATCATTGATTTGATGTCATGCAGTCCAATTCTTCACCCCTATATTTTGGTCACTTGATCATCGCAACCATCAGCTACATCATATTGATCAACTTCAGCTTTGAGCTATACCCATCATTAGTTTTATCAAATCAATCTTATCTTGGAAAATAACTCTCCCTTGCATGTGTCTTTATATTGGACACATCTAAATATTGTATCCTTTTAATCTTATCACCATCATGTTATGATTGATTCCCCCTTGGGATGTGTCAACAACTATGATGCAATCATCTCTACTCCATGTACATATATCTTTGATAGGGGCATCATTAATATGTATCTCATTACTTAAGTCAACTTTATCTTCTTCATCATCTATCTCACATCTTTCATCCCATCCCCTTGTCTATCCATCTCATGCCACCCATTGTTTCTCCTTTCGAGTGGCCATCCATTTTATTCTTCCCTGCATGTCCCCTCAAGGGAGCATCATATCTACTAACATTCATGCATGAAATAGTTTTTATTTGAAAAACCATTACTCTTTTCACTTCTCTCCACTCACAATGCCTTTTCAAAGAGAAGACAAATATATGCATCTAAATTTTCTCACTTCATTTAATGTCACTAATATCACTATTAGTTGACACTAATTCTACTTATCTTATTTATCTCACTTAATCTCATCCTAAAATCATCCCCTTCTAATCATTATCTCATATCCCCCATTAATATTTTTTCACTCACTAACTATAGTCTTATCCCACTTCTTCATTAATTCCCCTAATAATCTCTTATCTTATCCTAATCCCCACTCATCTTTTATTTAAGAATTTTAAATTCTCATGATCCACCTACCCACCTACTAAGCCTATTCCTAGGCTCTCATATACCCCTATACCCTAATCACTCACCTAATACTTATCCAATCCCTTGTCTAATCCTAATTATCCCTTAAAAGGATTTTATAATTCTTCAATTATATAATCCACTATATTCTCACCCCTCTTCTCTAGAAGCTCCCAAATCTAGAGACTTACAAATAATTTTGAATTCCTTGGTTTATACTCATCCATTGATCTCCACAAGCCAACTTTGAATTTCAGCCATTGATCCTTCCCTCAACATTATATATAAATTAGATCACTCATCTATTGAAACCAAGTATTCAATCCATAAAATCTCCATGCAAGTCCAATCTTTGAATCCATCATCAACAATCCATGATCAAGCAATCACAATGCCAAAATTTTGAGTCTATGGTAATCTCAATCCCAATCCTCTTATTTTGATCTGTTTAATCTTGGTTTAGAGAAATTCACTTTAGGATTTGATTTTTGTTTTTAATTATGTATTTATCTAGTTGTATTTGGATTCTAATGGCTCTACATATTACCTAAGTAGTTTGGTGTTTGAGTAGATTTAGATTAATTACATGATCTTGAATCCATATTGTTCAAATTTTCATCTTCAGTTAAAATAATTATAAATATCCTACAATGAATCTTTAGGAAAATCCTAATATAACTTTGCATGTTCCACAATGAACACAAACAATAATAATTTCTCCTATTATATAATAGACTTTACCAAGCCCTGCACCTCTATGAACATTACAAGATTCTACAATCAATGATCATGACAATTATGATATGTGATGTAGGGGAATCCTAGTGGATCCCAAAATGGACTCATTTTTTTTGGAATTTGTCTTGTAGGTGTATTTTAGGTGTATTAGGTCCTAATGAAGTCATAGGAGTGAACTATATTAGTAAAAGTTTCATAAAATTTGAATTGTGGAGTTTCCCTCCAAAACTACCACATTTGAAAATTAGAATTTGTAAGCCTTGTGGAAGGGTTTCTATGCATTGTATAAAGGTGGGAAATTTTATAACATGTTAAATATGTGTCCAAGATGTCCTAAGGCTTGGTAAAGGTCATAAACATATTATTTGGCCTTTAGGCATGTTCATAAAGTGCATATAGTGAGAAAATAAAAAGATTGTAATGTAATTTAAAACACTTCTACGTGGGAAACATCTAAGATTCAGTTATGTATCTTGGTAGATGGTGGTGGCATAAGTTTTGAGTTAGTAATTATGTATTCCATTTGAAGGAGAAAAATATGAACATGAAAAACAATTAATCTTGATGAATAAGATGACTGTGATGTTGAAAATTTTGAGTTTTATTGGTATGGTTATGACTGATTATTTTACTTATTGAACATACAACATGGTAAGAAGTCTTATTTAATGTTTATTAATTTTTTTTTAATAAAATTATATTTCCTAAAGTGATAAAGTAAAGGTTATTTATTATAAACAAGACAATGGTCTTTGGAGATAGTCCAGACTGTCAAACAGGGAAGGTAAACAAACAACCTACTCAGGTGCTTATGTGACTTTATCTCATTGATGTCTATATTACATATAGATATGGAATGTTTATGGGAGTTATAGATAATGTTTTATGACCTATAGGATGTGTCAAAGGTGGTAATATTTAATTTTTTTAGTAATCTTACTCAATTGTTACCATATAGGCAGAAACCTTGAGTTTGTTCATTGTATTCTTCTTTGGATCTTGTTGTAGACTCTAAAGTGGTTAAGAAATGATTGAAATAGTGTTTTTAAGTGGAAATAACCCCTAATATAATTTTATAGTATGTTGAAAATCTTGAAACAATTAAACTTTGAGTAAAATCCTGTTGACCCCTATTTCCTGTCATAACACACTATCAAGAAGGACTGATTTTTCCTTATTGGGATTGATTAGTAGGTTACTAGACCAAGGTCAATCAATGAAAAAGTTTTGTCTTAACTAAATAGATCTAACACAATAAATTTTTTGGTTTTAAATCTTTCCTAGTTCAATAATTTGATTGTATACTGCTCTCGGCTTGCTTAGTTTGCACAAACCTTGGCAACTAGGGTTTTGAGGTTTATAAGAAAACTAACTGTGGAAAATTCACCAAAAAATGGTAATATAGTTTATTTTGATATACCCTAACTAAATCACATCATTTCAAGACCGTACCTTACCTTTAGTATGGATTTTTAGATAGTGGCATTGCAAAAGGGCTAAAGAAGACCTAATTTGGAAGGGCTACAAGAAGGAAAGTGGCCTTAGGGAGTGAGATAGACCTTTAAATTGGACACATAGGTGTGTTAAAATAATTTAAAGTTGAATACCATATTTTTAGGTCTCAATAGTTAGTACTTTTTCTATACAATATCTTTTACTTGCAGACAGGGCTACAAGGAAGTGTAGTTTGTAAAGCAGAGTTGCATGAGTGGCAGATAGGGATTTGAGATAAGTTTATAAAGGGGGATAGAAATATATTATAGAATATTTTAATAAATATAAACATCTTTAAATATTATAATAGTCTTGTGAACCTAGAATTTTGTATGTTGAAGGAACTCTTAAACCTGAGACTTGAAGGAAGATTCCATTGTTCAAGGACAAAAAAGGGAACACTTGTGCAAGCTCTGCATCAATATGACACACTATGATTTTTATAATGTAGGAAAATCCAAATGTAACATTCCACATCCATGAAAAGTTACTCTTCATCCAAGCACACACTTTGGTCCTCCCATTGACAGAATCATAAGCTAGTTTCTCTTACAAAAGTAAAATAAAATAAACATGTAAACAAAATAAATTATTTCAAAAATTTAAAAAAAAATCAAATATTTCAAAAATACAAAAAACATTCAAAGTATTCTCAAAAAATAAAAACTAAATTTCATGAGGTAGATAAGTGTGATGCAGGTCATATATTTTACATGCATTTTTAGATGTTGGAATACCTTCTACCTAGTGGGCATGCCTATGTTTGAGGAATCTAAATTCTACATGTTACACTATAACAAGGTATAACTATTCATGACCTCAAATGCAATGTTGAGCTACATATCTTATAAACTTTTTTATAACTACTCATATGAAGTTTTGGTATCAGATTAATACATAAAATATTAATTCATTTATTCAATATAATTGATTACAATTATACAGGCAATGAGATCTCTTATAAGCATGGATTTTTGCCTTATCATATCCCAACCACAAATTGTTATAATATCTCAACTATCTCTATCAATATTTCACATACAACTCACACTTATATAATTATGCTATCTAATCTCATGAATATATTCTCATACATAACACATTAATTATAAAATATCTAACATCCCTCCTACTCCAACCCACTCCTCCCTGCCTAACCCCTAACTATAAAATATCTAACATCCCCCTCCTACACCCATATAAATATGGAATAAATAAATCACACATTCTTCAAAAACTTCTCTCTCAAAATTGATATTGAGAACTTACAAAAATTGAACTTACCTTTGATCTTTATCAAATAAGCCATAAACTAACATTGAAAACTTACAACATACAATTAAACCACTCATTCCAAATTGACTAACCTATAACACTCACTATAGACCATAAGGACATTGATAAAAAAAACTATATACTAAATTTTTTAATGTATAATTACATATCTATCAACTTGACATAATATTATAATACTATTCAAAATGAAAAAAATAACTATAACAATAATAATCTAATCAATTGTAGCTTAAAACATTACATAAACTATAAACAAAAACATAATGGACACAAAGACTATGGACTCAAGTTTTGGATTTGACACCTAAGAAATAATAATGGAATACTAATGTAAATTAATACTATACACTAACACCTATATCTAAGCCACATAATATATTATTGCATTCTCATAAACTCTAGCAAAGTCAGACATTTTGAGTCAGAGACATCATAATTCCCATCAATGTCAATCCATCGGATTGATCTCTATGAGCCATTTTATAGATAAATCTTTAACATAAATGCATCAGGAGTGCAATAGTTTCTGATGAGAAATCCATCCAGATAACTTTGTATAAATACATGACATGGGCAAAGTTTTTGTCTGCATCTTCTTTGCTACTAATAGGTTAGTCCAGGTGGAAGAGCTGGCAGTAGGTTCCTGTGTGAATTTCATCGATAACAGTGGGTTCTAGATCTACAAATACAACATGGGTAACATGTTTTCCTACCCTAGTCTCCTTCAAAAAATGCATTAAGGTAATCATCTCTGCCTCTAACCATCTTGTTGCATCAGGTTGAATACCATGCTCGAGGCAGTAGAGCTCCCAACAAGTATTTCTAACCTAAATTCTGGACTGGTTTATGTGCATCAATATATGCACACTCTCATTTTTTAGGCCAAAATGTAAAAATAGAGTGGGAAATCTGAACAAATTTGAGATAAATGTGGTGTTTACAAAGAAGCGCACAATATAATACCTTTACCATTGCCAAATAATCTCAAAGTTTGCTAATAAAAATTAGATAGCCATAAACTTATAAAACATGTTCTTTAAAAATAAGGATTGCCATCACTTTTGGGCTACACAAGAGATACGTTGTCACTCCAAGAGAATTAAGACACCATCCAAATGAAGTTTTTCTATCATAATAGATTATTATTATTTATTTATTTATTTTGGATCAATTTAGGGTATGATTTTGACCTCATCCATTTTCACATGTTAGGTTTTACTAGTAGTAAAAATTGATCCTTGATGGGTTCTTTGTGAACCAAGCAACTTTACCAATTAAACCAACAAATGTTCACAATAAATATTAATTTAATTATTCATTATAATTAATTATAATTATGTACACAATGAGATATTTTATAAGGAGGTATGATATCTCAACTATTTCTATTAATATTTTGTGTACAACTCGCACTTGTATAATAATACTATCTAAACTCACAATTATATTCTCACACATAACACATTAACTATAGAATATCTAACATCATATTTTTTATTGTATTATATGGGTATGCTACTTTGCTACACGTAGATATGTGTGGATGGAATAGACCAATTTTTACTTCTTATATGTTCTTTCGATAGTGTTTACTTTTTTGCATAACAAGTTTAACTTTGTTTTCTTATTATGTGTGGCCCTTGGTCCTTGTGTGTAAATTATTTGAATATTAATATGAGAATTTTTTTGGTATGAGTGATATTTGAACACATTCTTTGTATGTGACCTTTAGTTTTATTGTGTGACATTGTGTGGCATTGTGTGTTTTATGTGTGTACTTGATTAGTTTAATTTGTGATTCCATGAGCTATATCACATACTCTTAGGGCATGATCTACTTCATAAATGCTTACTTTATTGTGTGCTTCATTTTTAAATCTATGTATACATTACACTTTTTATGCCTTGAATTTAATATGTTACATACATACTCTAATGACAATTATAATTTGATGATGACATTATCTCTAATATGATGACATAATACTATATGATCATATCTTTATCACATCATACATTTAACTCTTATTTTGATATGAGTGACTTGTAAGCTACATCCCTAATCTCAAAAAGAAGGAATTACAGTGGACTTGTCTTAGAGATCCAAATCTCCATGAGAAGATTTGAGACTATAACCAGGTTCAAAAATATAGAATACATGTTTCAAAAATATAGAGTATAGGGTTTCAAATGCTCCAAGAAATGAAAAATTAGATTTTATACGTAAAGTATACATCCTTGTGCCAACTTGTCTTCTCTTTGTGTAAGCTCCTTAGCCCTGATTCTTATTCTTCTTAAGGTGTATTTGTGTGCATGAGCAAAATAGAGTGGATGCCTATTATTTTGAGGAATGGCAATTATGAACTTATAAATTCAGATTCAAACCTTAAAAGTTAAAACTCATATCTAATCAATGTCATCAACCTAGAAAATGTTATACAAAGAGTTTACAATAAAAATGATGCCATTGGTCGCAGCCAATAACATGAGCTAAATCAAACATCATATGTTAGGTCGATGATTTTAGGAAAAGACATGCAAACCAATATGACCTATGGGCCATCTCCATATACTTTAAACTTCATAATTCAAGGCAGAAGGACTCAAACATTTTTTTGTAAAATCCCACTCAAAATTGTTAGAATACTTCAAAACCCAATCATGAACAACTTGATATTTAAAACTTAAAATAACACTTCCCATGATCACTGATACTTTCCAAATATATTCCTTTTACATCTCTATATCATTCTTAAATACAAAAGTTACAAGGTCTAATTTTAAATATTAGTCGTGCAGACCAATCTTTTGATCTCAGTATACACAGTCAAACCAAAACCAATCAAGCCATTTTAGCTTCAACATTTCAAATACTTTTACTGACTCTAAAATATTATAAAAATCATAGATAGGACATAGATGTCCCAAAAAATAACACCATGTGTATTATATACTTTAACTCAGGGTATAGAGTCTTAAACTCATCACTGTAACTTGCTTACCTAGAACGATCAATTTCCCTTAAAGCATAGTCATGGTGAAAATGACCTTCAATACTTGTATGACCATTTTCATAGAATTTTTATGTATTTAGATGATCCTATGAGATAATTAGGTAATTCTCAAATATAAATATAATATGTTCAAATGGAAATATTAGTCTTGTAGACTAATCTCATAACCTTTTACCTCATTGTCTCATTTGAACTAGACATGTCAACTTGTGAGCAACTTTTTCACTATAATCATTTTCCTCCAACACTTATACCAAAAATAATCATGTCTTAAAATTCATGAACAACACTTCTATACACTTGGTTCCATCACTATTTCATGATAACACATCCCTAATCATCTTCTCACTAATGCCTGATTTTCTCACTGTTTCTACCATTAGACCTATTAGTGATTGGCTAACTTGGATGACCATTTTATCACAATTGAGGGCTTGAACTTATCCTATAACCTTCATGGATGTGAAACATGAATCTCAAGCTTCATCCTCCATCCATTTTCTTTTCTTGACTTGGTTAACTCTAACTGCTACAGTAAATCTTTGAGAAATGTGCACTTTACTGTAGGTTCTATTCATCCCCCTGACAACTCAATCACACCTAGAGGTATCTAGGAGAGTTTAATACATGCTCCAGTAGTTTTTATAGCTATTTTATACCATTCTACGTTGATTTGAACAATATCTTCAACATTAGGTCACTATTCGGGTTCTAAGAGGGTTTAAACACACTTTCACTGTTAACAAATATTTAAAAAAATAAAATAAACATGTAAACAAAATAAATTATTTGAAAAAATAAAAATAATTAAAAGAAATCAAATATTTCAAAAATACAAAAAACATTCAAAGTACTCTCAAAAAATAAAAAATAAATTTCATGAGGTATATAAGCATGATGCAGGTCATATATTTTACATGTATTTTTAGATGTTGGAATACCTTCTACCCAGTGGCCATGCCTATGTTTGAGGAATCTAAATTCTACATGTTACACTATAACAAGGTATAATTATTTATGACCTCAAATGCAATGTTGAACTACATATCTTATAAGTTTTTTTATAACTACTCATGAAGTTTTGGTATCAAATTAACACATAAAATATTAATTCATTTATTTGATATAATTGATTACAATTATATAGGCAATGAGATCTCTTATATGCAGGGAGTTTTGCCTTATCATATCCCAACCACAAATTGTTATAATATCTCAACTGTCTCTATCAATATTTCACATACAACTCACACTTATATAATTATGCTATCAAATCTCATGGATATATTCTCATACATAACACATTAATTATAAAATATCTAACATCCCTCCTACTCCAACCCACTCCTCCCTGCCTAACCCCTAACTATAAAATATCTAACATCCCCCTCCTACCCTCATATAAATATGGAAGGAATAAATCACATATTCTTCAAAAACTTCTCTCTCAAAATTGATATTGAGAACTTACAAAAATTGAACTTACCTTTGATCTTTATCAAACAACCCATAAACTAACATAGAAAACTTACAACATAAAATTAAACCACTCATTACAAATTGACTAACATATAACACTCATTATAGACCATAAGGACATTGATAAAAAAAAACTACATACTAAATTTTTCAATGTAAATTAATTACAAATCTATCAACTTGACATAATATTATAATACTATTAAAAATGAAAAAAAAAAAAAAAAAAAAAAAACTTTAACAATAATAATCTAATAAATTGTAACTTAAAACATTACATAAACTATAAAAAAAAACATAATAGACACAAAGACTATGGACTCAAGTTTTGGATTTGACACCTAAAAATAATAATTGAATACTAACATAAATTCATAATATATACTAACACCTATATCTAAGCCACACATTATATCATTGCATTCTTATAAACTCTAGTAAAGTCAGACATTCTGAGTCAGAGACGTCATAATTCCCATCAATGTCAATCCATCGGATTGATCTCTATGAGCCATTTTCCAGATAAATATTTAACATAAATGCATCAAGAATGAAAGCCCTATCATCACGACCTCCACCTTTGACTTACCATATTTAAAGCCCTATTTGAGGAGTGCAATAGTTTCTGATGAGAAATCCATCCAGATACCTTTGTATAAATACATGACATGGGCAAAGTTTTTATATGCATCTTCTTTGCTACTGATAGGCTGGTCCAGGGGGAAGAGTTGGCAGTAGGTTCCTATGCAAATTTCATCGATAACAGTGGGTTCTAGATCTACAAATATAGCATGGGTAACATGTTTTCCTACCCTGATCTCCCTAAAAAAATGTATTAAGGGAATTGTCTCCACCTCTAACCATCTTGTTGCATCAGGTTGAATACCATGTTCAAGGTAGTAGATCTCCCAACAAGTATTTATGACCTAAATTCTGGCCTGGTTTAATAGTGCATCAATATATGCACACTCTCATTTTTTAGGCCAAAATGCGAAAATAGAGTGAAAAATCTGAACAAATTTGAGATAAAGGTGGTGTTTACAAAGAAGTGCATAATATAATACCTTTACCATTGTCAAATAATCTCAAATTTTGCTAGTAAAAATTAGATAGCCATAAACTTATAAAACATGTTCTTTGAAAATAAGGATTTCCATCACTTTTGGGTTACACAAGAGAGATGTTGCCACTCCAAGAGAATTAAGACACCATCCAAATGAAGGTTTTCTATTATAATAGATTATTATTATTTACTTTTTTATTTTGGATGAATTTATAGTATGATTTCGATCTCATCCATTTTCACATGTTAGGTTTTACTAGTAGTAAGAATTGATTCTTGATGGGTTCTTTTTGAGCCAAGCAACTTTACCAATTAAACCAACTATTCACAATAAATATTAATTTAATTATTGAATATAATTTATTACAATTATATACACAATGAGATATCTTATAAGGAGATATGATATTTCAACTATTTCTATCAATATTTTATATACAACTTGCACTTGTATAATAATACTATCTGAACTCACAATTATATTCTCACACATAACACATTAACTATAGAATATCTAACAACATATTTTATATTGTATTATATGGGTATGCTACTTTGCTACACGTAGATATGTGTGGATGGAATAGACTAATTTTTACTTCTTATATGTTCTTTCGATAGTGTTTACTTTTTTGCATAACAAGTTTAACTTTGTTTTCTTATTGTGTGTGGCCCTTGGTCCTTATGTGTAAATTATTTGAATATTAATATGAGAATTTTTTTGGTATGAGTGATATTTGAACACGTTCTTTGTATGTGACCTTTAAATTTATTGTGTGACATTGTGTGGCATTGTGTGTTTTATGTGTGTACTTGATAAGTTTGATTTGTGATTCCATGAGCTATATCAAGTACTCTTAGGGCATGATCTA
Organism: Torreya grandis; assembly: GCA_037957365.1. NCBI lineage: Eukaryota > Viridiplantae > Streptophyta > Pinopsida > Cupressales > Taxaceae > Torreya > Torreya grandis. Next base: position 5,346,168 of record JARHVA010000318.1, on the reverse strand, counting down.
CTTCAAAAATGCTTACTTTATTGTGTGATTCATTTTTAAATCTATGTAGACATTACACTTTTTATGCCTTGCATATAATATGTTACATACATACTCCAATGACAATTATAATTTGATGATGACATTATTTCTAATATGATGACATAATACTATATGATCATATCTTTATCAATGATACATTTAACTCTTATTTTGAGATGAGTGACTTGTAAGCTACATCCCTAATCTCAAAAAGAAGGAATTGCAGTGGGTTGTCTTAGAGATCCAAATATCCATGAGAATATTTGAGACTATAAACAAGTTCAAAGATATAGAATACATGTTTCAAAAATACAAAGTACAGGGTTTCAAATGTTCCAAGAAATGCAAAATTAGATTCTATACGTAAAGTATACATCCTTGTGCCAACTTGTCTTCTCTTTGTGTAAGCTCCTTATTCCTTATTCCTATTCTTCTTAAGTTGGATTTGTGTGCATGAGAAAAATAGATTGAATGCCTATTCTTTTGAGGAATGACAATTATGAACTTATAAATTCAGATTCAAACCTTAAAAGTTAAAACTCAGATCTAATCAATGTCATCGACCTAAAAAATGTTATACAAAGAGTTTACAACAAAAATGATGACATTGGTCGTAGCCAATGACATGAGATAAATCAAACATCGTATGTTGGGTCGATGATGTCAGGAAAAGACATGAAAAAATAAAAAGAGAGGTAAAAGAAAGAATTAGAATATCAGTGAACAAACAAAGTAGATGTCATGATGAAATAAAGGTGGTAGTAAGAATGGATAAACATGACAAAATATCTCATAATGTGTCTTTAGTATGCTCACCCCAACCCCAATGTACTCCTTATGATATACTCTCAATAATTTATTAATGCATTGATGTGCCCTAAAAATAGATTAAAAAAATAAAAGATACATATGCAAAGTTCTTCTTGCTTTTAATTCGATATCAATATCTAAGAACTCAAGGGAAATGAATATATGTTTTAGGTTCTACATAAAACTACATAATATTTTTCAAAGCCTTAGACAATAACAATAATAAAAATAGAAAATTATAATAACCCAAAGCATGTAAACCAATGTACTATGATATGTCTAGTTTGGACTTATTTGCTTCAACAAATGCTCTAATGATTGCTTGATTTCTTTTAGAATGATTACAAGTACTCAATAGATCTCGATAAACAATAAAGTAATTCTCTAAGTTTTTTACGTGCAAATAAAATATAATACTCATGTGTGTAATTTAATTCAAATTAAGACTTTTATCAATGCACTAACTAAAAAATGATTAAAAATGAAAAATATGAGACCACACAAAATCGTTGCATCCTAACAAAAATGGGCCTATCAAATCTCCACAAATGTACATTAATGTTTGAGACTATTTTTGTTGGAAGCAAAACAATTGAGAGAGGGGGTGAATTGGTCTATAATTTTTTTTTTATCAATTTCACTTAAGCAATCATGAACCATTCAAACAATCATATAGATTTAGCAAGCATAAACACCTATCTACATAATCATGAAACACAAGAACACATCAAATATGTGAAAAAACCTTAAAGAGAATAAAATCCATTAATATATGCAAATGGATTATAGTCCTATAAGATAGATACCAAATTTAGTGAAGTACCAACTTTACATAGAGCATCAATCCCAACTAGCTAATCACCAACTCAACTAGTCTTTAGCAAGCACCAACTTGCAAGGAGGCACCAACCCCCTAGATGAATTAGCACCAACTCAACCACCTGATTGCTTTGATAATTTTCAAGAAAATTTGTTTCTCAACCAACTGATAATGACCACCTCTTCAGCTCTTCATACTCTTATCCTTCTCAAACTATCTTCTAGGCCTCTTCGTTCAATTAAGTCTCTTCAAGACTGATTAAGTCATATGACCTTGATTTTTATATACAAAAACTCTATAAAATATTTATCACATATCCTTTAATCTCATCTAATGGTCTACAAGACATCCTTCTACTCATAATATGTTATCTCATTCACATACACTCATTATTCCCAATAGGCCTAAAACTGTCTTGTATATATGCAAGCCTCTTGTTCATACACTTTGTGGTCAGCCATATACAATTGCACAATTGGATTACCATTTTAATATGTCTTGTAACACATTTCATGCATTAATCGACCATTAAAAAATGTTGGTCACAACATATAGGACCAAAACCTCTTTTAGGCCTTAAGGAGATCTAATTCAATTAGGCCTTCATTAGGACATGTTACCCTTTGATTTCTTTAGAACACTTTCAAACTCCACACATGGAAATAACACTTCATATTCCACTCAAATATACCTATATTAATGTCATCTTATGTTCATGACACTTTTTATCTCCAACCACTACTTCAAACACACATTAGAAATGTTCACAATTAGGCATGTGAACCTACGAAAAGTCTATCTTAAACTAGTGAAGATTAAACACAAATTATCTAAATAACCATGGTAATAAATCATATATACATAAACTATATGAAATATGGGTCATCTCCATATACTTTATACTTCACAATTCATGGCACAAAGACTCAAACACTTTTCTGTAAATAGCCCACTCAGAACTATCAGAATACTCTAAAATTCAGTCATGAATAACTTGATATTTAACACCTGAAATAACACTTCCCATGATCACTGATACTTTCAAAATATATTCCTTTTACATCTATATACCATTCTCAAATACAAAATTTACAAGGTCTAATTTCAAATATTGGTCTTGTAGACCAATCTTTTGATCTCAGTATACACAGTCAAACCAGAACCAATCAAGCCATTTTAGCTTCAACATTTTAAACATTTTCACTGACTCTCAAATATTATACAAAGCATAGATAGGAAATAAATGTCCCAAAAAATAACACCATGTGTATTATATACTTTAACTCAGGGCATAGAGTCTCAAACTCATCACTGTAACTTGCTTACCTAGAACTATCAGTTTACCTTAAAGCATAGTCATGGTGAAAATGATATTCAATACTTGTATGACCATTTTCAGAGACTTTTGATGTATTTAGATGACCTATGAGATAATTAGGTAATTCTCAAATATAAATATAATATGTTCAAATATAAATATTAGTCTTGCAGACCAATTTTATAACCTTGTACCTCATTGTCTCATCTGAACTAGACAGGTCAACTTGTGAACAACTTTTTCACTATAATCACTATCCTCCAACACTTATAAAAAAAATAATGTCTTAAAATTCATTAAAAACGCTTATATTCACTTGGTTCCATCACTATTCCATGATAACACATCCCTAATCATCTTCTCGTTGCTGCCTAGTTCTCATTGTTTCTACCATTAGGCCTATTAGTGATTGGCTAACTTGGACGAACATTTTAGCACACTTGAGGGATTTAAATTATCTTATAACTTTGATGGACATGAAACATAATTCTTAAGCTCCATCCTCCATCCATTTTCTTTTCTTGACTTGGTTAACTCTAATTACTACAGTAAATCTTTGAGAAATGTGCACTTTACTATAGGTTCTATTCATACACGTAACAACTCAAACACATCTAGAAGTACTTGGTAGAGTTTAATACATGCTCCAATATTTTTTATATCTATTTTAAATGATTCTACATTGATTTGAATAATATCTTCAACATTAGGTAACTATTAGGGTTCTAAGAGGGTTTAAACACACTTTCATTGTTAACAATTGTTCATAAAGTATAGCCCTTCAATTCAAAAACTAATGCCTAGAATTTTGAGATAGAACCATTCCCCATCTACCATGAATATCTTAAGTTCCTATTAATATGTTACACAAGCCAATGAACACCTAAAAGTTCTTCTCAAGTTTGCATGCCTTCATTTTGTGTACCCAAGAGACCTCAAAACCACTTTTCATTCATTTTCTTGAAAAATATGACCTAAAAATGTATGGAAACACTTGAAACAACATACCTCACCTCTGAAAATTCTTACATGAGCTAAATTACCTTGAAATTTTATCATGACCTCTCATTAAGTCACAATCTCTCTCTTTGCTCGCTTAGACCTTGACCTACAAAACACATTAGGCCTTTAAATTGACCTGTGCTTTTTTCCATTCACTCTCCACCTCACTCACATATTAAATCAACATATCTCATGATTAAACATTGTCATACATCCTTCACATGCTTTGAGAATAGATCATGATGCCTCATTAGGCCAGATAGGGTCTATAAGTGGTCTAATTGCAGACTTGATATGTAGGTCCTACCCCTGCAGGCTCACCTTGAAACTATCATGAGTGCTATAATGATTCAAATGCATGATAAATAATCCTCATACAACCACTCATGTTTGTGTGCACTCATCTCACCAAGCCATAATACTCATACCTTCTCATAAGGTCTCTACATGCTATGACTAGTGTCATGACAAGGCTTCTTAAGTATTGAAACTTTAAAAATGACCTTGAAACACTTTTGAAAGTATTTAAACTTCTCTTGTATGATCACATAATTCCAAAAAAACTCTCACAAGCTCGTGCTTACTTATTTCACCAAAATTCACTATTTAAACCTTCTCACAGGGTCTAGACTAGGCTTCTCAAAACACCTTGTACTTAATAACTAGTACACAAACATGTTTTAATGATCACTTGACCTGAACCTTGACATCAACCAACAAAAGAATAATTAGGTTGCCTTCAAATTCTTTTTCAACAGAGAGACATTAGGTTACCTTCCAATTCTCTCTTTTAATATGGCTTCCTTGTCACATCAAATACACAAGCTCATACCTCAAAGACCACTCTCCGTGCATCTTCACCAGATGCACTTTGACATCAATAATATCAACCTTGAAATAAATGACAACATTTCTCAATAAACTCCCCCTTTATCATTGATGGTAAAACATTTTTTAATTTAATCACTCTCATCTCCCCCAATCTGGTCAATCTTCCTTCTTGAACTTTCTCCCTTTTTGACATTAATTAAAAAGAGTCTTCCATAGACTGCCCTTTGAAATCATACCTTCTTGCAACAAAATATTAATACACAAAATATGAATAATTATAGGAACATGCTTTCTCTTAATCCATGCATATCTTCTTCAAATGGACTCAGATCTCAAGACCAATCATCTTGTTCTTGACATGACTAATATGACAAAAGTCTTTGATCACACAATAGGCCAACATATTCTTGTCATTAACTACACTTGGAGCTTATGAATAATCTAAATATCTCCCCCTTAAATCAAGCATCCACCACGCTTTTGTTAAGTGAAGAGTGTCTCCATGAAGCCTAATGGAGTCACCTCTTTCCATAGGGCACTAAAACAACATAAACTCAAGATATTTTCATATCTCTATGCTCTTCTACACTCTCTTGCCCCATGACCAAATTTATTGCATGCACAACAATAACTATTGAATGAATTAGCATATCTCATAGCATTATTTTATTTTATTAGTCTCTTCATGTTGATCTTCTCCTTGACTTGAGTTTCCTCCCTTGATCTTCTTTGAAACCAAGGTTTGTCTTATCACTTGCAAACTTTTGACTACTCAAGATATTATTTAGAGTATCAGTACTCTTTTCAAACTTCATGAAAGTCTTTAACTTTCTAGATGCTTGATCCAACTCAGCTTTCAAAGATTTCATTTATGTTCCATACCTAGTGCATTCTTCCTTTTTAGGTTTTAAGCTAGCAATGACTATTTCCATATATGCTTCAATCTAATTGATGATCTCGTCATACTCTTTAGATATATTACTCAGTCTCTCTTCAAACAAGCCAATCTACACTTCTTAATCACTAACTAATAATCTTAGTTTATGATTATTTCTTCTTTGAAACTTCAACTCCTCTAAATCACTCACCAATTCTACCTCAAAGTTCACCTCAACCTTTTCTTCATCTGATTCTTCATCATTCACAAGGTCTTTCTGTTTTGAGCAACCCTCATTGTTTGTTTCTATAGCCATAAATAAAGTTTCATTGTCATGTTCAGTATTATCATCATCATTATCAGATGTGCTTGTGTCACTTACATCAGATGAGTTATTATCTTCTATGGTATAAAAACTTCTCTTGTTCTTGAATGACCCTTTTCTACCTTCATACTTCTTTTAAAAAAATTGTTTTTATCAGGGTTATAAACCTTCTTATCATCTTCATGATGCTCATCATGTTCTTCATCATGTTCAGTCTTATCCTTGTTAAAACACTTAGATGCAAAGTGAACAATCTTACCGCAGTTTAAACATTTGAAAGACAACTTACCCTTGTACTTACCATATCCAAACCTCAATTTTATAGCAAACATGGCTATCAGTTCATCATCAACATTTGAACATACTTCATCCTTGAACTTATTGGCTTTTGACTTCTTCTTGGCTTTAAATTTTGATTCCTTCTTGGGAGGCCTTTATTCATTTATTATCATCTCATAGGTAGTCAAAATGTCATGAAGCTCATCCATCTCTAGCTTATCTAAATCTTACATCTCTTCTACTACAAATATCTTAGAATAAAACTTAGGATTTAGTGATCTTAATACCTTTTGAACAACTGTAGACTCTTTCACTTTTTCTCTCAATCCTCTAATGACATTGACAACTTCATCAACTTTCAACAGATGAGATGCAATGGTTTCATCTTTATACTTTCAAACTGTCTCCGATGGATTTACAACTTAGCCATCTTCACCTTGGTGTCTCTTTCATAGATAGTCATCAATTTGTCCCATATCACCTTAGTTGACTCACATTTCATCACCTTAACAAACTTTTCCTTTGATAGGCTACGTAGAATGGCATTCATTGCCTTGAAATTGCACTCACTTTCCTTCTTACATGCTACATCAATTGGTGGAATAGGAGGTGAAGTGTATCCATCCACAACTTATTAAAATATGTCATGGCCCATTGACATAAGATATGTCCTCATTTTGATGCTCTAAAATACATTATTAGTTCCATTGAAGAACGGAGCCTTACTAGTAGAGAAACCATCTTGAGCTTATTGACTATCTTATCAATGCTTCTAAGATCTCCTTTAGGATGTTAGACTTACTTCAAGGGACCTACTCTGATACTAAATGTTGGAAGCAAAATGATTGAATGGGGGGCATGAATCAGTGTTTAAAAACTTTCTTATCAATTTCACTTAAGCAATCATGAACCATTCAAACAAGCATATAGATCTAGCAATCATAAACACATATCCATATAAGCACGAAACATAAGAACATATCACATATGTGGGAATACTTCAAGGGAAAGAAAACCCATTGATATATACAAATATACTAAATTATTATTATATAAAGACTAAATTTAGTAAATCACCAACTTCACATGGAGCACCAACCCCAATTAGCTAAGCACCAACTCAACTAGGCTTTAGCAAGCACCAATTTGTAAGAAGGCACCAACCCCCTAGATGACTCGATACCAACTTAGACACCTAATTAATTTTATCACCTTTAGGACACCTTGTTGCTCAACCAACTGATAATGACCATCTCTTCAACTCTTCACACTCTTATCCTTCTCAAACTGTCTTCTAGGCCTCTTCACTCAATTAGGTCTCTTCAAATCTGATTAGGTCATATGACCTTGATTTTTATACACAAAACCTCTATCAAATCTTCATCACAGATCTTCTACTCTCCTATAATGGTCTAAAATACCTCATTCTTTTCACAATATGCTATCTCATTCGCATACACTCATTACTCCCAATGGGCCTAAAATTACCTTGTATATTTATAAGCCTCTTGCTCATACACTTCTTGGTCAGCGATATACAATTGCACACTTGGATTACCTTTTAAATAGGTCTTGTAACATGTTTCATACATGAATCAAACATTTCAAAATTTTGGTCACAGCATATAAGTCCAAAACCTTTTTTAGGCCGTAAAGAGACCTAATTTAATTAGACCTTCATTAGCACACGTTACCCTTTGATCTCCTTGGAATACTTTCAAAGTCCGCACACAACAATAACACTTCATATTCCACTCTAGTAGACCTCTAATAAGTTCATCTTAGGTTCATGACACTTTTTAGCTCCAACCACCACTTGAAGCACACCATTAGTACTATTCACAATTAGGCCTGTGAACCTATAAAAAGTTTGTCTTGAACTACTAAGAATTAAACACAAATTAACTAAAACACCATGGTAATAAATCATATATACAAAAACTACATGACCTATGGGTCATCACCATATGTTTTAGACTTCACAACTCAGGGCAAAAGGACTCAAACATTTTTTTGTAAATAACCCACTTAGAACTGTCAGAACACTCCAAAATCTGATTATGAATAATTTGATCTTCAACACCTGAAAGAACACTTTCCATGATCACTAATACTTTCAAAATATATTTTGACATATCTAAATCATTCTTAAATACAAAAATCACAAGGTCTAATGTCAAATATTGGTCTTGTAGACCAATCTTTTGATCTTAGTATACATAGTCAAACCAAAACCAGTCAAAACATTTTGGCTTTAACATTTCAAATAATTTTACTGAATCTCAAATCTTATACAAAGCATGGATAGGACATACATGTCCCAAAAAATAACACTGTGTGTATTATATACTTTAACTCATGGCATAGAGACTCAACTCATCACTGCAACTTGTTTACCCAAAATTGTTAGTTTACCTTAAAGCATAGTCACGGTGAAAATGATCTTCAACACACGTATGACCATTTCTAGAGACTTCTGATTATGTAGATGATCCTATGAGATCTTTAGGCCATTATCAGATAGAAAGATAATATGGTCAAATGGAAATATTGGTCTTGCAGACCAATCTCATAACCTTGTACCTTACTATCTCATTTGAAATAGACCAAGCAACTTGTGAGCAACTTTTTCACTATAATCAATGTCCTCAAACACTTCTACCAAACATGAGCATGTCTTGTAAGCCCTAAACAAAAATTTCATGCACTTGGTTCCATCACTATTCCATGATAACACATCACTAATCATCTTTTCAATGTTGCCTGGTTTTCTCACTATTTCCACCATTAGGCCTATTAGCGATTGGCTAACTTGGATGACCGGTTTAGCACACTTGAGGGATTGAACTTATCCATAAACTTTCATGTACATGAAAATTAGTCTCAAGCTTCATCCTCCATCCATTTGCTTTTCTTGACTTGGTCAACTTTTACTACTACAGCAAATCTCTGAGAAATGTGCACTTTATTATAGGCTCTACCCATACACCTAACAACTCAATCACTCCTGGAGGTACCTGGGAGAGTTGACTACATGATACAATAGTTTTTCTAACCATTTGAGACTATTTTAGGTTGATTTGAATAAGACTTTCAACATCAAGTCACTATTAGGGTTTTAAGAGGGTTTAAACACGCTTTCACTGTTAATGATTGTTCATAAAGCATATCCCTTCAATTAAAAAACTAATGCCTAGAATTTTGAACTAGGACCCTTCCCCATCTACCATGAATATCTTCGATTCCCATGCAGAGGTTACACATGTCAATGAACACTTGAAACTTCTTCTCAGATTTGCATGCCTTCATTTTATGTACTCAAGAGATCTCAAAACTAATTTTCATGTTTTTTCTTAGAAACCATGACCTCAAACTACATGAACACACTTAAAACAACATACCTTACCTCTGAAAAAGTTTACATGAGCTCAAAAACCTTGCAATATGATCATGACCTCTCATTAGGTCACACTCTCTCTCTTTGTTCGCTTAGACCTTGACCTATAAAACACATTAGGCCTTGAAATTGACCTTCATGCTTCTTTCCATGCACTCTCCACCTCACTCACATACTAAAGCAACCTCTATCATGCTTAAACATTGTCATGCATCCTTCACATGCCTTGAAAATACATTATGATGCCTCATTAGGCCAAGTAGGGTCTAGAAGTGGTCTAGTTGTAGATTTGTAGGTCCTACCCATGTAGACTCACCTTGAGACTTTAATGAATGCTTCAATGCTTCATATACATGCTCAAGCAACCTCATACAACCACTCATGCATGTGTGCACTCATCTCACCGAGCCATCATACTCATACCTTCTCATAAGGTCTTTTCATGCTATGACTAGTGCCATGACAAGGCTTCTTAAGTACTTGAAACTTGACAACTGACCTTGAAACACTTCTAAAAGTATCTACACTTCTCTTGCATGATCACACAATGCCAAACAACCTCTCACAAACTTGTACTTGCTTACTTCATCAAACTTCACTATGCACACCTCATAGGGTCTAGACTAGGCTTCTCAAGACAACTTGTACTCCAGAACTAGTACTCAAACATGTTTTAATGCTCACTGGCCCTGAACCTTGACATCAACCAACAGAAAAATCATTAGGTTGCCTTCAAATTCTCTCTTGTCATATGGCTTTCTTGTCACATCAAACACACAAGCTCATACCTCAAAGACCACTCAACATGCACCTTCACCAGATGCACCTTGACATCAATGACATCAACTTTAACATCAATGACAACACTTCTCAACAATTTGAAATCGAGGAGAGAATAAGAGACACGATAACATTGATGTTCGAGATTATTTGGAACTGAAAAGGAGATAATAAGAAACATGATAAAAATCCATAATAGATTCTAATAATATCTAATTTGAACCAATTTTAACAAGTACACACAAATCATACAATTTAATAACTAATAAATGACTAAGAGCTTTTTTAAAAGCAACAAAATTTTGATTAAAATGAAAATATAGGCCTGCAACTTACCCCATTCAAACACCATTCTCGTTACCAAAATATACATTACATCTCATGTTATGTTCTGTGCACAATGATCTCTGTTGTTTCTATCAAGATCATTCCTTTCATTAAATACAATACAGCTTGAAAAAATGTTTATTATGTTACCAACGCTCCTCTCCCCTGCTGTGCGTCTCCAATTTAAAAAATGATTCCAACTCTCTCTTACTTACAACTACTCGCATCGAAGCTATAAAAGGACACAGGTATGGCATACATAAACGTAAAAACAAAGCATAAAGCCTTACTGCATCCATTATATTGGATTTTGAGATGCACGATGTTACCATCATGAGATGTAAGATGTTTGTGTTGTAGGGTTGTTGCAGACGAACAAAGACTTGTTGTGGTAGGGTTAGGCTCAGAGTCAATTATTTAAAATATATCTATATTATATAGATGGTTACCACTGTTAAAGTGACTAGCTAGTATTTATGGTCTTAAATCATGCCAACAAAACATACAGGTTTTTACGTCCATATTAAGTATATCACTACAGCTAAATAGTCCTAGTTACAAGAAAAGTTTTAATGTATATATCACTAGTAAAGAAGCCACAGATATTAGGAATTGTCAAAGTTTCAGTTTAGAAAGTGACGAATAGTTTAAGCAATTTTGATAGTTGACGATCAGTCCTTAGGTCCTTTCAATGCATCAATCCAGCACACAACTGATCTCTTATTTGCCTGTATGTTGTTTCTCAAGTAAAAGATGATTGTAAATGTTCTTTACATTAAAGCAATTGAAAAAAAAAACATTGTACAATTGTACTTTTGAATTTTGACTTCATTGTTGGAGACAATGAAAAGATGATTGTAAATGTTCTTTATATTAAAGAAAAGAAAAAAAACATTGTAGTTCGAGTTTTGACTTCATTGTTGGAGACAATGAGTTGGCACCCAAGCTGTAACAAAGAATCTCAGTCGCAAAAGAGTTGTTAACGGAATGATTGAACACACCAACAAATAAATGAGAAGTCCAAGATTTGAATTTTCGTTGGTCCATACAAAATAACATGGTATCAGAGGTAAACTAGGAACACCAAGCACCGAAGTGTTACTCGAAGGGCAATGGTGGAGAAAATGAGCCACACTCGAACAGTGCCAAAAGCCTATCAAAAAGTCCAGGGCACATAGATAACAATAGCCCAGAGGTCGAGCAACTCAGCATACATATGAGAGGTCCTAGCTGGTCCATGCAAAATTAGACCTGCCTTCCTCAGCATATGGCACAACTAGATTCCTCCTGCAGCAAAGCTCACTCACAATGCTGGTCTCGTCGATCACACTTAATCACTAGAGAACCCGTGGACCAGATGGGTCCTTACCAAGACAAATAGCAAAGTCCATAGGCTCGCTCTAACCATTTATAGCAGTTTATCCATCTTCTAGCAGATCATAAGATATGCTTAAAAAAAATTAGCTCACACCCCAGCCAACATGCCTAATTTCACCTTATTCAATGTTCAAATTCGCACCTATTTAGTTTTCGACCTTATAACAAAGCTTGACATAAATCAAGCCTTGCTAATCCATCTCCAAGGGAAGACAATATATAAAATTTTCACTTATTTCCTTAACCACCTCTCAACAAACTATGACACAAATTCAGACTGATTTGTAATGGCTACTATATAGATGAACGCTTCCACAATTTCTCATACACTAATGTCAAATAAATGAAAGTATTTACAGAATAAAAAATTTGAATTCTTACAGCTGAAGTCCAATGCCAGGATACATACAATGTTACCTCTTTTTAAATCATAATCTGTAATTTTATTGATGACGAGGAGTGGCATCAGATAATATTATAGTTCAATACATTACGGTTGCTCATTTTTGGTACCCTGCAAGGCACCTTCTCCAGAAGCAATGTTAATAGAACAAAGCATACAGTTCAAAAAATCACGTCTGTACATCTTGTAACTGGGCATGCCCAAATTACTATCTCCTGAGCAGAAATAAATTAAAGATAAAGTATATCAGGTCTATAAGTTCATTTCGTACTCCTGCAAAATTGTTCTCAATAACTAGCCCCTGTCAACCTATTAGCAACACGCACTCAAACCATAAACAGATATGTCAAGTCTTCTTCTGTAAGCTGCGATCGGCGAACACCAGCTTCGTCTTCACCAAATGCTGAGGCAACCATTTCTCGCTTTTGTCCCTGCACATTCATTATTAGTGACTAAGGAATTTAGGCAGCTGGCATTGTCATGTTATAAAATATTATGGTAGGAGTTGCAGTGCATACTATCAACAACACATTCAATGCCATATTCAAAGCCATTGCAAGGTCGGTAGGAAATATTCAAAAGAGCTATCCGGTAATGGTAGTAAATATCACCTGTAAAGCTAAAATACGGTCTTCAACAGTTTGAGTCACAGTAAACCGAGAAACCTGGACAGGACGTGTTTGTCCAATTCGATGTGCTCTATCAATAGCTTGGTCTTCAACTGTTGGATTCCACCATGGGTCAATGAGAATAACATGACATGCAGCAACCATGTTGAGACCCAGACTTGCAGCTTTGAGGGACATTATTATAACAGTTACCTGAAACAAAAAATAGCAATCATGAGTACATATAGCATATCCAGTGGTACAAATGCATACAGTGGAAATTATAATAACATGCATAGAATCTATCCTAAATTGCATGGTGACATCTGTGCATTCAAGGCGCAGACCTAGTTGCTTTCTTTCCTTGCTTTTATAGGGAGAGATTTTCCAACTCTTTTGCTTAATCAATGCAAAGATTTTCCTTCTAACTCTTCTGCTTTATCAATGCAAACTTCTTGTTCATTTTCGCAAAGTGAGATGATGAATAATATTCTTTTGGATTCATCTATGTTAAAATGTTTTTGTCCTATATTCTTTGAAGATGAATTTAGTAGTGAGATCTAAAATATCGGACAAGATGCATATAAATTCAAAATTTATTATTCATTATTCCGCTATGAAAAAACCCAACCAAAGATTAAAATATGAAATGATTTTTTTCGAAAAAAATAAAAAAAATCCAACCTCAGGTAGTGTCTTGAAATCATTCACAGCTTGATCCCTTTCTAGGACAGACATACTTCCATCCAATCTCCTATATTGAATGCCTGCTTTTCTTAGTGGAATCTCGAGCAAATCAAGCATACTAGTCCATTGGGAAAACACTATTGCTTTCTCCGACCTCTCTATAATCTGTTTTTTCAAACTTGGCTTCATTTCCTCATACAATTCACTTGCATTCTCCTGCTTAATATTTCTGTCTGACATGCCGACCAGAGAACCTGCATCATTATTACTGACACAAGTGTTCTTTGAAATACTGATGCATACCTTTGGGAGGGCTTGCAAAGTTTCCATAACAGCTTCAATCTTCGACGAACTTACCCCCATATCTTCAAATTTTGTATCTGGTTCCTCCAACAAACTTTCCAATATTACATCACTCGAACTGTGTTTCTGTGAGGTATCCTGTAAGGTAGCTAAAGAAAAAACTGAATCTGCTTTCAGATGGCACTTGCAATTTGAGAAAGGACATAGAGTTTCGCCAGGCTGAATAAGGCGGGCTGAGAGGCACTGATTGCAAAATACATGTCCACATAGAGTAACAACAGCGTCTTCCGGAGCATCCTGTACATTAAGTTAAAAAGTGCAAATAAAAAAATAAGGACTATGCGCAGATCAATTTTTGGTTAGAATCAATTGCCAGTGATTTTCTAATACTAGAATCAATTGCCAGTGATTTTTTTGCATTTTTGCACCACATTATTAGCAAATTAGCAATGCAAAAGCCGCAGATTATACGACAGCAAAAAAAGATATCAACATGAAAATTTAAGAAAATACTCTAGTGCTTTGAGTACTAAATATTCATTGGAAATCTTCAGTTAAGCTTTTCAGGTTATTTTCACATATTTTCAATTTTAATTTAAAATATATATCTGGATAGCACTGTTTTCAATCCTCTTTCTTTTACGAAAGGAGTTTAGTTGGAAGGTTAAAAGCATGGATTTTAAGTTATGAACATGAATGTTTAATATTGGAGAATTAACAGGACTTTTATTTAATTAGTGTGAATGACGGTAAAGTATATTATCACATTGTTCATTAAAATACGGAGACAATTAAATAAATATATCACTGAATATATATAGCAGGCTACAATACGATCGTAAACAGCTTAATCATAACTAGACAAAACTTCATTGTATTGTGAAATATAACTTTTAGAATATTTCTTATGTTCTTAAAAACTAAATAATTTGGGTATCTCCAATTTCTATGATAAAAATTTCAAAGATACGTAATTTAAATAATTTGGGTTTCTCCACTTTGTATGATAAAATTTTATAGGTATGTGGAAGAAGCAATTTTTTCATGTTATAGTAATCTTGAGTGTTCTGTAATCCAACATCTACCCACAGTTAAAGTTCTTTCCATATTGCCTATTACTCACGAGTGTGCTGTCAAATAAGAGCAGCAGTTTCATAATTTACACACTCTGCGCCTGATTGCATATCAAAATATTCAAA
This sequence comes from Torreya grandis, assembly GCA_037957365.1. Lineage (NCBI taxonomy): Eukaryota > Viridiplantae > Streptophyta > Pinopsida > Cupressales > Taxaceae > Torreya > Torreya grandis. Next base: position 5,330,804 of record JARHVA010000318.1, on the reverse strand, counting down.
CCCCTCCCTTACACTAAGGGCCTTTCACCGCCTAGCAGTGAGTCTACCACCTAAAGCCTCCAACCACCTATTGATGGAAAATAATATTTAATCACCATTAGACTACCCAAATTACAGGAATATTGAATCAACAAAATGTTTCTCTAAACTCATTCTTAAAGTTGCTAAGTGGCTTGCTTTTCTTCTTCAATGTAGGAATTTGAAACCAGGTGTTCAAATGTGTGTATTCTGACAGTTCTATGTTGTTGATTTATATTAAATAAATATCTTAAATATATTTATTTGAAAAATATTTAGGGATATTAATTTGAAATTTTTTATCTTAAATTTTTTATATATTGTAATTATTCGTAATTTTATTATCTCCTTCACAATTTTTTTTTGTTGATTTGTGATAAATTATGTCAATCTAATTATATCAATATATCAAATTCAAAATAATTTTTTTCAAAAATAAGATTTCAAACTCTATCGTATAATCAAGATATTACGATTTTTCCATTAAAATCTAAAATAAATATATTTTACTTTTATTTATTACATATACACTTATATTTTTCTTAATTTTAAATTAAAAAAAAATACAACCCTATGAATGGCTCGACCCTTTTGATCGTCAAACGATGCCACCTTATGATCAATTTGACTTTTGACTGCCATGTGGACCCAACACCATCCATGCCGCCCTTGAAGGTAAAAAATTTGTTGTCCATCATATTCTTTCCTCCACATCAAATCCCATGTCCACAATCAATATTTTTGTACAGTCAGCAGAACCTAGTCGGCATTTTTCAGCCCACTTTCCAAGTCATCACCTCTGGTGACCCATCACCATTAAGCATCTAATCTCAGATCCTCAACTTCAATGAGTTTTTTTCTTGGTTATACAGACATGATTTTAAGTGCAACTTAAATTCATTTTGAGGATTGCACATTGGTAGAATTTAAGTTTGAATTATTTTTCTTCTAGTACTGCAATTTTTTAGGTTTTTATATTAGTACATGCATCCTTTTTGTTTTCAACATTGTCGAGGGCATATCTTTAATCATACGATCACCATTTTCATTTTCATGTTTTGAAAGTGCATAAATTTTCTGTGTACTTTCCAGTGATGCAATTAGTTTCCTATCAATTAACTTTCTGATTTCTATTTTGCATCATGGCTACTAATCGTCATGAGATTCGGGAAACAAGTACCAATTACTATTCGTAAAAATTTTACATGGAAGACTTACTTTGGACTAAATGACTATATTGGTTATGTATGAGGACGGATGTAGCACCATCGATGCCTTGAACAGAACTTGACAAGTGTCATGAAACTTAAGGGCTTATTAACATGAAAGTGTTTGAAGACTTGAAGTTCCATCTTCATGGTGTTGATAGTCGGAAAAAAACATTGCTCAAATTTGTAGTGGTCTTTAATAATCTCAACATTATCCTAGTACATCAGTTGAAGAATAAACTTTTTCGCTTGATCCAGGAGACTGACAAAATTGAAGACTACATATCTCCAATTTCAAGCTATTGCAGCTTCAACTTAGAGATTGCGGAATCAATAAGTTAGATGATCCTTGCTATTATCTCAAAGTAGAGATGACCTTTTTTTGTATTTGTATCCACTCTACATTCCAGCAAAGATGCTTTTGGTGCCTACTCATGTAATGTCTTCATCTAATCTGTTTTGTGAGCAATCGAAAGGAGAATAGGACTCTTGCATAATGGTGTCATTCACTCCTCATGTTTGTAAAATGAAAAAATTGTGGTTCATCAAAAACAGGATCCAAAGCTATCAAGGAATCCAAACAAAGCATCACACAGACCTAAAGGAGGCATATCCAATAATTTTTTTCTTCTTCTACATCTTCCATGCAATCCATAGAGAAGAAAGATGCTAGGACTTGTGCCTTTTCCTTTGGAAAAACGATCACCTTCATACACTCGTGACTTTACTACAAGAAGATGCAAGCATTGAAGAATTGGAGGCTGCAATGAAAAAGCGCAACATCAATATTTAAAATACTTTTTCCTCTTCTTCTCCTTCCAAAGGTAAGCGCCATGCACTCTGCTACTGTAAGTGGTTTCAAAGTAACTTCTCCTCCTAGAGATGAATGGATTATAGATTGAGGAGCTTCTTATCATATGGCCTTCACCTTGGAAGAAAGATAAATATTTCAATCTTGATGTTGTGCTACTTCATTGCAGCCTTCAATGCTTGCATCTTCTTCTAACAATGTGTATCAAGACGATAAAGTTTTCACATAAAATGTAAAAAACCAGGCACGCATCTTGTAGCTATTACTGGAAAGGCGAGCCAGAAAGTAGCCAAGAGTAACCAATTGAAAATGCAGATCACTTTCAGCACCCTAAAATGAGAATCAATCAACTCTTGAAGAAAATCGACTCCTACATGATGAGAATCGATGGTTATAAAACAACCTTAGTCTCATCATGGAGCAAAGTTTAGAAATACAGAAAAAATTTTCCCTTGGAGCGAAACCTTGTCACTGAAGGATTACATCAAGCATAGGAAAGATGCAACCAAAACTCTGCAGAAGCTTACAATATGAACTGACTAAAAAAGGCATCTTGTGATAAAATCCAGCAAAACTCGGCCATACTACAAGATGAAGTTGAAGAGATGAAAGATAAATAACATCATGTAGCGGATGCATTGTTGGTGCAAATATTTATTTTGCACCTTTATTAGGTTGGCTCAGGTAGTTAGCTTTTCTACTAAGAATAGTCACTGTATAGTTAAAGTATACATATTTTCAGAGATGCATTTAATGTTTACAATGGTTGAGATATATTGTGACATTTTTAATTGATGGATTTACATCATCAATAATACATACACACAGATGCTGTATATTTGAACAATCTTCTTGGTTGTCATTGTAGTTCTCTTCTTCTCACCTCTATCCTGCATGAGTTATGCTTCAGTTCTTCTTCGATCCTAGTTAGACCAGATCTTAACATGGCTTAGAGCCATTGAAGACTAGCTCCGTAGCTTAGGATAATTTTTAAGGCATTTTTGATAAGCAATTTTTTTTGGTGGCACCTTATTTACCAAGTCATGTAAATCACGTTCCATGCAGATCTGGAAAATTCTCAAGGGTAAAAATGACCAATGGGAAGGAAAACGGCCATTTCAGCTCATCTGGAATGTTTTCACGACCAAATTTCATGTTTTTCAGTAACTCGCAATAATACGCTAGCTATCATATTTAGCTACAGATTGGATCTGAGTCCGTCGGTTATGCATTTTGCTTTGGCGGATTTCATGCATGGAACTTTTGTTGCACTTAGAGGGTGCAATTTTCATCTTGGGAGGACCTTTCTCAATTAATTTTTATTGCATTTGGAAAATAAAATGACGTCTTTCTTGTACTTTTGGAAAATTCTTCATGATATCATTTTATTGAAGACCGGAGGATGGGACCCGGTCTGACAAGTGGTCAGACCCCCAAAATAAAACTTGTGCACTTTTTTATTTTCTCTCCTATCTTCTGCGAGCCATTGGCTCTGAAAAATGCACTTTCTTTTCTGGGTAACTCTGTTATTTATATCTGATGTTATGGAATAAGCTTATGCAGCTGGCACCAGACCTTGAGTACATGTGGTTTATCAACCTTCGTAGATGATAAGGGATTTGTACATCTCAAGGGGATGGCTTGATAGAGCATAGAAGCCTGTTCTAACATTTTTTTACTTTACAATGTCTCAATATCGGTGCAAGGAGTACAAAAATAACCCTGTAAAACCGTAACTGAGTTTTAAGCATTTACATTCGACTCCATGAAAAGATACTTCGACTCCATGAAAAGATACTAGCTGATACGGACAGTTCAGAAGTTGCTTGCTGGGGACAGGCCTAGCGATAGCTCAATCTTTGTGTCAAAATCATATGTCAGCCTAAGCTAGAAGATGTGGGCAATTTGAATCTAAAACATAATTTAATGGGGCCCTAGGTTTCGACAGTTTTTCATATGTGGAATCGAAGCTTCTCTGATATTAATCTTTCTTTTTGGTCTCGTCCAGATATAGGAATCAAGCTCCCTGAGTCAACACTTCCTTTTATAAAATTTGTCCAACTGAATCTCAATCCTTCATTACTTACCCATCAATCCGTCATTAGTCACCCATCACTGCACTATTGACAATATGGACACTGAAGTCTCATAACAAAATATATATTTATCTTTGCAGTGGAAATATTTTGGTGGCCGATATTTGCAATTGGATATGTATTTTCTTTTTTCCTAAAGATCAGCATTAAAAATGAATAAACGTCTCACTTCCTACAAAGCATATATATATATACTTCCTTTAAAGTGTTGGAAACATATTTCTAATTATTTCCCAAAAACAAATAATTAAACACTCAAAATTGAAAATGAATTACCAAGATTTTTGAGCTTCTAAAAAATTGTGGTTCTTTAATGTTGAGACATGGATCAGCTAGGACTGGAACCTAGGACCATCCATATGCTGCTGGAGTGCTCTACCACTGAGCTACTGGCCCCTCTTGGACCAGTCCATCTTCGGTCCGAGTGTGGCTTAACACCAACACCCCACCTTAAGCCACACCTCTCGTGTGCTTGGGGCTCCTAGCCTGGGCCTGGCTCTGATACCATGTTGAGACATGGACCAGCTAGGACACAAACCTAGGACCATCCATATGCTGCTGGAGTGCTCTACCACTGAGCTACTGGCCCCTCTTGGACCAGTCCATCTTCGGTCTGAGTGTGGCTTAACACCCGCAGCATATGGATGGTCCTAGGTTCAAGTCCTAGCTGGTCCATGTCTCAACATGGTATCAGAGCCAGGTCCAGGCTAGGAGCCCCAAGCACACGAGAGGTGTGGCTTAAGGGGGGGTGTTGGTGTTAAGCCACACTCGGACCGAAGATGGACTGGTCTAAGAGGGGCCAGTAGCTCAGTGGTAGAGCACTCCAGCAGCATATGGAAGGTCCTAGGTTCGTGTCCCAGCTGGTCCACGTCTCAACATGGTATCAGAGCCAGGCCCAGGCTAGGAGCCCCAAGCACACGAGAGGTGTGGCTTAAGGGGGGGTGTTGGTGTTAAGCCACACTCGGACCGAACATGGACTGGTCCAAGAGGGCCCAGTAGCTCAGTGGTAGAGCACTCCAGCAGCATATGGATGGTCCTAGGTTCGAGTCCTAGCTGGTCCATGTCTCAACATTTAAAACTTTTCCTATTGCAAAGGGACCAAATGGTGGCTCTGAAATGTGTATTGCGAGGGTTGAGCCATATTCGTCACAAAATAACAATATAGGATTAAAAAGGATGAATATGAACCTGCAGATGCAAACCAGGGAAAAGCTGAAGAAAAGGACAAATAGAGAGTAATTTCCAATTCTAATTCCCATGACACCCCAATTCGAAAATCGAGGAACCTTAACTCCTTGATATAAACTTATGTTTTTCAGCAAGAACAGGACACACAAAGTTCTTCATCTGAGGCTGTGGATAATTCACTTCAAAAATAGGGATAACCACTCATGACTTTATCTGCATTCCTTGGGCAAAAGTTAAAAAAATAAGATGATGAAGAAGAAAAAGGTACTTACACTGAGGAAAACATACAGCTAAAACTCTAGATTTTAGAATACAATTCCCTTATTTATTCTCCTAGTCTTGTGCCTTTGATCTACTCTAAGTAGCCAATCTTTTGCTTAGAATTCTAATGCTGAGTGTTGTAATATGCAAGATGTTCAGAAAGATATATCAAAATATTTGCAATTTAAAAAATAGCTTTAAAATAAAATTATAGAATTTGGCAAAACCAAGTGCAACTGCTGTAAATGGCAACCATCCACAACGTATAACCATATGTTTAACCTCTTCTTGCAGGCATAAAACTATGTTTAACCATATTCAATAAACAACCCTGGGACTCAATTAAGAAACATCCAACACTATAGCAATGATAAAAGGAGATGGGAAGGAAAAATCATACAGTACATATCCCACAGATGGCTAATGAACTTTCCAAACAATTTATGAGATCATTCAGCTTTTCACGAGTCAATTTCCTTGCTGTTTCTGCAGACGATCTCCAAGTAGAGTAAGATGAACGAGCTTTAACAAGATGAGGATGATTACATGCCTGACGAAGACGTAATAGCATCACTAATATGTTTACGTAGTTCTGTTTCACAGTTCCAGCTTCTTGATACACCTGCAGAAACAAAACAGTTAAATACAAACAGATTCATTCAATTATATATGCCAAAAAACTACAGCGGGCATGCATAAGAGAGAAGCAGCAATATGAGAGGAATGTTGGTAACTTTGTCAGATGAAACAAGCATTAAGGATTGCTATCCCAGTTTTTTAAAATGTCTTTGGTAAATATGTTCATATTATTAGTGGAATTCATTACATGCATTCCACTTCTATAGACTGATGATATAAGGTAACTGGTACATGTATCTTAAATAAATTATCTGAAAAATGAAGATAGATATCAGTCTAGCTTCATCTCCTTATCTGTGAATTTATTGTTGACCGGTAATAGATAGATCAAGCTACACCACTATATAGGATTAGAAAAAAGTTTTTTAGAATAAAAAAGGGTTCCAAAATCCATTATATGCTTAAGATATCACAATGTCAATTAAAATTAATTTATGATTGTCCAATGAACTTCAAATTTAAGATCATCCATTAAAATTAACTTATGCTTATTTTTAATGTTTGTAATGGATGGCTTCATCTTCAAAACATTTTAGGCTTTACCCACTTTGGTTTCACAACTCTTGTTAGGAAGGATATTTCATTAGTGCATTTTTAGCATAGCTATAGCTTATAGCTTCTTGTCACCCCTGTTAAAGTTATTTTTACTGGTGTATTTCCAAGTCTCATTGACCTATTTTGATCATTTGTGAACATTAATATAATTTATTTCTTCTTTTTCCTCTTTTTCCAGGTGTGTCACTATGTTTGTTACTGAAATAACTTCCTTTTTATGTTTGTCTATTGAATTGACAATCTAGAATAATTGATGTTCCCCAATTTTGATATCTTTTCATCTTTGCTTGTCAAGTCTTCTTTAAGATCTGGTTGTTCTTTCTTGATGGCTTTTGATTCTTCTCCTTGTTTACATGATCTCTCAACTTCTCAAAGAAGTGTATGCTTCAAGTTATGTTAGGATCAAGGGCTTAGAGATTTATTTCATACACAAAGCTCTGTATAATCCACAGGCCAAATATACAGAGAATAATTAATAACACTGATAATATTATTTCATTCACTCTAATACAAATCCATACAGGACATTATACATTTATAGGAATATCATTCCTATAATCATAGATATTATCTCTCCATCAATTTCTCACTCCAAATCCCTATGATATAACAAATAAACTATGTTCGTAATATTGTTGTAACAATATTACCACTACCCAAATATAACTAACAAACTAATATACTATTTACCTCTCAGTAAATATCAAACTATAAAAATTAATGTAAACGCTCATGTAATAAACTAATTGTTGACAATTTTGCCCCCACAAGGCAAATTTTCACCCCTACTATTTGGAACTTTGTTATGGTGCCAAGTTTGTCTTGTGAATCAGTTTTGGGGTCCTTAAATGTGCATTTACAGCCACCCAAGTGGCCATCCACAGCCAGGTATAAGCCAAAGTGGCCATCTACAGCCAGGTGAAGTTTAGTCATTCAGAGGTTTCCAAGGAGCTTTCTTGAATACAGCCAAATGTGCAAATACAGCCAAGACATACAAGCTGTAAGTTTATTTATTTTGTCTTCCCAAGGATTTTTTTGGGCTATAAGAGGTGGACTATTTCTTCGGACATTTTGTCCGAGAGAAAGAGCTCTCAAAGGACCGTGTAAAAGACCGAAAAAATGACTAAGTGGCAGTCATTCAAAGTTTATTTTCTTTGGACTTTTGTCCGAAGGAAAGGGAAAAGCACAGTTGAAAAGACCCGAAGGGCACCTGCCCTTCGGGAAGGTCCAATTCAAAAGTCCCGAAGAGTATGTACCCTTCAGGTTGGTTCACTTTATGTTTCTAAAGACAGACAATTCATCCGAAGGACAATATCAAAAAGACCGGGTGCCCTTCAAAAAGCCTGAAAGGCAACTGCACTTGCAGAGGGCACTCAGACAGCAAGAGGACCTTTCATTTTTTCCAAAGGGTCATTTTCAAAAACCCCGAAAGGTATGTTTTAAGGATAAGTGCCCTTGCGGAGGGCATCTGAGCGTTGCGTAGGGACGTTTACAATTTTCCCGAAGGGTCTGTGCCCTTGTAGGGGACACTTCAAGCACGAAGAAGACCTTGAAAAAGGTTCCGAAGGACAAAATCAATTTTTTCGAAGGAGAAGTGCCCTTGCGAAGGGTACTTGATCAGTGGCAAGACCCTTTCAAAAGTTCTGAAAGGCACTTTTGAGGACAAATAGCCCTTGCGGAGGACACTTTGCAGCGAAGTGGACATTTACAATTCTTTCGAAGGGCACTTCTGGAAGAACATACCCTTGTGGGGGGCACCAAAGCCAAAGACAGGACCAAATCAAAAAGCCCGAAGGGTATTTTTGGGAAGCAGAAGCCCTTGCGGAGGTAACCTTTATAAAGCGAAGGACAAAAACAAAGTTCCCAAAGGGCACTTGCCCTTCGGGGAAAGATAGCCAAAGGAGACAAATTCCTTCGGACTTTTTGTCCAAAGGAATTCAGGAGGACAAAAGCCCGATAAAAATAAAAGCGAAAGGCACATAAGGAAAGGAATTCCTTTGAACTTTTTGTCCGAAGCAATTCCTTCGAACAAAAAGTTCGAAGGAATTCGGACAGATCAAAAAGCCCGAAGGTTGAATAAACGCCATAGGCCAAGGAACAAAATCCGAAGGCTAAAGCGTAAGCAAAGGCCAAAAAAAGAGAAAATAAAATGCCAAGCACAGGGAAATAAAAACACAGAGGCCCAACCAAAATAAAGCCCGAATCTTGAATTAAAGCAGAACACGAGAAAAGGCAGAGAAAACACGAAGTGAACTGAGCATGATCATAAGCATGAACAATGAATTAAAAAAACCAGAATAAAGACAAAGGCAAGATGAACAAAGATCATGCTTAGACTAACGTGAGTGACTCCAATGAAGTGAACACGTTTAAGAAAACAAGCATGCTTCAGTTTTGAAAATAGAGTTGTCTTGCATGATGAATGGGCAAAGTGTTGAACGCCTCAAACAGCCAGAAATTCCATGCATGCACTCTCATTTGTCTCAAAGCTTGAAACGTTCTGACAGTTTGAGTGGATTTGACTACTCTTGTTTTGGAGTTGACTGGTTTTCAAGTCAAGACATCCATGGATTGATTTCATGCATCCAATGCTTGTCTTCTTCTTTTTCAACGCAAGAAATTTTCATGCAAGACAAAATAGACTTTTGTAAAGGCTAAGTTGGTTTGAGTTTACTCCCTCTCTATTTTCCAACGTCAATCTTTTGGCTTTTTTTAATTTCTATATTAATGGCTTTTCAACCTTCTAAAATCGATCCCTCTCTTGGTAAGACCAGACTTTGCTATTGGTGAGTTGTATAACCTCTTTAATCAATAGAAGCACTGTACTTTCAGATTTCAAGCATTGGCATAGTGTACATTCATTCAGCAATTTGCACACGTGGTAGATTTCTCTCCCTTCCCAAATTTTGACTCATACCTAGTTGCTAGCTTATCATGTTATGTAAGTCATGTTCAGTGTTTTATATGTCTTTTGTTGAAGCTGTAAGTGGATGTTAGGTGGCTGCAAAGTGTCTTGTATCAGACCTCTCTCCATCGTTTTTCCTCACGTTTTTGTCATTGGATCAAACCTTCTGATGAAATACTTATGCATAGTGATCAATTGAAATCAAAGGTCTTCTTCTTCCCTTGATTGTTCAGTGTTCAAGGTTCCAAATAGGGTGGATCAACACTCTGGTGTATCACAGTGATTAGGTAGGATTTTCCCTTCAAGTTTCTTTCTTCCTTTTTCATAGTAGTCCGCAACAGAGAGTAGAGATCTGCATTGATACATCTTACAGGAACCAGCCTTCTCTGGAGGTTCTTCTCACCATTGAAGCACCCACCCTCGTGAGAAGATCCCATTGTTTGAACTAAAGAGAGGATTAGCCATTTCAGCACGTCTTCATTTCAGAGTGCAACTCCAGGTTGACAACACTAATCCCTAACATTCCCCCCCTTAGTTTTTACATGTTGTAAAAACATTCACTCTCACCTGCAGTATGCTCACCCCTTGTGACATGCCCCATTTGGCTCATGACCTTGATCCAAAGAAAGGCTCACTCCTCCCATGGTTTTAATCAGGTTTACCACAAACCTTGACATAAACAGGAACACATCAACTGTTCACCTCCTGTAGTTTTCTAAATCTACCATAAACCCTTTCAAGATCCATGAACTGACTTACATTGGTGTTTTTTGTCCTTTCACTATGTTTTCACATCAGGAAATTATGTTTGAAATTACACACAAATTACAAATCTTGAACAGGTATGTACTTTTGTTCTTATTTTCAAACACAGCGGAAATTATGAAAAACACACCACACTATATGTCACCAAATCTTCTTGGGCCCCATTGTTGGTGACTGACGAGAAGCTCTAGAACCTCCATCCTCCAAAATCGACTACTTACTTAGCTGATAAGGTCTTGAAGATCATATGTATGTCGTTCTCAATGCAATGGGGTCACCCCCACAAGAATGGCCCATTCAACATTTGACTTAGGACGTCACATACAAGTGATAATGTGTCCAATTACAAAAATTACAACTTTGATATTTTTACGTTTGACACTTTGACTTTTAATATTGGCATACAATAGACTTAAGAACCAATGACATGGACCGAATGACTCTATTATTGACACTTTTAAAGTTTTGACATAACATGACAATTGACATGATTTTATTGACGACATACCAAAAAATGAACAATAATGATTTTTAATAACTATAATAATAAGACTCCTCTTTACTACGTCATATCTTATGACAAGACAAAAACCAATTATGACCATAAAAAAATACTCAATTAAAAAACTACTTTGACTATATAAAAAAGACATTTAATATCTAAATGACACGAACTATGACTTTTTCTAAATAGATACTCAAGACCATGTAAATAATAACATCAGAGTTTTTATGAAGTTGGTGGAATGCTAGCGATGGAATCAAGGAATTAATCTTCAATATATTTGTTACTCTAGCCAATAAAGCCAATAAATGGAGACATCGATGAAATGGATCCGTCGATTCTAACTTCGCATGAGCGGCTTCCAATAGATTGTGCCTGATGCTGAGGTCACCATTGGAGTCGATGCAACTTGCCAAACAAACTAGATGACAAAATCCTCAAACTTTTAATATTGTCATACAATAGACTTAAGAACCAATGACATGGACCGAACGACTCTATTGTTGACACTTAAATTTTTGACATAAAATGACTCTTGAGATAATTTTATTGACGACATACCAAAAAATAAACAATGATAATTTTTAATAACTATAATAATAAGACTCCTCTTTACTACGTCATATCTTATGACAAGACAAAAACCAATTATGACCATAAAAAAATACTCAATTAAAAAACTACTTTGACTATATAGAAAAAAACATTTAATATCTAAATGACACGAACTATGACTTTTTCTAAATAGATACTCGAGACCATGTAAATAATACCATCAGAGTTTTTATGAAGTCAGCGGAATGCTAGCAATGGAATCAAAGAATTAATCTTCAATATCTTTGTTGCTCTAGCCAATAGAGCCAATAAATGGAGAACTCGATAAAATGGATCCGTCAATTCTGATGAGTAAATAAATATGCAAGAATTAACCTACTAATTTGTGTAAATAGATTGTATTTTTACCTTTTCTAAATATAGTAGGAAGTGAGAGAGATTCGAACTTAGCTTATTCCGATTGATCTGGACTGAGACAAGGTCTAATACTGGAGGAGCAGGACTAAGAAACAATCGAAAACAAGTCTTTGGACTTCATTTCTTGATTGGACAGGAACGCTGAAAACAGGACACCCTGCTATCCAGCACTGTAGTCCTATTTCGACGTTGTTGCCCTGAGGCTGAAAACTTCTTGGGTTCTATCTAGAATCCTTGTGTTACTTTGTCACTAAAATTTCAGGGTCTGGGACCTCATGGAGCTCGTTGTGTGCTTGTTTTAATATTCAAAACCCTTGGGAGCTCCTGGTGCTTGAACTTGAATGCAAACTTGGGAAAGAGAGAGAAGGGGTTAGTGTGTAAAGGATATGTTGGACGCACTTCACACCCCATGTGTGGGCACGCTGCCTACATACCAATACTCTAAAGAGGGATCGAGCTAATGTAGTTCTCCCATTGAAGTGTTTGGTGCAATTTGTGTATGACCAATGCAACTAGAATGCAAAATTGGATGTGCTTCAATTGGCTAGGGACTAGTGCAATGACTTGAGTAGGCTTGAAACAATGTTGGAAGGTTGTGTGCAAAGAATGAGGAAGAGTGATCGAGTGTACTTGCTTGTATTCTTGCGTCTCTCTTGTAAATGAGCATCAACCCCTCTAAATGGAATTTGAATGGCCTTTTATAAGTAAACTAATAGAATGAGCTGCTTCCAATAGACTGTGCCTGATGCTGAGGTCACCGTTGGAGTCGACACAACTTGCCAACAAACCAGACGACAAAATCCTCAAAGAATTGCATGCAAAGCGTATTTCACTGTAATAGCGGTGGACCGTGCGATAGTCAACGATTATGAACAACCATTTGTATTTGAAAACATGCATGCAGGCCAGAGTTAAGCTCGCAACACAATGCAAAACCACATCCAAGTCTCTCAGAGGAAAGACAAATCACATTGAGCTATTCTCATCTTACAAAATCTTCAAATACAACGATTAGATAATGGCAACACACAGGAAGATGACACGATCTCATAATGATGGAGGAGATCTGATGCTTGGCTCAAGTACGTCATACGAACATTCAATGTAGCAAACTGATGCATAGACTCAGAGTTGAACATTGAGAACACTCAATGCGACGCATATGAGGTGGCTCGATGAGAACAAATAATCACACACATGGCTTAATAGATGACAAAGGCACATGGGTGCATGCAACAGATCTGGATGTGTCTGGAAAACACACAAAGGTGTCTGAGGAACATGGATCCAACATTAATTTGATAAATTCCTTTGTCCTACACACAATATTGGTTTGTGATCCAAAATTTCAACACAGCAGACCCAAAGAAGACATCAAAAGCTTGTATCCAAAAGTCCACCAGGATGCGATGCTGATGCAGAATTAAATTTATCTACAGGGCTAGCATTGGTGATGCCTTAGATAAAACCACAAGCTTTTGCTCCACGATGCACAACAGGAAAATGAGGGATATCGAAATAGTCCTCGACAAATTTAATATATTTATATATCATTGTATTGATAGAATAATATTTTCTTCAATGAACTTCCATTTACAAGGGCAAAGAAAAGTATAACATCCCCTTACAAAACTATTACGCATTCATCATGTAAAGAATCCGGCACTACTCTAATACCACTATTAGGATCAGGAGCTTAGAGCTTTATTTCATGCACATAAAGCTCTGTATAATCCACAGGCCAAATACACAAAGAATAATAACACTGATAATGTTATTTCATTCACTCTAATACAAATCCATACGGGACATTACATATTTATAGGAATATCATTCCTATAATCATGGAGATTATCTCTCCACCAATCTCTCGCCCCAAATCCCTATGATATAACAAATAAACTATGTTCGTAAAATTGTTGCAACAATATTATGACTACCCAAATATAACTAACAAACTAATATATTATTTACCTCTCGGTAAATATCAAACTGTAAAAGCTAATGTAAATACTCATGCAATAAACTAATCCCTAAGTATATAATAATAAACCAGCTCATTCTAAAAAACATGCAATGCAGAACCTTAATCAAAACCCTAATCGTTATGGCTCTGCGGTGCCTCTTCCCATGGTGGCGACAACGAGCCTTAGTAGGAATGGACCCTGTGCAGGGGCAGCCAAAGATTCTAATCAGCCAATGTGGTAGGGCCTACAATTACTATTCCTTTGGTTGAAGGGAGAACAAAAACGAGCCCTAATCATTTTGAGCCTGCAAAAGAGGTGATGTTTGACTCGGTGACGGCGATGACTGCAATATCTGGCGCGAATGGAGACATAGTCACAGAGGATTCTAATCCATTTTGTGTTATAACCACAGTCCTAACACCATTTAAGGGCACTTTTGTCCAAGCTGTGGTTTCCTGCATTCAACTTTCTCACAGAGGTGTTCAAGCAAAGATCGCCTCAGTCCAGACTTTGGAAGATAATGACATGTCATGCTAGACATTGTAGGTGAAATGTTTGACAAATGTTACAGCAAACTAAAATTCCTAGGAAGGCATTTTTAAGATCCAAGGTGATTGAGGAAGCCACTACTATTACTTGGGGAGCATTGGATAATCAACAGGGCACAAAGGAAGATAATCCAAGGTTTCAGATCTTGATTAAATCCCTTTCAGGGAAAACAATCTGCAACTGGGTTAAAGGGATAGATCTAGTGAAAGATTTAAAACAGAGTTTGGTGTCTTCTTCAGGTGTCCCGACTGAGTTTCAATGCTTGGTGCAACAGAGTAAAGAATTACAAGATCATCTTCCAATATATTTCTATCCTCTGGGTAAAGACTAGCTCATCTTCATGGCATCTAGATTGAAGGGAGGTGTGGAAGGAAAAACTCAAGCCTCCTCTTCTAAACCTGCAACTTTCAAAGAAGCTATCAGAAATGATGCTTCTAAGTCAAATCCTATGAAATACCCTTTGCCGCCTCAAGCCTATATTATAGAACAAGCGAAGGAGATCCCTTCAATGGAGATTTTAAATCAAGGAGTAGATGAGTATTTCCATACTTTGATTAAGGATGCAGTTATCAGTAGATTTAATGGTCTGTGGCCTTCTTCGACTGCCTTATATCAGTGGGTCTATGTGAGCTGGTCAACCCATTGTAAGATTTCTTTATGCTCTAAAGGTTTTTTGATTATGCATTTTAGTGAGGAAAAGGATTATCAGAAATGTCTCTCGGAGGGCCATTGATTTTGGGGTAATGCAGGTTTGTTCATCACCCCTTGGTGTCTGGAGTTTGATCCAAACTCTCTCAGTAACAAAGATGCCAATGTGGGTTCGGCTCCCTAATCTACCTTTGCATTTTTGGCATGC
The DNA here is from genome assembly GCA_037957365.1 of Torreya grandis. Lineage (NCBI taxonomy): Eukaryota > Viridiplantae > Streptophyta > Pinopsida > Cupressales > Taxaceae > Torreya > Torreya grandis. The sequence goes on along the minus strand of JARHVA010000318.1, from coordinate 5,315,509 downwards.
ATATAAAGAAATAGGTAATACCTTGAGGTAATTTCTAAAGAATGATCGTGAGAGGGCTATTGTAAGTCTGTGCATTTTTTCCATAATTTGTGCAGGGATTGATTTGAGCAAAGGGGTTCCAAAGAAAATCATTTTGAAATATGGTGAAATTCTTCATGTTCAAGCTTTAGATCATGAGAATACAACATTCAAATGCCCTAATTGAAAAGCACCAGGGCATATTTATGCTTCTTGTCCTCTGGGGCATTTCAAATCAGGGAAGAAAAAGGGGGAGAAAACAACCTTGAGCAAATGGAGCACTCTAGATCCGACAGTAGTTGCTGAAGAGTGTTTCCAAAATGTAGAATTTGGAGAAAGACAGCAAGAAGAACAAGGTGTTTCAGATAAACAAGCTGAGTCAATTATAGGGGCAATAGAGAAAGCCTAGATTCCTTCCTTAAAAAAGACAATAGGGGGAGTGAAAAGAGGACACGAATCAATAATCTCTAATTCAAACAAAGAGATGCATGCAAAGATAGATTCAGAAATTCAGAATTATGATAAGCAATTGATTGTAGTGAACTCTGAACAAGGAGTTTGGCAAGAGGTAAAAAATAAAAAAGGTAAAAAAGGCAAGACGGTCAATCTTTTAGACTATTTTTCCACTAACTGAAGGCTTTGATGTTGTTGTTGGTATTCGGGTGTTTGAAAGAACTGTTGTTTAAATCTTTTTGGGGCTTTTTGGCCGACTGGTGTAATTGGTTCTTGTTTAGCCATGGCGTTTCCGCTTGGCTCTGTTCTGGTTATTTTGTAAAATTTTACGTTTTAATATAGGGCAAAGGACCCATTGAACCCTGGTATTGATCTAAAATAAACTAATCCCTAACAAGTTATATAACTTTTTGGCTTCATAATTTTGCTTTGTAAATTCTTTTTTGTGTCTTTACTTTTTTTCTTGTTTCTTGAAATTTTTGTGGGATTCAAACGTTTTTGCAATTTAGAGATCGCAATTCTTGTATCTCTCATTATTTTACTATAGTTCTCCTCCAAATGGCAAAGCTGTCAAAAAGGACTGCCAAACTCAACTTCTGCAAAACAGGCACTATTTCCTGACTGAAAAGAGTAATTCTGCAAGTTCAACTCTCAGAGGTCATGTCTCCCTCAATATTTCTATTGTGACCAATTTCCAAAAACTCTATTGAAGTTTCTTTCCATACTTAAGAAGTTTCACACAAATCACATATCTAAGCCATAAGATAATTCTGTCTGGAGTTGCAAGCTTTTCTACAGAACAGAACTAGATTTGATACCATGCTCCAACGAGTACATTTAAAAAAAATGTGTAACCAGATATTCATTCCAAAATAGAAAATATCTTTTCATGTGACTCAAATCAAATCAAAGGCCAAATCGCCTACTTTATTGTGGGTAGTGGCAGCCAAAAATTGTAGTATTTCAAAAACTGGATAACTCTAAATTAGCCCACTAAGCCTTAGCCTCACCTTATAACCTTAATTGGATAAAGGAGGGAGGTTATCAAACTCTTGTGAATCAAAACTTTTTCTTAATTTTTTTATTAAGCCTTTTGTAGATATAGTTGACCACAATGTCACACTAATGGATTTAGTGACTTGATATTGAACAAGCCTTATCAATTTAACTCGATAGCTAATTATGATGCATATAATAGTAGTTATTGCATACAAAAAGAGGATATCACTTACCAGTTCAAATCTGCTTCTTTAAATCAAATTATTGCATATCAAACAGATATCAAGCGTGCTAACACTGTTAAGCAATTCTTTAAATGCATTGTGAGACAAGCACAGAAGCAAAACAATAACATTCAATCTAACCTCTATCCTCGTTCACAGTTTTTCAAATAAGCCATAAATAACATAGGACTTCCTCGTTGTAGGGCCATTCGAAGTTGAATTAATAAAAACAGCTGTGGTATGGTACTCCTTGGTGGAAAGTGATTTGCTGGAAAAGCAGTTAATGAAATTGATAAACGAGTGAAAAAATAAACCAAGAAACTCAGCATGCAGATTTCACCCTTATTTTAATGTATAAGAGGAAACAAGGGGCAGATGCTAAACTGACTTCAGGGATATACAAAAATAACTAAGCTGCAAGGTGCTAAATTCTTCAGAAAAATTAATATGGAATCTGGATATCATCAAAATTGATTAAAATCAAACCGGTATTTGGAAAATTGCTTTGAAACTAAATGCAAACATTATAAGTGGTAGGTCATGCCATTTTTCCCAGTCATGAAAGTTTTTGGTAGCTTATCTTGATAACATATTTGAGAATAGTACAACTTGGGAGGAACACCTCCAGCATGTCCAAATTGTGTTGGATATTCTTCAGCAGCCTCACTGACAAGCAAAGTTTAAGTAGAGTATATTTGGATAGAAAGACCATTGTCTACCTTGGTCTCCTTGTTGATTCTCAAGGGGGGTGTATAGATCTTATGTAATACAGATCCGATAAGATCGGCCTACCACGCCTAATATGACAGAGAAAAAGAAGCCACCAAAAGTTAATCTGTCCTTAAAAGATCCTGGTGGCATGACCGTTTGTTGAAATTTTATACATCATTTTTTGAGTCGCTAATCCACCTAATATCTGAGTCCAGATAATTTATTTTGGGACTCAATAGCTGGTAAAACTTATCGACTAGTAAAAGAAGCTTTATGCCCTATCCCAATGCCTGCACCTCGAAATCACTAGCAACCTTTTGAAGTGGAGACTAATGCCTCACAAGTGGCCATAAGTATTTTTTCTTAAGCCGAGGAGACATCTGAAGGATGATCCTTTGGAGAATTTTCACAATCTAAAATGAATAAAAGCAGTAATGATAAAAAGTTGTGTTAGATCAGGCGTTAGAACATGGGCTCCACTTCTTTCTTGGTAAGAAGATGATCCTTTACATCAACTGTAAGCCTCTTTCTTTAATTCAGCCTTGTTATAAGATAGAAGGGGATTTAAATAAAGATGCTGATCTTAATAGATTTCTAGAAATAATATTGGAGAAGAATGAGATATACTTTATATCATCGAAGTGTTCAATGTCTAGTGCGTTATTAGAACAAAGGATTATTTCCCTGCCCTCGGGGTTAGACCAACCAGTCAAAGATAAGGATGATAAAATCCCCTTGCACTAAGTAGTTATGATTCGAACCTCCCGATTAACCCTCTCCACCCCACAGGGAATGGGGCATTTCCATAGAGCCTAGAGTCTATAGTGGCAGTCAGTCGAATTCAACTCTGAATTTGCTTGGGTGCAACTCCGACTAGATACCAATTCATCTAGTCTGAAAAAAAAACATGAGGACCAATCAAACATACCTCAATATATTAATAATACATTATAATACTTGACTTAACAGGTCAAAATAAATATTTATTTAACTAATTTTATCAACAGACCACTCACATATTTGGCATCTTTGCTCTCCATCCTTGACACTGGATGTGCTACTTTTAATGACTGAAAAACTAATGTGACAAATCATCAGTTTGAAGCTGTAATATCAGCCTTGCAACAGCCAATAATTGTTAATCGGTACCCTTTTTTGGATTATCAAATTCAAAATGGACTAGAATATATAAGCTGAAGAAACTTTGTTCGTTGAGGAGAACATTGCCTACAAGACTCTACAACATCTTGAAAGGTATTCTATCACCCTTATATACATAATAGTGTCATTGATTTCGACAGGCAATGATCTATATACAGGCAATCAAAACCTTTAAACTATGATATGAGGTTGTATCAACCTCTGTTAGGCACCAACAAGACCTGCGGAGTTTATTTCCGTGGATTTTGATAACGAATTTCTCAGAGCTCAAAATCAACATGACTGAAGGCTCGTGGTAGCATGACGATCTTTAAAACTGGCTTGCCAACTTTGTTTTTCTGCTTCTTGTCATCCTCAAATGGATAGACAAATCAAAGTCATCAACAGAACCTTGGTACATGCATTTCGAATTTGTTATCAAGGAAATAATCACTCAGACATGTATTTGCAGTCCATATTCAATTTTAATTAAAACAGAGATTTACATCAAAGATTTTATGCTTTCACAGTTCATAATAATTATACTAAATAAATTAGATAGAAACTGTGTGCATATTTTTTTATCGACTTTTCAAATCATAAACCATGATCCATCATTTTTTTGAAACATGTTCTTTTGTTTTGAACATATTGCCTCATGGAAGTTGCTTCTTACTCCTCCATTTGTATTCACGTCAAAGAAAAAAAATAAAGAAAAATAAAAGCGCCACATTTGCAGGACATATGGTACAGATTCATGTTAAAGTTTGGGAAGTCCCTTTGAAGACACATGAAACGTAAAAAGCTTTGTATGAAAGTACTGTAGGCTACATCGTTTCAATATAGGCTACTGAAAATACAACGTGGGTTGTAATTGGATAGGCAATGGTTACGACAACAGCGTCATCATAATTTTAAATATATCCGATATGGTCCTTACATTGTTAAGCAAACACTTAAGCATTCGTATTGTACTTTTCAGTCCAGTTGGTTATTAATAATGTTAATGTGAGTAATCTCAAACTTTTCGAGCCGCCGCATAAAGAAGAAAAGTATAAACCTTGCATCTTAATGAATAGAGTCAATATCCTACACCAGCTTCTTTCACTAAATCCAGGACAAATGCCACAAATGCATATGTTGGGAAATTAAGAAATAGATTTAACGAGAAATCCTACTTTAATCGCATACCTTAAATTGAGCTCGAGAATCCAGTTCAAGTTTCTGATAGAATTCACGCTCTTCTGGAGAGAACTTGATCTTCTTCAAAGTAACGGTTTTTGGAGGTAAATTAAGAATAGGCTCCCCATCAATAACGGTACCTAGAAACAATAAAAGTATTGTAAGCATGCGTAGCACTGTATAAGAAACAATTTCTTCACTGTAGCTCTACTATATGTGCTAAGTTGCGGCATGTTTACAACTTTATAGATATACATTTATCATGTACAAGTTAAAACATTTAAAGCAAAGCAAAAGAGATTTAACGACAGATTTCCTCATACTTCTCTTGGAACTGATACATACCATACACTAAAGCATAACGACAAGAAGTAAGCATGCTGACAAACATCAGATTACAAGACCATTGCTCTGTAGCCACTTATAAATATACTTTTGGTGCATTAACACCATTTCTAAAGGTTGCAGACAAACCAAATCCAATGAACAAATTTGTACTTAATATGAAATGCTATATGTTCGACAGACCATAAAACTAACTTGAGAATAGTCAAGAAATGAAATTAAGATCACTATTAGCAAATGAAATGATCCAAAATATGAAAAGAAAAATTTGTAAACCAAATTCTGATATTTCAATAAAATTTTCACTATTAAAAGACAATTAAAAAATGTCCTGAACTAATATGCAGAACAGCCAAATCTCTCAACTGAGTCACTCCCAGTTGCAAAGACAACCGATCTTCAACGTATTAAAGTGCTTGTTCAACCAGATCAAACAATTTTTATAAAGAAATAAGTATTTATTACAATAAATCTTGCCATACTTACAGAACATGAAGCCTCTCCAAAAATATCCCTATCTTGCTGTCTTCCAGAAACAATCATTTTGGCTATTTCCTCTAAACAATCTATGGCCTTTTTGATGGCTTTATTTATTTTTTACTTCATTTTTCTAGAATAGACGTGCTTTATTTTCCATCTTTCATAGAATATCTTTATGCTTTAATCCTATCGTACTTTCCTAGAATGGCTTTATGTGTTATTCTCATCCTACCAAAAAAAAATTCCCATCTTACTACCGATATTGGCCTCGTTACAGCATTGAACCTGAACTTGTAAAATATGTCATCGATAGACACCAGAACATGGCTTCCAGCATCAAGGAAGAGTTTCCAGGAGATCTAGGAAGATCTTCAGGTGATGAGTATGGGAAGTGACACTTTTATTCTAAATGCAAAGGAGTATTTTATCTTTGGGTAGATGGCTGCATGTTCTGACTAATACATAACCCATATGCAATGTTGTCCTCAATCCTACCAAAGCTGAGAAATGGTAAGGCTACTAACAACGATAAAGGTTTAACTAACATATGAAACAAGTAGAGATCTAACAAAAGTCAGAATAACCTATCTCAGAAATTAATTGCTTTGGTTGGACTTCCTGTTTCAATTAACCCCCATCAATTAACCCCCTTATGAGACTGTTTTGTAAACTGCTTACCTTTGTGGGTCTTGTAATTGTATTATTTTTTTGATTAATTAATAACAGCATTTTCAATTTTTTTTAAAAAGTCAAAATAACAATCAACTTCATAATAAAAGAGTGAGACTTCAAAGAATGGAAAAACTTCCCAATACTACCAAAACAAAGATCTCTGTTGAGGGGTAGAACTATTTCAATAAGATCTAGCAAGAACCTTACGGCATGATACCAAAATCCTTGGGGGAAATCTCCCCTAAAAAGACACACAACTGATCAAGTTGAGCTTATAATTTCTAACAAGGCATATGAGAGACTCTCAATCCTTGGCCATATGAGCCAGTTATATTTATATATACTTAGATTAGACAAAAGCAAAATCTTTAAAATTTCATTGAATCGCACAGAGAGATGCGGTGTAAAGACATATTATGAACTATAATTGAGATTTCTACTCGAATTTCAATGGACAAAAGATTCCAAGTCATCTTTCCACCATTTTTAAGCCAAGACTAGATGTAGGTTGATATTTTAACCATACAAAAGGAATTTGACAGAGAATTTTTTAGGCTCTCGGGGTGTCTCAGGGTGTCACAAAGACTGGATTGTGGACAAACTCAAGATTTTGAAATTTCAATCAACTCATAAGATGACAGCCCAGTGAGCACATTAGGAAGGTGAAACTCAAGTAATGTCTAATGCACCTAAAGATAGCAAGCATGTCACCCACACAGCCACATAAATTTAATCCTTGGTGGTGCATGCCACCTCAACAATGCTCAAAGTACCTCATGACAGAGTAGCTTGGACAAAAATTCATCGTAATCCAACTCATTCCGGGCTCTCAAAATGAATGTATATCACATGAATCAAGGTAGACCATACTATGAAAGAGAAAACTTCATGAAAATACATAAAGCTGTTGCAGGTTTTATTATTGGAAGAAACGCATATCATTTGGATTTTCTAATATACACTAGTTAAAATGAAAGGCATTTTACAATAGTATCCAGAGGGTGGTGGTGGGTTGTAATGTTTATGAGTTTGTTCACTTTTAATTCTGACCACAAATTTGACGTCCATTGATCGTTACTTGGAAAAAAATTCTTTTTTCTTCAAAAAGTCAATATAAAAATTATAAGATCTTGGCCATGCAGTAAAGTTTAGAGCCCCCTTTTTTCCAGAAAAATTATTTTGAGCTTAACACATTGGTCTAGTTAAATTAATGCAATTTTTCACCAGCCAATGAAAAATTTATGAAAAAATAATAAAATTATAAATAACTTTAGTATGTGAAAAATACAAGATAGGGTCTTGATATTGATATCTCTCTATATTTTTCAAATAGATGTATTTCAGATATCTGTACTATTTACAATATAATAAGAACACTTTTTTATATCATAAAATACAGATCAATGGAACCCTACACTCTCCATTTATTTCTATGTTGAGAATACAAGATCACATTTACTGTCAGAAGATACAAGCCAATGGAGCTACACAGCACTTCCATGAAGAAATAAATTCCTCTTAAAGATAAAGATATGTATGCATATATATATGAAAGAAGACTAAAGTCTAAGAGAAAGGGAGAAAATAAAGAAACCTAGAATGTATAAACACAAACACAAATTATTTTTTACTTGTCCACAAAAAAATTAGTCCCAGTGAAACTAGCACTGTAAAATACACAGTTCAAATAACGGAGCACGCTTTCCTCTCATCATAATCTATATTTAGAGGTAAAACTGTTTCAAAATTAAAAATGAAAACTAGTATAATGTCAAAATATAAAGTGCAGGTTATAATTTCCACATTTTTTAATATTATGAATCTCACCTTTTGTTCGCCGGAGCATTATCGTCTGTAGAACAGCTTGAAGCTTTTTGTATCCTGATGATGGGTTTTTGGTAATTGGAGACTTTATAGTCGTACAAAAAGACTTATAACCAGCATAAGGATCATACTTGAGAAACCTAAAGTAGCTATAAATATCATCAATTGAATTTTGTATCGGCGTCCCAGACAGACACCACCTCCGTTTAGCTCGTAAACCCCAACATGCTCTAGCAACTTGAGTCCTACGATTTTTAATGATCTGAGCTTCATCTAGAACCACCCTAAACCAGCCCACTTTTGCAAGAGGACCAGGACCAAGTTCCCTCCCTTTTCTATTATTTTTCTCGACCGTCTCTGAGGGCGTCTGCTCCCAATAATCTAGATTTTCTTCGACTACCTCATTATCATCATCAAGTTTCTGTTTCGGAACCTCCATACTTACAATGGGATATGTTGTTAGAACAACATCATATCTTTCCAGCTCATTAGGATCCTTTGTCCTATTGCTGCCATGATACACTAGGACAGACAGATTGGCTTTTGTGGTGACCTTGTCACGGATTTCCTGTGCCCATTGCCTTAGAACACTTGTCGGACACACAATTAAAGTTCCAGCAAATGGCCCTTTCTTTACAGAATGTGTGCTTTCCTTCAAAACACAATCATTTGAATTATTATTTTTTAATTTCCTCCCAAAATATTTTGCCACCACACCATCTTCTTCAAGCTTTACAGTAGATGTTTCAATTTTTACTTGGCTTGTTTCTTGCTGAGGAGATTGGTAAGCAGGCCTCTCCTTCAAGATGAGAGCAATTGTTGACACCGTCTTCCCAAGTCCCTGAAACCAGAAAAAATAAAAAGGATTAGAAGGGAATGTACTCGAGATGGCCCATCCTGGGCAGGAGATTTCAAACATCATAATCTGCCACAATTTATAGAAAAGAGTTGACCTGATCGTCTGCAAGAATTCCTCCAGCACAATTTAAGTTATTCGTCTCCTTTTGAACCATCCAGGCCAAGGCAATCCTCTGCAAAGTGTGTTTCATTATATTGCCTTCAGCCACAAAACAAGCATTCTAAACTGTATGAAAAGCTTATACAAATAATGCAAGAGTATTTCCACAGTCCATTGAATTAGCTAGAGAGTTTCTGGAAAAACTGTGTATTCGTTTTTTGACCAACGTTTCGGTTCATACTACATGAACCATCATTAGGGTATGAGAATGAAAAGCAAACCTGGTGTCTAAGCAAAGTAATAGCCAAGAGTCCATTGTCAGGGATTGCTTCCAGCGTTGGCTGAGCCAGGTCCTGAAAATCAAGCATCATTCATGATACACTATCAAGTAACTTACTTCAAATTTCAACCCAAGAAAAAAGCCAAAAAAGAAGCAAAAGACAGAATATCACCACGCCAAAAGAGTGCAAACACAAGATATACTCTCGTGTTGAAATAAGTAAAAACATTAATTAGGCACAATTTAAATTTTACCACTCCAATATTTTTATTTTTATTTAAATTAAAAACGAGGGAAAAGGGCTCTCAACCATGTACATGGAAAGATGGGCATTAAGAACATGCCAAAAAACAAGAACCAGATTCAGAATAACCAAAACAAGAAGAATATGCCACCATTACAACCGAACTACAGAAAAGGAGGCATATAGACCACTATCAGTCGAAAATCATAAACAGAGATGATCATAGTAGAAGAGATTGAAATAGGGTCCTTGTACTGTTAATCAAGAACAGAAGAGGGCAATTCAACTATCCAAGTTGCAAAAGTCACTGATTGTGGTTCCTATCTGAAAGGAGCTCCACTAGAAGACCAAGCACATCGACAATTCCTTCTTGTTTGAATCATGAAAATTACACGGGACCTGTTTGAGAAATCAGATTGAAAAGCCTGTAGACCTTCTGAAACCAAAAGCTTTAGAATTGATTCCTTGTTGTTTGAGTTCCTTATAAGCATGAAAGTCACAGGGGACCTGTTTGAGGAATCAGATTGAAAAGCCTGTAGCCCTTCTGAAACCAAAAGCTTTAGAATTGCCCACTTAGGAAAACTGACACCCAGCTTCTCCGCCTTTACAAGATCCAATGTGTTGTCCAGTGGAAAGGACCACAATGGATTATCAGGCAGAATTAATTCAGAAACAGGGCAGTTCCGGCGAGTAGACAGGATAGCCCGGAACACAGAGATATTTGACCTTACCACAGGAATTTTAACAACAGTCTCCCTAATACTGGTCACAGGTTATACAAACATTTATTCAAAATTCGCAAGTGCTAAACTAATCATAGGCCTAATTTTGTTCTGCTCATCTCATCTCCACCATAAAGATTGGAAGCATATAGAAGAGCGGGGCAGGGGGGGGAGGCGGGCGGCGAGGAGGAAGAGAAGCAATGTCACGTCCACATATGAAACCAGAGTCTTTAGCATAGAGAAGAAAACTGGTCCCAAACTGGATAAACATCCATCCATTATCTTTTTAGTATTTTATCATTCTTGATGGCACCTTTTATAGTCATGATGAAAATAGCCAGGTAAATTTCTACTTCAACATGACATTTTCTATTGATAATCTTGACAGTACCTTTTATAGTCATGATGAAAATAGCCAGGTAAATTTCTACTTCAACATGACATTTTCTATTGATAGAGCTACTTTCAGCAATGTCCCTTCTATTGTCCTTTTGATTGAACTACCAAAAAATTTCTAATCCAGTAAAAAATTATAAAAATATGACTAATATGTAAAGGGGAAAAGAATCAGAGAAATTTGTGTGCGGTTATGCAGCAGTTGTAAAAAAAAGAGGCAAGCTGCACGAAATATGTAACCTAGAACCTCACTTGTGCAGTTTTCGTACTCAACAAGGCCATTATATATCTATCTAGTATGGAATGTAAAAGATGTAAATTAGTTAGCCACCCATATCAGTTGTGAGAATAAGAGGTCTGAGTTGCCCTGGTGGCCACTTATAAAAGGGTATGCCGTCTCACCGATCTATCATCATTTGTGCCTGTAACTCTTGAATCCAATTGGCGTTTGACACCACCAACAATTGAAATAAGTCTAAAAGAAGGATGCAACCAACCCTAATGGTCATAGGTGTCCCTTGTAAAGCTTAACGTCTAATAGTGGCTGCTTCTTGAAGATAAAGGGCCAGGCACCTTTGTCCTAGATAATGGAAAATCGTAGCAATAGACCCTCCTAAGTCTATGTACAAATAGTGACATATCTCTCGGATCTCACAATAGACAGAACAATAAAGTGCCCGTGTGACTCCTCCTGAAGAGAGGAGAAACAAGTCCTATCCCACACTGAGTATAGTGATCTATATCAACATGTACCTAGTAAGAACATACCCTCAACTAGCCAAAGGGAATCATAAAACCATGTGAACAATAATGCATACCAAATACAAATGATAGATAAGCCTCTCCAACACATATATTTCATTAATAACAAATAGAAATTCACTTACAATTTGTTTCCATTGGAATGCAGATCCAATCTTTTCATTTGTATCATAAAATATAACGTTCCAGGCATAAAATATCGTGGCAAAAGAAATAGACAAAACTGATACATATCAAAATTCGATTCTTCACAGTTCATCAACACTACTATAGAAATGGGAATTTTTATCAATACCCGCCTTCGGGATTATCTCAAAACGCTCATTGATGCCAAGGTGCAACTTAAGTTTTAGGAATTATAATTGGAGAAAACTCAACATATGGCCCTCCTTGTTAATTTATTCATCCATGCATATTAATATCAACATTTTAGTTCCATTTCTGGCACAAAATTTCTGTAACTCTTTGCAAACAAAAGACAAAGGCCACTATCCATGTAGAGCAAGTTCTCTACTTGTGGTATCTTAGTTGGTCTTACTTTACAGTCCCATTGGCCGACTTTATTCAAATATGGAAATGGACATCATTTCTTCCTTTCTACCTTATTAGTTTCCAATAAGCTTCTCCAAAAATTGCATGAAATAATAAGTGCTTGAATTTCTCTCGCAATAACAAGAAACATCAACAACCTATTAATTTTTCAACTCATTATTTTTAATTCAAACCATCAACCACCTGCTGATGCATAAGAAAGCATGTGGCTTGTGCAAGGTCACTATAGCCAAATAAGCATCATCTCTTAATACATCAGCATCCTAACCATAGATGATGGATAACTCCTTTCCACCGCACATCTCTCCTACACAACCAATGTCTATCTCATTATAATTATGTTTCCCTTGGCATAAAGGCATTTCCATTGTCAGTGTCATGACATTTTGGGTTTGAGGCATAAAATGACATTGGAAGGGTGGTATCAAGATTGCTGCATCTACTATATATTTTGACAACGACTAATCATGCATATTTTACATAACATCTAAGTTCCCATAAATTCCATCGAACATGGAACACCACATATAGGCTTCAAAAAGTCAATAAAAATCGTTCAACATATATAGGCTCAAGTAATACAAAATAAAATGTAACATCAACTCAAAAACCGTTAAGTCTTTATTGCTTTGGCAAAATTTACTCCATAATGCTTGGAAGCAATAGCACATAAGTAGCCTCTTCATCTTCTATGGATTGTGTATAAAAAATGTTGGAGGTTCAATTCATTCTTTAGCAAAGCCCAAACCTGTGAAGGGCAGATAGCTTGTCGGAAGAGTGCCTAAAAGTGCTGATCAGAGGTTTTTGATTCAAGTCCTAGCTCATCGATGTCATCCCGCATAGGATCACAGCTAGGTATCTACGTGTGTTCAAGTCATGTGTGGCTTGGGGTGTTGGAGTTTTAATATGCACTTTGGCAAAGCCCGATCTATGAAGGGACAGAGGCTCAGTGATAAGTATAAACCAATGTTGATGGGAGGTCCTAGAGTTGAGTCCTATCTGGGCCTACAACAGAACAATGAGTCGTAAGGGTTAATGGTTAGTGTTGATCTCCATGGCAGCAACTTCGTAATAAAAATTTGCTCACAAAAGAATGAGACATTTTCACCATACTAACCTAAAGTATCCCATGATCAGGTTTTTTGGATACAAAAAAAACTCACAACAAGAGGACTATCCTTCACAGCTAGAAACAATGTTGTTAAGAATTTACATTTGCTGCAATTTGTCATGCATTTTTTGCCAGTACTTTCACCAAAGATCATTTGTATGTCAAACAAGGCAGGGGCTTCACTTCCACCGAAGAAGCACTAGCCATGTATAATGAGAATGAGACCTTTCTCTTGCCTCTTTAAGACGTACTATGAAACCTCTGTGGGTTCTTCAGCAAAACCTTGTTAATGTAAAACCTTTGCCAGCTGGCATCCTTTGGAAGGTTCTTGAGAATTTTATAACAGTTAAAAATGGAAAGATCTCGTCTCTTTTCAGAGATGTGAGGAAGGTGTGATTTTTCACTTGCAAGGTTTCGTAGTTCTCCATATTATTGTAAAATTCGATATACAACTTTCATAGATGCAAGGAAGGTGTGTTTTTTCACTAGCAAGGTTTCGTAGTTCTCCATAATCATTGTTCAATTCGACATACAACTTTCAACGTTATACAGATCAGATATGCTGCTGACAATTCTAAGCTGTATTGCTTCTAAGCCATAAACAACGTTGTTCAGAATTTACATTTGCTGCAATTTGTAGTGCGCTTTTTGCCAGTATCTTCACCAAAGGCCTTTTGCATGTCAGACAGGGCAGGGGCTTCACTTCCACTTAAGAAGAACTAGCCACATATAATGAGAATGAAACCTTTCTCTTGCCTCTTTAAAAGTTACTATGAGACCTCCTTGGATTCTTCAGCAAAATCTTATCAATGTAAAACCTTTGCAAGCTGGCATCCTTTGGAAGGTTCTTGAGGGTTTTATAACTGTTAAAAATGGAAATATCTCGTCCTTTCAGAAATGTAAGTTAGATGTGATTTTTCACTTGCCAGGTTTCATATTTCTCCATAACTATTGTAAAATTTGACATAAACTTTTCATAAACGTAAGGAAGGTGTGATTTTTCACTTGCCAGGTTTCGTAGTTCTCCATAATTATTGTAAACATTGACATACACCTTTGATGGATGTAAGGAAGGTGTGATTTTTCACTTGCCAGGTTTTTTAGTTATCCATAATTATTGTACAATTCCACATACACCTTTCATTGTTATACAGATCAGATATGCTGCTAACAATTCTAAGCTGCATTGCTTCTAAATTGTATTGTCCTTTACCTTTTCTGGGCATGAACTAGTTTATATCTTCCAAAAGAACCTTCACGCTGTAAGGGATAACCAGAAAGAGAAGAGCAATAAAAGTAATGTTCAGGAATAGAAAGGATTGCAGGTCATGTTGCGACCCTAACCGCTTCAAATCAAAGTTAAAACTGTATGCTAGTTGTAAGTGTAACTGCTAGGGCACATCAGTTACACTTTTGAGAACATATGGCATGCACTTTTTGAAACATAAGATAGAAAAATAGATAAGAAAAGAAGTAGAGAGAAAGCTTCTGGATAAAACCGTGTATGCTGTTTTTGATCCATCATCAGGAATAAGAAACCTCACCTGCAGCGCTGCTTTGTAAGTTAGCCTTTCATCCTCTGTGTTTGTATATGAATGTTCATTCAAGTTGGTATGTGAATGGTCATTAGAGAGTGTGTATGAATCATCATTCCAAATTGAATTGCCAATCCAATTCACATACATATCATCATTCCGATTCCCATATGAATTGTCATTCCAATTCCCATATGAATTGTCATTCCAATTTGCATAAAAAAGGTCATTCCAGGCTGATTTGTAGTCAGAAGAAGCAGCTCCACCCATCCATTCTCCCTTGTCTTGTTGTGTTTGTTCAAATTTAAATTCACTGTGCTCATAATAATTTCCTGTAACTAGCATATTTTCCCTTAATAAGCCATTAGATAAACCCCCCTGAAATTGTAACCCAACTGTATTTCTTTCTTGTGCATTAAGAGGTGGTTTGCTGTGTTCAAATATAAAATCACCATGCTCGTATAAATTCCCTGTAACTGGATTTTGAAATTGGTACGCAGCTATTCTTCTTTCTTTTGCATTGAAAGGTGGTTGTCTTTGCTCAAATTCACCATTGAAAGGTAGCTGTCTTTGTTCAAATTCAGCGCGCTGGCAATAATTCCTTGGAAATATTTCACCCAATATATTTCCTGTTACTGGTTTTGTTTCTCTAAATAGTCCATCAGAATCCCCCTGAAATTGTAACCCACCTGTTCTTTCTTGTCCATTGACAGGTGGTTTTCTAAGATTCAATGATACTTCTTTGGATTCTGCATGCAGACAAGAAAGTATATCAATCCATCCATAACTAAACAAGAACCCCTTGACATGGACGAAAACAAAATTTAAGATGATTTTTAAAAACTACAAGCTTCCAGAGTCTATAATTGTTTCACAAAAACCAAATTTGAATAACTTTTAAAAAACTTGACGCTTCCAGAGTCTATAATGTTTTGAAAGAATAATTTTCTGAATAAACTGCATGGACGTATAAAACACAGTAATTTTCCGAGTCACAAATAGCATCCACCCTGTCGGGTTCACAGATGACATTAATTGGATACGGAAAACCCAATGGGTAGAGAAAACTCATCATAAAATAATATGTCAACATCAATTGTGTTGATGGAGAAAACCCTTTTGTTGGGTACACATAACATGTCAACAGTCAACATCAATTGGATTTGTGGAGAAAACCCTTTTGTTGGTTACTTTTGTGCGCTACACAGAGGTGAGGTTAATTGGGTAAACGTGTTGGGTAGATGGAAAAAATCCTTTTGTTAGGTATGCAGAGCTATTGGACTTTAGTTGTTTGTGGAGCTGGGCTTTCTCCTGTAATTGAGTGGAATCCCCCAAAAAAATTAGCCTTCTGCAATTAGGTGCAATCCCCAGTTCACCACAATAGCATAACATGCCAACACCCAATTAGCTTGGTTATAGAGAGGAAATGCTAATGGAAAAGTCATTTGAGGGGCTGTCATATGTGGAGCTGAGTTGATTCTTCTTAAATCGGATGCATTCTTCGTTGAAATTTAGTCATATGAAGAGCTGGGTTGATTTTTCCTACAGTCAGGTGCAATTTCCATTGAAATTTGGTCATTCCCCAAAACCAGCCTCCTGCAAATAGATGCAATCTCCAGTCAACCACAATGGCATAACATGCTAATGCCCAATTAGCTTGGGTATAGAGAGGCAAGGCTAATGGGCTTGAGTCATTTGAAAGGCTGTGTTTATTCCTCCTGCAATCAGATGCAATCTCCATTGGACTTCAGTCAAATGTGAAGTTGGGTTGATTCTTCCTAAATCAGATGCAATCTCCATTGACTTTTTATTATATACAGAGCTGGGTTGATTCTTCCTAAAATTCGGTGCAATCTCCTTTGAAATTTAGTCATATGCAGAGCTGGGTTGATTGATGATTCCTTCTGCAAGTAGGTGCAATTCCCAGCACACCAAAGTCACTTATGCATGTGATTAATGTGTTTCCTCTGTTGAAGATCTTCTCCAGCGACATAGTTTCAAACTGAGGCAGCTAATAAATCAAAAAAACTAAGAATATGCATATATTTACCTTTCTTCATAAAGCCTTTCCCTGATGTCTGGCCCAGAGAGGGAAGGTTCCCACCAAAATCAGCATTAACCCCATTACATGTCGAAGTACTCCCAAATTGCCATTGCTTGGTTCTCATATCCCTGTCATCTTCACTACTGTCTACCTGAGTAAGGTCAACCACCTCATAGCAGCTCCTTCCACTATCTACCTGAGTAAGGTCAACCACCTCATGACAGCTACTTCCTGGAACATAATTGTCAAAATTATTTCTGCTTGATTTTGTATTTTGCATTAACGGATTTCCATTAAAGCTACCAAACATCTTAGCCTTCTTCGCAGCATTCACAACAGAATCATCTAACCAAATGTTATTATCTGCAATTAGTATGGACAATCAGTTGAAAGTTTAGGTAAAGTGGTTTGAACAGAGTGATATCCAAATATATATCATGCAAAAACTTGTAGGCTTCCACATGTTAATATTACTAATAGAGATTTCGAGGTTTGAGGGATACCCACTTGTTGGAGACATCATAAATCTGTACCAGAACTCAGAACCCACTGGAGGCATTCCCTGCTAAAATTTCCACCTATTCTGCGTAAAATTTATTGGAGGAGAGTCCTCCAGGTTTCTTTTATCGAAAAGGCCACGCCAAAACCTGTTGGGCAACCTCCCTGTGCTATAGCCAACCACCCAGAACTGAATTAGATCTTTTCAGAAAAAAAAACATAACTGAATTAGAGCTCTTCAGGAAAAAATACAGAACTGAATTAGAGCTCTTCAGAAAAAAAAATGTTGAGGTGTGTAGATATCATGATGATATAAGTCAGAGTTGTACACATGATGCCATGATACTTCTGCATAATTTTTTTCCGCGAAAAGTCTTTTTATGGTCCAGGATGCCTTGACCCCTTGATCTGTAATTGGATAGATATGAAACTTCGTAAGAATTGCATGCGCCTTAAAGTTGACGTATGCTTTTGTTACGGAGGCTTGTACGTCAAGTTACCGTTATAAATCTCCCGCCATGCCTCTTTTAACAGGTAGAGGTGTCAGCTGAAGGGGGAGCTTTTTTAACCTGTTCAGTGTCACTTATCTTCTAGTTTAGTTGATACCGAAGATGGGTTATCCACTGGTCAGTTGGTTCGTTTGGCCTATTTAACATGAGTCTTCATACTGAAACTTCTGATGATTTATTGTTTAAATTTACCCTATGGGTGTCATCTGGTTCGTTAAACGGATTTTTAATCTGAATTTTCCAAAATTTAGATGATTTATTATTTGAATTTATCTTATTAAATTTATTTTTATGATGGTTTAAATTCGTAGAAAAATAAATTAAAAATTATCTAATTATAATATATAACTGTTAATAAAAGAAATTTATTATTAATTAACAGTTATATATTATTATTGGATAATTTTAATTTTTTTTTTACGAGATTAATGATAAAAAAATTAAAAATTAAAATTAAAATTAAATTATTAAGATATGAAATTAAATATTTTTTTAAACCAATATTCACATTAAATAAATGAAATACTAAAAAATTTAAAAAATAAAAATGATTATTAAAAAAAAAGTTAAATTTAGAGACCATCTATTAATAGACTCGCAACTAAATTAAATAGATTAAACACTATAAATTTTTTTTTTAAATAATAATTAAAATAAAAATAATTATAAAAAAAAAATAAGTTAAATTTAGAAACCATCTATTAATACACTCATCACCAAAATTTATTTAAGAATGATTAATTATCAAATTATATAAATTTTATTGATTATAATATATATTTGTTATTATTTTATAAAATTATATTATTTTTTTATATTTTTAAAATTACTTTAAATTATGATTAAATTAAATATTAATTTAAAAATTATTATTATTATAAATATATATGAATTAATACAAATTAATTATATAAAATATTATGAATTAATTATCTAAAATATTAATTTTAGATAAATTTTATAAAAATATTTTTTTTTAAATAATTTTAAATAGAAAAAAAACAAAAAATGAATAACATTTTAAGTTTTAAAAATCGAATGCAAAACCCTAACTTTAAAAAAGAGTAACCACCAAAAGAAAAAAAGAAAGGGAAAAACCCAAACAAAAAAAACAGGTTCCCATCTCGCAATACCCAAAAGATTTAAAAAATGAGTCCAGGTTCCAATCCAGGAACAACCAAATTTCTGAAGAAAGCAATAAAAAGAATAAAATTTGTCGTCATGCAATTCCTCTGCAACGTAAAATCAAAGGAATGTATCTTTTATGTGTCATCGCTATCTCAAAACAAGATCGATGGTGCATTTAATTTGTGGATAGCGACCATAATCTAAAATAGAGGGATTGTGCATTTAATATGCCTTCAAGGGAATATTCCTTACCCTTGATCAGGATTAATTATATACTTCGTTGTTAATAGAGCTTGGATTTGGTTTTTAATTGATTTATTGGTTTTATCTTTAAATAATAATTAAATAAGATTTTTTAATTTTTTCTTTTTTTAATAAAAGAGGGTAAAAACTTTGTTCTATCAAAAGAGAAATGCAAAAAGAAGCTACAAGCAAGAGTACAAGGCCAACGGTTAAAACAAGTCATTAAGTGATTTCAAAATACTATCTCATATCATCAGAAATAAGCTCCTCAAGCCCCTGAGATAAATTCTTAGGTAGGACACACTAGTCGTTCATCTTCCATCCACCACCATGCTTAGATGCCCATCTAGCCAAGCCATCAGCGACCCTATTCCACTCCCACGGGATATGGCAAAAGGTGATAGAGTCCAGGAAACGGCCCAAAGAAATGATTTGCCTAACCACCATAGCGAGCTACCAATTCAGATCCTTCAGATGATTCCCATTCAGCAAAACAATCACAACTTGGGAATCTAACTCACAGATAATCTTTCGTCAACCAAGAGCATAAGCCCTTTTAACTGCCACAAGAATAGCCAAAGCTTCCATGAGATTATTTGAATGTTGCCCATAATATTCAGAAAAGAAGAACTCCACAATACCATCACTGTTTCTGCCAATACCCCCAACACCCGTAGGGCCAGGATTACCTCTAGACAAACCATCAGTATTGATCTTTAGTACCCCTAGGGGGGGAGGCATCCAATTCCCATCCCACACAATCTTCCCTCTAACTTTCCTTCTCAACCCAATGCTAGACCTATCCACAACATTACCAAGTTCAGAGCAAACCCCCTATCCTTCCGAGGTCATGGGGACCGAGACATCACACTTAGTCCCAATAGTTTTTTGAATACCACCTAGAACTCTCATCCAACACTATCTCACCTGAAGCTTTGTGTCCAAAAAAATATGACGGTTCCGCTCCAGCGAAATATGTCAAATGATTAAAGTAGGGCCAATCGCCCATGCAATGAGAAAAAAACCTGCCTTAGCAGACGCATTTCCAAACCATAGCCAAAAATCCTCTAGAGAAGAAGCATGCCAGCAAGGAAGAGACCAAGAATGCTAAATCTCCCTAGCAAAGGGACACTGAAAGAAGAGATGAGACACAGTCTCCTCACTGCTAGAGCACATGACACACATAGAAGGACCATGAAACCCCCTCTACTGAAGATTCTCCTAGGTCAGGCATCTACTCCGCATCACAAGCCAAGAGAAGAAATTACTCTTGGGCTAAGAGAAATTATTCCAAATATACTTCCACCAGGTGACCCCCATACTCCTATAAATCTACATATCCAACATCTGGTAGCCAGAAGCAACAGAGTACTTACCTTTTTTATCATGCCCCCAAGCCAAAACATCCTTGTCTTCCAAAGAATTGCAAAACCTATTATCCAGAATATTTTCAAGCTCCTAACGCTCCTCTCGTGAGCAACCAGGAGGCCACTCCTACATATTTTTCCATCGATAGACCATAGTCAGACCAACAATCTGAGGAGATTTAAAATCCTTCACAAACCTCCAACCAACGTCCAAATTTTTTTTGCTAAGCTCCTGAAGATGAGGATGAGAGACCAAAATAGGAGGATGACCATCCCATGAATCAAACCAAAAAAGAGCCTCTGATCCATGATCACAAATCCAGAAGAAACCTTACTTGATCAACGCAACCCCTCTTTTAAGCGTATTCCAAATCATTGATCCCTTGCCCAAGAGACCAAAATGGGGGGCCTCCCTACTCTCAACACAACCCAAATATTTGAAAGTAAGGATCTTGGCCCAAGTCTATTGCTGCAGCGTACACCATCTCCAATAGAGTTTTGCCACCAAAGCTTGACCATTAAGGTCACTCTGCCTCAACCCCAGACCACCTTCATGCTTTGGACAACACATATCTTCCCACTTGACTAGGTTCCATTTCCTCAAAAGAAGATTACCCGACCATAGAAATTGCCTAGAAAGACACTCAAAATCTCTAACAAAACTAGCAGGAGATGAAAGCACAAGACACCTATATAACGGGAGAGCTTGCACCACAAACTTCAAAAGAGTAACTCTACCAGCAGTAGAGAGCCATCTGTAAGTCCAATGGCTAACCTTCTTACAAAAAATTTCAATAAAATCTTGCCAATACAATCTCGGGAAGGATCGACCCACAATCGAAATCCCTAAATAAACAAAAGGGATAGAGCCAATCTAAAATCTGAGAATCTTGGAAATTCTTTGTTGGATTAAGTTAGGCGTGTTGAAGAAATAGATAAAAGACTTACTCTCGTTAATGTTTTGCCCTGATGCCAACAAATAACAATCCAGAGCTTCCCTAAGATTAACTGCTTTCTCCACTTTGGCAAGACCCATCAAAGCAGTATCATCCACAAATTGCAAATGGGATTGAGGTGGATTATCATTACCCCACTGCCACCCCTAAATCAAACCAAGCTCCACCTGAGACCTCAAAAATCCCCCAAGCCCCTTAGCCATCAGAATAAATAAATAAGGGGAGGGGGGATTACCTTGTCGAAAGCCCCTAGAATCCCCAAAAAGCTCAGAAGGCTCACCATTAATCAAAACTAAAAAAGAAGAGAAAGTAACGCAACTCATAACCCATTCAATCCATTCATCATAGAACCCAAAAGCCCTCAAAATATTATAAAGAAAGTCCCATTTGACACGATCATAAGCTTTTGCCATATCCAACTTAATAAACATAGCTTTCTCCTTGAAAGCAAACATAGAATGCATTGTCTCAGTCGCAATAACCACCCCATCAAGAATTTGCCACCCAGCCACGAAACTGCCTTGCTCCTCAAAAATCAACCTATCCAACCATGGATTCAGCCACTTCGCAATCAACTTGGTAATAATCTTATACACAACATTACACAAAGCAATCGATCTAAATTGATCCAAAGAATTTGCCCCCGCTCACTTGGGAATAAGAGCAAGGAAGGTAGCATTCATAGCCCTGAGCATTTGTTTGTTCCTGTGGGACTCCTGAACAAACTCCAACAGGTCAAGCTTGATGACTTCCCAAAACTCCTAAAAAAAATTTATAGGAAACCCATCAGGTCATGGTGCTTTGCCTTTCTTCATTTGAAACACCACTTCCTCTAACTCAACCAAAGAGATTGGTATGATCAAAGCATCATTCATTTCTCTAGTCACCAAAGTAGGAATACAAGCTAAGATGGATGCCTCCGTAACATCAGCTAGGAGGAAGTCATTAGATAATAAAGAAGAAAAATATATAGCTGCCTCTCTCGAAATCTCAGCATTGGTGTAGAGAAGGTTCCCATCAAGACCTTGTATGGTTGAAATGACATTACCCTAGTGTCTATCTTTAAAATAATTATGAAAGAAGTGTTCTTATCCCCTTCCTGAAGCCATTCAATACGAGCCTTCTGCTTCCAAAAGATTTCCTCATGAAGCTCCCATTCCTCAACCTCTTTCATAGCCAGTCCTTCAGCTCTGCTCAAAGCCATAGAAAGACCTTGATCCCGAATCAAACGTGTTATAGAATCTAACTGATATTGAGCATGCCTCTTGGCCTAGAAGACATTTCCAAACTGATTTCTATTCTAGCATTTCAACATATATTTAATAAACTTAAGTTGTTTAGCAAAGAGTACATATCAGTTTTGAAAGTTGGTTTACCATCCCTCCACCAGTCAAGGACAAGATCATGGAGAGAAGCATCTCGAAGCCACATAAGCTGAAACCTAAAATATGGCTTCTTCAAATAAAATATAGACAAAGCAGTAGAGAACTTAATCGGCTAGTGGTTTGAGCCCCTCTAGTCCAAATTTCAAAGCTAATCACCCAACTCTCACCCACCTAAAAATTGGAAACCAAAAATCTGTCTAATCATTCAGAAATAGCAGCATCCCCAATCCTCCTATTATTCTAGGTAAATAGACCATTTCCTGGCTTGATGTCCACCAAGTGCAAAGCAACCATATTATCTCTAAAAATCCTTGTAAAGGGATCCAATCAACTAGTACCCCCCCTTTTCTCATCCAAAGAACCAATAGCATTGAAATCTCCAGCCAAAACCCATGAGCAAAAAGGCTCCAAAGACCAAATATCATTAATGTGGGTCCACAAGTTAACTTTACCAAGAAAGTCAGTAGGAGTATAAATATTAGAGAAAAGGGTTTGCTCACCAGACTCCAAACAAACAACAACAAAAGAAATATAATGTCGATGCATGATCCACCAAAATGGAGCAAATTTACATGGGTCCCACAAACAAGCAAGGCCCCTAGAACAACCTAGAGCACCCACACACTAACATGAACTACAACCCCAAATCCTATTAGCCAAATCCAACATACTAGCAACTGAAAGCTTGGTCTTCAAAAGAAAAACTAAGTTCAGAGAATACACATGAATCAAATCCTGAATAGCCTTTTGTCTAGGGATGTTATTCATACCCTGCACATTCTATGATAGCACAATCATCGAAGAGATTGGGAGAAGTGAGCATCTATTGTCCTCACCAAACCTAACTCCACCAAATTTTTCCTAGACTCCAAACAAATAGTAGCAAAAGAAATAGAATGTTGATGCGTGATCCACCAAGATGGAACAACTTTATGTGGGTCCCACAAACAAGTAAGGCCCCTAGAATAACCTAGAGCACCCACACACTAACATGAACTACAACCCCAAATCATGTTAGCCAAATCCAACATACTAGCAACTGAAAGCTTGGTCTTCGAAAGAAAAACTAAGTTCAGAGAATACACATGAATCAAATCTCGAATAGCCTTTTATCTAGGGATGTTATTCATACCCTGCACATTCTATGATAGCACAATCATCGAAGAGATTGGGAGAAGTGAGCATCTATTGTCCTCGCCAAACCCGATTCCACCAAAGTTTCCCCTGTCAACCTAAATTTTTCCTGGTCCTTCTTCCTACCAACCTTTAAAGGCTTCTCTAGAAGGCCCTTCTTGAGAATTTTCTACTACAGACCAAGAGGTGAAGAAGGCACCTTCAACTTACCAAACTCCTCAGCACCTTTCTCAGGGGGATGACTTAAGCCAAACAAACCAAGCCCCCAAGAAGAATCTTGAGCACCTGAAGCCTCCATCAAAAAAGAATCTAAGGGCAGAATACCTAAAATCCTCTTAAAAACAAAGCTTCACAAACCCCTCTATGAACCCTGTTCACCAAGCTAAACCACATTAGAAACCACAGTTTGTTGATCAACAAACCCATCCTCTGTGAGAGATCCCCCAATAGCCTGCATGTCCACATGAAATCCTTCCTCTTGGACCAAATCTTCCAATGCATCAAATCTGTTGAAAGTTTCCTCCTCTTATCTATGCTTTAGGGATCTCTTTTGACCTTGACCATGATCGCGAGACATAACCTGCGTGAAGCCTTCCTTATCCACCACATCCCCTTGCAAGGGAGTCTTTCCTTTATCCAACTTATCCCCATGATAAGATGGTGGATTACTTATTCTAGTAGAGCTAGAAGCTCAAGGACATCTCTGTTGGAGATGACCATACTCATGACATAACTGACACCTAAAGGGTAGTGTCTCATAATCCAAAGGTTGAGTCTAAGAATTAGAACTAATAGTCATGTCCACTGAATCTGGTAATGAATGATTCAAATCAACTTCCATGTATATCATTGAATATGAGAAAATATTCTTCTCCAAAGTTTGCTAAGAAGCACCAATAGGCTTTCCCAGTAGCAGAGCAATCAAATGTAGAATATCATTTCTCCAACATTCAAGCAGTAGTCAGGGAAGACGAACCCAGAGAGGAACCTGAGAAGGTAGCTCCTTCGCTGAGTTGAAACCAACATGCCAAGGTTTAATGAATAGACCCACCTGGTTATAAAAATAAGGACCACCTTCAAAAGACCTATTTCAGTCCAAAATACATGAGAAATCTACTAGAAAAAAATTGTTGGTAGCCATCAAAATGTCAAAATCCCCTTTTGGAATCCACATCTTCCAAATCCACATATCAAGGAATGGGAGAGAGACTCTCATGCCCATAAACTTACATATCAAAACATGACTGGAATAATAAGCAAGATCTTCAGCCACCAATTTAGCCTAGATTACAAGGACTAGTTGTTCATGTGCACATTCCAAACAACCATTTATTTTATGCAACTTTAAATCTCTATTTCAAACTATTCTTGAACTAGACAGTGTAGGGTTTAAGACCCCCAAATCCACACCAGCCCTCGATTTCTCCAAATGCACCTCATCAACTTGCATTTGAGAATCCATTATTCACCAAAAAGGGGCTTACTAACCCCAAGCCCTGAGCGCCTCACCCCAAACCTGCAATGCCCCACTAACAACACACCCCCAACAAACAAGTAACACAAAGAAACCCCTCTTTACACACCACCATCGTAGCACCACCAGAAAAGAAATCCAAAACAAAACAACATCCAAAGAGGGTGAAGTCACCAACAACCAACACCCTCAAAACCATGCATATGGAACCAAAAATAGAGAAAAATGTTCAAAATGACCCCTCCCACACTCAGCAATAGACTCCCCAACACCATAATAGTAGCAGAAGCTAGGGCACGGGTGCCTTAGCACTCCCACAGCCGTCATCAATGAATGCCATCTAGATAGAATTACTAATCAATAAGATTTTTGAAATTTGTTTTAATGAAATAATTTTATTATTTATTTTTTGAATCAATGATTAATTAAAAGTGAGAGGGGTTGGAGGGGAATTATGTCTCAAAGACTGTCATATTAGGTTTAGTAAAAAAGTATAATAAATTACTAAAAAAATTAATATAAGTTGTTAATGTGATCGACTTTAAGTTTTACAAAATATTATAAAAATATGAAAAAATTATTTATTCATAACAATGAGGAGGCCAATAGTATGTGCCAAATCCAAATCATTTGATTTTCCCCAATCAAACTCTGACCATTCATTACCCTCAAGTAAGGTTGCCAAACAGTGTTTAAATAGTTATCTTCATTCATTGTTTTTGTGTTTTCCTCTTTCATTGTTTGAGTGCCATTTGAAGTGGTCCCAGGAGGAGAGATGGCAAAGGCTAAGTGTAGGAATTTGTTGGGGTAGGGATGAGGAACCCAAATACACTATGTGCCAAAGGAGGTGAGTGCCTTCGAGATGGAGATTAACCAGACTATGTGTGAGAAAAATAACAAGAGTGGATTCTTTGATGTCCTTGTCCACACCCACACCTACTTGCCTTCTTCCCTGCCCTCCCCCCAAGTTTCAACCCATGGAGGTGATGAAAGAGGCACACAAACAACATTATAAGGGGCACTACCCCAATGATCTAGTAATTTATGTAAATGGGCCACCTCTTGTACTTGAATTTGCATAAACATATTTTATATCATCATAGCCTTGTTATATGTAGAGAATTATGTGTCACCTATAGAGTTAAAAAAACAATATCACTTTTTTCTTTAAAAATTAAAAAGAAATCCACCTAGAAAGTGTTATCACTTGGATTTACACCCTTTGAGGAGATGTCTCAGCTCTCCTCATCCAAGTGGCACAATTGAAACACCTCTAGGCTTTTGGGTAGCCTATGAATGAAGTGAACCTCTAAATAGGGCTAGCTCCTTTGATGTACCACTTTGGATCACTACTACACCTAAACTTTGTGAGGAAAAAGGGAGAGAGAAAAGTCAAAGAAAACTATCCTAAGGGAGGTGATACACTAAATTAGATGATGACTACCAACCAGTTGCATGTTACATATGAGAACAAGGGACTAGCCAAATATACACTTCTCTAATTTGCATCTTCTCACATTAGTGTTTCATTGTGAATGTTGTGATGAATGTCTAGGCTAGGAGGACTGGACAAGAGGCCTAAGATGGCACTTTTTGAGTAGGCTAACTCACTAAACCTTGACACCTCATAAGACACTTCACATGACCTGCAAGAAGAAGCTTTCAAACTCTAAATAGGTGAGAAAATGAAACAACAATGCTAAGGAAACAACAAGTCATCACTTAAGCAAAATCAAACATTAAAGTAAGCACACTATGAACAACTATGGAAGAGGTAAAAATTAGTAGTCATATTAATCAAATTATATGCAAATGAGCAGGGCTTCACCATACTCATGTGGAACATAGTTTACAAAAGCCAAAATGGCTAGTTCTTATAGAAGTTGAGAGAGAGAGAAGAAGAGACAAGTCCAAAGTTCAAAAGGATACTTGTCAAGCTAAGAAAATGAGTTAATTGTGCATGAAAAGAGTATGTGAAATGAACCATGCAAGGTTAGAAGAGATAAGTGGCTATTCAAGGCATGAAACTCTTGAAAAGTGGCATAAAATTCCTTTTGTTGGCTCAAAAAACTACCTTCATGATTTATCCCTCTTGAATGACTCATAAATAACTAGGGATATGTCCAATGATTGGAATGAGAGGGAAGGATTTCAGACATGCCTCTCCATGCATTGGTTATAGTCCTAGTCATTTGTAATCAGCTAGAAATGAGCTATCACTGGCTACACTCTATGAAACTCCTCTTTCACACACCCTACACACTTGGATTCCAAAAAGGCATCATTTTTTCATGAAAATATATAAAAGGGAGTGAATAACATGTTTCAAGTCCCTCCATGTCTTAAAGGCATCAGACACACCTTAAAAGCAACCTACTTGAAGCTTTTCACCCTTTTCACTACCATGTTCACTATGTCAGTTTTCATTGGCTGAGATGAGAGCTATTTTTTGAATAATTATGAGTTTTTTCCAAGGAATCAAATTACCATAGGGAGTTATATTAAGTCGTAATCTTTCCCTTAAACTTGATTTCATCTCTTGAATGTTCCTAAAACCCACATAATACACAAAATAGTCAAAATAACCCATTTTATACCCTGTATGTATAGATTTTATACAACTAATATTGATGGGGAGGATCCTAAGAGAGTCTTATACAACCTCCAATCACTTTCTGTTGAGTTGTGGAGCTAAAAGCTTCACCAAATGAGCAAATTGCAGGTTGCTGGAGTTACACAATCACCGGCATCGATCAGGAGCGACCGACGTCGGTCAAGGGTTGACTGGGAGCTGTCGGCGTCGATTATAGATCGGCCGACGTCGGTCATGTGCAGACAGGTAGGGACCAATGTCGGTCACCTGTGCGTTCCAGAATACTATTTTTGTGGATGAACGGATTGTTTACATGATTAGTTGAACTGTTGGTGTTGAGTCCAAGTTTCTAGTTTTGGTAGGACTGTTTTAAGCCTTAAATTAGGAGGTGTATCTAATGGTTGATATTGCATAGATCATGATCCCTAATTCTATATAAGAGGGATAAATCTTCATAGCTTGTAAGATGTATGAGAACAGTACAAGACATTTATTGTATATGTGTATCAATCCAAGTTGTTGGAATTGATTGTAATTGAGAGAGAGAACTCTTGAAGAAAAGAGATCTGTACATCTGAGAGGTGTGAGAAGAAAGTGTGATTTTCTTCATTGTATTTCTTTTTGGAAGAGTTTAATACAAGTTTTCAGGGTGGTTTCTTGTATCTCTTATTCTTTGTTGTTTCTGATTCTAGTTACTTATTATTTTGATTTAATTTCGTGTTTAGTTGCTTTCACATAGTAATCAAGTTTGTTGGTTGATCCTCAACAAGTGGTATCAGAGCTCAGGTTGACTAACAGGTGGTTCAGATCTGGTTAGTGTTTGTTGATTACAGGTCACTCACAGGGGTTTTTGTTTGTGTGGGAGAAAGCAATGGCAGAAGAAAGTAAACTGAGAATGGAGAAGTTTAATGGCAAGAATTACCAATTATAGAGAATGCAGATAGAAGATTATCTGTATCAGAAAGATCTATACTTACCGTTAGGTGGGGTTTCAAAGAAGCCCACAGACATGGAAGATGAAGAATGGGAAGTTCTTGATAGAAAGGCTCTTGGTTCTATAAGATTGAGTCTGGCATCTACTGCGATATCTAATTTATCACAGGCAAAGTCAACAATAGAGTTAATGACTACTTTACCAAATTTATATGAAAAACCCTCAACTTCAAATAAGGTATATCTTATGAAGCAGTTATTTAATTTGCAAATGCAAGAAGGTGGATCTGTATCTAATCATCTAAATGATTTCCATGGAATTGTAAATCAATTAAATTCAGTCAAAATAGTTTTTGATGATGAAATTAAAGCTCTATTAATCTTATGCTCTTTACTTGAAAGATGGCATAGCTTGGTAATGGCAGTTAGTAATACTGCATCTGCTTCAAATATTTTAAAAGTAGATGATGTTGTTAGTGTAATCTTGAATGAAGAAATTTGCAAGAAAAGCACAGAGGAAACATCAGGGAATGCTTTAAGTTTTGAAAGCAGGGGAAGGCAAAAAGAGAAGAGCAAGCATGGGAGATCAAGGTCTAAGTCAAAGATGAGAGGTAGATCCAAATCTAGAAATGGCAGGAAGATAACCTGCTGGAATTGTGGAAAGATAGGGCATGCAAGGAAAGATTGCTGGTCAAAACCTAAAGAAGACAATCAGCATGAAGGTAAAGAAGAAGCAAAAGTTGTAGGTATTGTTGCACAAGATGCTCTTATATTCTCTTTGCATAATAATATAGAATCTTGGGTTTTAGATTCTGGTGCCTCTTTCCATGCAACCCCAAATAGAGAATATTTCAGTGACTATGTCCATGGAGATTTTGGAATAGTTTATTTAGGGGATGATGAGCCTTGTAAAATTATTGGCAAAGGAAAAGTGCAGTTGAAAATGCAGAATGGCAACACATGGGTGTTGAGAGATGTCATGCATGTTCCCATCCTGAAGAAGAATCTAATTTCTGTAGGAAATTTAGGGGATGAGGGTTGCACAGTAACTCTCACAGCTGAATCTTGGAAGGTTTCCAAGGGTGCACTTGTATTGGCCAGAGGTAAGAGAGTAGGTACTCTCTATTTATGTAATTGTATTACTGATAATTCTCCTTCTGTATTATCTACTTCAGATGAAGATGCAAAGTTGTGGCACCAGAGGCTTGGCCACATGAGTGAGAAGGGAATGTCTATTCTTAAGTCAAAAGGTAAGCTTTCAGATTTGAAAAGCATAGATTTAAATTTTTATGAGCATTGTGTGTTTAGGAAACAGAAGAGAGTGAGTCTTCTCAAGATTGGGTCAACAAGGAGGAAGCACAAGTTGGAGCTTGTTCACACAAACATGTGGGGACCAGCTCAGGTTGCTTCTATTGGAGGATCACAGTATTATGTTTCTTTCATTGATGATGCTACAAAAAAGGTATGGGTTTATTGCATAAGGAAGAAATCTGATATTTTTGACACTTTTAAGATTTGGAAAGCTTTAGTTGAGAATGAAACAGGTAGGAGATTGAAGTGCCTTAGATCTGATAATGGTGGTGAGTTTTACAGCTATAAGTTCAACTGGTATTGTTATATGAATGGAATACATAGGCAAAGGATGGTTCCAAGGACACCTCAGCAAAATAGAGTTACTGAAAAGATGAACAGGACAATATTGGAGCGTGCATGGAGTATGAGATTACACGCTAGTTTGCCCTTACAGTTTTGGGCAGAAGCTGTAGATACTGCAATTTACCTGATTAACAGAGGACCCTCTACTACTCTAGATGGTGGAATTCTAGAAGAGGCATGGACAGGTAAAAAGGTAGATCTTTCATTTCTCAGAGTTTTTAGTTCTGAAGCTTTTGTGCACGTTGATAAGGAAAATAGAAAGAAGATGGATGTTAAGTCTATGAGGTGCACTTTTATTGGTTATGGCTCTGACAATTTCAGATTCCAGTTGTGGAATCTAGAAACTAACAAGATTATTAGAAGCCGTGATGTTGTTTTCAATGAGAAAGTGATGTATAGTGATCAACTCAAGAAGCTGAATCAATCTGAGTAGAGCAATGTTGATTTGGACGAGGTGACGGTCCAAAATGAGCTCACAGGAAAGAATAATCACAGACAGGAAAACACAGAGACCAACATCGATCAGGTAGGAATCGACGTTGGTAATACAGGAACCGATGTCGGTCAGACAGTGACCAACGTCAGTCAGACAGGAACCGACGTCGATCATGTGGAACTGACGTTGGTCAGTTACAAGCCTGGAGGTGATCGAGGTCAGTCACTGTCAGAGAATTTGGGCAGACAGCGTGTTGTGAATGAGTCTCAGACACCCATCATGAGGTCAGAAAGGGTAAGTAAACTCCACTTCAATATTCCCCTTCATTATTCTATTTATTGCTCACTGATGGTGGAGAACCAGAGAGTTTTGATGAAGCAATGCAGGTGGAATCCAGGAATCAGTGGGAGCTTGGCATGAATGAGGAAATTGATTCTTTGAAAGAGAACCAAACGTGGGATTTGGTTGAGTTGCCAGTGGGTAAGAGAACACTGAAAAATAGATGGATCTATAGATTGAAGGAAGGAGAGAATGGACAGATGAGATATAAGACCAGGTTGGTAGTGAAAGGATTTGCACAGAAACCAGGTATTGATTTTGGTGAAATTTTTTCTCCTGTAGTAAAAATGACTTCTATTCAGACTGTATTATCTTTAGTTGCTATTGAGGATTTGCATCTTGAGCAGCTTGATGTTAAGACAGTGTTTCTTCATGGAGATTTGGATGAATAAATATATATGGATCAGCTGGAAGGATTTGAGGTCAAAGGTAAGGAGAAACTTGTGTGCAAATTGAAGAAAAGCTTGTATGGTCTCAAGCAAGCTCCTAGACAATGGTATTTGAAATTTGACAGGTTTATGACTGAGCATGGCTTAAGTAGATGTCAATCTGACCATTGTGTTTATTTTAAGAGATTGGATAATTGTAGATATATTATCCTGTTGATGTATGTAGATGATATGCTTATTGCAGGTTCACACATGCAGGATATCTCTGAGCTTAAGGTGAAATTAGCTCACACATTTGCCATGAAGGATTTGGGAGCAGCAAAGAAAATCCTTGGCATGAGTACTAAGAGAGACAGGAAAAATCATAGGTTGATTTTGTCTCAAGAGGATTATGTGAACAAAGTGTTGAAACAGTTCAATATGTAGGATGCAAAACCGGTAAGCACACCTATGGCTGGACACTTCAAGTTGAGTAAAGAACAGTGTCCTAATTCACATGATGAGGTAGAGTACATGAAGAGAGTTCTATATGCTTCTGTAGTTGGGAGCTTAATGTATGCAATGGTATGTACTAGACCAGATATTGCCCAAGCAGTGGGAGTTGTCAGTAAGTATATGGCCAATCCAGGGAAGGAACACTAGAAAGCAATTCAGTGGATTCTCAAATATCTGAGAGGGACCAGTAGTAGGCATTTGTGCTATGGAGGGTCAAACACTTCTCTACATGGTTATGTAGATTCAGATATGGCAGGTGACTTGGATGGCAGGAGAAGCACCACAAGATATGTGTTTATTGTTGGTGGAACGGTGGTTAGCTAGATTTCAAAGTTGCAGAAGGTTGTTGCCTTGTCTACTACAGAGGCAGAATACATTTTAGTCATAGAGGCTAGCAAAGAGATGATATGGATGACACGGTTCATGGAAGAGTTAGGAAAGGAGCAAGAGAGTTGCAGATTATACAGTGATAGTCAAAGTGCAATTCATTTGGCTAAGAATTCCGCCTTTCATTCAAGAACCAAACATATACAACTTAGGTACCACTTCATTAGACAGGTATTGGAGGATGGTGAGTTGAAGCTAGAAAAGATCCATACAGATAAGAACCCTACTGATATGTTAATCAAGCCGGTAACAAAGGAGAAGTTGAATATTCATTCAACTTTTGTTGGTCTTCAAGATTGAGTTTGAAGATGGAGAAGCTAGAAGATGTTGCTATACAGGTATTGGTGCAGCTGTTTATCTCCAAGTGAGAGATTGTTGAGTTGTGGAGCTAAAAGCTTCAGCAAATGAGCAAATTGCAAGTTGCTGGAGTTACATAGTCACCGGTGTCAGTCAGGAGCGACCGACGTCAGTCAGGGGTTGACTGGGAGCTACTAGCATTGGTTATAGATCGGTCGATGTCGGTCATGTGCAGATAGGCAAGGACCGACGTCGGTCACCTGTGCGTTTTAGAATGCTATTTTTGTGGATGAACGGATTGTTTGCATGATTAGTTGAACTGTTGGTGTTGAGTCCGAGTTTCTAGTTTTGGTAGGACTGTTTTAAGCCTTAGATTAGGAGGTGTATCTAATGGTTGATATTGCATAGCTCATGATCCCTAATTCTATATAAGAGGGATAGATCTTCATAGCTTGTAAGATGTATGAGAACAGTACAAGACATTTATTGTATATGTGTATCAATCCAGGTTGTTGGAATTGATTGTAATTGAGAGAGAGAACTCTTGAGGGAAAGAGATCTGTACATCTGAGAGGTGTGAGAAGAAAGTGTGATTTTCTTCGTTGTATTTCCTTCTGGAAGAGTTTAATACAAGTTTTCAGGGTGGTTTCTTGTATCTCTTATTCTTTGTTGTTTCTGATTCTAGTTACTTATTATTCTGATTTAATTCTGTGTTTAGTTGCTTTCACATAGTAATCAAGTTTTTTGGTTGATCCCCAACACTTTCATGGTTAAATTGGTCCATTTGGATGCATTTCCAGCCTTGTTTTCCCAATTAAGTCCTTCCAAGGTTTTAACAAGGGTTTTGAGTACTTTTTGTCCTTAAGCTTTATTCATAAAGCCCTGAAGTTGAAGTGGCAAAAAAATTATGCTAATATGATTTTGATTAAATCCATTAACCTCCATAAACTCCCTTGGTCTCCATGCACATCCTCATGAAATATGTGAGCATTTCAACGTAGTGTATCGAGCTTGTCTTCTCCATTCCCTACAGGCTTGAAGTTGTCTTGAGCCAAAAGTGACCTTGCTTATGTTTCCTCTACAATTTTAAGAATTTTACACATCTTAAATGGCCTTACACACATGCTCTAATAGTTTGGAATTCCCATCTCATGCTATAATTGAAGATGACTTCTCATTTGGGCATTAGGCCTAACCATGCCTAATAGCCTATCTGCACCTTAAATCCCAAAATGACCTTTTGATGGTTTTCCATGCATCCTAATAGCTTATATACCTATATTTCCCCCCCATATATATACTCTAATACATTATAATGTTCACCCCATACTATAAGTGAAAGTGGTTCTCCATTTGGCTTTAGGCCAAAACCCTATCTTTTAGGCCTACTTGCAAACTTAGCCACATAGACCATCTTATCGGGTTCCCTCCTTCTATTAGGTGTTCCTTATTTTATTTCAGGTGTCCTAAAACTCATCACACCTCTTATAAAGGTCCACTTATCTCCTTGGATCACATTTCATCCCTACTCTCCAAATCAACAGGGTTTGTGCATGATGTTAGGTTGTGGAGCTAAAAGCTTCACTGATGCAAACAGGGGAGGAGGTTGCTGAGGGTTGCTAAGTGTCAGAGCAACCGGCATCGGTCTGATCAGCCGACGTCGACAGGACAGTGAAAGAGAAGCAACCGATGTCGGTCAGGGATCGACCGGCGTCGGTCACCTCCAGGCAGACAGGGACCGACGTCAGTCGCCTGTGTGGTTCGACTGCGAGTTTATTATGGGCAGTTAGCTGATGAACCAAGTGTTTGCATGATGAGTGCTAATTTTAGACTCATAGATGCGGATCTAATTATTGTAATTAGATGTCTAATTATTGTTTGGATGAGTTCTATATAATAGACTCATGGTTGTATTGTAAATCAGTGCTAGGGAGTAAGAGAGCATAATTTTAAGCTCCTTCGGTGTGTGAGGTAGAGCAATGGTGCGTTCCTCCTAGTGCCACAGTACCAGTTGTGTTGGTGCTGGATTGGAGAGTCAGCTGGATTCTTCAGGTGTGTATGATCTTGGTCATCAGGTGTGCATGGCCCTTATAGGAGATCTACATGGTAAGTAAGATCGTTGATCTGCAGGTGTGTGTGTGTGCAAGGTCAAGGTTCACAGGTGTGTAGAACCAGTATTGATCTGTAGGTTGGAGATCAGATAGGACAGCAACACAACAGGGAGCAGAATCAGGCAGAATCTACTTGGAGTACGGTGTGTACTCATTGGTATGTACGTGGAGTACATGGAGAGCTAAGAGGAAGGCAAGGCAGTTCCTTCCATAAGTATGGTTTGTTGAGGTGCAGGTTATTGCAGGTTCATGGGAGATCTACTTGAAGTACTTTGAGTACTTGTGGAGTGCATGGAGCACTTGTGGAGTGCGTGGAGCACAGGTGTAAGGTGAACACCAACTCTGTGTTTGAGTTGGGTGTTGGGACCTAGTAGAGAGAGCTTTGAGGAGAGAATTACTGTTCACTTGAGGTGTGGGAAACCTTTGAAGAGGTGGTGGAGAAGAAGTGGCATCTTCTTTATTGTATTCTTTTCTATAAGAGTTATTAATACAAGTTGTGTATTGTCTCTCATATTCTGTGTTATTCTGAATTCTAGTTACTTGTTAAATCTGGTTTATTTCTGCATATTAAGTTGCTTGGTTTGGTAATCAACTGTGTGCTTCCAGTGTTTCACATCCTGACAAGTGGTATCAGAGCTAAGGTTGCAGGGAGCAGGTTTTGTGTTTGGTTACAGGTCACTCTTAGGGGTTTTTGATTGAGTGGGAGCAGAGCAATGGCAGATGAAAGTAAGCTAAGAATGGAGGAGTTGAAAAGCACAGATGGTCTCTTAAAGTCCCATGGAAAGAAAGAGCAGGTAAAAGAATATTGTTGGTTGGTAGAAGATCAGCATGAAGAAACTGAAGAAGCAGATGTTGTAGGTGTTGTTGCACGGGACGCTCTGGGAGGCTTCTTGGATAAAATTGAATCTTGGTTAAAAGATTCGGTTGCCTCTTTCCATGTAGCCCCAGGTAGAGGAGCTGGTGAGCCTTGCCACAGGATTGGCAAAGGCGAAGTGAAGCTAAAATTGCAAGCGGCCAACACACAGGTGTTGATGAAGGTCATGCAGGTCCTAGGTTTAGAGATATGGCTAATTTCTTCAGAAAGATTGGGTGATGAGAGATGCACAAGAACTCTCACAGCGGGTGCACTTGAATTAGCTGGTGGTAAGAAAACAGGTACCCTCTATCTACTTGTTTATATTACTGATTCTTCTTCTATTGTGGAGACGTGGCTTCGTAGGCTTGGTCACATGAGCAGGAAGGAGATGCATGTTCTTAAGCGGAAGACTGATATATTTGACAGGCTTAAGAACTGGAAAGCCTTGGTGTTCTTGGAGGAGATGGCAGACAGAAACTAGTGGATGGTGCTGGATACTTCTGAGCAGGGCAGTTTGGACACGGATATTGATTCAAAGGAGCTCGCAGGTAAAAAGTCATCACTCACAGGCGAACACAGATACCGGCATCGGTCAGAAAGAACCGACATCGAACAGATAGGTGCCGATGTCGGTCAGAAGGACCGACGTCGGCAGTAGGTAAGACCGACGTTGGTCAAGAGGACCGACGTCGGCAACATGGACACTGACGTTAGCAGGTTGGTAGTCAGGGACAGACGCATGGGAATCGACATCAGTCGGATGCAGACTGTGGAGTGACCGAGGTCGATCATTGTAACAGATTTTGGGTGGACAACATGTTGTCAAGGAGTCTCAAACACCCATACGGAGGACTGAAGACGTAAGTAGGCCCTCAAATTCGTTGTTCCTCTTCTTTATACTCGTTGTTGATTGTAGAGCAGGAAGGATCCAGGAAACAGGTGGGAGCATGGCAGGGATATGATGTAGAACCAAATGGGAGTTTTGGTAGGGTTGCCAGTCGGTGTGAAAGCATAGAGACGAATGGATTCCTTAGTTGAAGAATAGAGTGAACGGACATGTGAGACGGAAGACCCCGCATATGGTCTTGAGGAGTTGCAAGACAGTGGTACAGGTTTTGACAGGTGGAGGACGAAGCATGGCTTCAGTCAATGTCAGGGTAACTACTGTGGTTTTGACTTACCAGGGGGATGATGATTGCAACATCATTCTATTGCTGTATGTGGATAGTATGCTAGCTAGCAGGGGTGTACATATAGGGTTTTACTGAGCTAAGGGTAAGATTAGTTCGGTGGCATGTCATGAAGAGTTTGGAGCAGTGAAATTCTTTGACATGGGAGGCATGGAGATCACAGGTTGATTTTGTCTCCAGTGGGAGCTGATGTGAATCAGGTGTTGGCGAGGCTCATTACGCAGGATGCAGAGCTAGAGCACACTAAGGGCTGGACAGGTACAATGTCTGAAATCACATGAGGTCTGGTATAGACCTGAGTATTCCCATGCAGTGGGAGCTGTCAGAGAGTTAGGAGCCAATTCGGGGAAGTGGGTTCTCAGGGATTTTGAGAGGGACCGGCAGTAGGTATACATGCAGGGTCAGGACTTCACTACATGTGTTTGTAGGTTCAGATGTGGCAAGGTACTCGGATGACAGGAGGTACACCACGGGATGTGTGGTGGGTTGTCTTCAGGATTGAGCTTGAAGAAGGATACAAACTAGGAAATAGATTAGATGGAGTACAGGTACAGGTATAGTGCAGCTGTTTATCTCCAAGTGGGAGATTGTTAGGTTGTGGAGCTAAAAGCTTCACTGATGCAAACAGGGGAGGAGGTTGCTGAAGGTTGCTAAGTGTCAGAGCAATCGGTGTCGGTCTGATCAGCCGATGTCAGCAGGATAGTGAAAGAGAAGCAACCGACGTCGGTTAGGGATCGGTCGGCATCGGTCACCTCCAGGCGAACAGGGACCGACATCAGTCGCTTGTGTGGTTCGACTGCGAGTTTATTACGGGCAGTTAGCTGATGAACCAAGTGTTTGCATGATGAGTGCTAATTTTAGACTCATAGCTGCGGATCTAATTATTGTAATTAGATGTCTAATTATTGTTTGGATGAGTTCTATATAATAGACTCATGGTTGTATTGTAAATCAGTGCTAGGGAGTAAGAGAGCATAATTTTAAGCTCCTTCGGTGTGTGAGGTAGAGCAATGGTGCATTCCTCCTAGTGCCACAGTACTAGTTGTGTTGGTGCTGGATTGGAGAGTCAGCTGGATTCTTCAGGTGTGTATGATCTTGGTCATCAGGTGTGCATGGCCCTTATAGGAGATCTACATGGTAAGTAAGATCATTGATCTGCAGGTGTGTGTGTGTGTGCAAGGTCAAGGTTCACAGGTGTGCAAAACTAGTATTGATCTGTAGGTTGGAGATCAGATAGGACAGCAACACAACAGGGAGCAGAATCAGGTAGAATCTACTTGGAGTATGGTGTGTACTCATTGGTATGTACGTGGAGTACATGGAGAGCTAAGAGGAAGGCAAGGCAGTTCCTTCCATAAGTATGGTCTGTTGAGGTGCAGGTTATTATAGGTTCATGGGAGATCTACTTGAAGTACTTTGAGTACTTGTGGAGTGCATGGAGCACTTGTGGAGTGTGTGGAGCATAGGTGTAAGGTGGACACCAACTCTGTGTTTGAGTTGGGTGTTGGGACCTAGTAGAGAGAGCTTTGAAGAGAGAATTACTGTTCACTTGAGGTGTGGGAAACCTCTGAAGAGGTGGTGGAGAAGAAGTGGCATCTTCTTTATTGTATTCTTTTCTGTAAGAGTTATTAATACAAGTTGTGTATTGTCTCTCATATTCTGTGTTATTCTGAATTCTAGTTACTTGTTGAATCTGGTTTATTTCCGCATATTAAGTTGCTTGGTTTGGTAATCAACTGTGTGCTTCCGGTGTTTCGTATCCTGACACATGAGGGGAGTGCCCTCTGTCTGAGATAAAATAGAGGGCACTCCCCTATTTCCTAAAATAATAGTGAATATTTTAGGGGATTATCTAACCCATAAACATGTTATGTACCAAGTTTTATCGCTTGGTCTGATGATTGTACCTCCCAAATGCTTTAATACCCAAGGCAAACTTGTTAGAGGTAGATTGTGTGTAGGCCTCTCCCAAGTTGACTATGTTATGCATCATTAGATCCCCCTTTTTGCATCATTTATCATTTTCAAGAGATAATATAGACCTTCATGTTCATTATGAATTTACTCTAGGTTTTGTAAACACTTCAACTCTCTCATACCTCTTTCCATACATTGGTAGTACTGGTCTAAATGTGACTTATGACTGTACTTTATGTTTTTGAGTGTACCTATATGTAGAAATGCATGGTTAAGCTTTGAAAATTATGTATACAACCTATCTATAATCCCTTAGGTTGATTTTTTGCTTTCTTTGACTCATTTGTCTCATCTCATGCATTACAAACACCTAGGCATTACTCCCTTACGCTCATTGCCTAACACAGTCATCTACAGTTGGTTGTAGGTGCTTATTTTCAAATAAAGGGGTATTTTTAGGTGTTTACCTGATCAAAATTTCACATACTAACCTCTCTTTTGGTCATCATGTTCAAAAATTTTCACATTAAACTCTATCTACAAGAAATAACACCTTCTCAAACCTACACCTTAGGTTAGATGTAGGTGAGTATTTTACTTGAGAAGACACCTGTAGGTGATCACTAGACCTTAAAACCTCACTAATCAACTTCTCCTAGTGGAATCCAAGCCCATTGGTATCCCTTTCACTCCATAACATCTTCTAAAAATGGAAATTTTTCTTTTTTGCTCTTTAGGATATCAATGGGCACCTAAAGGTTCCAAACTTGTAGATGATAATGGAGAAACTCAATGCTTAAATGGGTAACTTTAAGGCCCCCAACCACCATCCTCCACTAATCTTATTGACCCCAAACTTTTTAAAGTCTTTCCCCCATGTAGATAATACAAGACATAATCGTATAGATTCCTCAAAATTCATTGAAACTATGTTATATGGCCTCCACCAAAATGCCTTAGGCCTCTATTTTGTCAATTCAAGGATTTGATCCCTGAACCTACAATCATTACCTTTGAAGGTGATTTTCAACTTTGTTTAGTAGTTTAGCCTTCTAAATATGTATGTTAGGATCCTTTTACCATGTTATAACTTCAATATGAGCTCCATTATGTACCTCAACACTTCAAATAACACCTAAGCCATCTATCAAACCACTTGTAAGTGTATATTTTCCTTTACAGATAGTGGGGAGAATGAGTTGGCAAAATATGTGGTTTGTGAGGTCAAAAAGAGTTTTGGCCTTCCTCAAAGATTCTAAATAGACTTATTTAATTATTAAAGTCCCTGATTAGCTCAAATATCTCCTTCTCAACATGATTAGTTCCATGAAAACACCACTTGTAGATGAGCATTTTGAGCTACATATAGGAAGAAAGTATGAAATATTTCACATACTCAAGAAATATGCATTCCATGTCCATTAATTTATTCTAATTGTGTTCAAATGAATAATTATTATATTATAAATTTTGGTATAAACTCTTAGACTTCATTTTCAATGTTGAACTCTTCCTTCATGGCACCTATACACGTTCATTAATGGTGTAAGATTGTATATGTTGCATATGACTGCAAAATCATAGAATATGCTTTGGAAGATGAGATTAGAATGTGAGCAGATCAAGATAACATTTTAAAAATGTAAACCAACCTATCTTCATCCTCAAAAACCACTATCAAAGTATGAAGATCCTGTAAATGGTGAAAATTTACCTGCAACATAGAATGGTGCATTCACTTACAACTTAAGATGATTTGCATATCCAAAAACCTTGAAACACTTAAAAAATCATGGGAATCATTTGAGGAGGGATTCAAAATCATCTGTAACCAATATTATTAAGTTAATTTTATGGACTTGTCCAAACCAAGGCAAAACCTATAGGGTGTAGGAAATAGTGAGCAAAAAAACGCAGTCAGCTTGTAAAGGATGGTTCATAATGCATGGTTAACTAATATTTAAAATATTGATATTAAAATGGATATCTCTAAGTGTACTACCACTCCAAAAATCATTTGACCTAAAACCTCTTCAGCTGTCCATACCAAGCATAAACTTGTTGACCACTTATATGTATCTAGAAAGGCAAAGAAGGAACAAAACTATTTTAGCTCAAAAATGGAAATTATAGAGCATGCCAAACATGGAAATTAACCTAAAGAATATGAAGAGTCATATTATAAAAATTTTCCACGTGTAAAACTCTCTCATATGTCATACAGGTGCCAAACTCTCCTTTTTTAGTTGATTTCCTAATTTTCAGTTAGATAACCTGCAAGTTTCAGATGAACTGACATTCCTAATAGGGAATATAACTTCTTGGATATTTTTGAGGAACTTGGAACACTTGGACACCTTATAAATTGTGCCACTTGCATTTATGACCCATAAAAGCCTTTTAAATGACTCAAAATGATAAATTAACTAATATGACTAAGATCAAGGTTGAAATGACATTAAATGACATCAAATAACCTATAATATACCCCATGATAAAGTATTAAACCCCCCATAAACCTCTAAATATTAATTTTTTACCTGTGTTGGTCCTAATTTAACTTATAGGGTCAAATTTGGTTAACATATTGGTGACTCAGGGGAAATATGCCTGCTATACTAACTAGACCAATAGCCTTATCAGTCCATTGGTCTCAAGGAGTCATCTAAAGTCTAAGACAAATAAAAAGACCTTGGAAACAATCTTTGACCAAGACAAGATGAATTGACTACCTCAATCACACAAAGAAAAGGACACAAACAAAATAAAGCAAACTAACTAACAAGACACACACACACACACACACACACACACACACACACACACACACACACACACACACACACACACACACACACACACACACACATGTGCTTAAGGCACTTAGGGGAGTCAAAAAATAATCTACCATGAATAACTAGAAACTAAGCATACCTCCTTTATAGGATCAAAAGGAAAGTTTCTTGAATCTTCTTCTTCATGAGATGAATCATAGTGCCAAGCATGTTTCTCCTTGGATCAGATGCTTTGTAGATCATACATATTCCTTGGCACTTCATTTGATTTGCTCTCAAGTAGACCATCCTTAAATAGGTCTCCAATATAAAATAATTCCTTTTGAATTTGCACACATACCTCATACTTCTGCCCACTCTTCATCTCATGATCAACTTGCATCTTCTTTATAGGCATAGATTCAAGAGGAGTGGTTTCTTGTTCCTTAGAAGATTGAGGCCAATAGGAGCTTTTTTCCATACTTCAAGAGATAATGTGTTTCTCCAAACTGATTGAGAGGATGATAGCCCATCTTGATTATTTCAAAAATGTCATCATGGAATGCATATGCCTTTTGAAAGGACACATTTGAAATGTTACAATTTCTTTGCATACTCACTTGAGTGTCAAGGTTTCCTTCTCCATTTATGATTAGATCATAATATCCTTGAAGAGGAGTATAACTTGACCCAATGATTGAAAATAAGTCATCCAAATTTTGATTAGGAACTTGTTCTTTCCCATCCATGATATCTTGCATAATGATGGAAGAACTAATGATTATTTCTTCCTCTTTGGCAAAAGGAAAACATTCTTCCATATCAACCCAATCAGAAGTTTTGACATAAGATACCTCCTCTTCTTTATCACTTAATACTTATTGAGGGATGTCAAGTTGCATCTCAATCGCCATAACATGACTTTGGTTCTCAAGGGTTGCAAGATCTTCAATCTTCTCCTTCTTTGTGGTGCCAAGACTAGGCATCTTGTAATCATGTGACTTAGTCTAATGAGACTACCAAGGAGCTATGTTTTCTTCAAGTAAGAGTTATAAATTTTTATCAACCAACTAATACTCTTTTGTTTCCCATACCATAAGTCCATCAAGGCAGAGGGTGATGGTGTGAGGACAAGATGAACTAGTTGGTGGAGGTGCCACATAAAAATCAACATCAAATTTTGGGATTTCTTGAGGAAGGGGAGGCAGATCTTGGGTTGAAATGACTTGGTTTTATTCCTTCCATTTGAAAATCAGTTCATTTAAATCTAATTGGGCTTGAGCATTATCTTGAGGAAGGTTACATAGGGTGTGTTTAGGCATAGGATCTTCTTTTGGGTGTAAACCTTCCATCACACCTTGACTTAACAATTTCATTCTCAACTATAGCTCTTTAATTTATTTGGATAGGTTCTCTTGGAAAAGTTTCTCTTGAAGTTGATAGAAATCATCATCAAGGTAAGGAGTGAAAGAGGGCTGACATAGAAGATAAGAAGTCTCTTGATGAAGGGTGGGAGGGGCTTGCATAGGATCAAGTTTTTCTTCAACTTCACACTCTTTATCTAGGATTTCTCCTCTTTATTTTGCCATGATTAAACTACCTTATTCTAGCCTAGGATGTTAGGATTAGGAGTATCTTATTGAGGTAGTGATGTACTTTGGAGTGGATGAAGTATTCAAAAAACTTTGAATCTCCTTAGGCTTGGAATCTCCACCTTGTCTCCAACTTGGGATTTCATATCTAGATGTCACTTCTTGAGTTGGGGATGCAATTAGAGAGGGTAATGAGGCTTAAATTCCACTTCCTTTATTACTAATATCGACTAATTCATTTTCTTATTGGCCAACTCAATCTGCCTATCAAGGTTTGCTCAAAAATAAGATTTGTCTTTCCAACCCTCTCTTCCATTTAATTGGAAAAATAATGACTTTGATAAGCTTGATTGGGTTCATGAGTATGAATCATGTAGGACTGATATAAATGTTGAGGAGGTGGATATGAAGGCTGATAGGTTTGGTGAGGATACCTCTCATGAATTTTCAGCCTATCTTTTAAGGATGAAACTAGGCCACTCACATCTAACATCTCACTTGTGAGCCTTTGCTAATTGGATCTCTCAATAGGTACCCACTCTCTTTTGACTAGATCTAATGCATCTCTCACCTTATGAAAAAGATGTCTAGGAACATCTTGAATATGTCCCCTTAGTGTGTCAATCTCTATCATGTACTTCTCATATCCCAAGAGAGTTTTCTTGAAAGTGTAAATGGATTGATAAGAGAAGTGACTAAGTTGACTAAAAGGAGAAATATATTGAGCAGGTTGGTTATAGGACTTTTAAGGGTCATGTTCGAGTTTATAGGGATCATAACAAGACTGGTAGGAATCACACAAAGGCTAATAGGGAGTTCCATAAGCTTGATATGTCTCACCAACTTATGTAAAACAATACTCAACACCAAAATTAGCCAAGAAAATTCATTAGGAAGAAAAAACACAAAGAAAAATATTACCAACAATATTCAAAGGAAAACTTGGGATAATTGACTAGTTGATGTAACTTTGGAGTCACCATTGATGCTTGAATGGATACCTCCAAAGGCTGATGTGTTGAAAGACAACACCAAAAAATATTTCAACTTCTTGGACTAAGAGTCCTACCAAGCATTCCAAAAATTATTGTCACTTGGATTTTCACCATTTGAGGAGATGCCTCATCTCTCATCATCCAATTGGCATAATCAAAACACCTCTAGGCTTGTGGGTAGCCTATGAATGAGGTGAACACCTAGATAGGGATAGTTACCTTGATGTACCACTTTGGATCACTACTACGCCTAAACATTTTTAGGAAAAAGGGAGAGAGAAAATTAAAAGAAAACTATCCTAAAGGAGGTGATACACCAAATTAGATGATGACTACCAACCAGTTGCATGTTACACATGAGAACAAGGGACTAACCAAATATACACTTTTATGATCCACATCTTCTCATTTGAATGTTTCATTGTGAAGGTTGTGGTGAATGTTTAGGCTAGGATGACTAGACAAGAGGCCTAAGATTTCACTATTTGAGTAGGATAACTCACTAAACCTTGACACCTCATAAGACACTTCACATGACCTACATAAGAAGCTTTCAAA
This sequence comes from Torreya grandis, assembly GCA_037957365.1. NCBI lineage: Eukaryota > Viridiplantae > Streptophyta > Pinopsida > Cupressales > Taxaceae > Torreya > Torreya grandis. The sequence continues at coordinate 5,270,645 of JARHVA010000318.1, read as the reverse complement.
CTACAAATAGGTGAGAAAATGAAATAATAATGCTAAGTAAACATTAATTCATCATTGAATCAAAATCAAACATTCAAGTAAGCACAATATAAAAATTCATGGAAGAGGTAAAATGAATTAGTCCTATTGATAAAATGGCATGCAAATGAGTAGGGATTCACCATACTCAGGTGGAGCATATTTTACAAAGGCCAAAATGGCTAGTTCTTATAGAATTTGAGATAGAGAGAGAGGAAGAGAGAAGCATAAAGGGTAAATGGATAATTTTCAAGCTGATAAAATGAGTTAATTTTGCATGAAAAGAGGATTTAAAATGAACCATGCAATTTAAGAAGAGACAAGTGGCTATTCAAGGTATGAAACTCTTGAAAAGTGGCATAAAATTCCTTTTGTTAGCTCATAAAATTGCATAAATGACTAGGGACAAGTCCAATTATTTGAATGATATGTAAGTCTTTCATAAATTACTCTTCATGCATTAGTTGATGTCTTGGTCATCTAGAATCATCTAGAAATGAGCTATCACTGCTTGCACTCTAAGAAACTCCTCTTTCACACACCTTGCACACTTGGCTTCCAAAAATGAATTATTTTTAAATTAAAATCCATAAAAATTAGTTAATGACATGTTTCAATATGATCCATGTCCTTATATTCATCAGGCACACCTTAAAATCAACCCACTTGAAGCTTTTCACCCTTCTCACTATGATGTTCATTATGCTAGTTTTGACTAGCTGAGATGAGAGATATTTTTTGAACACTTAAGATTTTTTTCAAGGCATTAAATGAACATATTTATCTATATTAAGTCATAATATTTCCCCCAAAATTTATTTCATCTCTTGAATGTTCTTATAACCTGCACAATGCACAAAATAGTCAAAAGAACCCATTTTGTACCCTTTCCATACAGATTCCATACAACTAATCTTTATGGGGAGGATCCTGATAGAATTTAATACAACATATAATCAATTTCATGGTCAAAATATTCCATTTTGATGCATATTCAACCTTTTTTTCCCAATCAGGGACTTTTAAGGGTTTAGGAAGGGTTTTGAGTACTTTTTGTCATTAAGCTTTATTAATAAAGCCTTGACATTAAAGTTGTAAAAAAAATACACTAATGTAATTTTTATGACCTAAATCAACCTACATAAGCTAATTTTTCCTTGATGCATAGCCTCATGAAATATGTGAGCATTTTAACCTAGTCTACCGAGCTTGTCTTCTCCATTCCCTGTAGGCTTGTAGTTGTCTTGAGACCAAATTGGACTTGATTATGTTTCCTCTAAAAATTTGAGACTTTTACGCATATAAAATAACCTTATACACAAGTTATAATAGGTTTTAATTATCATATCATGCTAGAATTGAATATGACTTATCATTTGGGTAAGAGGCCTAACCATACCTAATAGATTGTCTGCACCTTAAAGCCTAAAATGACCTTTTGATGGCTTTATTTACATCCCAATAGATTATATACCTTTACTTTTTCCCCATATACATTATCTAATCCATTATAATTTTATCCCCATACTATAAGTGAAAGTGGTTCTCCAAGTAGCTTTAGGCCAAAACCCTACATTTTAGGCCTACTTACAAACTTAGCCACTTAGACTATATTGTTGGGTTACCTCCTTCTATGAGGTGTTCCTCATGTTGGTTCAGGTGTCTTAATACTCATAACACATCTTATATAGTTCCACTTATCTCCTTGTATCACCTTTCATCCCTACTCTCCAAATCTGTAGGGGTTGTGCATGAGGAGAGTGCCCTTTATCTAAGACAAAACAGAGGGCACTCCCCTATTTCCTCATATAATAGTGAATATTTTAGGGGATTTTCAAACCCATAAACATGTTATGAATCAATTTTTATCCCTTGGTCTTATTATTTGATCTCCCAAATGCTTTAATACCCAATACAAACTTGGTAAAGGTAAAAGATGTGCAAGCCTCTCCTAAGTGGACTGTGTTATGCATCATTAGAGCCCCTTTTATGCATCATTTCCCATAGTCAATAGCTTATATAGACATTAATGTTCATTATGAATGTGATCCAAGTTTTTTAAACACTTGAACTCTCTCATACCTCTTTCCATACATTGTTAGTATAGGTCTGACTATGACTTATAATTTTACTTTGTGTTTTGGAGTGTACATGTATGAATAAATACATGGTTAAGATTTTAAAATGATGTATAAAACCTCTTTAAAACCCCTTAAGTTCATTTGGTTTTTTATTTGACTCATTTGTCTCATCTCATGCATTGAAAACACCTAGGCATTACACCCTTATGCTCATTGCTTGAGACAGTCATCTACAGTTGGCTGTAGGTGCATATTTTCAAATAAAGGGGTATATGTAGGTGTTTACCTGATCAAAATTTCACGTAATAACATCAATTTTTTTAATCATGTTCAACCAAGTTCACATTAAACTCTAGGTATACAATAAATATCACCTTCTCAAACCTGCACCTTAGGTTGGTTGTAGGTGAGTATTTCACTAGAAAGGACACCTATAGGTGATCACTAGACCTTGAAACCTCACTAATCAAATTCTCTTGGTGGCCTCCAAGCCCATTGGTATCTATTTTACTCCATAAGTTATTCTAAACATGTAAATTTGTCTTTTTTCTCTTTAGGATATCAACGGGCACCTAAAGGTTCCAAACCTGTATATGGTAATGGAGAAACTTAGTGCTTAAATGGATAACTTTAAGGCCCCTAACCACCATCCTCCACTAATAATCTTGACCAAAAAAAATTTAAAGTCTTTCCCCAATGTAGATACTATAATAAATAATCATCTATATGTTTTAAAAGTCATTGCAACCATGTTATACGGCCTCCACCAAAATGCCTTAGGCCTCTATTTTGCCAATTCAAGGATTTGATCCCTAAACTTGTAGTCATTACCTTTGAAGGTGATTTTCAACTTTGTTTAACAATATATCCTTCTAAATATGTATTTTATGATACTTTTAAAATGTTATAACTTCAATATGAGCTCCATTATGTGCCTCAACACTTCAAATGACACCTAAGCCCTCATTCAAACCACTTGTAAGTGCATATTTTCTTGTATATGTAGTGGGGAGAATGAGTTGGCAGAATATGTGGTTGGTGAGGCCCAAAATAGTTTTGGCCTTCCTCAAGGATTATAAATATACTCCTTTCATGATCAAAGGCCTTGATCAATTCATATACCTCCTTCTCAACATGATTAGTTCCATGAAGACGCCACCTATATATGAGTATTCTGAGTTATATATAGACAACAAGCATGAAATTTTACATATACTCAATAAATATGCCTTCCATGTCCATTATTTTATTATCATGGTTTTAAAATGAAGCATTATAATATTCTCAAGCTTGATACAAACTCCCACACTTCCCTTTCAACATTGAACTCTTCTTTCATGGCACCTGTACACATTCATTAATGGTGGAAGACTGTATATGTTGCATATGACTATAAACTCATGGATTATGCTTTATAATAATGTTAGGAGACAAATATAACATTGGAAACATTTAATCCAACCTATTTTCATTCTCCAATACCACTATCAAAGCATGAATATCCTGCAAATGGTGAAAAACTACCTGCAACATAGAATGGTGCATTCACTTGCAACCTGAGATGATTTGCATATCCAAACACCTTGAAACACTAAAAAAATCATGGGAAATTTTTTATTATGGAGTGAAAATAATTAGGAACGAATATCAACAAGTGAGTTGTATGGATTTGTCCAAACCAAGGCAAAACCTATAGGGTGTAGGAAACAATGAGCAAAAAAATGTAGTCAAATTGTAAAGGATGGTTCATAAATAATGGTTGACTAATATTTGAATTTTTTTTTTGTAATGGATCTATTTTAGTGGACTACCACCTCAAAAAATTATATGACCTAAGACCTCTTCAACTGTTCGTACCAAGCACAAACCTGTTAACCACTTCTATGTGTTTAGAAAGGCAAAGGAGTAGAATGGTTTTAGCTCAAAAACGGAATGAACTCCTTTGCAAGTTTCAGATGAACTAACATTAATGACAAGGAATATAAATTATTGGATGTTTGGGAAGAAATTAGTACACTTTTACATCTTGAAAACCATGTCACTTGCATTTATGACCTCTAAAATCCTTTTAAATGACTTAAAATGACAAATTGAATAATATGACTAAGACCAAGACTAAGAAGGCATTAAATGACATCAAATAACTTATAATATACCCCATGACAAAGTATTAGACCCCATATAAACCTGTAAATACAAAAAATTTACCTATAGGGGTCCCAATTTGACCTATAAGGTCAATTTTGGTCAACAGAAAGTATGCCAAAATCATTTGAATTTTGTAAGACATGTTGGTTAATCCTCAAGGAGAATATTTTACCAACTTAAAGTATTTGGTTGAAATGGTTTAAAAAAATCATGGATCCATGTCTAAGCCAACTAATCTTTGTTTTAGAACCAAAATAAATGTTTAATAGTATAATATTGGCTACAAAAATAACACTTGAGTTGAGGAATGCATAAGGCAATGCCCCAATAGTAATCCCTGATAAAGCAAACACCAAACAAAATGAGCAAGCTTAGGATAAAAAATGGAGCTCCAAATAATTATAAATCTCAAACACTAAGTGTGAGAAATAAATTATAAAGATACCATCTGTCATTGAGTTTTTTTTTTGCACAAGCAATCAAGATGAAATCCAATCATAACCCTTGTTTGGAGTATAATTGAGCAAGGGAGTTTCCACATACCACTTCCAGTCCTTCCACCAGAGTTGGGAAAATTTTACTATAATTCTATGTACTTGTTCATCTCTATTGGTACAACATCAATAACTACCTAAAATGACTTGTTGGACCCTAAATTTTGTATCAATTTATTCTAAATTCTTTTTGGAAGACAACATGGGATAAATGGGCATAGAAGTAAACCTAGGCATAGAAGGCCTTGATGCAAAAGAAGCAAGTCACAAGGAATAAGGATGCAAAAAACATGAAGGAACCAAGGATGCAAGACCCGAGAAAATAGTTTATGACTTGGAAAAGGGCATGGAACACATAAATGGTTAGGAAATAGTTTGTGCATGTATCAAAGGAGAATAGTCAAGCTCTAGCATCGAGTTATGAGAAGATAAGCCCACAAAATTAAATATCTAGCATAGATAAAGAATATAGGGCTAGTTTGGCTTGAATCAAAAGGAATTAATTATATCAACTTCCCATAACTCATTATTGTTAATGGTCATTGACAATTCATCATTATTGATATTAAAACTATAACAAAATGTTCAAGGTAAATTCATGTATAAATACCCCTATTTTTACGTATAAGAGTGGTTGGTTGTTGTTGTTACAATGGTAAACTTGTAATTGTAATATTAATCTTATTCATGTTATTGGTGTGCATCGAGACCTATGTATTATGATCATTTATATATAATAAGATGGAATATATGTGTTTCTGAAATAACTCTTGTACACTTGTTATGGAACCAATGACAATACTACTTTTTTTATTGATTTGTGCCCATCTCTTTTTGTGTGATAAATAACTCAACTATGGAATGGAATTGATTGATACAATTAGATTTACTATGATAATGTTTAGTTATAGCTAAGTGCTCATTCAATCACCATGGTATAGAGAGATAAATGTATAAACTAGCGCATGACAGAATCGATGAGAATTGGTCTTAAGTTGTGTGTTTTGGGTGAGTGTGTGAGACCATTTCTTACATTATAATCTAATATACTAGATAGTTAGACTTATTATCCCCTTTGGGCATGTGCTAAAAAAAGTCATGTTAAATTAAAGAAAAATAACCCAACATTTTTGTTTCATTGCTAAGGCATGTTGCACTTGTTAGCACAATGGTAGGAAAATGGTCGAGCAACTTTCTTTGGAAAATATTGAGCACTGGATTAGTAAAGTAGATTAAATATTTGAACTCAAATATATTAAACCAGTAATTTTTGCACATACATGGGAAGAGAAACATCTATATGATTCTCCATATGAAGTGTTCTTTATAGAATTACCTATGCACTTACATGTTTGGCTTTCGGCATATGTGTAAAACCATTCAAAAAATTACAGGAAAAAGGCTTCCTAGTTGGTAGAATATTAGATGGCCTTGGCCAAGTTGGAAACTATTTGGATATGTGAAGTAGACATTTGATGGAAAATAATGCTTAAACTTTATATTTTGGAATATGTGGTCTCTACATATTCTTTCCCAGAATAAATGCAATTCAACTTCCTAAGAAAGTTACGTGGAAGGTATCTCAAATAGTTCCCTTGAGAGATTAAAAAGCTTACAATTGATTTTTTACTTGAGAACTTTTCTATGAATGGTTAAACATTCTCACACATGACCAACATGACTGGTGGGGAAATGGAAGGGTATGTATTGGCATGATATTGGGAGTTTAGCATGGAAGTCAAGTAGCGGTAACTATGCAAGTGAAAGTATGATAAGGCCAAACACAAGGCTATAAGAGGAAACAAACTAGGGTGTCAATGAAAGGATACTATAAGTGTCATGAGAACCTATAAATAATGAAAAGGCATAAGGAATACCCCTAACCATAAGGTCCTAATTTTTTATAATGTAGGTACACATGGAAGAACTAGGATAGTACTGATAGTGAAACCCAATCTAGATAGGCCCAATTCCCCCACCATAGTGCATGTTTATGTATTTAAGATTTATAGAATTCTTGTAATAAATTGGGATACTAACAGTGCAACATCTAAATAATTTAAATTCGATCCAGTAGATGAATCTTTGGGAGTACAATTTTAGCATAACAATTTAACTTTAACATTTAATTTTATATTGCAAGTATGACTTATGGCTCAACTTTGCCAAGTGGACCTAATATCAATAGTGGGAAACATTAAAAGGCCAACCATGTCAAATCAACCTTATTCAACACCCACTAATTTTGGTGCATTTATTATTTCTAGAGGCATGAGAGGAAGCACCAATGGTGGTTTTATTAGAGGAGGATTTGGTGGTGGTGTCAGAGGCGTTAGTGAACCTCTAACATAGGGTTTAGAAAGAGCTGGAAGAATGCCATAATAGGGTCCACTACAACCACCAAGTGAACCTATGTTGTAATACAAGATGATACTTCATCTCCCTAAATATCAAGGTGTCAAAAATGTGGTAGAACATGTCTATAAGTGTGAACTCATTTGGCAAGTGTGGGGTATTACTTATTCTATAAAAAGGCTACGTAGTTTTCCACTACTTTATTGGATCACATGTATAAATGGTACCATAAATTTGACCCTCAACAAGTAGTTATGAATGATGAAATATTGAAAATTACATTCCTTTAGTATTTTGACATTCTTGAGTTTGAGTAGTAGAGCATTGTTACCTTAAATGACATAAAGCAAGAGCTCACTGAGAGTGTGTGCGAATATAATGCATGTTTCAAAATGATTCTTTCAAAATAAGCATTTGATATTAACTCAACACAACATGCTTAATGGTTTATGGAATGTTTATTGCTTCTATTTCATTGAGCTTTATCCCAAAATACCTTTACCAACTTGTGCGAGGCATTGGAAGATACTCTCTATGTCAAATTTGTGGTAAGTGTAGATACAAGGATCATCCTATTTATGGAGGATCAGATTGCTACTATCACCTCTTAGCTAGAGAAGCTAGCATTCAATAATGCTCATAACATACACATCAGCCTATGGTGTGTTCACTATGAATTACAAGGCCATAACAAGAATAATTGTCCATGGATGAATGGTTACAATATAACAAAATAGTCTTGTGAGATATACCAATAAGATCATGATATAATGATGTGTCCCTTGTTTCAACATGCTACCCAGGATAAAGTGTCACTATACTATAAACTATAATATGTATACATACATGATACTAATGATTTTCATGGCATCAGTGAGATTCATGAAGCATGCACAAGAGGGACTCATCAAACTTATGTTGCTAATAATCATAAGTCTGGTGGAAGTCGATATTTTTGGAGTCAAAGACATGGAAATAGGTGTGGGGGTGGCTGATTTTCACCCAAGACCTATTATAAGTGTGGATATTTAGACCACTATCAGTGCAATTACCCAATTTACCCAACTTACACTTTTTATAAGAATGAACATCATTTGGAAGAATGCCCTGAATTATATATGGATATCACCAAAGAACATAATGAGAAGGGCACTAGGATGATTCATGTTGTCAAGGCTTGAAGTGCTCAATGGAGACTTCACCCTACCACCCCACTAATGGGACCTAAAGTAAATATTATGACATAAAATGGTGATCATACCTAACCCATTTCAGTTCCACATCTAGAGAAGGTTCAGCATGAAGAACCATGTGCTTAACACTACCCTGATTCTTAACAATAGAAAAAGGTATTGCATGACACAATGGCCCTGGTACATGAATTAAAAGGTCAAATTGAGTTTTTCGAGGAGAAGGATATAACTATGCACATTGATATGTAAAAATAAACTATCTCAACAGAATCTAGGTAGGATGAATTTTGATAGCTATGCAAACTACTTCTTAATGAAAACATTATTCCCCTTACAACCAAGACTCCTATTGTTTTTCATTTGAACCATGCATAGTGACAAGAAACTTATGTCTAACCAAATGTTGAATATGATAATGAGATCATTATGAATACCTCCATTGATGGGTGGATGATTTGAGATATACTAGTGGATATAAGCATGGAAATTAATGTTCTCATAAAGGATGTGTACAAAAATATGAGGAGCCCCACTTTATAACCCTCCCCACATGTTCTTTTATGGCTAACAAGACTCAAGTAGTGCCTATAGAAGCTCTCAAGGATACCACCATTAACATTGTGGGTATCCTTTTTGAAATGTGATTTTGAAGTAATTGAATTGGTCGAAGTTGATGATTTTCTAGCTGTATTGTGTCGACCATGCTGTTATTTCAATAATGCTAACTTTCATTTTAATAAGTGTTCTATTAACTTTGAGAATGAATCCCAATGTGTGGTCATTCATCTCATTAATGATCAAGTCCCCCCTTTTATAGAAATAGTTGATGTTCATGAGGACCTCAACCACATTTATAACATCATATAACAATGAAATAAACTTGTAGATCCTACTCCTGATTATCTACTTCACTGGAGAGATGTGAAATCCATCTCTAACACCATTAGCATTACTTGTGAATAGTAGGCACATAGAGAATATGACCTAACAGGATGAGTTGTGTTACATTTGGTCAAAAAGAAATGCTCCACATAAGCTAACTAAATGCTATAAGTCTGTTCGACTCTTTGGTGGATGCCTCATGAATGCACCACCTTTCCAGTTAGATCAAGCACCTAGATTTCATGGTCAAATCGAGGTTCAATAATACTTACAACAATTAGAGGATTATTATGTTTTTGAATATGAATGTATGCATGCACTCCCTATTATAATATAAAGAAAAATTGCTCATTGGTGGGCTACTCATCAATATAAGTAAATATGGGAATAAGTACACATCACACTATATCATCACTTTCACCATGATAATTGAGTTTATGTTGCACTCAGTTATAATGGTGTTGAGTAACCAAGTGACCATCTATCCACTTGTGAGGATCTTCAAAATGTTGATGAGACATTTTTATAGAATCATTATGGCTACATGTATTTTATGGAACTTTATATGCTTGGGATAGAGTTTGTTATGTTCATGATGAAATGCACCTAGATATGGATACCTGAGAACACATCAAACATGGTTTGCTCACTACCTTTACATTTTATTCACCTAGATCATATCTAAATTTATCCTTGCAAGTGATCCATCAAGCAATACTAGGTGATCAAATACTAATTGAAGATAGAATTCTGACCATGCATGGTGAAATTGAGGATGATTTGGCCATCTTCCAATAACCTAATATTATTAACATGACTCAATTTAAACCTAACTCACAATTTGAGTATAACCATATGGAACATATCCAAAAGGGTAAGCAGAAGGTTGCATGTCAAGTTGATGAGGGCACTAACACCGATCCCCTAGAAATGCCATTTGACCACTTAAACTTGCCTATGGAATATAGGGCATGCAAGATGAGATATAATGTGCCATTAAAGTAAAATCCATATTTTGTTCCATTCTAAATGGTTTAGTATAATATTGGCATAGAATACACACCTAAGATGGCCATTGTAGGAAATTATTGGTCTAAAGTATAATTGGCTAAAATATTTGAACTTTTATAGGTGTATGTGGACATTTTCCCATTCAACTACACAGAGATGAAAAGAGTGGATCTAACATTGGGCAAAATGCACATCAAATTGTTTGAAGGTGCTCACCTAATCAATAAGTGACCATACTAAATGAATTTTAATCTACATGCACACGTTAAAGAATTAATTGATGGCATGTTATGCATCGGTGTTATCACACCCATTAATGAATCTAAATGGGTATCCCCATGGTAATTAGCATAAAAAAGGATGGTTAAATATATGTTTTCATGGATTATAGACAATTAAATGTTGTGTGTCATGAACCCATTCCTAACACCATTCACAGAGGATATTTTAGAAGGTGTCACTAGATGTGAAATCTATAGCTTCACTGATGGATTTTTAGGTTATCATCAGGTACAATTTACTGATGAAGATGAGGTAAAAATCACTTTTATCATTAAATGGGGGTCCTTTACATATAGTGTTATGCCATTTGGCTTAAAAAATGCATCAGTAGTATTCTCTCACATTATGGTAAAAGCCTTTAAATATTTCATCCATAAGTTATTTTAAGTATATTTGGATGATTGGATCATGTATAGCTTGGTGCATGACCACTGTGCCAAATTACACTTCATGCTTGAGTGTTTTTGACAAATTTAGATTTCTTTAAACATGAAAAGTTCATCTTTACCACACCTTGTAGGATTCTGTTAAGGCACATCATTTTCCAAGATGGACTACTCGTAGATCTAGCCAAGATTATGGTTATTATTCAACTCTCACGTCTAACGACTCAATGTGAGGTTCATGCCTTCTTTGGTCACATAGGCTATTATCGTAAGTTTATTCATAGTTATTCTAAAATCATAGCTCCATTATAATAATTACTCAAACAAAATGGCCTCTTCCTCTAGACTGAATGACATCAATAGGCATTCGATACCTTGAAGTAAAAATTGGTAAGTGTACCCATTCTCCATTTCCCAAATTGGATGACACCATTTCATGTACACATCAAAGTGTCTGACATGGTAGTGAGTGTTATCCTTTCACATCTAGGTAAATGGAATTTGGACCATCCCATATATTTTGCTAGTGGAAACCTAACATCGATAGAGAAAATTACTCTACTATAGAATGGGAAGCTTTATCCATGGTGTATGCACTCCAAATGTTCTACCAATACTTGTTATCCATTCCATTCACCTTCATTATAGATCACGAGGCACTCAAGTACCTTATGAATAAACTGGTGTTGCATGGATGAATCTACCAATGAATTATCCTCTTCTAGGAGTTTCAATTCTTCATGGTTGTAAAACTTGGCAAAGTGAATTTTAGTCCCAACCACCTCTCATGTGTTGAGTTTGGTGAAACACCAGGTTTCATAGAGGATTATTTATTTGATCTACATTTTTTTCAAATTATTCATGTGCTTGAATAATTGAAGGAAATAGTTACTTTTATTACAACTAATTCTATGCCAAACCATCTTAGTACCCAAAATAAAAATCAACTAGTTGTACTCACTGCACCTTTTTAGCTTATTAGTGAAGATCTATATAAACTTAGAAGGGATGAGGCATTACAAAGATGTGTCATATGACATGAGCATGTAGATGTCCTTTAAGAGGTATATGAAAGTATCACTAAAGGACATTATGTTGGTGTTACAATGGCATGAAACGTGATCCTAGTTGTCTTATGGTGGCCCACCTTATTAACAAATCATAAAGTTTATGTGTGTTAATGTGATATCTATCAATGAGTAGGCAAATCAAACCTTAGAGATGTTATGTCTCTTCATCCAATCCTTATTAATGAACCTTTTGAAAAATGGATTATTATTATTTTTTAGCCCATTACCATTACTAAAAGAGAAATCAATGCATGTTATATCATTATCAAAACCAACTATCTCACACATTAGGCTGAAGTGATGCCCACATGTGATTATACTATTGTAACCATCACCAAGTTCCTTTGGGAAAATGTCATCACTAGATATGGATTCCCTTTAGGTTTAATAAGTGATCATGACACTCACTCCTCAATGAGATGATAGGCATCCTCTTACTTGAGTTCATGATTGTGCACCAAAAGATAACTCCATACCACCCTAAATCTAATGGCACTGTTCAAGCTTTTAAAAATATCATGGGCCATACATTGATAAATATTTACAATATTGGTCACACTAACTGGGAAAATTGAGTTTATACAATCTTATGGGCATATCAAACCACATACAAATGATTAAACAAGATCACTCCTTTTTGTCTTCTCTTTAGTGCCAAATTTTTTCTACTGGTGGAGTTCCTTCTTTATATATTACACATGTTGGCTAAATAAATGATGAAGAATCTATAAAATCATGCATTAACACTTATTACATTTAGATTAAGCACGCTTTCTTTCACATTGGAGTAAAGGAGTTTAAAAATAAAAGCAAAAATCCTGGCATGATAGACATCTCAAAATTAAAACCTTTTATCCTGATATGCACATCTTGGTCTATGATTCTAAGTTTGTGAACCTTTTTTAGTAAACTTTGTATACATTGAGATGGTTCATTCATCATTCATAACATCTATCCCATAAGTGTATGCAATTTAAGGTGGTTAGATGGCCAATTTTTTCTCGATCATTTTAATGGTAATCGACTTCGGCCCTATTATTCCATGTAATATTTCAAATATTTTAGATAAGGCATATACCACTAGAATAATTTAGGTTTTTTATTTTATTCTCCAATAAATTGCTGCATTTTTTGCGTGCTTTTTTTTAGGTTTATTTCATCACATGGGTCTCTTTTGTTCTCATTTTGGTCATGCCTATGGAGGGCCATGACAATATTTTAATGTGGGTTAAGTTTCAAGATGAATAAAGTAAATCTAGAGCATACAAAGTAAAACTTAGAAAGAATCATGCACAAAAGAGGTGCATAAGTGAATAACATCATGCATGATGGGTGCACAAGTGAAATCATGATGGAACATGTACATAATAGGCATGCAAGTAGAATCACTTAAGCATAAAGTAATTCACATAGGTGGTGATACATAAACTAAATTGTGGAAATAGAGAAGAAAGGGAAAAACCATTACGAATAGGTCAGGAAGGAAAAAGCATTTCCATCCTTTGAAAATAAAATTTTAAATCTTTTTACAACTGGTATGCACTGCCAAAAAATTGTGAATATGGGACAAGTGTATTAAATTGACAAAGTGTTAAGAAAAATGGTAAGTATGCCAAATAGACATTGTGGCATACCATTTGAGGGTGTTAATGAGTAAAGTTATGAATGAAGGAATGGAAGAGTAAATGTATGCAAGTCTTCAAGGCTATATAAATTTAGAAGATCCTTATTTTAACACTTTACTATTGATTATTTTTGAATTTAAAGAGCTTAATTGACACATTTTTAAGCCATGAAAAGGTGTTAGAGGTACAATCACTGAGAGTGGAGTGTGAATCAATGATTTTAGATAATGTAATTCAATTCCCAACTCTTAAACATTCAACACATACAATCATGATGCATACAAATTAACCATTGCAATGAATAAGGAATATATAGAAAGATCAAGCACATGACACATGATATATCTGGGAAACCCTCTTGGGAAATAAAACCCATTAAACCTTGCAAGATGGAATACATTACTATAAATACAATATTCAACATTTAGAACAACACTAACTGATCAAGGAATACCCATCCCTCAATTTAGTGAGACACCCATCCCACAAGGAGGAACTAACCCCCTAAAAAATGAACACCAACCTAGCTACCTTGATTTGATTTCCACCTCTGATCTAATGTTTTATACATTTGATTATGGACTTATTTTACTTGATCTCTTTCCCCTTTACACTCTCACAAACTTGCACACATAAGCAATGAATCCAAAATACCCTTTTGGATCACTCTTCACTTCTTAGCACATACACAATCAAAAATCATTTAATAAATATATTTAAAAAATAAAAAAACATGACCTATAGGTCATGTACACAATCCTCAACCCACTCTTCTCTTCAATCCATCCACTAAGCACACTCACTAAATTAGCCTCTAGGGCTTACTTGCTCAATCTACCTCTTCTAAGCTCATTAGGTCTAATGACCTATATGTTCACCTTCATCAACTTGATCATATAAGCATAAATAATCCTCTTCATTATTTTATGGTTCTCACTGACCTATACCTTTTATTTCAAAGTCTCTCTCCTTCACTTGGGTCCATGCTCTCTCAACTTTACTCTCACAACTAGCACAAATAGGCTAATTATGCCTTGTATTTATACCACTCTCTTGGTATAACCCATCTTGGTTGACCAAGATGCTTTACATATGTTTATACATTTGAAATAGGTCCTCATAAATTTTACATGTAATAAACACACACTCTTTAGGTCAGTCATTACCTCATTATCCCCAAACTACCACTAGGTCTTGGTGAGACTTAAAACAATTAGGCCTTCATAATCATATATTGTAACTTCAATTCCTTGGGCCACTTTAAGATTATAAAAATATTAAAACACATCAAAAATATCTCTAATAGACCCTTTCTCACTCCCTCATGGGTCCATGCCACCTGAAACACTAACTCAATACTTGAACCTACCAATTAGGTCTCTTTTCTCTTTAAGTCTTCATACACGAAAAACAAAGTCTCAAACCTCTAAAGAAACAACTCAAATATTTCACATATACATATGAGGATATCACATGGGCGAACCTTTTAAGATATTTAATACACCTCCATGTGATTTAAATACTTAAACATAGGTTCTAAGCACTCAATTCATCTCTCTAAAAATGACCACTTAGACTGATCACACACAGTCGAAATATAGTTATACTATTTTAACTATCCATATCTGATCAGAAGAAAAATATGACAATTAATGCCTTATTATAATAATTTTATAGTTATAAAACATCTCCATACTCATTTTATTCTTCAATTATGCCTATAACACCTTCAACTCACTCCTACAACATGATTAAATAATTTGCTAGTACATTTATCAAACACAATCAACTTCTAAGACTTTTTTCATATTGAATATGGAATGGTCAAACCTCAAAAATCCACATAGATATCCTAATGGATTATAAAACACTCTCCAATAGTTATTTCATCTTTAAACATCAAAATATTATCAATAACTCTTTAATTAACCTTCTCGGGTCACTTGCAGAACATGGTCAAACACACAATCAACTTTGGAGCTCAATATATGTAACGGTAAAAACATAAAAATATTATAATTAAATTTTATTTATGAAAATTTAATCCATTTAAAAATTTTAATTTTACATTATTATCAATTTTTTCATATATCAAAAGTTCTAGCTCAAAACCCATAACTGGTTTTCCTTCACAAATTTGAATATTTAAATTCCAACGGTCACTGTTCAAACACTAAACATTAGACACTTTGTCATCATCTTATGATCCCTAGAAAATTTTGACAAATAAATACCATTTATCTCCTCAAAACTATCTTGGTATTTACTTTTTAATGCTCACCATTGATCTTAGATCTTTGCTTTCACGATTGTGCCACTTGACAACTTTGTGTGCCTTCTGTGTACCCTACAGTGAATATTCCAATGAGCTTATACCACTTGGAAACGTCACATGCCTTCTAATCACTATATTGACTTATTTAATCAATACTCTCCATTATATCATAATATTCATGATCATTCACTCATAATTTATCTCTATCTGATAGGTTTCATGTTCGACATTAGATATGCTACTCATACTCCATGATTGTGACACATGTCACTGGCACATGCAATCTTAACTATTTGAATTTGAACCACACCATTGGATCCTTATCCAATTATATTAATTTATTGACACTTTATCTTTTATCTAATTAAACACTCATCATAGATCTTTGATAATGCAAATTTGGCTAAGTATGGGAACTTAGTGAACTTTGTCTGAGAGGCCAACTTTACACCTTAATAACTTTTACTACGCTCCAAATATAGACCTAAAATTTTAACCATAATATCCCATCACATATGATAATACATAAATGTATCAAAATTATCCTAAAACTTTCACATGTGTGAAATATTATATCATCAATCTTCTCAATCAGCCTTATCTATCAAGTTGACCACTTGAACATAAACACTCATATGACTGCTCTAATGAATTCCTTTCATTTTAATAAGTACCCCAAGAAATCATAACACCCAATAAAGTATATGAAACATGTCAATACCATTAATATCATCTATTAATTACCTTAGTAATTTAGTTCTTGAAGAATCATGTAAGAACATTGAAGCTCATTGAATCACACTTTGTCATTGTCATCCTAGCACACATGACACCTCATCAACATCATAAGTAGCATTTATAAAATTATAGTGAAAAATTAAAATATAAAAAGTGAGGAAATGATCATGAATAGAGAAAATAATGAAATTATGAGTGTAGGAATGTTGTTGAGAGATTTGCAAGTTACAGGTATCAATGTCTACCGTTAGAGGATGCTAAGTAATAAGGCTAAGAAATTTCAAACAAATAAATAGGTATTCATTATGAGAGTCACATGACCATTCTTTAACCTTTGAGCTCCTCTAAGGGTGATGCATCCAAAATAAAAGGCCCAGATAAATGAGCTTTTACCTATAATTCATGAAGAGGAAGCATATGAGGGTGTAGGAGGACATGTGTTTTAATTTGGGAGGAAGCCCCTAGTGAGTCAAGCATGAAAAAAGTATATGTGGCATATCAAGAGATGAATACTTATATCAGTAAGTAACCAATGATGATTTGCAAGGGAAAAAATAAGTTTACAACACCAACTCCACCATCTATGTTAATTGAATAAATACAATACCCTGATTTAGTCTTGCATCATGAAAATTGGGATTTCAATATGTCTTTTTGTCAAGTATTATAATATAACCACCATCATCCTATAAATGAGGGAGACTTGTAGCATGACTTTATATTTGAGTGCTAAAACATAAATAATTATTCCAGCTATGTCTTCATGATATTCAATCGTTTGAATGATGTCAAGATGTTCCAAGTATTTCACTTACTTTATTTTGGGAAGCCCATGGAAGCGGTGAGATTTTTGGTCTCACACATCTATAAGGATGATTTTTACTTTAAGGGTGTAAGATTTAAATCATTTCCCAACATGTTAGAAAATTAACATGGCTACAATGTTTGATTATTGACATTAATGTGGATATGGAGGACCATGAGGTAGTTGAGAAGGTGACAGTAGTGATAAAATATAAAAAGAGGGCCATGCAATGTACATTTCTAGCCTCTAATATCCCACAATTTGGGTAGTTGTGTGCTTGGTAATGAACAAGCTTGGGGGTGGGGATAGATGGAAAGAGGTTGACATGTCACACCTCTATGTGGTAAGCTAGATGGTCTAGGGGAAAAAGTATAATTACACCCTGTATTTTGGTGAAAGGATTGTGAAAGATGCTGAGAAGGCCCACCACCTTCCAAAACATAAATTTTCTTAAGGTGAAATTCTTATTTTTCTAGTATTTTATGAGATTTACATTCTATAATATGTTAATAAAGAGTTGAATTGGGTGTACCCACTAGAGAATAAGTCCCTTACAAAATAGTTCCAAAAGTTCACCTATTTGAGCACCATCTCCCCTTTCCACAAGCTAAAAAATAAAAAATGGTTTGAAGGGATGAAGGAACCATTTGATAATTAATGGCACATTACCAAATAGTCTCCCACACATATGGGAACTCAATCCCAATTTATTAAGATGCAACATTATTCATTTACATGTATTTGGATGGAAACCATAGATAACTTGTTCAGGTGGCTAAAACTATCAAATGCTTTTACTACCAAATACTTCAAAAATATTGTGAATCACATTTCTAATGTGTGTAAGGTACACATTAATTCCAATAAAATTGATGATGAGGCTCATACTCTTTTCCAATTATATGTTTACCCCAGAAATAAGGCATATAGGGATAAAAACGAGATGGATATCACTAATATCAACATGTACAAGATTCTCATTGGGGATCACATTCATGTATTATATTATATGCTCAAGCCTAAGAATAAATATTATGAAGCTAGGAGCCCCCCAAAGAATCCCCCTTCTATTAGAAACAATAGTGTAAATAAGGTAGTACAAATAAGGGAAGAGGCTAAGAACTGATGTCACTAAAAGCATGAAAGATGATCAAGATAAGAGACAAAGGATGGCCTCATCACCTCTAAAAAACCAATGCATGCCTAAAGGACAAGAATAAGAGGGCCTAGATACCACCCAACAAGGTGTTATTCCTTTGAGATAGGAGCATTATGCACCAAGTTTTGGGGTATTATAATAAAGGAAAATAACTCCTAAGCCATCACCTAAAAAAGAACCTAAGGAAGCCACCCATGAGATAAAGGAGGAAAACCTAGATCAACAAGAATATCCTACCCATGATGACATGTAAATGGTCACTAAAAGTCCTTTTGATAAAGAGGTGATAGATAGAGGCATAACTCTATGTGCAAGGACCAAAATTATGGCCCAAGTGCTCAACAACATATTGACCGATATATTGATATATTTGAGCACAATCCAAATAAGTGAAAGGGGCATATTGAGGAATTATAGTAGCAATAATGAAATAAGGTAGATACCCTTTCTATTTGTGGTTATCTCCAACAAGATATTCCCAAAGAAGAATTGTATATTTGGGAGTATTTCCTTGAGGAAGACTCTTTCAATTAGACTCAACGTGAAATATCTTTTAACATGGATGTTTTTAATCATGAACACAATTTTGAGCTTATGTTGGCCATCATGTATTTAGTTCCAAAGGGGGCAGATATTATTGAAGCATTTTGGGTGGATCCTGATAGTGTTCACTTGCCCAAGTAGGTGCAACCCTTATTAAGTTAGCTCTTGTGATCATAAGGTAAAATGATCTATAGGGATATGACGTTATCTAAATTTAATGAAAGAACCAAGAGGTTGTCACCTTGTACTAACATGAATGCACTAAAATAATAAATCTTGAATGGTAATTAGATGAACTAAAGCATCATCGAGAAGTGAAAACATCTCAAGTAAAGACTAAAAATTTATAAGTCAATTTTTCAATAAGAGATGGCACTTGTCAATTGGATTCCCCTTACAGGTAAACCTATTGATAATTTGGATATCCTAGTGAATCTTTTATTATAAAAATGCAAAGACCAAGTGAACCCCAAACATGAGTTGGGATACAGAGTAATTTGTGTATTCCATAGAAGTATGTAAGAGATACTTGGCACATGTGAGTGCCACAATTCCCATAGCTTATAGGGGTGTTTTCAATCTACCATGACCCATTTAAATTTTTTAAGCTATGCTTCGGTTGGAATAACTCCATTGCTAGCAACTGGAAAATAATGAATTAATAATAAAGGATAGAGTGCAATGCACCAAAACATTTTAGGATGTAGATGAAATAAAAAATAAAATTAGCACTCACCACCAAGAGCTCAATACATTTTTGTGATACTCTGAAGATAACTTTTAACAGAGATTGGGTTACTTGAGGACATCCACAAATAATCCACTGCTTCACTTGAGATTTGACAACTCAGGTAGGTGACTTTATAGATCAACCTAAGGAGACAAAATGATTAAAGGGTGAAGTTGAAGAAATTGCATCGAAGCTACAAACTACCTTAAACCACTAGGAGGAAATCAAGCACCAGGTTGAGAAAATGACACCTAAATTTTTAGTATCAGAGGGACCTCAAGATGACACATAGTCTGGGACAAACTATTAAATTAGTGTGGGGTGATGTTGGACATTAAATGTATCAATTTATTCTAAGTGATTTTTGGAAGATAACATAGCAGAAATGAACATAGGAGTAAACCTAGGTGCATAAGTAATCCATGGTGTGAAATAAGTAAGTCATAAGGAATAAGGATGCATAAAAAATAGAGGAACCAAGGATGTGAGACTTGGGAAAATAGTGTATGAGTTAGACAAGAGTATAAAAGGTAGAAATGATTATAAAATACTTCATGTGTGCATCAAAGGAGAATAGTAAAGTGTGGATCTAACATAGGCCCATGAGAAGATAGGTGTACGTCATCAAATATATAGCATAGAGTGGGTATATAAGGAAAATTAAGCCTAAATCAAAAGGAATTTATTATAACAACTTCACTTGACTCATTATTATTAATGGTCATTAGGAAGTTATCATTATTGATATTAAAACTGTAACAGAATGTTCAAGGTAAATCTATGTATAAATACCCCCTAGTTTTACTTAGAAGAGTGGTTGGTTGTTGTTTTTACAATGATGATTTTGTAAATTGTAACTTGAGCTTATTCATATTCTCGATGTGCATTGATACTTGTGTATGTTGATCATATATATATGATAATATGGAATACTTTTGTTGCTAAAAAAACTCTTGTACACTTGTTATGGAACCAATGACATCGTTACTCTTTTCTTGATTTATGTTTATCTCTTTTCTTTTGATGAATAGCTCAAGTCTGGAATGAATTGATTGATAAAATTAGCTTTATTATGATAATCTTTAGTTATAACTAAGTGCCTTTTCAAACACCATGGTTTAGAGAGCCCAATGTATACACCATCACATGACAGAACTGAGAGGAACATGACTTAAGCTATATGCTTTGGGTGAGCATGTGAGACCATTTCTCTTGTGATAAGCTAGCACACTAGATAGTTGGATTTATTATCCCTTTTGGGTATGTGTCAGGAAAAGTCATGCTAATCTAAAGTAAAATAACCCAACATTTTGGGATGATGTTGGACCCTAAATTTTGTATCAATTTATTCTAAGTAATTTTTTGAAGATGGCATGAGAGAAGTGGGCATGGAATTAACCTATGCATAGAAGTAATCCAAGGTATAGAAGGCCTTGGAATGGAATAATCAAGTTGTGAGTATCAAGGATGTATAAAACATGTAGGAACTGAGGATGTAAGACTCAGGTAGATAGTGTATGATTTAGATAAGGGTGTAGAATGTATAAATAAATAGGAAATAATTTGCACATGCATCAAAGGAGAATATTCAATCATGTATCTAAAATTGGCTCATGATAAGATAAACACATAACATTTAATATCTAGCATAGAATAGGTATATAGGGTTAGTTAGGCCTGAATCAACAAGAATTCATTGTAACAGCTTCCCATGACTCATTGTTGTTAATGGTCATTGGTAAGTCATCATTATTGATATTAAAACTTTAATATAATGTTTGAGGTAAATCAATGTATAAATACCCTCTTGTTTTACTTAGAATATTGGTTGTTTGTTGTTGTTATAATGGTAATCTTGAGCATATTTATGCTATTGATATGCATCAAGACTTGTATATGGTGATCATTGATATATAATTATCTTGAATGCTCGTGTTGTTAAAATAACCTTTGTACACTTGTTATGGAACCAACGAAACTACTAATTTTTTCTTGATTTATACCTATCTCTTTTCTTGTGATAGATAACTCTAGTATGAAATGAACTAATTGATAGAATTATCTTTACTCTGATAATCTTTAGTTAGAACTAAGTGCTTATTCAATCACCATGGTATAGAGAGCCCAATGTATACACCATCACATGACATAACCGATGGGAACCAATCCTAAGTTACACACTTCATGTGAGTGCATGAGACCATTTCTCATGTGAAAAAATAACATGCTAACTAGTTGGAATTCTTATCCCCTTTGATCATGCGCTAGGAAAAGTCATGTTAAACTAAATGAAAAGAACCCAACAAGACTCTTGATCATTATTTTTAAGGAAAAAATATCCTTTGCCTCAAGAAAAGAGAGCCAACCTTAAGAGGATTTAGAGTAGATATATTTCATAATGTGTATGCCTCATTTGAAAATATTGAAAGCATGGACCTAGGGACCTCTATAAAAGGGACATCATGAAAATTAATAACTAGTGATCAACATAATGAATGTTGATTGATGGAAATATATTCACTCATCCCATTTCCATTCCACATAAGCTAAGGTTTAATGGATTCCCACACTTTCAATACACTTTTGATAAAAAATACATCATAACCTTGATAGAGGCACATAAAATAATAAGGTTTTGAAATCCTAATTCCTTCCAAGGAACTCTCACATGGGGAAAATTTGTAGAGATACAATTATTTAAAAAAAAATTCTAAGGTTCATCACATTTGATATCTCTAATTATCCATTTAGCACATAATGTAATTCCTTATCAATATACATCAATCACACCCAAACCTCATGCCTTCTTAAGGTGACAAAAATATTCCCAAGCTATTCGATGGAAACCTTTCCCATGCTTCAAATTAGCCCAAATAAAATCCCCAAAGAATTTCTCAATCTTTAGGTAGGATTCTTTGGATTTAATATAGTATGATGAATAGTAAACACAGGTCATAATAAAAACATTCAAGAAGATTTGAAATTTACAAACTAAAGATAACAATTTAGTGATCTAGTACGAGAGTTTCTTATCTGCCTTGGTGATGACATACTACAAAGGTTTGGGAGGGTAACTTGAAATGCAATATGGATACCAAGAAAATAAAAAAATATCACCATGTTATATCCATTTTGATATAAATAATCAACATTTACAAGTAATCCTACATCAATAAAAAAACTTAGTTTAGAAAATAAATAGTTTGTAATCATGCTCAAAACTTATTTTATGCATAACCATTTTATGTTGTTTTATGTAGTCTTTGTGAGTGCATATTTATTCTTATGCATTGTCTTGTTAGTTCACACAAATTTTATTTGCTTATGAAATACTATGCAAGTATGTTTTCAAGTCTTTTTATAGTTTCACACAAGTTTGGAAGATTCATCCACAAAGAATGAAGATTTTCTTATGATCGCAAAGCATTCTATTGCATAACTTAGTTTTGTGAGATTGTGATATTTGGTGTTGGATGTTAGTGCATATTAGTGCGACTAAAAGGATCATGTATAAACCTTGCATATATATTTCTATGCATGAGTTATGACTACAAAACATTATAATTTAGTCTATGAGGTTGTGATTTTTGCACAACTTATTCTAAGTACACATGTGCTTGTGATGTGTTATGATAGATAGATATAAAAGAGTCTCTACAACTCCAAACCATTTGCATTTAATACCATGAATCACATAAAGTTTTTGATATTTTAGATATATCACATCGATATGTGTTATGTTGTGATTTTATATCATTAGGATTGTATTATATATTTAATGCTTATAGTGGGTTATTGAGAGAATGAATGTAAGTGAGTGTTGTGCCTATATAAAAGTTACCCTAATCTTGTAAGAACATGTTTTTTTAAAAATTAAGAGAAAGATAACTAAACTTGTCAAGACCATGAGTTATCAAGCATAGGTATATAGATTTGATAAATTAACCCATATTATTTAAGATTACTATAATATATATTTATATTGAGATGTCCATAGTAGGATTGTAGGTGTGTGCAATTTATATTTCCAGTCATTGAAATCAAATAAAGAACATTTTTTTCATGTTTCATTTTGGTTTTATTTATTTTATGTGTGAAATTATACAAGAAAAATTATTATTTATTTTAAATTATGGGGACACAGTCTAAGACTTCTCTTTATTGAGACCCATGACTGTGATTACATAATTTAGTATTAAATTAAGGTTTTTTCCTTATGGGTAAACATGTGTGTGTGGCCTATTTCCCACATTTATGAGTGTGGGTAGAAATAAATCAAGGCATATTAAAACATAAGTTTTGGGTAGAAGGTGGGAGATTATTCTTTGAGTTCAAGGAAATGTCACACATAAGAGGTATTAGTGCAAGAGTTCCCAATATAGCCATAACACCAAGAATTATAGACATGGTAGAGTTGATGAGAGGAATTCAAGCCCATTTAAAGGTTATGGAGATCATGTAATTTCAAGGTTTTATAGTGGATGATGAAAACAACAATGAAGCCATAAATAAATTCCTAAGAACCAAGTTGAATAAGAATATGCCAATGAGCTTGAAGACATATTGCTTATAGTTGTGAGAATGATTAGTAATCCAAAGTTGGGCACTCCTAATTAGTCGAGGAGTTTTAGTCTTAAAGAACCCATTGATTGGATAAAGTAGAGAAAGATCCTAAAAGAGTCAAGTTCACATGCACTACGTTGAAGGGTCAAACATCCTTTTGGTGGAAGCATGTGTAGATAGAAATATTGTAAAGAGGTAAAGAGAAGATAAATACTTGGGATATATTAGTTATGATGTTTAAGGCTAAGTTCATACCTAAAGTTTATCAATTATTTTTCTTCAAGAAACTTTAAATCTTAAAAAAAAAGGAGTTAAGTGTGAAAGATTGTCCAGAGGATTTTTATTGACTCATTATTAGATCATGTCATGTTAAATATGACACTAGGATGATCTCAAGATATGTAAATGGATTACACATTTCCATTCAGGATGAATTTGGTATGCTCTAGCTATGACATATTGAAGAAGCATGCTAATACATGTTAAGACAAAGAATAAGTTTTCCTACATACAACAAAGAGCCACATAAAGTAAAGGAAAGTTTCCACGTGGATGTAAACTAGAAATATAAAGAGATTAATCTACACAATAAATAGAGGCTAGTACTTCTTAGTGAACTGTTACTAGTGCACAAAGAGGTAGAGGATATCCTATTACAGGTAAAGGATTTTATGGAGAAGGTAGATGTTATGGATTAATGGGTACATGATTTAGATGTAGACATACCAGACATAGATCTTTTGAGTGTGTACTTGTGCATTACTATGGAAGTAAGATAAATGATGTGATTGTGCATGTTGCACAATCCAGTGACAAAAGTGTGGTGTCAATTCATAATGTAGATGGATTAGAAATCAAAGAATCTCTCATGATGAAAAGGATCATGTTGAAACCAAGAAAGTAAGTTACTATTCTTACATAGAAAATTATTTTTTTAGAACCATTTTCACATCTAGAGGTAAGTGTTGTAAGTTTATTATATATAATAGTAGTATAAATAATATTATTTCACAAGATATGGTTAAAAATCTTGGTTTGACAAGGATTATGCATCTAGATCCCTATAAGGTACCTTGGTTATTGAAGAGAAATAATATTCTAGTCAAAATGATTAATGTCTATTAAGTTTTTAAATTGGTACTTATAAGGATAAGTCATTTGTGATATAATTCCCATGGATGTTTTCAATGTATTACTTGGAATTCCTTAGTAGTTTGATCAAAAGGAATAACATGATGGTCACACAAACATATATACATTAGTGAAATGTGAAATATATCACATTTTATGTCTTTTGAAGGATAAAATAGAATAAGTTCATAATGGTCTAAGGATATTTATGGTTTTGGGAAAATAATTTGTGAAATAGGTAAGGACAGAGCATGTTTTAAGGTCATGATTAAGCCTATACAAGTTAAGAGTGTAGGAGAATAAGAATAAATTTTGCATGAAATTATATAATTATTGAGTGAGTTTGAAAAAAATATTTCAAATTATCTACAAGATAGATTTCCACAAGTCACTGCATTGATTTGATTCCAAGTTTGAGTTTTCCAAAAAAAATTGCATATATGTTGACACCTAATGAGACTAGAAAAGTGTAGAGACAAATACCAGCATTGTTAGATAAATGGTTAATAATAAAAAAAAATTCATGTGCATAGTTTGAGTAGTGTTAGCACCTAATAAAGGTGGAGACTGGAGGACGTGCATAATTCGAAGGCCATCAATAAGATAACTATAAAGTATAAATTTTTATTATTACACATGGATGATTTTATGGATTACTTAAGTGGAGTGTTATACTTCACAAAGATCACCTTGAAGAGAATATATCACCAAATTTACATAAGAGAATGTGTTGAGTAGAATAATATGTTTAGAATGTAGTATCAATTATATGAGTGGTTATTCATGACATTGGATTAACTAATACACCAAGTAAATTTATGAGAGTTATGAATGAGGACTTGAAACGGTTTATAAGTAAGTTTATCATAGTGTATCTAGATGACATATTGATTTTAATCATGAAGAAGGAGGATCACTTGAGACATTTGTGACAAGTGTTGCAACAATTACGAGAAGAAAAATTGCTAGTTATTTTGATAAACATAATTTCATGAAGGAGGAGGTAGTATACTTGAGTTTTTTAATTTCTCAAGAAGGTTTGAAGATGGATCCAAAAAAGGTACACATTATCTTAGAATGGTCATTTCTTAGAATCACATTTAAAGCATGTAGTTTTCATGGCCTTATAAATTTTTATATAAATTTCATTTGTCATTTTTGTGGGACATGCAAAACAATAATTGAGTTGATGGGTAAATATAGAGAAGATTTTGTATGTAGTAAAGAAGCAAAATATAGTTTCTAGTAATTAAAGAAGGAAGTGATTGAGCACTCGATGTTGGCATTGCTATATTTTCAGTATAGTATTTTGAGTAAATTATAATGTGAGTGATGTAGAAATTAAAATTATGTTAAGGCAGGGAGGTGGTCTTGTTACTTACTTCAACAAAAAATAAAATTATGCAAAGACATTTTTTTATTATTATTGGTAAATGAAAGGGTTTTTTGAATCAAGGGCCCAACCCTATACATGAAACCAAAAACTTAAAAGGGCATAGAAGCCTAGATAAAATAAGGAGTTAGAACTAGAAATCTCATAGTCCAAAAAAAACTAAACAAGAAAAAACATAAAAATAATTATTCTTTTTTATCTTTGAATACCTCATCCTAGTTTTTGGTCATGTTCTTCATGTCTCTTTCTAAGTTTACTTGCCCTTTCTCATTTTTTCACCCACTGCATTTGAACTTATTTTTAGGAGATGCCCCAAACTTATCCATCATGTCACCCAGTAATTATTTTAGATATTTTATTTCAATAATTGTTGGTGCATTTATTTAATTTATTGAATTTACTTGTATTTATTATTTATTATTTTGGTGCACTAATTACTTATTGTAATTAATTTATTATGTTTATTAATAATTTGCACCATATAAGGTAAGCTTGCTTAGCTAGTAGTTAACTTAGACACTTATCTTGTTACAATGGAGTTCCACTTTAATATTTAGGGTAAGATAGGATAAAATTGTTTAACTAATAGTCAACTTGTGTTGATCATTTACATAAGTTGGACACCTATCTTGTTAGTGTGGAGTTGCACTCCACTATTCATGTAGACAGATATCAGTTGAACTATACGTGTTATGTGAGTTCAATAATCTTTATCACACACACCTTGCTCTATATAAGTAATGGTTATTTATGTATTCCATATCAGATTAATATCAAATTATTCGAGTAATTCATCATATTTGAATTATTTATTCATTTATGTTATTATCTCAGATATATAGTTATTATTTATTTCTATTACTATTTTATCTCTTATTTATGCTTTCTATTATATTCATTAGATACTATAGGTAATTCTAACATGGTACTAGAGCTATCTTGAAGATATAGATTGCTAAATATTAAAGAGAAAAATATCTAGATATAGGATCAATTTTTTGATTTTGTATACAGGTACAAATTAGAGATTTTTGGTGAATTTTTGAGCTCACCATTGTGTTCATAGTGGTCGAGATAGTCAAAATCATATACATTTTTGTCCAAATTGGACACAGACAATAAAATTGGCAAGGGTTTGATCTAGAAGCACCATACCCAAATCTAATGGGTAATTGAAAATTGAAGCATTTCTGAGCAAAATAAACCTCACAGTTGCGTTTGAAAGATGTCAAAACCTATAGATCCATATAAAATTTATCCAATTTGGCCATAGTCACCTCAGAAGACAATTTTTTTTGCTCACATGTACAGTCGTACGGACTGTGTAGACCAATTTTTTTTTTTGGCAGGCCTCACAGATCAGTAGGCAGATTTGAAAGGGAAACTTTGGGAGCCCACCATTTGAACACTGCGAGGTATTTTTGAGAATTTTTTTTTTTGAAATAGCTTAAAATTTCATGCTGTTTGCTACTATACTTTTAGTTTTTTCCAACTTTTTCTAGAATTCAAATTTTTATACATCTCTTGCCCATCCTCATTTTTGCAACTTTAGAGGCTCATAACTTTCACATACGACCTTGAATTGAGGTCCCATTTTTTTAAAAAGTTAATATTTTTTTGAGCACAACATATTGGTGTAGAAATTTTTATAATAAAGTGCATATTTTTTGTACTTTTAGACTAGAGGGCCTAAATGAGCTTTTTATAATCTAGAAAAATCATAATTTAACCTTGTAATTGCACTCAATTATAAAGTGCACAAAATAATTATTGGGTGGGATAAAACTAAGTAATTTAGGAGATTTTTCTAGTGTGATATGTACTTTGATTTCTACTTTATGACAATTTTTTTTTGATTGCATCATGGGGAATCCTAAGTTCCCACTATTAAGAGTATACAACTATAAATCATGGAAATAAAATGCTTGGAATGTATTAATGATGCTAGGATATATGCCTTACATAAAAACTCTTCTTACTCCACCTACTAATGTAAAAGAGTTACAAAACTCTCTTTGAAACTACTAAAGTAATTGGATGCATTCGGTTTTACATGTCTTTAGATTTGAATTTCCATCTTGACAAATGTACAACTCCAAAAGAGGCTTGGGATAAATTAGTATCATTGTTTGGTAAAATAGATGAGGTTCATGGTTACCAAATTGACAATGAACTCATTAGTTTGGATCCTAAAAATTATGCTACAATACAAGACTACATCACTAAAGTCATAGATCTTAGAGCACAACTTTCTGAATGTAAAATTAATAAAAGGGATATGCAACTGATTTTTAGTGCTTTACACAAATTGGGTCCTGAATATTCATCCTTTGTCTCTAGCTTTTAGACTCATCAGCTCACATTAGGCACATCTTATCAAATTCCCACCTTTGAGGTATTCTCTGAGATTCTAATGGTTAAAAAAAAAGTTAATAGCTATGGGTCTGATCAAATCATCCAAATCTCAAGCTCTAGTTGCAAGTCAACCTTAGCATAAGCAGGTTTCAACATCAACATCAAATACAAATTCAAGTAAAAAGAAGCAAAATAATAAAATAAGTCATAGAAAGATAAGAATAAATGACAACAATCTTCCGTACAAGGAGATTATAAATCCACTACTAAGAAAGAGGATTCACAAAAAAGGATTGGCACTCCTTGCCCTTATTGGAAAAAGGGGTTTCATAGTGAATAAGATTGTTGGAAGAAAGAGATTGATGAACTTAAGGGTTTTCCCAAAAATAATAACATCAATCAATCATATTCAAAGGATTCTTTCACTCCTTCAAATTCAGGGAAAGGGAAAGCTATGACACTAGTTGCAATGGAAAATTCTCCCAAGTCGTGGGTCATTAACTTAGGTGCTTTGTACCATATGGTTTCTGATCAAGAAAAAATTTATAGATTAGAACCAAGTTCCTTACTTCATATTTTCATAGGTGATTATTCTAAGGTAGATGTTATAGGAAAAGGTATAATTGATGTTGATAGTTGTTTATTTGAGAATGTCCTCTATGTGCTAGAGTTATCAACTAACATTATTTCTATTTACCAAATCACTCACTTTGATACTGGTAGGAAAGTTGAGTTCACACCCAATTCTGTATCAATCAAAAAATTAGAGGATAATGCCTTAGTTATAGTGGGAAAAGTAAATAATACTTAACTTTATTTATTCTCTCACTTTGTGCCTCAGTGTTCCTCTCCAACTTTGCTCTCACACACTAATTTAGTGAACAAGTTATGTCATGAGTGGTTTTGTCATCTAAACTATCATTATTTACAGTAGCTTAGTCAGTAAGAGATGGTTATAGGACTTCCATAGATTCAATTTTTTAGGGGGTGTATGTCATGGTTATGCCTTAGGCAAACATTTAGAGGATAAGTTTGATAAAGGGAAGGCTTGGAGGGCTACACAAGTTCTCGAACTTGTTCATAGTGATTTAAGGGTTCCATTACCTACTTTGTCTTTTAGTAAAACCCATTTTGTTCTCACATTTATTGATGAATATTCTAGAGATACTTAGGTTTATTTTTTAAAACTCAAGAGTGAAGTATTTGATATATTTCTAGAGTTCAAAGCTCTAGCAGAGAAAAATTCTAGGAAGTATGTCAAGATTCTCTGTACAGATAATGGGAGGGAATATGTGAACAAAAAGTTTGAAAAATTCTATGTTCTTGAAGGAATTGATCTTCAGCATTTAGTTACATACAAACCTCAATATAATGGTGTAGTAGAGAGGAAGAATAAATTCTTAAAATATATGGCAAGTTGTATGATTCATGCAAACTCATTAGTACCTGAGTACTGGGTGGAATTGATTAATTGCATTGCATATATACAAAATAGAGTTCCTCACAAAGATTTAAAGGGGATGAAACCTCTTGAAGCTTTTTGTAATAGGAAGCCAGATGTGCATCATTTTAGAGTCTTTAACAATATAGCATGGGCTCACATATCTTCAAACAAGCATCATGCTTTAGAATAACAAAGCCAAACTTACATATTTGTGGGATATCATGATGGTGTTAAGAGATATCGGGTCATTTTTCTAGATTCACATGAGCTTATTATAGTGAGAAGTGTTTACTTTGAATAAAGTCCTTCAAACTTGTCTTCTAACATTTCTCATTCTTCTTCCTTAGAAGAATCAAATAGCAATGATGATTGTTAGGTTGTGGAGCTAAAAGCTTCACTGATGCAGACATGGAGGAGGTTGTTGAGTTGTAGAGCAACCAACGTCAGTCTGATCAACTGACGTCAGTCATATACAATGAGAAGAGCAACTGACATTGGTCAGGGATCAGCCAATGTCGGTTACCTCCAGGCAGATAGGGACCGACGTCGGTCACCTGTGTGGTTCCAAAACTGCTTGTTCACAAAAAGTTAGTTAACGAACTGGTTGTTTGCATGTTAAAGGCTAATTTTAGCCTTAGAGCTGTGAATCTAATTATTATAATTAGGGTATAATTATTGTATGCATGAGATATATATATAATAAACTCATGGGTTGTATTGTAAAGTGTGTTAGATAGCCATTGTGCTTGTAGAGAGAGCAAGAGTAGCTCCTCCTAGTTCTAAAGGGGTGCTGAGTGTGTATGATCAGGGAGAGTTGCAGGTTGTGCAAGTTCTAGTAGAAGATCCACCGGGGTACTGGTTGAAGAATCATAAGGACTTGGTGAGGCAAGGACAAGGGTTCTTCAGGGTGTAGAGATATCTACATGGTAAGTAAGGTCTGTTGATTTGTAGGTTGTTGCAAGAGAAGGGAGATCTACTTGGAGTATGGTTGTGTACTTGGTGTATTGGTAGCATTGTTACTGACTAGTGGAAGTGAACAACAACTCTGTGTTTGAGTTGATTGTTGTGACCATAATTGAGAGAGTGAACTATTGAAGGAGAATTACTGGTGAGCCCTAGAAGTGTGGGAGCTCTAGAGGTGTGGGAAGAAGAAGTGTGGCATCTTCTTTATTGTATTTTCTTCTGAATGAGTATTAATACAATTGGGTATTGTCTCTCATATTTTGTGTTGTTTCTAAATTTTCTAGTTACTTATTCATTCTGGTTAAATTCTGTGTTTAGTTGCTAATACAAAGGTAATCAAGTGTGCCCTTAGTGGGAAGTAGATCTTGACAGTTGGTATCAGAGCTAAGGTTGCAGGGAGCAGGTGGACCAGGTTGGTACCAATCTTGACAAGTTGGTATCAGAGGGTGGTTAAGTACACTAACAGGTGGTCAGAGTGTGTTAAGTGTTTTGTTGATTATAGGTCACTCTCAGGGGTTTTAGATTGAGTGGGAGTATAGCAATGGCAGAAGAAAGTAAGCTACAAATGGAGAAACTGAATAGCATGGATGGTCAATTACTGTTTGATGGAAAGAAAGAGTAGGTAAAGAAAGATTGCTAGTTGGTAGAAGATCAGCATGAAGGAAATGAAGAAGCAGATGTTGCAGGTGTTGTTACACAGGATGCTCTGGATAAAGTAGAATCTTGGTCTATAGATTATGTTTCCTCTTTCCATGCAGCTCAAAATAGAGCATCTTTTCATGAGTATGTCCAGGGAGACTTTGGAGAGATTTATTTAGGGGTTGGTGAGCCTTGTCACATGGTTGGCAAAGGGGAAGTGAAGCTGAAATCACAGACAGGTAACACACAGGTGTTGAATGAGGTCATGCAGGTACCAGTCTTGGAGATGAGTCTAATTTCTTCAAGAAAGTTGGGTGATGAGAGATGCACAGTAACTCTCACAATGGATGCACTTGAATTAGATGGTGGTAAGAAAGTAGGTATCCTTTATCCATCTACTTATATTATTGATTCACCTTCTATTGCAGAGATGTGGCTTTGTAGGCTTGGTCACATATGTAAGAAGGGAATGCATGTTCTTAAGCGGAAGACAGATATCTTTGACAAACTTAAGAACTGGAAAGCCTTGGTGTTTATGGAGGAGATGATGGATAGAGATCAGTCATAGGAGCTGAATAATTTTGAGCAGGGCAGTATGGATAGGGTTTTGATCCAAGGTGAGCTTGTAGGTAAAAAGTCATCACTCACAGGAAAACACAGTTACCAACGTCGATCATGGGAAACTGACGTCGAATAGACAGGTACCGACATCAGTCATGTGCAGATTAGCAGAGTTGATAGTGTTGGGTAGGTGGAACTGACATTGGTCAGGTAGGAACCGACGTCGACAGGGAGGTTAGTTGTAGGGAACTGATGTCAGTCGGGTGCAGATTGAGAGATGGCTGAGATCGGTCACTGGAATGGATGTTAGGCAGACAGCAAGATGTCAAGGAGTCTCAAACGCCCATGTGGAAGACTGAAAGGGTAAGTGAACCTCATATTCATTATTCACTTTCTTTATACTACTTGTTGCTCACTGATGGTCAAGAACCAGGAAGATGTGAAGAGGCAATGCAGGTAGAATCTAGGAAACAGTGGGAGCATGGCATGAATTCTTCAGAAGAGAACCAAGTGGGAGATTTGGTAGAGTTTCCAGTCAGGATGAAAGCACTGAAAGATGAATGGATTCCCAGGTTAAAGAAGAGAGTGGATGGATACATGAGACGGAAGGCTAGGGTATATGGTTTTGAGCAAGCTGCAGGATAGTGGTACAGGTTTAACAGGTGTATGACAAAGCATGGCTTTAGTCAAGGTCAATGTTCCCATTGTGTTTTCTTTACTAGGTTGGATGATGGTCACGACATTATCCTGTTACTGTATGTGGATGGTATGCTTGTTACAGGTTCAGACATACAAGGTTTTATTGAGCTAAAGGTAAGGTTAGTTCAGTGGTTTGCCATGAAGGATTTAGGAGCAGCAAAATTCTTTGGCATGAGAGACATGGAAGATCACAGGTTAATTTTGTCTCCAGTGGGAGCTGATGTGAAGGTGTTGGCGGGGTTCAATACGTAGGATGCAGAATCGGTAAGCACACCAAAGGCTGGATAGTTCAAGCTGAGCTTAGAACAGTGTTCGAAATCACATGAGGTCTAGTGTAGACCTGAGTTTTCCCAAGCAGTGGGAGTTGTCAGAGAGTTTGGAGCCAATTCGGGGAAGGTGGATTCTCAAGTATTTGAGAGGGACTAGCAACAGGTTAACATGTTATGCAGGGTCAAGGTCTTCACTACATGGAGTTGTAGGTTTAGATGTGGCAGGTTACTTGGATGACAGGAGGTGCACCACAAGTTGTGGGGTGGTTGGTCTTCAAGATTGAACTTGAAGAGGGATACAAGCCAAGAAACAAATTAGATAGTGTACAGGTATAGGTACAGTGTTGCTATTTATCTCTAAGTGGGAGATTGTTAGGTTCTAGAGTTAAAAGCTTCACTGATGCAGACATGGAGGAGGTTGCTAAGAGGTTGCTAAGTTACAGAGCAATCGATGTCAGTCTGATCAACTGATGTCAGTCATATATAGTGAGAAGAGCAATTGATGTCAGTTAGGGATCGATCGATGTCAGTCATCTCCAGGCAGACAGGGACCGACATCAGTCGCTTGTGCAGTTCTAGAACTGCTTGTTCATGAACAATTAGTTAACGAACTGGTTGTTTGCATGTTAAAGGCTAATTTTAGC
Source organism: Torreya grandis (assembly GCA_037957365.1). Lineage (NCBI taxonomy): Eukaryota > Viridiplantae > Streptophyta > Pinopsida > Cupressales > Taxaceae > Torreya > Torreya grandis. Next base: position 5,236,189 of record JARHVA010000318.1, on the reverse strand, counting down.
CTTGGAGCTGTGAATCTAATTATTGTAATTAAGGTCTAATTATTGTATGCATGAGATCTATATAATAGACTCATGGGCTATATTGTAAAGTGTGCTAGATAGCCATTGTGCTTATAGAGAGAGAAAGAGTAGCTCCTCCTAGTTCCAAAGGGGTGCTGAGTGTGTATGATCAGGGAGAGTTGTAGGTTGTGCAAGTTTTGGTAGAAGATCCATTGGGGTACTGGTTAAAGAATCATAAGGACTTGGTGAGGCAAGGACAAGGGTTCTTCAGGGTGTAGAGATATCTACATGGTAAGTAAGGTTTGTTGATTTGCAGGTTGTTGCAAGAGAAGGGAGATCTACTTGGAGTACGATTGTGTACTTGGTGTACTGGTAGCGTTGTTACTGACTGGTGGAGGTGAACAACAACTCTGTGTTTGAGTTGATTGTTGTGACCGTAATTGAGAGAGTGAATTGTTGAAGGAGAATTACTGGTGAGTCCTAGAAGTGTGGGAGCTCTAGAGGTGTGGGAAGAAGAAGTGTGGCATCTTCTTTATTGTATTTTCTTCTGAATGAGTATTAATACAATTGGGTATTGTCTCTCATATTCCATGTTGTTTTTGAATTTTCTAGTTACTTATTCATTATGGTTAAATTTCATGTTTAATTGCTAATACAAAGGTAATCAAGTGTGCCCTTAGTGGGCAATAGATCCTGATAGATGATGATACTCTTGCTTCATCTACTCATAGAGATGATGAGGTAATACCTCCCCAACAAGGTTTAGTAGGTCATGGTCCTCATCCTCCTTCTCCAGATCCTCACCCATTGATGCCTTTATGGGATAGATAGACTTTGGTAGATGTAGACCCTCTTGTTAGGGATCCATTAGATAGGAGAATGTGGTCACAAAATGAAATTACACATTCCTACATTGCCATGGCTTCTGATCCACAATCTTTTCAAGAATCCACAGGGATAGTTAAGTGGGATTTAATGATGAAAGAAGAGTATAACTCATTGATTAGGAATAACACTTGGGATCTTTTTCCTCTTCCAAAGGGAAGAAAATTAGTGTGTTATAGGTGGATATATCAAACTAAGTTTATAGCAAATAAAAATATTGATATGTATAAAGCACACTTAGTGGCCAAAGGTTTTTCCTAAGTAGAAGGCATTGAATATATAGAAACCTTTGTGCTTATTGCTAAGATGAATTCTATTCACTTGATAATAATTATTAGTGGAGCTCATGTTTGGGTTGTGCATCAAATGGATGTGAAGAGCTCATTTCTTCATGAGGATATTTATATGGAGCAGCCACAAGGGTTCATTCAGAATTCTTCACTGGTATGTTGCTTGAAGAAGTCTCTCTATGGTCTAAAACAAGCCCCTAGGTCTTGGTATTCTAATATGGACACATTTTTTCTCTTAGTTAGGTTCTCAAGATGTCAATCAGATATGAATGTCTATATTCTATGATAGGAGGATTCACTATTGTACTTGGTTCTCTATGTTGATGATCTCATACTTACAAGGAACACAACATCCATCATCAGTAGTGTTAAGACTAAACTTCATGACATGTTTTCTATGATAGACATGGGATTATTGCATTATTTTCTTAGGATTCAGATAGCACAATCTTCTAGGATTACACTTTTATAGCCCAATTATGCCATGGACTTGTTAGCTTAGCTTCACATGGTTGATTTTAGGCCTACACCGACTCCTTTCTTATCTAGAGTTAGACTTGAGGTTCATTTTTCCACTCCTTTGGTGATGCCACATTATATCACCAGCTTATAGGTAACCTCATCTATCTGACTCATACACAACCTAATTTTTCATATGCAGTTGGCATGGTTTCATGCTTTATGTAGACACCACATGAGCTTCATTGGAGAGCCACCAAGCACATTTTGAGCTACATTTAGGGTGCTACCATATATGAGATTTATTATATAGTAGGTACAAGTTTAGACTTGGTGGGATACATATATTTTGATTGGGTTGGAAATTATGATGATCATAAATCCACTTCTGGTTATACTTTTCACTTCAGATTTAGCCCCATTTATTGGTAGAGCAAGAAACAAAATGCTACTGCTCTTTCATCTATAGAGGCTAAGTATCATGGTGTTGTTAATTCCACTACTAAGGCTAATTAGCTTCAAAATATTCTCGCTAAACTTGGTGTTCCATTTTGGAAGCCATCAGTAATCTACTGCAACAACCAAAGAAATATTTAGATCTCAAAGAATCTAGTTCATCATCAAAGAACCAAACACATAGAGATCCATATGTACTTTATCAGGGAAATGATTTAGGTGGAGATCATTGATATTTAATATTGTCCTATGGAGGAGCAAATTGCATATATTTTCACCAGACCTTTCACTGAGAGCAAGTATCTTCACTTATGATCTTTTTTGGGGGTGTAGGACATCAATTATTTAGGGGACATCAGTTCTTCAGGGGGGGTCTCCTATAAATTTACTTTGAGGATGAGTTTTTTTCCTTTGTTTTTTCTCCTTTCCTCATCTATTTGTATAGAGTACCTAATATGGCTACACATTGTCAAGACTCTTATTTGCATATCCCTAGCTAAGCTTCACTTATGGGGGGGTGTTGGTGCATTTATTTGATTTATTACATTTACTTGTATTTATTATTTATTATTTTGGTGCACTAATTACTTATGGTAATTAGTTTATTATGTTTATTAATAATTTACACTAGATAGGGTAATTAGCTAGTAGTTAACTTAGACACTTATCTTAGTACACTGGGGTTCTACTCCACTATTTAGGGTAAGATAAGATAAGATTGTTTCACTAATATTCAATTTGTGTTGATCATTTACACAAGTTGGACACCTATCTTGTTAGTGTGGAGTTTCACTTCACTATTCATGTAGATAGATATTAGTTGAACTACACATGTTGTGTGAGTTCTCTAATCTTTATCATGCACACCTTGATCTATATAAGCAATGGCTATTTATGTATTCCATATCAAATTAATATTGAATTATTAGATTAATTCATCATATTAGAATTATTTATTCATTTCTATTATTATCTCAGATATACAGTTATTGTTTATCACTATTACTATTTTATCTCTTACTTATGTTTTCTATTAGATTCATTAGATCCTGTAGATAATTATAACAATAATGTTATTCTCTATAGTGGCCTTACCTATTGCCACTAATAGATTAATATTCTCTCTCTACTCCACATTTTCTTTTTCTAGCAAATCCACCTTGTCCTTGAGAGTTTTTAGCTGAGAGTTTACATCAGATAGATCATCATTATTCTTGAGATTGTTAACATCATGTTATAACTTTTTGACTAGATCCCTGAGGGTAGAGTGATCCCTAAAGAGCCACCTAATTAAAACCTTTTTTATGTCAATCTCCTCACCGAAATTGTCTTTCTTACTTTAGTTTCTAATAAAATACCCAAGCAAATCAAATTATGTATTAGGATTAGTTATATCAAGAACAACTATGGGGAATCTACTTTCACTTTTTTATTAACTTTTTCAATAAATATTTTACCCCTATTTTCACTATATTTTAAGGAAAAGATAATTTCATTTATTTTTAGTATATGTAGACCATCCATAATATCCTCTATCTCATCCTCCTAAATTTTCATGAGGTTTTCATGCAAGGTATCTTTGCAATTAAATAGCTCCTCTTAGCCTAATATAGCTTGCAAAGGTTTCAAATTGATCCTTAAATTATGTTTAAACTATTTTATCTATAGGTTGGGATGATATTTTTTATAATAACTCACCCTTTTATCAACATTATTTAAAACCTTAACTTCTTTCTTTTCCTTCAAGGCTGGTTTTTCTCTTTTCGTTGGGGGATTGATCCCTTTCTTACCATGCTTTTGTCTTTCCCCCTATAGGAAACACTTTGGGCCCTTATTAATTATCTTGAATTATTTGAAAATTAGTAAAAGCATAGCTTGATGAAGAGGTAGATATTTATTACCCCTTTTGACATCTAATATAGAACTCTTGATGGAATGAAGACTTTAGTAAGGAATATTGATAGGTACATCATGTATAAAATAATTCAAAAATATGAAAGAGATAGTTTCACTCCCTTATTTATTCCTTATGAGGTGATATAAGCATGATTTTTTTTCCACCTCTTCATAGGCTATGGGAAACTCTCTCGAAAAAACCCATTATGCATGGGAGTGAGTTCCTCTCCCTTAATCAAAAAGTTTTTCTTATCCTCCTAGTAATTTATACCAATATTATAGATTTTAGTGAGATCCATATTTATAAATGTGACAAGAGATATTAGGTATATTTTGATATTTATTTCATCCCCATTAATCTCTAAGATACTAGAATTCCATCCCTTCATGAACATATCAGAAAAATGTTCACCATACCCTTCGATTCATTACATAAAATTAGCCATGCCTCCTTGTTGCAAGATATTTCATAAATATTCATTTTCCTTGATGTTATCTAGCATAATATATTCAATCATACAAATTATCCCCCCCTGTTATTTATCCATTCTCAGGAATATCAAATTATCTTATAATGAGATCAAATATTTTTGTTGTATGAATATTTTTTGGGACTTTATTAGTGTGCTCATTCTTGAAATCCTTGAGGATTTGGCATGTGTTATCACCATATTTAGGTAGAATGGAGTATTGGGAATGTGTTACAAGGTTTAAATTTTGATGTCATTCTAAGGTATAATTATTTCTATTGATAATGAATCTCTGTAGCCTTAATGAAGAGGCTTAGTGAGAAGTTGTAGGCTTAGTGCCTTAGTAAGATAAATTTGGTAGCATGATGAGTTGAGCCATTAGAGACCTACGTGAGAAGGGTTGGAAGTTTGAGATCATTTTATGATGTTGTATGTCATTTGGATGAAGTGTTTAAGATAATGCAATAGGTTTCAATTTGTGTTCATAGTCCAAGTAGGACTAGTAGTATAAGGTCTAAATGCACAAAGTGACCTCTAGTGGCATAATAAGGGGTCAAGATATTTTCCAAGGATACCAAATATTTTATAACATATAAATAGGTGTGATGGGTCATGTAAATAATTTTAAAAAAGTTTTAAAGTTATATCTTATAGGAGAAAGCAAGAAATTTGATGATAAAGTTGATAGTGTGCATAAAATTGAGGTCTGCAGACTCGAGAAGTTTCTCATGATCATTAGCATGTGAAACCTTTGAATGATATCTTGATAAATTTATGATAGTTTTTTAATATCCCAATATTTAATTCCTTAGAATTTTTTATAGGATTGAGGGGCAATCCTTTATGAATGATTACTAAGAAGGTAAGGTAGTCAAAACCCCCCTAAAACCCTTACACATACCTGATAGGAAATATCTAATTGGTTTTGACTCAAAATGTTAAAATTTACATATTTTATTATTTTAAACATGTAAATTAATCTTCAATCTCTCCTCATTTGGTTTTGGTTTGTTTTAATTGTGAATAGAAGCTACAAAAAACACTTGTTTTCAATTTTTTATGTTACAGGTAGGGTTGACCAGGTCAAAGCATGAAATTGGATGGAGGATTATGTTCAAGATTAATAATTTATGCTCATGAAAGTTTTTTATTATGTTTATGACCAAAATTATGCAAAATTGGTTATGGAAGGTAGCCTATCGCTAAATTGGCCTAATGAGTAGAACAATGAGAAAACTAGGCAAGAATGAATATAAGTTTAAGGATTGGTTATAGAGGATTAATAATGGATCCAAATTCATAAGGTAATCACTAAAGACATATTCCTCATATTTAATTTATGTTTAAGTGTTGGTGATGCCTATTTCAAGCAAAATTATGTCATCAAATTGGCATGTCTAGTATAATAGAGTTTGTGTAGAGTGACACAAGGAGATTGGTCTGTAAGACCAATATTGATATATGACCATGAATTATACCTTTCAAAATGTGTTATAAAGATAATAAATTTTTACATAAATCTATTTTAAGATCACATAAGTTCCCCCATAACTATTCTATAATTTGATTTTCTTGACTGTGTTTTTGGACCGACAAACAACTTTTATGTGTGTGTGAAAAAATGTTTCTAAGTCTATTTTCAATAATATGAATGATAAAAATTTATAAAAGGTGTTATAAATAACTAATATGATAATTTTAATTCATTTTTTTTCATTCTAAGTCCTGATCAAGCTTGGAGAGTCAAGTGATTTTGATTGTGTTTTGACAATATTTAGTGTTTTTGAGTAAGCCATCTACAAGAGTGTTATTGAGGCCTTTTTGGATGTGTATTTAGAGACCAAAGTTTTTTGATAAATTTTTTAATTCATTATGAACCTATTAATATGAATTAATTCATGTGTTTTATGTAAAAATTATGTACAAGGTTCATATTTTCAAGATAGACTTATAGGCAGTGAGAAGGCCTATTGGTGAGGAGACCTAATTAGTAGGTCCAAGTAGTGAAATGGACTAAATGAAGTTAGGTACCCAAGGTAAAATTATAAATTGTCTATTGGATATATTTATGAATTTTTTCATCCATTGGATAAGATAGGAATTGATCCTAAGGGTCTGAATGGTAACATGTAGATAGGATAGACCTAATTGCATTAGGTCTCCATTAGGCCTAAAGGTGAAATTGGTCCTTATAGACTATGACCGACTAATGTATTGTTTGATTCACTAATTAAATGTCTATATTTATATATTTTAATCATAATCTAATTGTGTTAAGGATATTGGATGACCAAGATCGGTAAAATAAAGAATTGAGTATAAAGGCAAAGCCTAATAAGGTTATTTGGACTAATTAGAATATTTCAGCTATTGCGTGAAGGATATAGAGTTTTTATGAATAGTTTAAAGGATTTAATATCATTATAATACTGATATTAATATTTCATGAATATTTAACTATGTTTTTACAAGTGTTGAATAAGGTTAATTGACCTAATATTGCCAAGGAAAGGGCTTATTGAGCGAGAAGGCATGAGAAGCTAGTTGAGTGAGTTTGAAGGGTAAAGAGTGAAATAAAAGGTTATCATATATAGTTGAGTTATAATCATGTATTCTAAGGTGACTGGAATTCATATGTAACTTTTTTGGTGTTAATTTAACTAAGGGGGTTGGAGCCTCTTTGTAAGATTGAGCTTGCAAAAGACTAATTGGGTGGGTGCTCAAATAGGTAGGGGTTGGAGCTCCTTGTGAAGTTTTTGCTTCACTAAAATTTGAATATTTAAATTATATGATATTATTCCATGTGCATGTTTTAGTGGGTTTTATTCCCCAAGAGGGTTTCCCATATAACTTTTGTGTTCTCTTGTGATTTACTTGTATAGTTGTTTATGTATGCATTAATCTTTCATGTGAGTAAATATCTCAGAGAATGTTGAATAGAATTAAATAAACAAATGTTAATAAATTGATTCACCCCCTAGTATCTATTATTCTAATAATTGGTATCATATCAAGTCCTTTCAAGTATGTCTTACAACCTAAAGGAGATTCTAAAATAAGCTAAGATAACTAGTCAAACACAAGGTGGATTCTCCACAAGCAAAGATCCATTATTCAGTAGATCAAATTATGATTTTTAGAGTGTGAGGATGAGTACATATCAGATGTGTCAAGGTCATGATGTTTGTCAATCAGTCTTGAATGGGTATACTTTACCCCTATTCCTCTTACAGATGCAATAAGTAAAAAGGATAGTGATAATAACTCAAAATCAATGAATGGGATTATGTGTGGTCTATCTGAAGTAGAACTTGTGAAAGTTATACACTATATATATATCAAATAAATGTGAGATAAATTGAAAACTATTCATGAAGGTGACTCCAAATTCAAATTGGCCAAGTTGCAAACTCATAGAAGATTATTTGAAAGTCTAATAATGAATGAAGGTGAGACCATTGTTGCCAACTTATTGAGAGTTGATGAGGTGGTCAACATTATAAGAGGTATATAATAAGAATTAAAATAGACTAATATTTTTCAAAAATTTCTAAGGTATCTAATTCCCAAATTTGATTCCAAGGTATGTGTCGTTGAATAAATGTAGGATCTAGACAAGATAGAGATGGATGGACTTCATGAAACCCTAACAACCTATGAGATGAGGACAAGTGAAGGGAGACCTAAAAATAAGGAAGTTGCATTCAAGGCATAAAATAATCTAGATCATAAAAAGACACAAGGTAAGAAGGCTAAATACAATGATGAATATGATATTGATGATGATGAGTTGATATCTTTCTTCACAAGGAAGATGAAGACAAGCTTAGGTAAATATAAGGGCAAATTACCCTTCAAATGTTTTAATTATGGAGAGATGGGACAATTTACTAAAAAATTCCCTCATAATCACGAGGTTAAGAATGATTAATATCATGATGAAGGTCATAATGATGACAAAAGATCTTACAGGTCTAATAAGAGCAATAAAAGCTTAATAATATATGACAACAAGAAAAAAATTTCAAAAACAAAATGATCCTTTACACCAAATAAGATTACAGCTCATCTAATGAGAGTGAGAGAAATTATTTAGAGAGTGATCATGAAGATGATGGACCTGATGTCAATGAGGTTCTCTTCATCACTGAAGAAGAAAGCTGCTCAAATCAATAAGAATCCATATAGATTAGAAGTGTTCTTGGTGATTCAAATGAAGAAGGTGATGAGGTGTATCTTGAAGATGAAATGATGAATACTCTAGAAGAATTGAAGATAGTCAATAAAAATAATAGGGTGATGATATCCCTTATCAAATACTATGAGGATCAAATCAACTTATTTGAAGTTAGACTAATCAAAAACTCAAATGATCAAGAGGAAATACTAAAACAAGTGGAAATTCAACTTGAAATTATAATTTTAGGCCTAAAATCAAAAGAATAAGAATGTACAAGGTATGTGTCTAAAGTGAACTCTTTGAGATCTGAATTAAAACAAACATCAAGTACGGTTAAGTCCTTTAAAAGATTTGAAAAGAGCACAAATGATCTAGATAACCTTATAAGTAGTCAAAAGACTTCTGATGATAAGACAATTCTTGGTTTCATTAGAGATCAAGAGAAGGACACAAATGAATTCAAAAAGGTTAATAATCATCCTAAGAAGGATGGTGCTGATAAAATAAAGGCTAATACTTTCAATCAATCTAACACCATAAGGTATGCTAATAATTTCAATGGATATGGTTATTCATGAAACCAATTTAGTCATAGATCAAGGCATTGCATAAGGTCCTTCAAGAATGAATTTTCATGAAACTATGAGGAGAATCATCAACCAAGATGTATGGGGTATGGTGTATATCATCTAGAAGGATAATTTGTTTTAATTGTCATAAATTTGGTCACATTGTAAGGTAATGTAAACATGACTTCTCAAGACAAGACAAGAATTTTGAGGCTTATAGAACACAATAAAGAAATAGGAAGTGGAAACTTAAGGTAACTAAGATGGATAACCAATCTACAAGTTCAAATGGATTGTTTGTCGTGGTAGAGCAAAATCAGGATGCAAATGAATGCCAAGAATTTTCTCTATTATCATAGTTTATTGAAAAAATAAACAATATCAATAAATCAAGTCAAAATATTTCTCAAGCAAAGACTAAAGGAGTCAAACTAGAAGGACAAATTAAGCACAAGAGGATTATGAATGAGTTTTAGACCTTCAAAAACATGGAGATCTAGAAATCTCCTGAACTCATATTTTTCTAGTGCTCTAGAGCAGAGGTGACTCTATTAGGCTTCATTGAGGCATTCAACAAGAATGTAAGAATCATAAATGATGCATGGTCATAGGAGTTTTTTTGCCTTAATAAAATCTTCAATTCTAGGTTTCTATCATAGAAGAGCTATGCAAGAGCATGTTACAAGTGTAATCACAAAAACTTTGTATGATGACTTGAATAAACTAAGTCACGAGTTTTGAAAATGTATTAAATATTCATGGAAAAAATTAATTAAATCATGTCTCATAATTTGATCCAAGGATTAAATATCCTAGCAAAAAAGTGAACCTTTGTCATTAATGTCAAAGGGGGAGAAAGGTTCTATTTCAAATTCAAATATTAGAGAATGATATACATGATTAAGAATGTTTGTTAACAATGAAAAAGAGTGATATTGTTGTTAATTTGTTGTAAGGTATGCATGAAGTTGTCATTTGTGTCATGAAAGTGTCATTCATGTCATTCTAAGGTGTAATTTTTGGTCTTGATATTGAATCTTTATAGCCTTAATGAAGAGACCTAGTGAGAAGTTGCAGGTTTGGTGTCTTAGTAAGATTAATATGGTAGAATGGTGATTTGAGCCATTGGTGACCTAAATGATCAAGGGTGATAGTGTGATATCATTTTATGATGTTGTATAGTATGTGGATGAAGTGTTGAAGATAGTACAATAGGTTTTAGGTTATGTTCATAATCTAAGCAGGACTAGCAGTATAAGGTCTAAATGCACAAAGTTACCTAATGAGGGGTCAAGGTATTTTCCAAAGATTTAAAATATCTTGAGATAATATATAGAGATGTGAGGCATACTTTTAATCATGTTTATAAATTTTTGAAGTTATATCCTATAGGAGAAATCAAGAAATTTGATGATAAGGTTGATAGTGTGCATAGAATTAAGGGTTGTAAACCTGAGAAGAAGTTTCTAATGATTGTTGGCATGTGAAACCTTTGAATGAGATATTGAAAAATTTATGGTATTTTGGTAAGTTCCCTATATTTAATTCATTGGCATTATTTTTAGGATTGAGGGGCAATCCTTTATGAATGATTGTTAAAAAGGTAAGGCAGTCAAAACCCTCCTAAAACCCTTACATAGACCCGATATGAAAGATAGAATGGTAAAATTTACCTATTTTAGTGTTTATAATATGTAAATTACTCTTTAATCTCTCCTTAGGTGGTTTTGGTTTGTCTTAACAATGAATAGAAGCTACAAAAAAACACTTGTTTTCAAGGTTTTTGATGTTACATGCAAGGTTGACCAAGTCAAAGCATGCAAGTGGATGGAGGATGATTTTAAAGATTCATAATTTATGATAATTAAAGTTTATAATTATTTTTATGACCAAAATTATGCAAAAGTGATCATGGAATGTAGCTTATTGCCAAACTGGCCTAATGAGCAGAACAATGAGAAAACTAGGTTAGAATAGATATAAGTTTAGGTATTGGTTGCATAGGATTAGGGATCGATCAAAAGGAATGGGTTCATCATTAAATAATTATTAATAATATTTTAATTATGTGTAAGTGTTTATGATTCCTATATTCAATCAAAATGATGTCATCAACCTGGCTTATCCAGTATAATGGAGTCTATGTAGAGTGACACAGTGAGATTGGTTTGTAAGACCAATATTAATACATAACCATGCATTATATATTTATATTTATGTTTTAAAGATACTAAATGTTCACATAAATCTATTATAATATCACATAAGTTCCCCATAATTATTCTACAATTTGATTTTATTGATTGTGTTTTTGGACCTATAGGCAACTTTTCTATGTATGTGAAAAAGATGTTTTGAAGTCTATTTTCACTAAGATGAACGATCCAAAGTTATCAAATATGTTAAAAATAAATATTAGGATCATGTGATTTCATTTTTTCTCATTTTAAGTCCCTTATCAAGCTTGGAGACTCAAGTGATTCTGACTATGTTTTGATAGTATGTAGTGTTTTTGAGTAAGTCATCTACAGGAGTGTTCTTGAGGCCTTTTTGGCTGTGTAGTGCAGACCAAAGATTTTTGATAAATTTTTTAAGTCATGATTAACCTAATAATATTAATTAATCCATGTTTTTTTTAAAAAAAATTGTACAAGGTTCTTTTTTTCAAGACAGACTTATAGGAAGTGAGAAGGCCTATTGGCGAGGAGAGCTAATTAGTAGGTCCAAGTAGTGAAATGGAATAAATGAAGTTTGGGACCCAAGATAAAATTATAAAGGGTATATTTGAGGCATTTATTAACTATTTCATCCATTTTATAAGACAAGTGGTCCTAAGGGTCTGAATGGTAACATGTGGATAGAACAATCCTAATTGCATTAGATTTCCATTAGGCCTAAACGTGAAATTGGTCCTTATAGACTATGATTGACTAATGTATTTTTTAATTCACTAATTAAACATGTATATTGATATAATTAATCATAATCCAATTATTTTAAGTATCTTGGCCAATCAAGATGGGTGAAATAAATAATTGAGTATAAAGGCAAGGCCTAAAAAGGCTATTTACACTAGTTAGAATATTTGAGCTATTAAGTGGAGGATATAGAGTTTTTGTGAACATTTTAAAGGATTTAATATCATAATAATACTTATATTAATATTTAATTAATATTTAATAATGTTTATATAGGTTTTGAATAATTCCAATTGACCTAATATTGCCAAGAGAGGGCTTATTGAGAGAGAAGGCATGAGAAGTTGGTTGAGTGAGTTTGAATGGTAAAGAGTGAAATAAAAGGTTTTCATCTATATTTTATTTATAAAAAAATATTATGAGGTGATGATAATTTATAGGTAACTTGGTTGGTTCTAAGTTATCTAAGGGGTTTGGATCCTCCATGCAAGATTGAGCTTGCAAAAGACTAGTTGGGTGGGTACTCAACTAGGTAAGGGTTGGAGCTCCTTGTGAAGTTGGTTCTTCACTAAAATTTGAATATTAATATTATATGATTGTAGTCCATGTGAATGATTTAGTGTGTTTTATCCCCCAAGAGTTTTTCCCACATAACTTATGTGTTCTCTTGTGATTTGCTTGTATAGTTGCTTATGTATGCATTAATCTTTCATGTGAGTGAATGTCTCATATAATGTTGAATGGAATTGAATATAAAAATTTTGAATAAATTATTCACCCCCCCTCTCATTATCCATTCTTCCAACATGGATTTAGGGCCTATGATACCCTTTACATGAGTTGAGCTCTATCGAATCATGATTGTCATATATAGAATCATGATGGGGCATCTAATGTTGGGATTACCCCTAATGATTTTTTGCATGGATAAAAATAATTGTCTTACAAGGTAGGCTCTTTATTAAATCCTTTGTTATATTTTTATAGGTAAGTCCTTATGTTTGGTCCATCTCTTAAGTCTAGAAGAGATGTGAAGAGAAATTATCTAGTTCATCATCACAAGTTGTATGCCATAGTGAAAATGCTCAAGAAGTGGAGTCATTACTTGTTGCCTAAGGATTTTTTATTATAAATATAACATGTGAAATGAGTTGAATTTATACATATATACTCATTTGTGTTGAAACATAAAAGTGGTAAGTATAAAAGAATTGCAAATGCACTAAGTAGAAGGAATCTCTTATTGAAGTAGATTCAAGTAGAAGTCATAAAGTTTGAATACATGAAAGATTTATACATAGAAAATGAATATTTTAGATATGTATGGAAATATTTTTCATAAAAATTAAGTGTGAATATAAAATTATGGTTAGAATTTTTCATGCAAAAGGCTTATTTTTACAGGAAGTTATTTATGTATTACCAAAGTTATAATGCATGAAAATTTGACTAAGGAGATGCATATTGGAGATTTAATAGGTCATTTTTTTTATGAAAAAAATAAATATGAAAGTTATTGAGAATTAATTTTTCCCTAATATGAGTAAATATTTTTGCAAGTATGTTCATAAGTGTAAAATTTAGAAATTGAAAAAAGAGAGAAGGTAGAATGTAGAAATATATCAACCATTACCTATTCGATAGACAATGTGGGAGCACATTAGTATGGATTTTGTTTTAGGATTAATTAAAACATAATATGTACATGATTATGCATTTGATATTTTTGAATATGACACATTTTATTGCATGCAAAAAGACTAATGATTCTATGCACATATCTAACATTTTTTTTAGGGAATTTATGAGGTTGCATTGGTTTTTTCATAAAATTATGTTAGATAGAGATATAAAATTTATTATAAAAATCTAGAGGACTTTATAGAAGAATATAAATACCAATTTATAGTCTAGTTAGACTATTTTCCTCAAACAACTAAATAAGAAGAGGTAGTCAGCATAAGTCTTGGAATCTATTGTGATGTTTGATCAAAGGTAAGCCATAAATTTGGGATTTAGATCTATCACAAGTTGAGTTTTCTTATTAAATTTTAATTAACAAGAGTACTAAAAGGACACCATTTTAGATTATTTATGGATAGAATTCAAAAGGTTTTGTAAAATTATGCAAGAACATATATGAAATGATAAAGTTTTAAAGTAGAATATTTTGTTGAATATATACTGAAATTACAGGAACAAGTACAAAACAAGTTGGGAAAAACACTACATAATACCAAGTAGTGAAAAATATGAATATAATAGAAATGGAATATAAACTGGGAGATGTGGTTTTAGCACACTTTAGGAAGGAAATGTTTTTTAAGGGAACATATGACAAGTTAAAGTGGAATAAAATTGAACCATGTAGAGTTTTGTGAAAGTTTGTGAAAAATGCATATGAGATTGAGTTACCTAAAGGGATAAACATTTCACCTATTTTCAGTATGGAATATGTTTACCCTTAACATGAAGGGTAGAATAATGAGGATAGTGCAAGTGCATGTTATGAATAAGTAGATTGGAGATAATATATGTCTGAGAAGGTGTGTGATGAAGTAAAAAGTATGATTGATTCCAAAGTCAATAAGTGAGTGTGAGAAAAAGAATATAAATAATATTTTTAAAAGTGGAAAGCCTAATAAATTGAATATATAGCATGGATAAGCACATCATAAGCTACAAAACATGGAATACCAATAACAAATCTCTTAGAAGACTCATGAGTAGGAGGTCATATTTAATTGTTAATAGGAGTGTATGATGCAGGAGCGTATAAGTTCAAAATTAATCCTACATCAAGTAATAAAACTTATGTAAAAAATAAATAGTTTACAATTATGTGCAAGTCTTATTCCCTACACAATTATTATTTTTTTTATACATAGCCTTTGTGTATACATTTTTTTCTTTTTAACATGCATAACTTGTAATTACTTGCAATTTTTTGTGCAAGTACGTTTATGGGTCTTTGTTTAGTTCTAAAAAAGTTTGTAAGATCTACATAGAGAGAATGAGGATTGAAGTCTTGTGATGCCAAAGCCTCATATTAGATAAATTTTCTTTGTGAATATTTCAATATCTATTTATGTAGGCTAGTGTGTATCAATGTGAGTGAAAGGATCATGTGTAAACCTTCCATATGGTTTTTTACACATGAGTTATGTTTACAAAGTGTTGTGACTTGGTTTGTAAAGTTGTGATATATGTGTAGCATTTTATGTGAGCACATGTTCTTATGGTGTGTTATGATAGTTGGATATAAAATATGCATTGCAGTTCCTAACCATTTGCATTAAATACCATGAATTATATAAGGTTGTTGATCTTTTATTTAATATAAAATAGGGATGTGTTATGCTATGATGTGTTATCATTTGGACTAAATGTTTTATTTAATGTTTGTAATGGATTTTGGAGATAATGAATATAATTTTATGATTATTTTGCCTATATAAACATACCCCTACTCTTGTGAGAACAAGCTTATTAATATAATTGAGAGAGAGATAGCTAAAGTTTCAAAGACCATGAATTAGCAAGCAAAAATTTATAGATATGATGTTGTAACTATTAGGATTGCACATAGGTAAAATAAATTATTACAATTTACAAATTTGACAATGTTATCACAAGAAGAAAAAAATCATTATTTTGAATATTTACAAAGGTCAAGCTTATAAAATCTTTTTTAGTAGTCACTCTATGGGACCCCAATAGGTTTAACCACCTAACTACCCAAACTAGCATGTTTATTTACTAATATTAATACTAACACTAACCAACCAACAACAATAATAATCAAGTAAATGTGAATTTGGGTCATAAATTAAAAAACACCCCTTTGATCCAAAGGGGTATAGAAGATGATCTGGAGCACATGACTATGAAGTCATCATAAATCCTAGTTTCACCTACAAATTAGCACATTATACATCATGGTATTGATCAAATGATTCTTATCCACATATAATCCCACTAACCTATAATTTTTGGCATGAATGATCACTCAATCAAGGCCTACTCATCCCATCTAACCATTTTGTATCATACTTTAGTAGAACATGATCAATGTTAGCTCAACTACATCAATCCACATAAGGTCTCACATATAAACTCATCCAGTGACTATCATGTCTTATATATGGCACATCTCCCTAATGCTCAATGAAACTGGTGAACCTTTGCTCAACACTATGGTTCTATCTACTCAACTTCCAACTTATTCAATTACCAATGAATGATCAAAGGCCATGTAGTATCATCCCCTATCATGTGAGAGGTGATAATATCCTGTAGTAAAAAACCAAATCCAAAATACTATGTTTGCTCCTCATAAAGAATATCAATGAAGTGAATAAAACCAAAACTAAAATATAAAAACACTAAACTGAAAAAATACATGCCATTTCTACAAAAAATGTTAATCAAGCATTTTACCTAAACTTTGAGCAAATAGCTAACTGGATAAGGTAAATTATCCTCCAACCTCTGATGGGTCCTCCAACCTCCATTTTGATTCTTATACTTTATCAATCAAAAGGTTTCTAATGGACCTTTAATATATGACATATTTATCATCAAAATATCTAGTGATAACTTTAATAGCACAAACATGAGATGACATTTTAAAAAATATATTTTTAAGATGTTAGTTTCCACCAAGAGTGCACCAATATACATGTAAATCATTATTCTAGTACATGGTTCTCACAAATTATAATGCACCCTTTAGCGAGAAAAGTCATAAAAAGGTCACAAAAAACACCCTTATGTTTCAAAAAAACTCATTTTCTTTGGTTTTTATAAAACTCTTTTTAAAATAAAACATTCTAAAAATATTCTTTCTTAAATAATTATTTTGGGTCAAAAAGAAGGTTTGACCAAAATTATGCTTTAGTGGGTTTTGAACCTTAGATCTTTCCTTTGCATGTGTCATACAAAAGAAAGATAGATAACTTTCTACAAGAATATTTGAAACATTAAGAGAAGATATACTATTTGAATTGTATTTTTTGACTTTTCACAAATAAATAAATATTTGCATGTGAAAACTTTTCACTTAGATATTCACTATGGGATGAAATTACTACACCTCTTGTCACATATACACAACACTTCAAAAAAACAAAATGGGTACTACTATGCCATGCCTTTCCTTGGCACATAGTACTACTACTTTAAATGCCTTCAAAGTTACACAAGTTGTTGTTTAACACTCTTGTCATTAGTTATTTCCTTCTTCCCTTCATGTTTTAAATCCTCAATCTTGAAAGCATGTGTTTAATCCTCCTTCACATGACTCTCTCTCTCCTCCTTTACATGGTAAACAAGGATTTAGTACCATTTTTAGGACCACATATAGGTAAAATAAAAGATTATGTTGTACAAATTTGATAATGATATCACAAGAAGGTAAAAATATCATTATTGTTGAATATTTACAAAGGTCAAGCTTACAAAAATTTTAGGTAGTTACTATATAGGACCCTAATGGGTTCAACCACCCAACTACCTAGACTGGCATTAATACTAACACTAACTATCTAAAAATACCAATAATAAAGTAAATATGACTTTGGATCATAAATTCGACAATAACACATCTCATTTTAGATTGTTGCAATTTGCATTTAGATTGAGATGTTCATAATAAGATGATAGGTGTGTGCAATCTATAATTCTAGTCATTTAAATAAAATAAAGAACATTTTTTATGTATGGCATTTGGTTTAATTATATTTATATGTGTATATTTGCGATCCAGCTTAGTGTTTATATGAATTTGTTAGTTGTGTTTTCAATGTTTCCCTTCATTGAGACCCCTAACCATCACTACATCAAACTTCCAAACATACATATACAACTAAGGAGGAGGGATACTTAAATAATACCTTTAGAACTAAATTTTTCTTAATTGAATAATAGAATCCAAATCCACACATAAAATGGTGAGATAATGCATTATTTGCTTGATTTTTTTTATTGTCTTAAAATTAATGTGAGGAAGGTTTTATCAACAAAATGGACATTAAAAATATGAGATAAACTCTATATGGGGAGAGAGATTCCTTTGACAAGTCCATGATACATGGCATTAACTAACCAATAACCAAAGCCTTTTGAAATCAATACATATAATGTTGGGGCAAAAGGGCACCCTTATATAATAGAGTAGAAGAAGTTGACTTACTTTAAATGCATACTATTGATTGAGAGACATGCCAAAGAATTTGTGATAATAATGTCCACTAATTGGATAAAATTGGAACCAAACCCTAAATCCTACCTTATGGTAATAATAAATGGTCATTTGATGTTATCATAGGCTTTCTTATAGTCATTTTTTATGAAAATTACTTGTTTCTTAGACCTGCGTACCCACTTTAGACCTTCCCAATATGTAATGATACTACCTAATATATAACAAACTTAGAACTCACAATATTTATAAATTTTTTAAATTAATGAATTATTATATTTAATAGGTTTCAAACCTAAAACTTATCTAGAACGTAAGTATATTTTTAAGGATATTTCCTATGATGTGTATGCTAATGAAAGTGAAGTCATAATAGAAGTGGCCCTCTTATTAACATAATATTTTTTATGAGTATGTTTTCTTTATCATCCTCCCTTCTTTTCTCATTTGCCTTCAAAACTCAAAAAAATCCCTTTATAGGCTTCTAAAAAGTTCCTTACAACCTCAAGTCAGATACACATATTTGTGCATCTTCTAATTTCTTATATGACTCGAAGATCTTCATTAAAATATCAAATATCAAAGACTAGATATTTATTTAATGTTTCAAGTTGGATATCCCTCATTGCATCTAAAAATCTTTTCTATGATTCTAAATTATCATAAATAATTTTTTTACATTAATACCTAGTACTTGTCTTGGAATAAATTGTAAACAATATATTTTAGGTTAGCATTAGAATACGAGGTATGTGATATGTTAGTAATCATGGTAGTAAATTTTGAGTTTTATTTTGACATTAGATTAATGTGAATTAGTTTTTATTTTGATAATATGCTATGTACCTAGAAATAGGATATAATGACATATATAATATGATGGATATGTTGACATATAACCCACATCCCATTTAGTTAATTATTTTGGTCATATATATTAGGTCAAATGGGTATCTTGTTAGTTATTAAACCACCTCACTTTTATATCTCCATAAAACCATATACATCATAATATCATGTTCCTAGATAAATAACATAATATAAAATAATTTTTAACTTTAGAAAATATTTTTTTAATATATACTACAAAAATAAAATAAAAATATTTATAATCTCCATTAAAATAACATGTAGTATTTTTTTGACACAAAGATGATAAAATGGAGTTATTCAAGACAATATTTCTACATATTTTCTTTTTCATTCAAAATTCAGGGTCCCTGATGTTTTTCTTAAATTATTTTTAGAAAAAATAAAGTCAATACCATTATACTTCATCCAAAATTTATTTAAGAGTAAAGGTGTACAAATAGTGTGTTTAGAATCATGTTATGGTGATGATGATTGAAGTCTCTTTTGCTAAAAATAATTTGTAGTTATATATTTGATATAAATAATCATGATTTTGGACTATTCCCAACCAAAGTGCCTTTGTAATTATTTGAATGTTTGAACCCTTCACAATAAAAATGGTTGTAAAATAAATATAAAATTAGAAACATATCAACATATTAAATAATTAAATTTAAAACCCAAAATTAGAAAAAATCTAAAGAATTGGTTTCTTAACACTTAATTTTTTAAAATAAAACTTTGACCATCAAAAAACCATGTTTACTTGTATATATCATTGACTCATAAATCCCCAAGATTTTTTTGGTTGCCTTGAAACAAGTTATGATTGGCGATATTAATATATGTATTAAATGAAAACAATTTTAATATTTAATTTAATTTGAGTTACATAGCTTACAAATTCTTGTTTTCCAAGGTGTTTTTTTGGAGTATCCATCTACATGTTAAACTATGAATCTCATATAAGTTAGTTATTATGAATGGATATATTGTGCATAATTATTGTGAACATGATTTATGTCTGAATAACACTCATAAGAATCATGTTCATAAATAATTATATATTTATTATACTTACATTAGAAAACTATGTTTCAACATTAACTCTATTAAATTCTAGAACACAATCTTCTACTTAGGTAGGCCCCTATATTGGACTTATATTGGGGTTATGACATAAAGGAGGTTTTAAGGCCACCCTATCCCATGCTTATCAAGGTAATGGAAATTAGTATTAGGTGAGGTGTTCATATATTGAATAGAGTAGTAAATAAAAGGATCTAAATGGTCTTTAGTATGCTAATTTTGATGTAGATTCAACATTTTTTTCCCTTTATAACTAATTATTTCTCATTCTCTAACATGTTTAGGATGCATGATTATATGTCACAATTTTATTTTGTGAGAACACAAGGTAGAAGAGACATAAAATCATCAATCACTAGGTGAATTTATCTAGACCCTTTTATAATATGGATAAATGGATTATGATCAAATTATTATAAAAATACCTAGTGATGATTAATTAATCATCAACATACATGTACAATACAAAAATAATGCATAATTAATTCATCCAAATATAAAAGTATGGTAAATACATAGGTTTTAGAGGTATATCTCAAATATCACAAGATCTCATGACATTCATTTAGATCAAAACTATAAATATATGCTCAATAATTACAGCGATCTCCCCCATAAATTTGATAGCTATAAGAGAAGGATATCAAGAGTGTGATTCACTCTCTGAGAGAGTGAATGATGGTCCTTATAGGTGATAAAAGTACATGTCAAATAATAATGTTAAAAAATATAAGGATCATTTAGTATAAAAAAGTTATAAGAACATACTCAATGTAACACACATATTGTAGATACTAAAATTTGGTATTAGACACTTGACAATGTTGAATTTGGTCCATCCTTAACACATATCATTGTGTGTGTACAATTTATTATTGTTCACATTCTCTCTTATCCATCCATATATCTAAAGACTTAATATTCTTAGTTTACATCATTCATAAATAAAATCTCCCTAGTCCATGCCTAACTATTCTATAATCATAAGCATATTATCACCATCTTCAAGATAATTATTTCCTCCATCCTAGACAGTGATAAAAAAAATTAGACGATGTTAGTTATTGACAATGTCTGCCTTTGCCAACAATGTGATAATTCCATGAAATGACTAATTTTAAAATTAAAATCCATCCCTTGGGTTGGCTAGCATGATTTGCATTTTAGTTATGGATGGAAATTACATAAAGAGGCTTTTCTATATGTGTTTTATTATAAATTTGAATCAATAAGTGTACTAACTATAATTTAGATAAATTGGATAGAATTATATCAAATGTTTCAAATCACCTTGTGATAAACATAATGAAAGCAAATGATTGAAATTGACAAAGCATAATTGAATGAAAGAAGACTAACTATGAACAAAACAACATAGTTAGTTATTTATTATATGTGTATTATTAGTGTGAAACTGAATAATGATTGAGAAAAATCAACATATTAATTCTATAAGTGTTATAAAAATTGTTGTTGAGACTACTAAAGGATAGGAACATCCAAAATGGGACAGGATCGACTATGACTATTCTCCTCTACTAGTCCATTTTGTCTCTACTATAAAATATGGAAATCAAGACAAGATCATCTGTGATAGTTGGAAACACACTTGTGTGCATAAATTTGACCTTAAGATGCACATGAAAGGCCTGAAAATGAATTATCAAAATTTGAAACCCTAATAGGGATTTAAATAGTTGAAACCTATAAATATAAAAATGGGGAGTGTAATGAATTGATCTGATCCCAATCATCCCTGTGATGACTTAACAATACCTACGTATCCAAAACTCAAAAGAGTGAAATCAAGCCAACATAGTTCTTTCACTTAAAGTGATTTGTAAAATTGTACTCATTTTGATACATGAAATCATCTAATGGATTAAATTCTTGATAAATGCTCAACTTGACTTGGATAAAATAGGCTTTTGACTTGGCTAAGGATTGCTCCAAATGATTATAATTAGATTTGGGGATAATAGGAAAGCTTTCCTCATTATGAAATAGTGTAAGTGTGCTTTAATATTTAAATTTCTAAGTGATATAGGTGACTTAGATGTGTCTTTATAATAATACAAAATGGGAAACCTCAATTTACCTATTCTAAAAATTAGATCAAAATTTTTAGGAAGGGTTTAAATTTTAAAGTGATCGTTAGAAGGGATAAGGACAAGATCGATCCATAGGGGAGAAATCATTTACCATTAATGTCCCCTATAGGGCATTTTTGTCTTTAATAGGAAATGTGTGAATTTTAGGTCCTGAAATGTCCATATAGATAAATAGAGGAGTTTAACAATTTAGAATATTTTCGTAAGTATAAGATAAAAAATTACAAATGAATAAGTCCATATAGGTGTTTAGGATAGAGTGGGGTGGCGTAATAGGTCTAGATTAAGTGCTCAAGTCAATTAAATTGAAATTGGGTCAAAACTAATATTATCAAGTATTCGTGTGACTACATTTTTCTCACATTTAATCTAGTGTAATGTCCAAAATTTTTACTTAAATAAAACCTATAAAAATTCTAACATTTTTTTTAATTTTAAAACTACTAAAACTACATTATCATATAACTAGACTAAGTTTATACGTTGCTAGGTTTAACTAGTCTCGCTTCACTACTAAAGTTTCACTAAATTATTAGATAAATTAATTTAATATTGACACTTGATTTCCTTAAAATGTCTCACTAAATAATTAATAAACATTATTTTAAAATACTTTAAATAAATATATCATTATTAAATATATTTTGGTACACTTTAATATAACTTACGTGAGAAAAATTAACTCTTAAATTAATAAAATTTATATAATTTAATTTTAAGTTAACCTTGTGTAATAATTTAATAAAGTCTTATCATCAAAAAGATTAAAAGAGAAATTAAATGAGACCCATATAACTAAAGTAAATATCTAACTAAAAAATAGTAGCAAAGTTTATTTGAAAATTTCTAATTGCATTAAGCTCAAACAAAAAAAATATATAATTTACTAATCATTATATAAATTTTATTTATAAATAATTTTATTAAATAACACCTTTAATATATTAAATAAAAAAGGATTAAATAAACCTAAATTAATTTAACTAATTAGTTAGTCATTTAGTTACAACATTCAAAAAGTCTCAACTAAATGTAAAAGTAAAAAAGTCCCTCCCACTTACATGTAACCCTGTGATCAAATAAACTGAAGTCCTTAAATTTAGGTTTTATAAAGTTGACCTAAAATCTTTTTTTAAATATAAATAAAAGTAAAATTTTAATATTGACTCTCATTTTATTTATATATATATAATAATCAATTATTTTCTCTTATTTTATGTGATGAAAATAAGAATAAATTTTTAGAAATAATTTATATATAAATAAGCTTTACATCTTATCATTATATATATAACGAATATATATATATATATATATATATATGGTCAGTTAACCAATCGTGAGCCTTATCAGGTTGTAGTCATAGCCCAATCTAACACTAACAAGGTATGTGGGACAGCCGCCACCCTCACCCTATATATTATTTTTTAATTTATAAATTAAATTTATATTATTATTCTTATTATTATTTTTTAATTTTTAAATTTAAATATATTAATATATAATATTATATAAGTGAACATAATAACCACATATTTGGAGCTCTTGCCATGATGAAGAATTTACGAACTTTGATGACTAAGGATTATTCTGGTGCTAACAGTATTAATCAGTGTGAGGTAATTCAATGATGCTTCAACCACTTCCAAGGAAGTTGTAAATGGAGAATGGAGATTGAAGGGTGTCATTTCATCTGTTAGGAGGGAGGAACAAATAATGAGAAACTTCTCATTCTTGTGTGACAGTAAACTCTGGGATGGTGAAGGAGAACACAGGGGTAGTGGATCAGTCATCCACCCCTATTAAGTAGGAATTTCATGCAACTAGGGATTATTTTTTCTCTTTAGTTTCTTAGATTAAGTATTCTAAGGTTTTGAGAGTGGCCAAGGATTTTCCAATTGTTAATTTTGACGAGAAGGCTCTTGTGGAAGTGTTAAAAAGTGAGGATTGGTATCAAAAAGGGGGTTTAGTATGTCATCTCGATAGTTTTGGCCTTCCCTTCCTATTATTCATCAATGTTTATCAAATTTTTGGTGGCCTATTTTGGAAGGCAGTCTATAAATTTATACCTATGCTAGAGGTTTATTTATTGTAGTTTTTGATTCTCTTATTCACTGTAATAAAACTTTTTTGGCAAAATCTCATAGTTGTGATCAGAACCTTCTTTTTTTGAAACCATGGCTTTCATATTTTAATCCTCTTACTGAAAATCTCTTCATTAGACCCATATGGGTACAACTACCATATTTTCCTCTCCAGTTTTGGTCAAAGTCTGAATTGTCAGCTATTGGGGGATCTTTGGGTAATTTACTAGAAATTGATGATTTTTCTTTAAATTTATCATGAATAACTTGTAATAGGGTTCTTATTTGTGTTGGCCAAATTTATCCCACATAAGAAGCCTGGATATAATTTAAACTGTTGAACAAAGTTCTTGATTAAGAGGAAGAACTAGACCATCATGGCACATCATGTAGAAATGAATAGAGTAGGATTGGTTGTACATTTAATAAATGCACTTAGGAGGCCTTTAGAGCAAAAAAATCACATGGACATGATGTTTTTTGTCCCATATACATACTCTACAAAATTTGTATCTTGATGAGCTTTTTTATCTCAAGATACAAGCTTCTAAAGTTGAACTTGTAAAGCAAGATGTGCACACAGAAGTAAAATTTGAGCTATGGTAAATAGAAATTTTAATTCAAATGTTTAAAAGATGAATGTGTGGCTGACAAGTGTTGATATTATAGGAATTCAAGTCAATATCTAATAGCACATAGGTGATCATTAATGTTATTGAGTCTTAAAGATCTAACAGAACACATTTAATTATGCATCCAAAGATCAATAATGAGTAAAGGATCAACTAGTCAGTGGACCCCAAAGACAAATGTGTAGTTGAAAAGTGTCAAAATCATGGTGTACTCCACATAAATCAATGATCCACATGACCAAGGATCCAAAATTGTGCATTTAGTCATGAGAAAGTAGAATCAATGGTGCATGAGGCTACCATGTGGTGTAAGCATGTAAGTCAGATAAAGACTAATAGTGGGATCCATAGGAAGCACACAAAAATGATAAGTGTCACATCCCCAAAGGTTGAATCAAAGACTAATTTGGGGCTACCAAATGGCACCATCTGGAGACTAGACCATAAATTGATGATCGATAACAAAGGTCAAATATAGAAGACTCTTGAGGAGATCAATGGAGTAGGATTGATTAAATTTCTAAGTGGTACAAGATGAGGACATGTGTCCAAGGTGATAACAATAAAGTTTTTGAATGAATTAAGTAGTCTGAGGGGATGTCATAGAAGCAGACACATCAATTTCAAAGGGTTTATCACCTAGGTAGACAAAGGTATAAATGCAAGATCAAATACAACTTGGGATATAAAGAGCAAACCTTGATGAATCATGGATCATCACTAAAGCTCTGAAAAACCTCTCAAAAGCTTTCAGATGTAAGTTTTACATATTATGCATGATCAAGAAACCCTAAACCTATAGATATTTATTATAATTATGATTATATGAAGACTAATAGGTTGATTGGTTTTTATCTATAGTAAACCTATGATCAAGTTTAGAATACACAAAAATATGTGATTATGGAGAAGTGTGTTATTTGATGGACTCAGATTAGTTAAGGGTCTATAAAGAGAATTAATGAAATGATGAACTCAAATATATTCAAGCAATGATCCATGATTGATCACAGTTGAAATTTTGGCCTCTATGACCTTTTTTTCACCCTTCCATGCTAAAATAAAGTCTCAATGACATTAATGCAATGAAGAGCTAGAGGAAGATGTGATATCAATCATTATGACCCCTTCTCCACTCTCCCATGCATTCCTTCCCATCTCTCTCATCCTATTCTACTATATATACAAGCTTCTAAGCCTTGAAAATGATCATCTCCTGGACATGACTAGAATCTACCAATATTGAGATTTGTAACCTCTTAAGATGAGTAGAAGACTATTTTAAGATTTCATTATGTTTATATAATGTGTTTGTGTAAATTGATTTTCATATGTGGTAGAGTTTTCTCCCTTGTTAACTCATGATCTCACCTATCTACTAGTTTATCTTGTTATGAAAGTCATGTTTAGTGTTTAATGTCATTTTACTAAAAATAATAGTGGATAAATTGATTGGTTAGTGCCTTGAATTATACCCATTCCATCACTTCCCTCAAGCTTTGATCAATTTATGAAACCTCTACATGAAACATGGATGCATAAGAGACTTAGGAGTTATAGATATAGTCATTTATTATATCTCATTAGTGTTTTATAAGCTCAAGTAAGAGTGGATGAACAATCATTCTAAGTGTATCACCAACAATATCTTAGGGTTTCCCTTTCAATTTATTTCTCCCCCTTTTCACCCAAATAATGAGTAGGCTTTATTGTAAATGAGCTAAGTGATACATTAGAGGAGCTAGCCTTGCTAAAAATCCTAGAGGTCTGACCTAAGATTAGGTAACCCACAACCTAGGGTCATTCCTATGTTGGAATATATTTGAGTAAAAGACCTAAATAATCCTTTTCTCAGCTAGGGTGTAATCTAAGACTCCAACAGTTCTATCACACCCAGTGAGACCCAATTTTAGTTATTGAAGCAAGTCTACAGTTCATTCATCTTCAAAAGTAGTTTTAAGTACTCCTTGGTTCTTATTTGAAGGAAAGAGGCATATTCTTATTCATGGTTTCAATTATCTTCATATTTTCTAGGATATGCAACCTATAGACAAGGTTTATATCCTTCCTCTCCTCATCAATAGTTTCAAGATGGTCCATATACATCATGTTATAATCCTCATGACCCCTATTATCCCTACCATGATCTGTATCAACCTTATGATAAGCATGATCAAACACACTATGATCTTCAACAATAGTATGAGGACCTATATCAGTCATACATGTAGGAGTATTACCCTAATCCTCCCTATGAACAACTAGCCTTACCATCCTTATCATGAACCATCCTACTCATCTAACCAACTTAATCATGACCATTTTGTAGCTACCCAATCCATATCAACACTTAATCAAACCTTAGTGATCCTTGAGAAACATGCACTAGAGATGTACTCATGAAGGTATTATGGTGAAGATGTCCTAACTCACTTGATAGTGAAATAAGGATGGGCACCTTTTGAGAGAAAAAATTGGAAAAGTTTCACAAGTGAGATGATGGATGTAGGTGATTACGTTCAAAGCATTGAGGATAAGCTAAGAAGCCTTGAAGGACAGTAGGTACACTATCCTCTATCTCACATCCCTTAATATACACCACCTTAGTCCTCATATATGCCACCCATTATTCCCTAAGAGACCATTCTAAGTGACCCTTCATGTTTTCCAATTTCTTCATATGTTCCCCAAACCTTCCCTTCTTAGAATTCAATCCAAGCGAGTTCTCTAAGAAAGAATGGGATTATTGTTGATTATCTTAATGTTGAGATCCAAGATCCCACTTATCTTCCTCATGAATCCCCTAAGAATTCCTTCAATTTTCCAAGCTAGAATCAAGCAGTGAAGTCATGTTGTGGGTAAGGTGAGACAAATCTAGATTTGGGAGCTCAAGTTAAAAAAGAACCTAAACTTATGAAAGTCTCTCTCATCCCTCCTCAAGAATCCTCTTGTATCTTGTACCATCCTTATTATGTTCCTTATCTTCATGAAGGCACTATCCACCTTAAAAATAACTTATTCTAAGAGAATATAAATAGGCAAATCAAAGAGGTAGAGTTGAAAACAAAGAAAGAGGAGGAAAACCAAAATCAAAAGGTTAATGAAGAACCTCTAGATTTTCCATCTTGGAGGTCTATCCAAAGATGTTCTCAAAACAAGAGGGATACTTCAATTTTCTAGGTTGAAGGGTATTTTACAATTGCTAAAGATTCTTAGGAAGGCTATGAGGAAAATGAAGTTCTAGTGGAAGAAGGTTCTCCTTCCATTGCTCAACTCAACTTGTTTTCCCTACAAAAGTTTCTTCAAGGGTCAACTATTCTCAAGGTTTCAAGTTTAAAAAGGGTTCCCTCCATTCTTAGACCCATTCAGTACCCATTCATCATACTTCATACTCCATTCCCAACTCATTATCCTTCACCTCAAACCCATTAGCCTATCCATAAACCTTCCACCCCACCCTTTCTTGAAAAGGAGCTCATTTTAAGAGAATTAAGTGAGGATTAAATAACTCAAGCTATAAATAATCAAGAGGATTTCATGAGTGACTATAAAGAATAAATCAACATAGCGACTCCCCTTGGTGAACACAAGTGCAACTTTGCCTTCTTGAATGAAGAGAAACACATTGAAGATCCTACTATAGCTATTAGTACAAAATATGATGTGAAAGAGGATGTACTTGATAAATATCTCTTACATATTAGACATGATGATATATCTCTTGAAGGTGACATTCATAATGAATATGGCTTATGGCAAACTTTCAATGCCATATGAAATGGATTTGACAAATTGTAACATGAAGGTGAATGTCTTTCTATTGGTCATGAGCCTACAATCATGAAGGATTTTGATGTAGTTTCTACCCAAGAAGTCTTGAATATAGAGGATGAAGCCAAGGCAGAAGTTGAGTTTCCTCACAGATAGTCAAGAGCTCTATCTGAGGTTGAAGCCTTTTTAGGAATGTTAGGACATGGCAAAGTGATGCTTGATGTTTCCAAACATCAAATACATTATATCTTAAGGAAATCAAGGTTAAAAAGGCTAGCATATCTTCAAGCTCATAGATTAAGGGCCAAGTACTTGAGAAGGCAAAAAAGAGGTTTTCCATGGAAGACAATGACAAAAATTGGCTAGAATATGTAGAACTCATAAATGAGCTTGAAGAAATTATACCCAAGAAGAAGCCTATTCTTATTGAGGGCACCATGGAAATCAAGAGGGTATGTCTTGCTGAACCATCCTTGGAGGTTATAGTTGAGGAGCCATATGAGAAAGTTGAGACTGTCTAGATGTAATATAAGTTCATTTCCATAGTTTACCTAGTTGGAGCTACTTTGTTCTCACTGAACATCATGGCAATAAAGTTGGTAGATGCCATAAATAATAAAGAG
This sequence comes from Torreya grandis, assembly GCA_037957365.1. Taxonomy (NCBI): domain Eukaryota; kingdom Viridiplantae; phylum Streptophyta; class Pinopsida; order Cupressales; family Taxaceae; genus Torreya; species Torreya grandis. The sequence goes on along the minus strand of JARHVA010000318.1, from coordinate 5,206,702 downwards.
GCATTAAGGCCAAGGGTCAAAAGGATACATGCCTCATCCAATCCCTCATCCCATGATGCAAGATGGACTTCAAACTTTCATCTTGATCTAAGAGGAAAGGTATATGTAGATAAAAGTTATACATATTAGGGTAGTTTTTGTTAATTTCCTCTGAGTGTTCTCCTAGCACATTTATTTGTTGTCCTTGGTTTATTTAGGTTAGTTTCCCTATTTTGTGTGCTTCCTTTCTTATTTTGGTGGTAATTACCTTTGTCAAGAGATTGCTTATATTCAAGGTCCAATTTTCTCATTCTTTATAAGTCCAAAATTCATGTACATATATGGGTTCTCAAGCATAATAGGCATGCTTCTCAATTGATTTGCCAAAGATGTTGGCCAAATTTGTCCTACATAAGAAGCCTTGACTAGATATAGTTTAAACCACTAAATAGAGTTCCTGATGAAGAAGAAGGACCAGACTGTCATGACATGTCATGTAGAAATTAATAGAGTAAAATTGGTTATGCATTTAATAAATGCACTTGGGAAGCCTCTTAGAGCCAAAAAATCACATGGACATGATGTTTTTGGTCCCATAAAAATCCTTTGCAAAATTTGTATCTTGATGAGATTTTTATATCAAGATATAAGCTTTCACAGTTGATATTATAGAGCAAGACATGCATGCAGATGTTAAATTTCAGATAAAGCAAATAGCCATTTAAATTCAAATGTTTTGAGTATGAATGTACATCTAACAAGTGTCAATATTGTGGGATCTCAAGTCAAGATCTAATAGTGTACAAGCGATCAATGATGTTAGTGTTTTCTAAGGATCTAATAGATCATGTTTAATCATACATGTAAAGATCAATGATGAGCGAAGGGTGAACTAGTCAACATACCCTAAAGACAAATGCATAGTTGAAAAGTGTCACAATCATGGTTCACTCCAGCCAGATCAATGGTCCATGTGACTAAATATCCAATGGTGCACGTTTAGTCATGAGAAGGTATAATCAATGATGCATGAGGCCACCCTGTGGCGTAAGTGTGTAAACTAGATAAAAACTAATAGTGGGGTCTATAAGAAGCATGCAAGATCAACAAGTGTCACATATCCAAAAGAAAAATCAAAGGCCATTACAGGTCTACCAAGTAGCACCATTTAGAGAGCAGATCATAGATCAATGATTGAGACTCCTAAGGAGATCGATGGGGCAAGCTTGATCAAATCTCTAGGTGGCACAAGATGAGGACACATGTCTTAGGAAACACTATTCAAGTTTTCAAATGAAGTAAGCATCTTGAGGGGGTGCCATAGAGGTAGACACATCAGTTTCAAAGGGTTCATCACCCAAGCAGACAAAGGTATAAATGTAGAATCAAATATGACTTGGGTTACCAGGAGCAAACCTTAAAAAATCATAGATCATCATTAAAGCTCTATAAAACCTCTAAAAATATTTTAGATGTAAGCTTTATGTCTTGTACATGATCAATAAACCTTAAACCTATGGATATTCATTGCAATTACGACTATATAAAAATTAATAAGTTGATTGGTTGCTATCTATAATAAACCTATGATCAAGTTTGGAATAGGGGTTGATATGTGATTATGGAGAAGTGTGTACTTTGATGGAATCAGATCAGTTAAGGGTCTATAAATATCATTAATGTAATGAGGAGCTCGAGGAGATTCAGGAAGCTATCCATGATTGCTCGCAATGGAAATTTTGGCCTCCATGACATTTTCTCCACCCTTCCACACCAAAATAGAGTCCCAATGACATTAATGCAATAAAAATCTTGAGGAAGATGTGATCTTGGTCATTATGATCCCTTCTCCACTCTCCCATGTATTCCTAGTTAAAGTTTTAAATTTTACACTTCTTTATTTCCACTAATACACCTATTTTGACTAAAAAATATATTACTAATAAGAGTGATTTATATTATGAAAAAATATTATAAAACTCTCTGACTTATTTTATTTAATCACAAATTAAGTTAGATATTTTTATAATATTTGTTCATAATATAAATCACTCTTGTTACTAATATATTTTTTAGTCAAAATAAGTGTATTAGTGGAAATAAAGAAGTGTACAATTCAAAACTTTAACTACTTGTTATAAACTAGGAATAACTTTTCTAAGCAATTTTGTCATACTTAGTATACAATTAAAGGCTTGTCTCCTTACTTAAATGAAAGGAAAGGAATGATTTATCTTCAAAATAACCATTTGATACACAATTTGAAGAAGTTAAAGTAGCATGCACAGTTGAGAAGTATCTACATATTTTGATCACATGGAGATACTTTAAACTTATATGATAATCAAATGCATATTTCATTTAATAAAACAACTCCCTAACTTATATTCCATAATAATGACTTATTTTCCATAACACTAATCATAATATTAAATCAACTAAAATGAATGCAATGTGTAAGAACTTACCATATACAACATGACAAGAAAATTATTTCCACATTGAACAAGGTAAATTTCAATGAATGAATATGTAGAAATATAATTACTAATCATTCAATCAAATGGGTATAAACTATTTTCATCAAGATATAGAAGAAAATTTAGATCCCCAAACAACAAGGGTTAAGAGTTTCTCTCATTTTCAACAAGTTCAAAATCCTTTAAAAGAATACATGAGGCTAAAATCCTTAACAAATAACACCATCAATATTACTCTATATCAAGATTTAAAATGAAATAAAACTCTACATCATCAAGAAGGCATTGCAATCCAAAAATAACCAATATAAACAATCCATGAGCAATCCATCTTAACTCCAAGATCTAAGCTCCAAAACAAGATCTAGACTCAAAAAGAACTCCTAACATTTTAAAATTATCCAAAGTAGACCAAAGGAAGGTTCTTGACCACTCATCTATTCATCATTGTATAAAATTCTCACCAAGTAAAGTACATGCATAGCCTCCCCCAAGCCCAAAGCAAAGAGGCATGCCTCAACTCATATACACAATTGAAAATTATTAAAAGGGCAATGGATATAGGTGCCAATAATCAAGAAAATAAAATAATAAAATATTCATAATAAAAACATAAAGAACAATAAAGACACCAAAACTTCATTAAAGGGAAGAGAAGAGGGAACTTCATTTCTTTGTCACATAAGTTTATTAATGAACACAAGGGTTTCCCAAGCCAAATACAAAAGTTCTTATCAAGAAATAATTTTCCTTCGTATACCTCCCATAACCCAATATTCATACAACAATAAAATAAGAAGATGAAAAGAAATGGAAATCATGGCAAAAATATAAAATGGAAAAACTTTAAAAAAAAAATTAAAACAAGGGCCTCAAACCAATCAAAAACATTTGTTCGTTTTCCTTTAAATGAGATTCATTCAAGAGAAAACAAGAGAAGATAGAACATTAAAACATAAAAAATAGTAAGCAAAAGACCTACCTCAAACCAAAGGCTCCACTTGTCAATTTTCCAAAATCCTTTCTCCAAGAACACAAGCTCTTGAACAATCCAAAATGCATAAAACTAAAAATACCAAAATAAGGTCTTTAAAAGGTATAAGATAAAAAAATAATGACCAATAGGAGGGTGACTCATGGACATCCTCATCTCAAGGATGTGACCTCCCTTCATAAATTTCTCTTATAAACATCATTAATATCCTTACACACGTGTGTGTTTCTTCCATTCAAATACATAACACAACTTTTTTTTACAAAAAGAGAGGGTTGCTTATGTAAGCAAAATCTAGGACATAAAAAATGGCCTTTCTATGACCAAAAATTTGTCAAAGTTCCTTGAAAAAATCCCACATACACAATGGATACAAATATGGGCCCAAAAATAACTTGTAAGACAAGGTTTAGTTGTCAAATACTCAATGAAAAAGGTGGTTTAAGGGACAAATCTGAAATTACACACATGGATTGGGTTTGTAGGTCAACTCAAACCCATACCAAGGTTATTTAAAAGTCATAAATATTTAAATAAATTTATTTTGGTTAGGTTAATAAAATTTAGGCTAAAATGAAACACTTTGAAACCAAATTTCCTTGCTAAGCACTCATTTACTTATCAAGAATATAAGAGAGGTGAATATCTAAGGATGGAACATAGGAAGAAAAAAACCCAAAACCCTAACCTTTACAGTAGTATTGGGTTGCCATTAACCAAAATCAGGTCATTGGGTTTCAGAAGAGGATGTTCGCAAGATTGATAAATGGATTGGTTTCTCATTAGATGCAGGAGTGGAGATAGAGGTTCAAAATCAAATAAATACTTGGGAAGATTTGAAAGCCATGAATAACGTTTTGATTTCTTAACATTTTGAAAACTTGGATGGCAAGAATCAAGCTCCAGGTCTCATATCTGAACCCCTTGAGGAGGAAAATGTGGTTTCATCTTTACATGAGTCTATTGGTTTGGAATCATAAGTCTGATAGGGTCTAAATATTGGCAAGGATAAAGAACTTATCTAGGATTCCATTGATATCACACAAGTTATCTTGCATCTAGAGACAAGAGTGTTGATAGGGAAGTTTGTTAGGAAATGGACAACCATAGGTGAAATCAAATCTTGGTTGGAATAAAACCAGCATAAGGATCCAAAGCTTAAATTTATTCCAAAAGTTTTTTTCACTGTCATTTTTCCTAGTAAAGATAGTAAATATCAAGTTATTAATAAACCCCTTTGGGATTTGCATGGCGCTGGTTTATGGCTCTAGCCATAAAAGCCCAACTTTGATGCGATTTTGGAACATCCAGGAAGATACCCCACTTGGGTTAGATTTTTTTTCTCCTGATGGAATATTGGAGTTGAGAATGTCTAATAGATCTAAGAAATTTACTTGAATCATTTTTGAAATTAGACCTAAAAATAGAGGAGGATTATCTAGCCTGTTAAGCTAGGATTCGAGTTTAAATCAATCTAAAGGAAGATGTTTCAAAAAAAGATCCTTATCAAATCTTGAGGAAGATTTTGGAGTCAACTAGTTGCTTTTAAAAACATCCCTTTTTGGTGTTTCAAATCCAAAGGTACTAGACATATTCAGAAATGTTATCCAGAAGTAAAAATAGGTGTTAGAACAACCAAGGAAAGTTTTTCCAAATCAAGAAACCAGATTCCTCATCCTCAACGTCCTTCCATTTGTTCAATGCTGGAAACTTTTGGTCTACACAAAAAATGAATACAATGAAAGATAATGGGAAATAATATTTAATAGAGAATCATTCTGGAAAAAAAATTCCCTCACCTCTAAAGACACAAGAGAATGCATCACCATCTATATAAGGTATTCCTCCTAGTTACTACAAATCTCCAAAAAATAAGGGTGTGAATATTTATAAAATGGAAGCACTATTGAAGAAGCTAGGTAAGATTGATTCACTTTATCCTAACACTATGATCAAATGATGTGATTTCATGTATGAATGATCCCAAACTATCAATAGTATCATTCAATACTTTGAGCATAGTATGGAGAAAGGAAATACTTACACCAAAAGTAGTCAAATTTTATGAGAAGACAATCCTATGATTGAGGCTTTGATTAGTGACTTAAAGGTGGAAAAATCTGAATTAAAATAAGAGTTTAGAGAATGTTTATCCATCGCATAAATTCAAATCACAATGCAAAAACCAAATTGTGGATAAGCTAAAAGGAAAGGAAGGAAAAATAATCATGAACGTGCTACTGAGGAAGTTTCTATCAGCAAACAAGGTACTTTATCCAAATTACCTAAAAATTGAGAGGTGGAAGTCCTCCCTCAGGGAGTATGAAAATATTATCCTAGAATATTAAGGTACTAATGACCCTAAAAAAATATGTTTGGTAAAATGTGTGCTTGTGATATAATGCCATGATGTTCTGTTGATTCAAGAAACCAAGTTAAGCCTAGAAGATGTTACAAATCTAATGAGATTTGGATGGAAAAGTTGGAATAGTTCCTTTGTGCAAGTTGTTGGGGCTTCAAGAGGTTTAAAACTTGTTTGGGTTCCATATAGAGTCTAGGTGGTCATTATTGAAATAAGTTTACACTAGTAATTTTGCAAAATATCTTGTCTTAGGTCGGATATGAGTTTTTTCTATGTAACGTTTATGGGCATAATGAGGTTTATAATAAATATAATCTTTGGGACAAATTGATGAATTTTTTTGCTTGTTTTGAAAATGTTAAAAGTTTTCTAGGAGGGGATTTCAATGCCGTTTTACATCCCTAATAAAAATAAGGTGGTAAATGCTATGAAAACCTAGGTATTATAAAATTCTCTCAGTTTAATACAAGTAATGATTTTTTATATCTACCTCCCAAATTGGGTAATTTCACTTGGAGTAATAAAAGATGTGGGGATCATAATATTTTGGAATGATTAGATAGATTTTTAGTTTCAAACTCGTGATTGTCTCAAAAATTGACTTTGAAATCCTTCATTTTATCCTTTGTTGGTTCACACCATTTATTTATTGTTTTGTCTGTTAATATTGAGTAGATGCCTCCACATTGTCATTTCAAATTTGAAAAATGTGGCTCAGGGATCGATCTTTGGCTGGGATCATTGATCAATGGTGGAATAATCTTTGTATTCAATCCCACACACCCATGTTTTTCATAGAAAAAAATCTTTAATATATTAAAGGTTATCTGAGGTAATGAAATATTGTTTATTTTTAAAATATATTTCAAGAAAAAGTTAGAGTAGAAGTAGATTTAGAAAATATGAATCGAACGATTTTCCAATTTAGTATAGATCAAGTCTTGTATGGGAACAAAAAATATCTTCTTGTTGAATATGAAGAATTGCTCTAGCATAAAGAAATATTCTCAAAACAAAAATATAAAACTGAATGGTTAAAAGAAGGTGATAGAAATAAATATTTTTTCCACAACTCGGTTAAGATCAGAAGGAAATCAAATCATATCTCATAGATAATATCATCTATTGGTAGTATTTTGAGAAATCAACATGACATTAGGAATGAGGTGGTCAAATTATTTTTTGATTTCCTAAACAGTAATATTCTTTCAGATCTTGAGGCCCAAAAACCATAATTTAAGTTTTATACCACAACTGATCTCTCTAAACAAAAAATGAAAGGCTAATGACTCCTTTTTGTTTGGAGGTTACAAATGTAGTTTTTTCATGGAAAAGGATAAGGCCCCTAGTCTAGATGGTTTTCTAGCTGATTTCCTTCAAACCTTTTGGGATTTGGTGGGAGAGGAAGTGCTACAAATGGTAGAAGAATTAAGAAAGAGGAACAAAGTTTTTGTTGATCTAAATGTAACCTATATCTCACTCATTACTAAGGGAGAACCACAAGAATATTTTATCTACTTTAGGCATATCTCTCTATGTAACATGGTTTATAAAATTATCTCAAAAGTAATGGAAATAAGACTTAGGCAGATACTGGTGCATTTGATCTCGAAGGAGCAGGCAAGTTTTGTCCCCGATAGAAATATTCGAGTGATCATTGCACATGAAATCATCCATTCACTTTTTGTCACTCATCGAAAGGGAATGATGTTGAAACTTGATATCAAAAAAGCCTATGATAGGGTAAACTAGCATTTTTTGCTAGAAATCTTAGATAAATTTAGGTTCAACAAGCAATGGTGTAAATGGGTCTTCAGCAAAATTTCTAGTCCTAAATATTCTATCCTTGTTAATGGTAGTCCAGCATGTTTTTTTAAAACCCCCAAAGGCATCAGACAAGGTGACCCTTTCTCTCCTTTTTTGTTTATCCTGTTGATCGAAGCTTTAAGAAGGGTGGTGAAATTCACCAAAGAAACATCATCACTCTATGGAATTCAAGATACTGAAGGTATTGACAATCTTACTCATCAACAATTTGTTGATGATACTTTCCTCCTTGGTTAAGCATTGATTAGGGAAGCCCAAACCTTCAAAGATATTCTAAATAGTTATGAAATTGCTTTAGGCCAAATGGTGAACATTAAGAAATCTAAAATTTTCTTCTTAAATTGTTTCAAATAAGAACAATAGGCCTTCTCTATAATTTTGGGACTCAATATTTGCAAACTCCCTTCTAAATACCTAGGAGTTCCTCTCTTCTCTGGTCTATCTCAAATTTTCCATTGGGATGGTTTATTTTAATCTAGAAATCTTGATTGGCTTCATGGAAAAGTTGATGGTAAACTTTGGCTAGTCAAATCACTCTCATTAAATCATTCTTGAGCTCCATTTTGGTTTATTGTTTCTCAATGATGCAACCTCCTTGTCATATTATCAAATAACTCAACAAGATCATGAAATATTTCTTATGGCAAGGAGCTTAGAATCAAAGAAAGATCCCACTCTTGAAATGGAAAAGGGTTTGTAAAATCAAAAAAATGGGAGGATCTGGAATTAAGGATTTGAATCTCTAGAATAGGGCTCTTGGGGAAAAATTAGTTTGGGGATTGATTTCCAAACCCAATGCTTTATGGTCCAAGTTGTTAAGAATCAAATATCTAATTCTAGGTAATCCATGGAGCATAATTTCTTTTGATAATCCCCTAAAAGGTTCACACTTTTGTAACTTTCTTTTAAAATATAGGCCTATTATTACAAAACATGTTTCTTGGATGATAAATAATTTAAGGACTGCTAATTTTTGGGAAGATCTATGAAATGGTCATAAGCCTATCGATGAGATTTCCCGCTTGATAGAGGTTTAGTGGATTTTATCCACTACTTAGGATACCTCAATCACCAACTATGTCAAAATGTAATTCACTAATGGCTTGCCATTTTGGGGGTAGAAAAGCATGGAAGGTGTGAATATTCTAGTGGAATAGTTGGAAAGGTTATTTGATTGCCTTAAAAATAGGAAAATCTTCCTAAATGACAAGTAATATACCCTACACTAGATCAAGGCCAAATCAAGGATTTACAAAGTCAATCTAGGATATCAAATGGTCAATGCCACATATGATTTGATTTCTTTGGCACACTTTCTCTATTGTGATGAAATTGGGCTCCAAAAAACATGTGTTTTTGCTTGACTTACGATTCAAGATTGCATCTTAACTCAATATAGGCTCATTAATGTTGGTTTCATTGGCCCATCCTAGTGTCATTTCTATAAAAGCAATGAATAAGTGATAAATTATTTATTATTTTTCTGTTCCTTTACAATGTGGTGATGGATTTGGATATACTGCAAGTTAGATTGGTCATGGGCCTAACCACTATTGTTGATCATAGCTTTCTCTTCTTGGCCAATAAGTAATTGTAAAAACTCTCTCTTTAGATTATGGCAATTAAACCTTGCAATATTTCTTTAGACCCTTTGGAAGGAGAGAAATTAATGCATTTTCAAAGGCAAATAAAAGTCACTTCCAAAGATTTTAAAAGAAATTGAGGTCTCAATTTTGGAAGTTATTTCTTCTCAAGTCAAAATGAGGAATGGTTTTCTCACAAGCTAGGATATGAGAATGATTTTAAAATGGATACTTATCGCTCTCTCCCCTATTAATGGGTCAATTGTAATCCTTGAGAAAAAAACAAGAAAGGGTAAATGTTCTTAGAACCCTCCATCTATATGATGGTATGAGCTAAATTTTGATGGGGCATTCATAGGTAATCTTGGGGCTTAAGGGGTTGGATGTATTATCTGAGATTATATCAGATATATAATCAGATCAATGTCCAAAAAACTTTTGGATGGCACCAACAATGAAGTAGAGGCACAAGCCCTTGTTAGTGGGATTAAACTCACAATTCAATGTGATATTATTAAGCTAATCATTGAAGGTGATTCATAGATTATCATATCTACATTCCAAAAAAAGGCTATCACTTCCTAGAAATTATGAAACATTCTATCAGGTATATGGGATAGATTGGTCATCTTAACTTCTATTGAATCAAATTAGTGTTATCATGAAGCTAATATGATAGTAAATCTCTTAGCAAACTATGGCATTGACCAAGTTAAATTAAACCACTTGGACAATGTGTGAGAGTCCTAGGAGGATTTCCCATCCCTTTCCCATATTGATTTGGGTCGATACTCAATTTTAATTTCCTTTTTGTATTGTTTTTATTATAAAAAATCTCACAAAGTGTAGGTTTTAGTAGTTAGTCTTTTTGGTGGAGCTATGGCAACTTTAGTGGTGAATTTAAAGGGTAGAGTAAAGCTTTGGCAAAATCATCCATCATTATCCCCCTTCATAATGACCATCATGAAGTGGTTGCATTCATAAATGTGTAGGATGAATATTTGATTAGCCTTAGTTGTGGTTTGTTCATGGCATGAATGTGTCAAGTTGTTTCCATTTTGGTTTATGATCACCCTAATTCCTTTTATTATAGCATCTTTATCATAAAATTGAATGGTGACTGCTAGTTTTTTGTTGGTTTTCCACTTAGCATTCTTCTTGGTTTATTCCAAGTTGTTGGTGTGAGTTGATGATCTTCGCATGGAATGGGAAATTAAAATCACTCACACCACCCATGTGTTTATGGTGGGAGCATTATTCACAAAATGGATTTCATATCAATTTCTTAAGCACATCTGAAAAACATCTTTTGGGTACCATCAAAGGAATTTCTTGAGCTTATCTCACTTGTTTTAGGGCAAAAAAATTTGGAACAAGGGGTTCATTACTGGGTAAATTTTTAGATGGTGGTGGTGTTCGCATCAAATATCATGGCTATAATTTCTAATTCTAAGGTGGTGGCTAATCTTGTGTCATTATACATAAAGTTGAAGCATCGCATTTGGTTGGTTGAAAAGATTATCAATCATGATCTAGACCCCCTCCCTAATTTATCATTCACATGCTTAGATGGTTTGGGCCTGATTCCAGTTTCTACCTTTTGTGTCTTGGAAACACACTTTATGATCCTCATGGGCTTTATGGAGGTCCTGCAAAAAAATTTAATCTCATCTAATCCCTTGGAAGGGTAATTCCTAACCTTACCACCCATATCATATTTAAAACTTCAGATTCTTGGGATTTCATAGTGGTGAGATACTCTCCATAATAAGGCGAGGGTATAAATAGTCAAGAAGCTATTGAAATTGGTGCTCAAGGTTTAGTAGAAGTACCCCAATGGTTCAATATTTTTAAAAAATTAAAGGCTTCTCAATGCAAATCTACTACCCTCAACATAATGACCTGTGAAGAAGGTTTTAGAGGTTTATTGAAGCAACACAAATGTGAGGTTTTTGGGGAAGTCATCGATAATGTTTTCAAGGGCAGGGAACTCACATTCATTAAGGATATGGATGATGAGACACAGGCATGTGTTTATCTTTAATGATTCACTTATCTATTATTTTTGGTTTTTATTTTGTTATATCTCATATGTTGGTAGTATGACAGGTGTTCTTTCTACCATCATGGTTGTTGTAATCCCCTAGTTTATTTTGGGATCTTTCTTGTGTGTTATGTTTTGCCTAATTATAGACTTTGTTGGTTTCTAGTTCATTGATCTGAGTAACAACTCAGGCAGCAATTCAGGTGATGGGTCCACTCCAATTGATGATAAAACTTTTGGGAGCCATAACTTTTGCACCCTAGCTCCAATTAACTCACCGTTTGAACCGTTAGAAAGCTAAGAATGACGAGAATATGGTGAGATGGCATGGATCTCTACTCAATAAAGTTTTACCCCCAAAAACCTAATGGAAGTGCCCCAAATTTCAATTTTAGTAGTGCAATCTAAAAATAGTAAGTTTCTAAAAATAGTAATTCCTTGAATTTGTATTGTTATAAATCATGGAAGTCAAACCAATTCATCTCCCTTGAGATTGGTGACCTTCCACATCCTCCCAACACCTTCAAAACATGTATCAATGAAGATGTAACCTAAAATGGAAATCAGACATCTCTTCTCAGAGATAAGCATATGTTTGGGTCTACAAATTTGATCAATAAAACATCTCTTAATAGAGATAGCATCATTTTAATTGTCTTGTTATTATTTTTTAAATTATCTTTGAACCAAAGATTTTTGAGTTTTGGATCAGTGGATTAATTACTTGGAATGGACTGTGATTTATGGAACTGTGTAGGGCTCAATTGTTCACCATTTTTGTCTAACCATCAGTCTATGGATGGAAGGCCATGAACTTCTTCAACTTGGTATCTATTTGATTATGTAGTTGTGTTGTTTGTATAGTCAAGGTTGCAACATCAACCCTTTTGGATTCTTATGGCTTGACCACCATGAGAACAAATTTATTGGCACGAATCAGAGAGATAGATGTAGAAGGTGGTACCTCTGGTACCCTGTAGCACCGTGTTCCAAGAGTGAGAGTAATCCTTCAAGTTCTTAATTCATAAATTCCATATCAATCATACATGAATGAATAATGAAAGAGTACATCACAAACATCTAGATTGACCACATCATATAAGACCTCATCTTGGAAAAGTTTTATTGCATATGATAAAAGACATTGGTGGGTGACACGGAGGTTTTTCCCTGGACTCAACCATCCAATACTATATGGTTTTGGATGAGGCTTCATGGATATATTTAGAATTTTCAAAACATTATTAGAGATTAAATGATTTTGACTTCCACTATCAAGAATGAAATGTAGAGGCTTACCTTTCACCCATAATTTAGAGTGTAACAAAATTTCCTTATCATCTAACCTCCCCTCATGAGTCTGTGATGAAGCAACAATGGCTTCAGGCTCAACTTCTATAATTTCTTCTTCAACCTCTTCGACTACAGGGTCTGTATGAGGTAGAGTAGTGGATTTTGAGGATTGTGACTTAGAAAGTTGGGACTTGATGGCTCAACATTGTTCTTTAGAGTGAGTCCTAGATTTGTGATAATCACACCACTTCTCAGTCTTTCCTTCCTTTTGCTTCCAATTTTGGCCTCGTGTTTGACCTTATTTGTCACTTTTCCATTTTGAAGGTGTGGGGAGGATGTGGAAGGTCACCAACCTCGAGGGAGATGAATTGGTTTGACTTCCATGATTTACGACAATACAAAATTTGAGGAATTACTATTTTTAGAAACTTACTATTTTAGACTGCACTACTAAAATTGAAATTTGGGGTAATTATATTGGATTTTTTGGGGTCAAACTTCATTGAGTTGATCTCCATGCCATCTCACTACATTATCCTCATTCTTATCTTTCCAACAGTTCAAATGGTGAGTCAATTGGAGCTACGGTGCAAAATTTATGGCTCCCAAAAGTTCCATCATCAATTGGAGTGGACGCTTCACTTGAATTATCACCTGAGTTTTTACTCAGATCATTCCTCTCTCCTTGAGAAGAAATGGTCTCCATTGCATCAATATTTTTCATCAAGTGTGGTAGTTGTACTTTGAATTGATTCTCAATGCATACTTGGAATGGACTGTGATTTATGGAACTGTGTAGGGCTTGATTGTTCACCATTTCTATATGACCATCAGTCTATGGATAGAAGGCTATGAACTTCTTTACTTCGGTATCTATTTAATTCTATTATTGTGTTTTTTGTGTAGTCAGGGATGTAAAATCGGCTCTTTTGGATTCTTGTGGCTTGACCACCATGAGAACAAATTTCTTGGCATTAATCAGAGAGATAGATGTAGAAGGTGGTACCTCTAGTACCTTATAGTGCCATGTTCCAAGAGTGAGAGTAATCCTTTGAGTTCTTGATTCATAGATGCCATGTAGATCATACATGAATGTCTGACCAAAGAGTATATCATAAATAGCTAGATTGACCACATCACATAAGACCTCATCTTGGAAAGGTTTTATTGCATATGAGAGAAGACATTGGTGAAAAACACAAGGTTCTCAAATACCATGGTGGAATACAATGGTACATATGGGGAGAAATGGAACTCTTTAATTTGGAAACCCTTGGTGAAGCATACAAGTTCATAGTAAAGATTGAGTAGAAGCATGGAAGAATGAATACAAAGAGTCAGCCTTCAAAATGGAAAAGTGACTAAGAAGGTCAAACATGAGGCCAAAATTGGAAGCAAAAGGAAGAAAAGACTGAGAAGTGGTGTGATTATCACAAATCTGGAACTCACTCCAAAGAAGAATGTCAGGCCATCAAGTCCCTACTTTCTGAGTCACAATCCTCAACATCCACTTCTCTACCTCATACAGACCCTACAATCAAAGAGGTTGAAGAAGAGATTATAGATGTTGAGGATTGTGACTCAGAAAATAGGGACTTTATGGCTCGACATTCTTCTTTGGAGTGAGTTCCAGATTTGTGATAATCACACCACTTCCCAAACTTTCCTTCCTTTTGCTTCCAATTTTGGCCTCGTGTGTGACCTTACACGTCCTCCCCACACCTTCAAAACATGTATAAATAAAGATATAACCCGAAATGGAAATCAGACATCTCTTCTCAAAGATAACATTATTTGAATTGTCTTGTTATTGTTTCTTGAATTATCTTTCAACCAAAGCTTTTTGAGTTTTGGATCATTCATGCCTTTGTTGGTAGTATATTGTAAACTTTTAGTTTGGTTGGGATCCTTAAATATCCTAGTAATTATCTAAAAAAATAGGCTAAAGCATCCCAATCAAATAATAAAAAGAAAAATAAAAAGAGCACGATATAATAAATTCAATAATTTTCAAATGAAGGGTTTAAGATTTAAAAGTTTGGAAAGGGTCCTAGGTGTGCATATGGTATGTTGAGATATGTTTGAATCCCTCATAATCTAGCCTTTGGGCCCCTTGTAATTTTCACATTCAATATGAACATCAAATACATCTAAGAAAATGATTGATATCTAAACAATATGAATAAGCATATATATAATTATCAATGCAAATATGTCACAAAACTAAATCATAATACTTGGGTTACTCCAATATAATTAACTGTAATTCAAAAAATAAATCATCACATTATTTAACATCAATATACAGATAAAATATACATCCATTCAAGACAATCATCCTAAGTAATCATGCATATAATTAAAATCTTCTAAACTAGCTAATCAAGGTATATAATCATAATCCCATATAGTCTAATATATAACCGAGTCCACAAAATATATAAAAAAACATATTATATCAAATAATAATATGGTTGACCTAAATTGATACCTTTGATGACGTTGGATGCAAGTGGAGGAGCGAGGGTCGACGACCCTGGTGGGGCATGGAGCAAGGAGCGAACTGTGAGTGAGGCGTCTGCGAAGGGGAAGGAGCTGGTTTATTCCAGCGATCAGATCAGGATCAACAAGGTCAATGGATGTCTTCCACGGTCCCAAGATAGGCCTATTCTGGTAATCCCTCTGGAGACAGTGAAGGAGGATGTTGAATACCTAGCAGCTCATGCATTAATCTACAAGTTTTTAGGAATCCAAATTTCCTTGTCAGCCCTGGAGGCCTAGATCTGTCGAACCTGGCAGGTTGAGGGGGAACTAGATATTATGTTAGCTAGAAATAGTTATTTTATGGTGAATTTCTCCTCTGTATTTGACTAGAATTAGATCTTTGAGGGAGGACCCTACTTCTATGATCGTGTTGGCCTATTTCTCAAACCCTGGCATGTAGGTTTCAATTCGACAGAGGATCTTCTAGCTAGAGTACCAGTTTGGGTGCACCTTCCAAGACTTCCTCTAAAATTTTGGAGGGAGGATATCTTGAGGCAAATAGCAGCTATGCTAGGAACACCAACTGCTATAGCGCATCAATCCTTGGACAAAAAGCTCATCTCTTATGCCCGTGTCTATGTAGAGATTGACCTAAACAACCCGCTGCCAGACTCTATGGAAATATGCTTGGGATCCTCATCCTGGGTACAACAGATTGTATATGAATCGATTACTTTTTGGTGTAGAATTTGTCATGAATATGGACATTTACACTGTCAGTGTCTACAAGCAGCCAGAGATAATGGAAGTTTTGCTAATAGTGCCAATGACTCAGGCCAACCAGGCCATTCAAAACCTGGAAATGTCAAGCAGGGCATCGCCACAAAGGGGAATGCCCACATAAATTTTGGTAACATGGTGTGTGGGCCAGCTATTTTTAATGGCCCTAAAAAAGGTGGATTCACCCAAGTTAGACGCCGTATGAAGGGACGTGGGCAGAAGCATACGAATTTGGATCGGCAAGTGGAGATGGGTTTCAACCATTTTGAGACTTTAGAGAGTATGGCCATTGAGGATGGCATTCCTTTGAATGAGCAGGGGGGTCCTACAGACTGTGAGGGGATAGGACCTCTCCTTACTGATTCTCATGATATGGTGATCCAACCGACTAGTGAGGCTCCCCTTATGCCGAAAGAGGGGACCCTACGAGCAGTCTCAACCCAGCAAGACAAGGACATCAAATGGGCAGACTTGGTTAAAGATGTTGAGGCTTCCAGGAGAGATAAGGCTTCGTCATCTATGTTAGGCTTATTGCAGAGGCCATTCAAGAAAGTGTCCTTCACCACACCTGATAGAGTGGGACGCAAGAAGGACAAAGACAAACTCAAACTCACAGGGGACTTATTGGTAGAGTCAGGGGTGGTCAAGACCTTGGATGAGCATTTCCCTCTCTCTACCCAATGATAGTGTTGTCTTGGAATGTAAGGGGTTTAAATATCACCCCAAGACAAAAATCTATGCGTAGGTTGGTTGTTGATCACTCTCTTGATATTCTCTGTGTCGAGGAGACTAAGCTTTCTATGGATGCTATGTTCAGTTGTTTGCCTAAATTTTGGGTCTATGGACAATGCCAGTGTGTAGGCACTTTAGGAAGTGCTGGTGGTGTGGCCATCTGTTGGGACCCTGGGAAGGTCATGCCACTCCAGTGGCTGGCTAGCTCCTCAGCTCTATCCATGGTTGCCTCCTCTCTAGACATTGGGGAGATGATTTTGGTTACCATAGTTTATGCTCCCATGGATATCTTGGGGCAGCTTAAGTTATGGGAACATGTACAGTAGATTAGGAGCTGTCATCCCTTCCTACCTTGGATCATGGCTGGTGACTATAACGTTGTGCTCTGTCTTGAGGAGAAGAGGGGTGGGATAGCACGTCTAAGGCCCCACAGCTAATCTTCTCTGACTAAATATGGACCTCCTCCACCTGTCATATGTCAAACCTCTCAACGGTCTCTTCACCTGGAACAATAGAAGGTCAGGTAAGGATGTTATCTCTGAACGCCTTGATAGGTTCCTTATTTCATGCTTTTGGAAATCTAGCACAATTTCTCTGGCTTCTAAAATTCTAGATTGGTGAGAGTCCGACCACTGGCCCATTATGCTCACGACCAGGCAAATAGTGGGCCCCAAGAAACCTCCTTTTAAGTTTTAGCTAATGTGGCTCTGGGATCCATCACTCCATGGATTGATGACGCATTGGTGGAGATAGGGGGGACCTGAATATGGCACAGCTATGTTCACTTTCACCAAGAAATTGCAGTATGTGAAAAGGAAGCTACAAGATTAGAACTAAAATTGTTTTGGAAACCCCCATTATATGAAGAAAAGAGCTCAAGATCAGCTAGACTCACTTACCAGACAGATTCGAGACCTTGGACTTTCAGAAGATCTCTGCAGGGCAGAATTTCAAGCTGTAAATGAACTGGCTGAGTGGGAACTTCGGGAAGAAATCTTCTGGAAATAGAAAGCCCAAATTGATTGGCTCCAGGAGGGAGACAAGAATACAGCCTTCTTCCACAAGTTGGTTTAGGTGCGGTGAAACAGGAACTACATTACCTCCCTTGTTACTCCAGATGGAACTTCTTTATCGTCTTCCCATGACATATCCCAAGAGGCTATCCATTTCTATTCGGTGCTGTTATCTGGCAATGCACCTCCTACTGAAAGGGAGCTTAACACTATTTTGGCAAGCATTTCTTCTGTTGTTACTCCAGGTATGAATGAGGCACTATTGAGGCCGATAGGTGTGGAGGAAGTGGAGAAAGTTGTTTTCAGCATGCGTAGAGGTAAAGCTCCAGGGACAGATGGCTTCCCAGTGAAATTTTTTCAAGATTTTTGGGAAATTATTAGTCAGGATCTCTTGGATGTGGTGTTGGAATCATTCTCCAGCAAAGAGATGCTCAGGGTGTTTAATGTTACCTTCCTAGTGCTAATTCTGAAGAAGGAACAGGCTAATCAATTAGACCTTTTTAGGCCCATCGCACTTTATAATGTGATATACAAGATAATTACCAAGCTTATTGCAGAGTGGCTTAAAGTGTGTCTCCCAGTAGTCATCTTAGAAGAACAAGGGGGCTTTGTAGCTAGAAAACAAATTCTGGATGGGGTGGTGATTGCATCCAAAGCAGTTCACTCCATGAGTACGTCTCGAGAGTGGGCCATGTTTATTAAGCTTGATTTAACCAAGGCATATGATAGAGCCAATTGGGATTTCTTAAAAAAAATCCTTTTGGCTTTTAGATTTAGTCAGACATGGGTTAGCTAGGTGCTAAGTTGTGTGACTACGCTGTCCTTTTCAGTTCTCATCAACGGGGAGCCATCTAGACTATTTGGGGCATCTAGAGGCCTTCGCCAAGGTGATCCACTCTCACCTTATCTATTTATTATTCTCGTGGAGGGGCTGGGCCATCTTATTAAGTCTAGGGTGTCTCAGAACCTTGTGCATGGATGGTAGTGGGGGAATGGGCTAACCAAGCTGACTCATCTCCAATTTGTTGATGATACAATCCTGGTAGGCAAGGCCCGAGTTAGGGAAGTAGAAGCTTTCCAGATTACCCTAGATATTTATTAGGCAGCTTCAAGTCAAAAAATTAATGAGCACAAATCTTCCATCTATTTTTTTAACACTCTAGATTCCATCTAGCAGCGGATTACTACTACTCTGAGGTTCCAGACCCAATTTTTCTCGGTAACTTACTTGGGGATTCCCTTAGTGGTGGGAAGATAGCCTAGGCTATTTTGGTAGAATGTGCTTGATAAACTTAAGCATACAATTAATCATTGGTCCCACAGATGGCTCTCTACTACTGGCAGGGTGACTCTCTTGTAATCTGTGATTCAGGCTTTGCCCATATACTGCATTATGGTTTAGGCTGCTCTGAAATACTTTCTTAAAGAATTTGATGCTTTATCCAAGAAATTCCTTTGGAGTTCCAATCTACAGAACTCCAAATGGAGCCTCCTCAGTTGGAACACTATGTGTCAGCCAAAGAGGGAGGGAGGCCTCGGGTTGCGTTCTACTATTTTGTCTAGTCAAGCTTTGGTAGCCAAGCTTTATTGGCACTGGTGCACCAATCAATCCCACCTTTGGGCCCATATTATTTCTTTTAAGTATTATCTGGGAGTTGCTCTATCTGATATTCCCAGGCTCCCTGTGGAGGGAAGTGGATCTATGGTGTGGAACACCCTCAAGCTTAGAGCTCACCTGGTGTAGCGTAGTCTTTTTTGGATTTGCAACAGCAGTAGAGAGACGCTCTTTTGGGAAGACTCCTAGGATGGTGCTCCTCCCCTCCTTTCCTCCTATCTGCATTTGTAGGCTCTATGTGATTCCTTTTTGGCAGAAGGATGGGACACTATTGAACACTATAAAGAAGCTTTTCACCTAGGCACGTTTGTTGGATTCTGGTGGAAGAACTCTTCTGAGTGGCCGCCTAGAGGGGCTGAAGAGGACCAAAGAGAGTTAGCTCAGATTCTTGCATCTAGACGTTGTAGTTCATTGCAAGGGAGGGACACCCTGTCCTGGGGAGAAACCTCCACTGGCCAATACTCTATATCTGTGGGCTACCTGGAGCTATCAAAGCAATGTTTTGGTGAAGTTGATTTTTGTTGGGGCAAGAAAATTTGGAGCTCCCTATCCTAGCCAAAATGTAACTTTTTCCTATGGACTCTCACTTATAATCGATGCCTGACATGGGCGAATTTGTGCAATAGAGGATTCATGGGCCGTCTATATGCATGTTGTGTCGCAGCAGTGAGGAGAGTGGCCGCCATCTGTTCTTCCAATGTGAGTTTGCTAAGAAGATATGGCACCTGTGGTGGAAGGTCTGGGGCATCTCCTGTTGGCATGTTTCTTCATTGGTTGAATTTTGGGAATGCCTTGGATTTCCTCCTTCCAAGGCGTCTATCCTGTAAACTACCTGGACAATTGGGCCGACCTTCATTCTTTGGAACCTATGGATAGAAAGGAATAGAAGGCTCTTCCAAGACGTCAGAATTGAGCTCAGGGCTGTATGGATGAAAATTCTCAATGCTCTGCAAGAGACCATCCAGGCCAAGTGTTACAGTGATGCAGACTTGACTCCTGAAGATACTGTGATTTATGCCCAATTCTCCCCTATTCTACCTACCACATCCTCCTTCACTCTTCCCACGCATCCCAGGAGAGGGCCCAAGTAGCAGGCGCGATTGATTGAACGTGGGGGACGCTGGACGCCGCCTGAGGAAGGGATCCTCAAGGTCAATACTGATGGATCCTCAAGAGGGAATCCAGGTGATGCTGGAATCGGAGGTATTGGGCAAAATAATGCTGCGGAAATTTGTTTCATGTTTTCTATTCATAAGGGCCAGCATACAAATAATCTCATGGAGGCCATGGCTATCCTTGAGGCAGTGCAAATGTGTTGTCAACATGGTTGGAGTAGCATTATCTATGAATCGAATTCACAAGTGGTGGTTAACATGCTAAGAAAATGGGTGTTTGACAATGTGGACTGGCAGTTGGCTAGGGTAGTTCAGCAAATACTTCAGCTAAGGTCTACCTTTGAGTTGATTTCCTTCAAACACATTCCCCAAGAATGAAATGGAGTTGCGGATGTCCTAGCTAAATGGGCCTCTGAGTTTGGGCCGCAATGGCTTATTCATGATCACAAGATGCTCCCGTCGAGTTTGTCCCTTAAGCTGACTCAACTTGTTGAGCAGGATATTGCCTTGTAATTTCCCCATTTTTGGGTCTTTATTAATAAATTTTTACCCCTTGTAGTTAAAAAATAATAATAATAATACAATCATGATAACGTCAAGTATTTCACCTCAAAATATTTAAACAAATAAAGAGTCATGACATATGATCAAGATGACAGGGTACAAAAGTTTGAATTAAGGGGTATTATATTCTCTCCCTCTTATAAAAACATCATCCTCGATGTGCAACTCAAACTGACAAGTGCAACATTAATTATAAAGTTGTGTTTTTGAATTAACCTAGTTTTGATTATAGATTTTTTTTTTAAATGTTTTTATGCTAGTTAAATGCTTAACCAAGTTTTCTCTTATTCAAGTCTTAGAAGTATGCGCATCTTTTGATATTGTAAAATTTTATTCTCTTACACTTATGAATGTTTTTTTTAAATCAATAATTAGGATTAATTTTCTTTAGATAGTGTCTATAGTGTCAATTTTCCATACTATCATCCACTCTATCTCAAATCAACTGAAACTAAAAGATATTTTGTCATTGTATAATTATTATAATTAGTAGGTACATAAATTATATTGTCATGTCATGAATCATAGTGATAAATCTAAACACCATTTCATAGATAAAGTATAATGTGATGATATAAAAATAATCCACATCAAGACACAACCACATAGAACAATAATAAGTCACATTGAATGATGTTGAGGTATTCTACCACACTAAATTGTATCGAAGGAAATAAACATATGCATAAATGACCAAGTAATCCTTTCAAACTAAACCATCTACTTAAGCCTCCCAAATGAGTATCATATCTCCAAGCAAGGACCATATATATGTAAAACCACCACATCTAGTGGGGTGATAAGGATGGTATCATGAATATGCATGAAAAATTCCCATCATAACCCACTAGCTTTATTCTAAGCTATTTCTCCTTCCAAACCATGCCACAAGCATAACGTTATGCACATATGAACCCATGTGAAACTAGCACTAGAAATCATCAATTTTTTCTTTTTAAAAATAAATAAATTGATCATGTAAAAGTAAAATCAATAAAATGAGACCAAGTGGCCCAAAAAAACTCAATTTTAAAAATCAACAACAATCTTCATGATTGTTCAATTGATTAAAATTCTCAAAGATAAGAAAAATAGTACTAGTTTCAATTCAAGTTAAAATAAGGTGTTAAAACAAATTTAAATTCAATTCAATAAAACATAAGTGAAAATAGATCACATTACAAATACTATGTGACTTAACAAGTCACCCGAAGGGAGAAATAATAAGGTAAGAGGGCTTCTAGTGGTCCACTAACCATCACAAAGAATCGAACTACACCATTGGGCTTAGGGATCTGGTCTACCTACTATTACCAATATGAAGATAGTCCACTAGCCATCTGGAAAATCCAAATACATCATCGACATAGGACATGATCCACCATAACATGTATCAATTGATATAGATGAGTGAGAAGGTCAACAATAACTCCTACAAATGATATCCCAGTGCGCTTCAAGTACCAAATGTAGGTCTATTAGCTTGCATCTATGACTGTCATATAACCAATCTATTGACAAATAACATAGTTACTAGATAATAACCATTTTAAAACATAGTAATCTAAAATTATACAACTAAAGTACTGCCAAGGGGATTTTTTTAATTTATATGTATGAATGATGCTCACTAACAACTTTCAACTTTCATAATTATATGAATTATTGATAGATCCATGTAATCATCTCAAGAATAGAATAGTGTATCAATTATATTAATCATTAATTTATACTCTAAAAGACTTGATCTTCACCATTCCTAACCAAGGTGTAGTAAGATGAAGGAAACAAGGTTCTAAAAACCTTGACATGTGCATCTAATATGTTATTACATGTTACTTATCACAACACATACTATCACTGACCATCTCAAATTATATATTATGTTTCATGTTTGTTGTGAAATGTAACAAAACCAAATATCTTGATTTCCATAATTTCCATACTAACGTCACTTCTTGAGAATACCCATGTCGAAACCAAGATCTTTCTGGCTAGATAACCAAGGTAGTCTACGTTATAATCTTTGATCATCTTTGAAGTAACTACCAACTATGGGGTATATAAAAAATAGGTTATAAGTTCTTATTTGATTCAATAATTATGCTTTTAATATTTTTAGAAACTTATCGAGTAAGTTGGCCTTATTAGACATATCACTAAAAAAGAAATGTCATCAATGAGTCCATCTTAGGAGACAATTTTGTTCTTACGTTGGTGGGTGTGAATTAGACTAAGTTATATAATTTCCACTAAAATTTTCACTAGAAATGGAATCATCCTTAGTCTCAATCAAGATTAATAAATTTAGGAACCATTATTAACTGTTATAAAATTTGTCAACATAGGTTTACTCAATACATTTCAAAGGACTAGTGATGACTCTACAAGCCATAAGATCTACTTGGAATAACATTCATACAAATCATTAATATCATCTAAAGTTTCAAAACACAGCTTCATTAAAAAAAATGAAAAGTTACCAACTAAGAACTAAGAATAAGTACCTAATATCTTATTAAACATTGATTTTTTCACAATTCTAAGAGATAGAACTAGGCTACCTATTTAGTAACATTCCATCAATTTTATAAATATATAATATAACCATTATCACTATCTTTATCTTAATAGAGCAATGTTATTTAAAAGATCATAAGTAACTAAGTTGTATGCATGTTTGAGCTTATATCATAAAGATGAATCATTTAAATAAATATACCAACACTTCATGGCTCATCTAAATTATGAACATGTAATAAAAATCTTGTAAATATTACAAGATTACTTATACAAATAAATAACCATTATATTCATTATTTATTACTCCATATTAAAATATCATAATTTTAGAATAACTAATTTAATAGATAATTCATTCTTATTACAAGTACTCACATCTATAAAATGTTGTCAATCATCAATATTCATAAATCATGTTAATAAAAGGTAATTTTTCAAACTCTAACCTCAACATTCATGACGAAGTTAATAAGCCAATTCTAAACATGTGAACTTTTAATTCTCAACCAAAGGTAAACAAATAGTTTGAATGTCATCAACCAAATCAAGGCACATCTAGAAACTTTTACAACAATTCATATATTCTCATCATAATAAATAAGAGTAAAATCTCCCCATGGAAATGCATTCAAATCATGTAGCTAAAGTTTATTGAAATTAAAACTTCTACTCCATCTTTAGAACAGGGTTAATCATATACACTATAATACTAAGAAAGTATTTTATGATAAATATACCTCAAAAGTAAATATATAAGAAAATCACGGTTGTAACATCATTAATATGCAATCTTATATAAGTAAACATATTACACAGTAGATATTATATGAAACTTTAATTTGGAGTATAGACTTGTCTAAGAAATTCTCAAATCTAAAGTCAAAGAAAATTTACCCACGCACCAACAACATGGTCACATAGCTCAAATTAAGATCTCATTTCTATCTAAATGCAAATGGGTAATAAATACAGTAAGAGTAAAATCATCCAAGTTTTTATCTAAAATAAACTTAAGTGTAGATGATAAGTTTCACAATTTTATAAACAAATACCATGTGTAATTCTTAAAGCCTCTGGTGTTGAACCCGAACTCTAATATTAAAATATAACGTCTAAAAATTTCACTTAAATAAAACCCATAAAAATATTAACAATTAAATTTTAAAAAAAACTATTAAAACTACATTATTTGTATATCGAAAATCTAATTACCTTAAAATATCTCACTAAACAATTAATAAATGTTATTTTAAAATACTTTGAATAAATATATAATAGTCAAATATATTTTAATACACCTTAATATAGTCTAAACGAAAATATTAACTTTTTAAGTTAATTAAATTTATATAATTTAATTTTAAATTATTTTTTTAATAAAGTTTTCTCATTAAAAAAAAAAATTAAAAAGTTGAAAAAGAGCCATATGATTCAATTAAAAAGACCTAATTGTATTAAACTCAAACTAAAAAAATCTAATTTACTGACTTATTAATTATTATAATAATTTTATTTAAAATAATTTTATTAAATAATATTTTTAATATAATATATTAAATGAAAAAATTAAATAAACTTATACTAAAAAGATTAATTAATTAATCATTTAATTCCATTCAAAAAGTTATAAGTAAATATAAACTTTTAAAAGTCCCATGTGGAGGATTTAATCTGGACTCTTGAATGAAATAGATTGAAGCCCTTAAATTTAGGTTTTATAAGGTTCCCTGAAATTACAAAGGTTACCCGTTCAAACTATGGAAGGGGAAAATTCAAAAGGAATAATAATTCATATCACCTATTTTTTCTAAGTGTTTGTATATATATATATATATATATATAATAATGTCACTTGATTCTTATTAATTATTATATTTTTGTTAATAAATATTTTGAGTATATATTTAACTTTTTTAAGTTTATATTTTGAATTTATAAATTCATAATATATAAATTTATTTTTAAAAATAATTAATGGTTTTCTTTTATTTTTTGAGATGAAGATCATAATAAATTTTCATAAATAATTTATATAAACTAACCGTATATTTTATATATTCAAATATATATAATTTAATATTTAACATATTATATATATATATATATATATTTTAAATGTATAGTAGGTCGGCAACCGCGAGCCTTATCAAACTGCAGTCATGACTTAACTTTATATATAAAGTTAATATATATGAGGTAAATATATATAAAAGGTATATATTAATATATAATATTATTTTATAATTTAGAGATTAACTTTATATATATAGAGTAAATATATTAATATATAATATTATATAAACTATTTTGTTTTTATGCTTTTTTTATTTTATATATACAAATACATATATTTTATTATTATAAAATTATTTCTTTTAAAAAAATTGAAAACAAATATATACATAAATATATATTTTACATGAAACAATTATATTTATTTATTGTTTTATTTTTTTTAATTTATAGATTAAATTTATATTTATATATCTATAAAAATTAAAGGTAAATATATTAATATATATGATATTAATATATAATATTATATAAACTATTTTATTTTTATACATTTTGCATTTTATATATATACAAATACATATATTTTCTTATTATAAAATTATTATTTTTTAAATTGAAAACAAATATATATGTATATATAAATATACATTTCACATGAGATAACTTTATTTATTTATTGTTTTATTTTAAATGTAGATGTATATATATAATTTAATGTAAAATATTATATATATCATTTTGTTTTCATATATATATATATATATATATTAAACAAATATTGTTATAATTTATAAATTTAATGTGGATATTTAAGTTTGAAAATTATCTTAACAAGTCCCTTGGTAATTACTTTTGATTATTTTATTTTTAAGTATAAGATAAATATTTAAGTAATGAGATGGTTCAAATTTCACAATTGTAAAAAATTAATTCTATTGATATGGTTGTATCAAGAAACTAACCTTGTATGTGGGAGGAGAAAGAGAAGAGTTAGGGTTTAATGAGTTCAAGGAATACAAATTAGTTTTTTCACAGAAGTTGACACCAGGAGAGAATGAAGATTAGAATGCCATCATAAAGAATGTTAGGCCCCCCCCGAAGACAATCTTTCAAGCAAATGGTGACAAGAGCAACACCATCATTATCAGAGACAAACCAATGCCCTGATGAGGCCAATAGGCAAAATGAAGCTAAAAGGTAAGACAAATGGACCTAAGAGGAAATGCACGTAGGTAACAGAGGAAAATTTGATTGTTATGCTGGATATGATAGAAATTAAAAAAATATAATTGGGTTATATGGTAGGAGCTTGATCTATAAATTCATGGGAGCCCAGTTAACACTGGAAGAGTTGAATGCATAGACTAAGAAGAATTGGAGGATGAATAGAGAATATGAATTGAGAACACGTGCCAAAGGATACTCAATTGGAATCTTTACAAATGAATCTAATTGAGATAAAGTCTTTAAAGGAAGACCATATTTCATCAGGAATGTTGGCCTGTTTCTAAAGCACTGAGACACAAAATCCAAACCAACAGAAGAGTTACCAACAACAGTACTAGTGTGGATCTAACTATATGCTCTCCCACATGAATTATGGTCAAGGTATGGTTTTGAAACCATTGCTTATATGATAGGTAGGCCAGTAGATGTTTATGAGTCACATCATGGAAAGGGTTTATCTAGCTATGCAAAGATATGTGTCGAATTAGATCTAACTAGACCATTGCCCAAGAATGTCAGGCTGAAGGCATGAGAGATGGAATGGATCTAATATATGGATTATAAAAGCATTCCTTTCAGGTGCAGAGGATGTCATGAATATGGACACCTAATCAAGGAATGCCCTACATTTTAAAAAAGTAATATTCCAGAGAAAGTATCAGAAGCTATGAGAAAGACTCATAGGGATTTTTAAAACCAAATAAAAAACATATTGTTATAAATAGGAGTAAAATGATTAAAAAATATGTTCCAAAGGAGAGTAAGGCTTCCAAGATAGAGGAATGAATATTAATTAAAGGACTAGAAATGATACCTAAAACACAGGGACAAGATAATCAGATAAAATAGGATGGGGAGGACATAACAATAGACTATGAGTTCAAAGAGGATATTGAAAATCTAATCAAAGAAGGGAATACAATCAAAGAAGAGAAACAAAATAAAAATGAGAAAAAAGGAATGCAATAAAAAGTAAAAGTACAAGGTGAAGGACAACAACACCTATAAAATTAGATAAGTATAGAGGAGGAGGATGAGACAAAAATAAAGAGAGGAAGTGAAGAGGATACAGTGGGAATCAGACAAACCCCAAACCTTAACCCCAAAATAAACTTTGGTAATAAAAGAAGAGGGAGACCTCGTAAGAACAAAAAGAGATAAGAGGAGGTGATGGAGGCCATAGGTGCAGGAACATAAAAACTAGTGGACAGTTTCTTGGTGAGCACCAAGCAAAGTGACCTTCCATAATGCAGATCATATAAATATAAGGGGGCTCAATGCCCCTTTCAAAAGGAGATAATTAAGATAACTAGTCAATCAATGCAATCATGATATTAAAATGCTTCAAGAAATAAAATTAGACAATCTTGAGAGAGTTAAAAAGATTTTATCAGACAATTACATAATGGAAATAGTAGGAAACAATGCTAAAGGATCGGCAAGAAGAGGAATGGCCATTCTATGGGAATCTAATTTGACCAAGATTAAGGTATCATAGAATTAAAAGTAATTCATGGTATGTGATATGAAATGGCATAGGATAGGATTAAAATTTTCCCTGGTAAACATGTATGGATCACAAAATAAAGAGGATAAAGAATAGGCCTAGACACAGCTAGAAGAGCTCATCAACACTAGACAAGAGTATTTATGGTTAATAAGATGAGATTTTAACACATGCCTAGACTCGATAGAAAATAAGGGGGTATCATGAGGGACAAAGATCAAAGCAGCTTCCAAAATTTCTTAAATAGATCAAATCTATGGGATATAAAAATAAATCAATGATGGTTTAAATGGAACAACACGAGAAGGGGAAGGGAGTTAATATTGGAAAGTCTAGATCATTTCTTAACCAAAATAAATTGGCTAAACCAAAAGCATATTTTGGAAACATAAGTGATAAAATTAGTTTGTTCATATCACTGTCTAATAGCCTTAAAGTCAATTCCAGAGACGCGACCTAGAAAATCTCCATTCAAGTTTGAAACTATGTGGATGGAGCATCTTGACTTTGATAATTTTGTTACCCAACAATAGACTTCCTCAATTCAAAGTAAAGGGACAAAAATGTTTGTTTTTTTTACAAAAACTTAGGGAACTAAAGAGATGGAATCAAAACTCTTTCAGGAATATCTTTCAAAAAAAGAATAAATTCTGAGGAAAAGTAGTGATATTCAAGGTCTAAAAATGGAAGGGCATGAGTTGAAATAATTACTTAAAGAAGAGGAGGAAATGGCCAGAAAACTGGAAGAGGTTTATAGAAAAGAGGATATATATTAGAAGTAGAAGTCCAAGATCAGATGGTCAAAAGAGGGAGATAAAAATGCAAAGTTCTTTCATCTATCATGTAGAAGCAAAAGATAAAATAACTACATTAAAAAGATGGAGTCCCTAGAAGGAAACAACATTAAAGAAGTAGAAGAGATAAAGGAATACTTGGTCAAATACTAGGAGGGAGTACTAAATAAGGAGGAAGGGGAAAACAAGGAAGAATAGGAAGAGTTAATGAGACATATCCCCAATAAGATAACCTAATCTGATAATAGAATCGTAACGGAGGATAACTCACTGGAAGAGGTTAAGAGGGCAATCTTTAAAATGGAAAGGGATCACTCACCTAGACCAGATGGTTTTTTAGCTATGTTCTTTTAGCACTTCTAATATCTCATAAGAGAAGAGGTTAGGGAAGTGGTCTAAGAATCAAAGGAATCCAAAAAGAATGATAAAAGCTTTTAACTCCATTTTCTTGGTGCTTATACCCAAAAAATAAGATAGTAGAACACCTAAATATTTTAAACCAATATCCCTTTGTAATACCATTTATAATATAATCTCGAACATTATAGTGAATAGGTTACAATACCTCCTCCCAAAAATCATATCAGAGGAACAATGGGGGGTTTGTAAAATGAAAAGAAAATTTTGATGGAATAGTGATAGCACACGAGATAATTTGTTGACCATATACAATCAAAAGGAAATGTATATTGATAAAACTCAATGTAGCTAAGGCTTAGGATAAAGTTGACTAGACTTTTTTGGAAAAGATACTCTCAAAGTTTGGCTTCAAGGAATATTGGAGAAGATGGATACAAAGTTATTATATAATTGCCAAGTTCTTGGTAATAATAAATGGATGTCCAAAGGGATTTTTATCATCAACCAGGAGCTTTATGCAAGTAAATATTTTATCTATGTATCTATTTATCATCATGATAGAAGCCTTAGGAATGAAGATAAGATAATTCAAAGAGAAAGGTAAGATAAAGGATACATGCAACAACAGAAGAAATTACCCACACTCACCTATAGTTTGTGGATGATACAATGTTATTTGTGTTGCCTAGACTTCAATAAATTAGATCCATAAAGGATCTATTTTTAAGTTATGAAAGGGACTTAGGTCAATCCATTAATAAAATTAAATCATTTTTTTCACAAATGTCTCTCAAAATACACAAATTTTTTTGTCAAGAATCTTAGGATTTAAAGCAGCCACATTTTCAGATAACTACCTGGGTTTTTGACAGTCAAAGGGAAAGGGGATAAGAATCTCTGGTGGACTATCCTAAAAAAATATGAAGACTAAGTTGATCAACTAGAAAGGTAAATATTTTGCTTATGCAAGTAGGATAACCCTTATGAAGTGTGTGTTGTATACCACCACCAATTACTAGTTCTCTCTAGTAAAGATGCCCAAATAAACTCTGACAAATATGAATAGGATTATCAAAAGCTTTATGCGGTAAGGAATAGGAGGAAAGGCCAAGATACATCTTTTGGCTTGGGAAAAGATATGAAATCCATTATCCCAAGGGGGTATGAATAAAAAATCTCTAGAAGATAAACTTGCCACTATTTGAAAAGCTTGTTTGGAGATCAAGAACAAGATGACAAAGCTTGTTAGGAGATCAAGAATGAGATGGAATGAGAAATTGAGTTACTTAGGGAAAAATATATAGATGAATGGAACCAAAATAGAATGTTTACTGATCAGGATATTTTGAATGTCTCCCCTATATGGAATAGCATGAAGGAGGCTAGATAAATTATCTTGAAAGGCTTAATTTAACAAGTCAACAATGAAGAAAATACTGAGTTTGGGGAGGACTGTTGGGTGATAGATAGACTACTTAAAATGGACCCTATATTTATAGAAATCAAATAAGAAATTATTAGACAATGGGGGAGTAAAGTGAAAGAGTATTGTGAAGAAAAAATAGTTTCAAGGCTCAGAATGGTTACTTTAAAATGCTTTTAGAATAGGGATGGAACCCAAAATGAAGCACAAAAGGACCTAAACAAAATATTGAGAGGATTTAGGATTCCATGGAACCCAAAACCAAATAAGATCAAATATAATAGGAAAGGATCATGGGAATACTCTATCGAAGAAGGTTATAAAACTTAGGAGGACATGCAAAGGGACATAATCACTTTGGTTTGGATAAGTATACGGAAGTCAAAATCCTAACCTAAAATTAAAACCTTTTTATGGTTGAAAATGCATGGGAAGATCTTGTTATGAGAGAATTTGAAAAGGAGAGGGATCCAAGTCCCAAAAAAATATGTCTTCTGTCCAAATAGCGAATAAAATTTGAACCACCTCTTGATACACTAAAACTTTACGTCTAACTTGTGGATCATTTTTTTAGAAAATTTTAACCTGAGTTGGAGTACATGTAATAAAATACATAATCAATTGAAGCCTTGACATTAGAATAAGAAACTAAATATTTTAAATGATATTTAGAACATGGGTCCAAGTTTTATAACATGGAAAATATGGTTGGAAAGGAACAAATGTATTTTCAAGGTAGAGACAAGAAACAAATCAAGTAAGGAAATATCGAAGGAAATGGAAACCAAAATTGTGCAGGTCATCATAGTAACTAAACAAACAAAAAATAAGGAAGTAAATTTGGAGGAAGTCAAAATATTCAATAACTAGGGGGGATCCAAGAAAATTTATGAATCTATGCAACCAAGTGAAATTAAAAGAGAAAACATGTAAGGGAAAAAGTGAAATGTCTTCCTCCAGAGTAGGACTGGCATAAGGTCAATTTTAATGGTGCATCAAAATAAAACCCAGGTCAGTTAAGGGTAGTAGCTATAATAAAAAACCACCTAGGGAAGGTGAGAGCCTTTAAAGTGGTTTCAAATAAAATTAATATGAATAATGTAGTTGAAGTGGAAGGCCTAATTTTGGGCTTGAATATGGCTCTAGAAGAAAAAATCACAATCTTATAAATGGAGGGTAATTCATTAATCATCATCAACTCATTGGATAATAAAAGTATTAATTTAAACTGACATCTATGAGGAGTGATGGAGGAGGCAAGCCACTTGAGAAATAAATTTAAGGAAATAAAAATAAGCCATACACTATGGGAATGCCATAATGCAGTGGATTCGCTCCCAAATTATGGGATAAAAAATAGAAGACAAGATAAAAAGGGAGTATGAGGAATTCAATGGAAGAAAAATAAATGATGGAATTAAAGGAAATTATTTGTAAATAATGCCATAATTAAGAGGGAAAAGTATAGACAAGAGGAAGGAAATAGACAAAAATAAATTTGGCACTAATATGCAAGAATGGAATGTCGAATTACAAAAATATGGATAGTAGGCATGATACAAATTGAGGCATGTAGGAATGATATCAATTGGTTGGTGTAATGTGGATCAAGAATTGTAACTACAAAACTTTTTAAAAAACTTTACAAAAATAAAACTATGATCTAGCAGTCTCTACATATGTCGAGCAAGGAAAAATCTAGAAAGTAAGGAAAGTAAGATAATGGAAAGAAAGAATGGAAACTTATCTTAAGGGATGCCACTTTCCATAGAAGAAAATCAAGATAGAAGAGAAGATGTAAGAGGGGGAGATTAAATAGAGGTTCACATAGGAAAGGAATAGAATAAATATTCTAGATCGTAGCAAAATTGGTGCAATGGTGGGAAACTAGATTGGAACTAATTATGGCACTTCTCCAAGTGATAAGGCCATTGTTGAAAAATTTTATAAATGTTATATAAAAAATAATAGTTGTAACAGAACAAAC
Source organism: Torreya grandis (assembly GCA_037957365.1). Classification (NCBI taxonomy): domain Eukaryota; kingdom Viridiplantae; phylum Streptophyta; class Pinopsida; order Cupressales; family Taxaceae; genus Torreya; species Torreya grandis. The sequence continues at coordinate 5,174,000 of JARHVA010000318.1, read as the reverse complement.
AGTTCATGAGATTGTGCAAAAACATAATGGTGTAAGAGATGATCAGATACATGCATAAAATGTTGATGATAATAGAGAAAGGGAAGCTAAGGATAACCCCCCACATAGACCAAGACATGTAGGAGAGATCTGGGAAAGCTGAATAAAGACAAACTATTGGTGTAACAAAAAATCAAAGGCACCCAAGATAATTAAGAGATTCAAAATTAATCAGATAGATACATTTGAATAAGAGGGTGAAAGGGAAACAAGCCAGAAAAGTTGGCACTTTTATGCCACCTTTCAAGAAGTAAGGAGATGGATTAGAAAGAGTGGGCAGCCAAATGAATCTTTGGATAAAGGCAAACAAAAAATAAATGTAGTAAAAAATGGAGGGGGTTAGATAATGGCAAGGAAAAGGTAGGAATGACCCAAGAAGGAATTTTGAAGAGGCAATTTTCCATTAAGATAGAGAAATCATAGTAAAATAAGGGTCAGGATTATGGGGAATAAATGCTCCCCAATAGGACAAGATTTGAAATGGAAGCTATAATAATGAATAATACCAAATACCTAGTAATGGGGATTTATGCAATTAAGGAGGTAGTGAAAAACATCAAAACCCTAGTGGCCAAATGGAATAATCAAAATCTAGAACAACAGAAAGATTTGGAGGACTGAGCAAGGAGGTTCATGGAATTTTTTATGGCTCACTTCAACTTGATATAAACCATAAATGATAATCTAATCCATATAAATAATTTCATGGAAAATAGTGGATAGGAATGGAGAGTGCACACATAGATTTTGACAAAGATTTAAATAAACACAAATAAAATTGAGGGGGTGTAGAACACATTATCAAGCATTATTGAAGACATAATGAACATGAAATAACAATTACATCATTGGCATTGTGTATAGAATAACAATCATCAGACCAGTCATTAGATTCAGGAAGATGGGGAAGAGGAGGAATAATAAAGTATGATAACTAAGATCTAGAAAATAAGTTATGATAGAATACTTATCTTAATTGTGTTAAGTGAACTTGATGTATAAGGTCCTGATGTTTGGTTGTCATGTTTGTTTTTAAGATATTTTTAGTAATTTCATGAATAAAACTTTTATTTATCAAAATAAAAAATCACAACCACAAATATATTTTATACACTTTTATACTATGTTCTATATTACATAAAAGAATAGAGATCAGCTTATCCCATACATATTAATACATTTAAAAATATCGTTAACCAAAATAATTAAATTATCTTTCATTTCTCACTCAAAAATGTGTGTGTGTGTGTGTGTGTGTGTGTGTGTGTGTGTGTGTGTGTGTGTGTGTGTGTGTGTGTGTGTGTGTGTGTGTGTGTGTGTAGATTGTAATAAAAAAATTAATCTATAGGGTTTTATAATACCTATTCATAACATAAATCACTCTTATTATTAATATAACTTTCAGTCAAAATAAGTGTATTAATGAAAATAAATAAGTGTACAATTCAAAACTTTAACTACTTGTTATAAGCTAAGAATAATTTTTTAAAACAATTTTTTCATACGTAATATACAACTAAATACTTATTTCCTTATTTAAATAAAAGAAATGAATGATTTCTCTTCAAAACAATCATTTGATATACACTTTGAAGAAGGTAGAGGAACATGCACACTTGAGAACTATCTACATATTTTGATCACATGGAGATAATGTAAACTCATACGACAATCAAATGCATATTTAATTTAAGCAAACAACTCCCTAACTTGTATGCCATAACAATGACTTATTTGCCATAACATTAATCATAAGATTAACTCTAACTAAAATGAATGCAATGTGTAATCACTTCCCATATACAACCTAAAAAGAACTAATTATTTCCACATTGAAGAAGGTAAATTACAATAAAGGAAGATGCATAAATATAATTACTAATCATTCAATAAAATGGTTATAAACCATTTTCATCAATATTTAGAAGAGAATGTAGATCCCCAAATAGGCTTAAGAGTTTTGTCTCATTTTCAACAAGTTCAAAATCCTTTAAAAGAATACATGAGGCTAAAAGCCTTAACAAATAACACCATCAATCTCACTCTATAGCAAGAGTTATAATAAAATAAAACTCTACATCATCAAGAAGCCATTGCAAGCCAAAAAGAACCAATATAAGCAATTCTTGAGCAACCCACTCTTACTCCAAGATGCAAGATCTAAAACGAGATACACACCCAAAAAGAGAAACTCCCAACATTTTCAAATGATCTAATGTAGACCAAACGAAGGTACTTGACCACCCATTCAAGAGGCATCATAACACAGGATTCTTATTGAGTAAGGTCCATGCATAGCCTCCCCCAAGCTTAATAGAAAGAGGCATTCCTCAACTCATATGCACAATTGAAGAATATTAAAATGGAAATGGCTATAGGTGTGAATAATCAAGAAAACAAAATAAAAAAATATTCACAATGAAAACATAAAGAACAAGGAAGTCACTTAGACTTCATTAAATAGAAGAGAAGAGGGCACTTATTTTATTTGTCACATAAGTTCATTAATGAACACAAGGGCTTCCCAAGCCAAATACAAGAGTTATTATCAAGCAATAATTTTTTCTTCCTTTGACCTATCATAACCCAATATTCATACAACAATAAAATAATAAGACAATAAAAAAGGGAAATCGTGGCAATAATACAAGTTAGAAAAACTTTAAAATAAAGGCCTCAAACCAATAAAAAATATTTGTTCATTTTCCTATAAAGGATATTCATTTAATAGAAAATAAGAAAAGATAGAGCATTCAAACATAAAAATTAGTAATCAAAAGACTTACCTAAAACGGAAAGAGGCATTCCTCAACTCATATGCACAATTGAAGAATATTAAAATGGAAATGACTATAGGTGTGAATAATCAAGAAAACAAAATAAAAAAATATTCACAATGAAAACATAAAGAACAAGGAAGTCACTTAGACTTCATTAAATAGAAGAGAAGACGGCACGTATTTTATTTGTCACATAAGTTCATTAATAAACACAAGGGCTACCCAAGCCAAATACAAGAGTTATTATCAAGCAATATTTTTTCTCCTTAGACCTATCATAACCCAATATTCATACAACAATAAAATAATAAGACAATAAAAAAGGGAAATCATGGCAATAATACAAGATAGAAAAACTTTTAAAGAAAAGCCTCAAACCGATCAAAAATATTTGTTCATTTTCCTTTAAAGGAGATTCATTTAATAGAAAATAAGAGAAGATAGAGCATTCAAACATAAAAATTAGTAATCAAAAGACTTACCTTAAACCAAAAGCTTTACTTGTAAATCTTTCAAAAGTCTTTCTCCAAGCAAATAAGCTCTCCAACAATATAAAAAGCATAAAACCAAAAAGACTAAAATGAGGTCCTTAAAAGAGAGAAGACGAAAAAATAATTACCAATTAGGATGGTGACACATTGACATCTTCATCTCAAATATGTGACCTCTCTCCATAATTTTTTCTTAAAAAACTCATAAATAACCTTACACATGTGTGTATTTCTTCCACTCAAATACATAACATAGCTTTTTTGTACAAAAAGAGAGAGTTGCTTGTGGAATCAAAATCTAAGACATAAAATAAGGCCTTTATATGAACAAAAAGTGGTCAAAGATCTTTGAAAACACCACATACCCAATGGATATAGGTATGGGCCCAAAAAAGAGCTTGTAAGACAAGGTTTACTTGTCAAACACTCAATGAAAAAGGTGGTTGAAGGGATAAATACGAAATTGTACTCATAGATTGGGTTTTTAGGTCAACTCAAACCGATACTAAGATTATTTAAACTTCAGAGAGAGTTAAATAAGTTTAGGTTGGTTAGGTTAATAAAATTTAGGCTAAAACACCACAATTCAAATAATAAAAAGGAAAAAAAAGAGCACAATATAATAAATTTAATAATTTTTAAAATAAAGGGTGTAAGGTTTCAAAGCTTGTAAATGGTCCAAGGTGTGCATATGGTATGTTGAGACACGTTTGAGCCTCTCATAACCCCACCTTTGGTCCCCTTGTAATCTGCACACTCAATGCAAATATCAAATACATCCAATAAAATGATCAATATCTAATCAATATGAATAAGCATTTATATATAACTATAAATACAAGTATGTCACGAAACTGAATCATAATCATTGGGTTACTCCAATATAATCAACTATAATTCATAAAATATATCATCATGTTATTCAATATCAATATCCAGATAAAACATACATCTACTCAAGATAATCATATTAAGTAATCATGCATACAATTAAGATCTTCTAAACTAGCTAACCAAGGTATATAGTGATAATCCCATATATTCCAATATATAATTGAGTCAAAATATATATATATATATATATATGAAATAATAAAACAGTCAAAATAACATCAAGTATTTCATTTTAAATTTTCTACACGTATAAAGGGTCACCACATATGATCAAGATGACTAGGGTAAAAAGGTTTGACTTAAGAGGTATTACATATAGAAATGAAATTACTAGAGTAAAATGGAAGACATACTTGAGTGTGTAAAACACACTTTAACTTTGGTAGAAAAGTCTAATCATTTTAAGCATTTCATGGAAAACCCTGTAATGATATAAAAATAGTTATTGCTCATATATGAAACTAAAAATTAAAATGTAACTTGAATTTAAAAAGATTGAAAAGAATAAGGAAGGAATACACTGTACATGTGAATTTAGTGTTTCTCTAATAAATTCTCTTTGAGATGATGCTTCTTTGAACCACTAATAATTGGTGCTTCCCATGAAGCACTTAGAGAGGTTGGTTCCTTAGATGAAAAAAATGGTGAGTTGAGGGTGATCAATCCCCAATTCAAATTAAAATTTTATCTAAGATCAGACCTATTGAGGAACATAGAAACCTCAATTTTCATTAATGGTATTTTTAACCCAAAGACATAAAATGGGTTAAATATATAATGGATTCATAAGAAGTAATGTTAGAGGGCATTGAACCTATAAGTTATGCATTATGCACTTTTATTGAATAAACCATTATAGATGGAATATAGAATCAATTGTCACTTTTTTCTTTAGTTCTTAAATTCATGGTCAAAATAAAATGCAGAACATGCATTCTCCTATTAGGACTTGTTCCAAAGTCTTAACATTAGGTTAGATTTTTTGGTAGGTTAATATATAATAATTGTTAATGGGGTATGCATCTTTTTATTAAAGACACCCCCATAAAATAAAGTTACTTAGTTTTATTTTTAGGTAGTTTTTATGATTTGTGTTTATTAATTAGAACTACCTTATGGGTTGATTTCCCATAAATAGTTGGTTATAGGATTAGTTGGTTTTATCGGTCATAGGTAAAATCTATATAATCTATGTTTGCAATGTAAAAGGGTCAACAGAGTAAAGGCACCCTTATGTACTTAGTTTTTTAAAAATTAATAAAATACTTGTGCACTCACACTAAGCGGGGACAAGGTTCAAACTATTTGTTCAAGGAGTTATCAGTGGTATCAGAGCATAGTTTTATCCAGCACGATGAATTTTGGAAGCATTGGTGAATTTAAAAGGAAGGCAAGGTGAAAATTCAAATTCATGAGAAATCAAATGGCATGAAATAAGGTATGCCATATCAAGAAAATATTTTATTGATTTAAATCTAATGTCAAAAATTTGAAAAATTATTAAATTATTTTAATTTTTCAATTATTTTTAACATTTAAACCTGTGTATTTCTCATATACCACCATCTGGTCATTTTGGCCATTCATACTCCATTTTATTGTGTTCAAACTCCTCATCTGGCATTAAAAATGAATTTTTTAGCATTTAAATGTTATTAAATTCATTATTTTTTTTTGTAAAAATGAACTTGTATGGCCTATTTGCATTGTTAAAAAAAACTCTGTATTTTTTCATCCATGGCTGCCATTGTTGATTCAATTCATTCTCATCCCTTTTGAATCCATAAACACCTATTAAACTGGTTAAAACCCCTATTTTGCATCCTCAAAGGAAAATCTGGCATTTTTTTGGACTTGTACGACCAATGGTATGGCCTTTTAACGCCCTGGCTGCAATTTGAATCCATTTCCAGCAATAAATACCTTAAAATTTTGCTAAAACTTAGCCAAAATCTATTTTACACTGTCTATACAGATTTGTATGGCCACATGGAGAGAGAACAGGGGCAGAAAATAGTTGCAGGGCTGCCATGGTGTCCCAAGCAAACATAACATAGGTTTAAACTTAGGAAAATAATTTTTTCATGTTTCTAAAGTTTGGATATCAAAAATTTGCATTAGATGGGTCCCACATGAGAAAGCTTGGAAGAGAAGATTAAAAAGGGGAAAAAAATGGATTTATTTACATATATGTAATTTTTTTTATTTTCCCTCATAAACAAAATCCAGCATAAGTACAAGTTTCTGAGTATTATATTCTAAAAGTGCTCTTAGAGCAATTGGTTAAAGTTATTTTGTAAGAAGCTTGCAAAGGAGGAGGTCAAGGGTTCAAATCCCTTCTTTTTGGAAGAAGTTTTTTTTAGAATATACTTTTTATAAAAGGAATATTCCCTTTTAATTTGCTTTTTGTATGCCTTGAAAGTTGTGAAAATCATACTTATTATGTAAGTTTTGTTTTTAAAAATTAAAAAAGGTGAATTAAATTATATTTCTTTTACATTTTTGTGGTGAAATAAGGGTGTAATTGGTGGAATAAGGATGTAATTTGGTGAAATAAGGGTGTAATCAGTTGATTTTTAGTGAGGTTAAGTGCAAAACCCATCAAAAATTCTTGTTTTTCCTTTTTTACTCTACACAAAGGTTAAGTAAAAAACCATGTAAAATTAGTGTCTTGTGCAGTGTGATATTTGTTTCATCTCTTTTGCATTTTGTCGTACTTTTCTCTACTAAACTTGCTTTTATTTTCAAGATGCCAAAAATTCAAAAAAAAAATTCAGATGATGATAGATTAACAATTTCCAATTATTCTGATTGGAAATGATTGATGGAGGCTTCACTAGTTTTTAATGAGTTATGGGATATTGTCAAGAATGAAAATTCCACATTGTCAACAGAATAGCCTAAATTAGATGTATTCAATTTGTGTGATTCTAAGGCCTTAGCTCTCATTAAATGTTTTTGTACTCGTGATACTTATGTTCATATTGAAAATTCTCCTCATAGTTACACTGCATGGGAAACATTATCAGATTTGTATGATAAGAAACCTAAGCATAAGAAGATAGATATTCATATGTAGTTGTTTACTTTGTCATTAGATAAATATGGGAATATGGTAGAATATATGTCTAAGTTGAAAAATATCACTACTGACTACACTAAGCTAGGTTTGGAAAACTAGATGATGACGTCATAGTCACTACTGCTTTAAAAGGACTACTTGGGTCCTATAAAAATTTTGTTGAAATGTTGCATATTTCTGACAAGATCATAGGCATCACCTTTGATAAGTTGGCTGAGTTTCTCATCCAACATGACCTCTCTCTACACAAGAAATCCAAGAAAATTGAAGAAGCCCATGTTTTAGAGTTAAAGCCTAGTTCATCTTCACTTGGGCATTAAAACAATAGAGGAAATAGTTATAAAGGGGGTTGAGGTTACAAAGGAGGCAGATATCAAAATAGAGGTAGCGGTCATTCAAATAATCAACAATCTAATCAATCACATTCACATGAAATAAGTGATCAAGGACATGGTCACAACTCATATAGGCGCAGAGGTCGAGGTAGATCAGATATTCAGTGTCATAGATGTGGAAAATTTGGTCACATTACCTCACAATGTAGGATTCCTTTTGATAAAATTTAGAGGCCACAAAAAGTCACTAAGTCTAACTCTGCTCAATATGCCGATCATGACTATGATGAGTCCATTAATGTTGCCCATGAATCTGCATTCACTACTTTGGGGTACATTGATTATATTGAATATGAGGCTAGACATGAGCTCATAAATGTATGGATTTTAGACACATGAGAAACCAAACACATGACATTTAGGAGAGATTTCTTTTGGTCTTTTAAGGAAGCTTCTCTCTCTCTAGTTGCATTAGCAGATAAGTTTATGCATACACCACTAGGACTTAGATCTATTCGGATTCTTCTTCCTAATGGGTCTATAAAATACTTGGAGGATGTTTGGTGTGTTCCCACATTAAAGAAACACTTACTTTCTTTGGTAACTATATGAATGAAAGGTTATCAAATTGTGCTTGAAAATGGGCTCATTTACATTAATTCAATTAAAGATGATTATAAAACAATGTATACAAGATATGAAGATGGAAACTTGGTTAGATTGCATTGTAAAGTGCTTCCTCCCACTATAGAATTAGTGGCAATTATTGACATAGGTACAGGTATTATGTCTACATAGCGGTTATGGCATCTCCACTATGGACATTTGAATATCCACTCTTTAGTGGATTTATAGAGATATGGTATGGTGAGTGGGTTGCCCACTTTTCGCAAAGATAGTATTCTTTGTGAGTCATGTGTTTTGGGCAAACAAAATTAGGAAAAAATTCCTAAACAGTCATCCTAGAGAGCTAATAGATGTTTGTAATTAGTTCATAGTGATGTATGTGACATGAAAAAGTCATCCATTGGTGGATGTAGATATTTTATCTTGTTTATTGATGACTTTTCTCGGATGACTTGGGTATTTTTATGAAAAACAGATCTAAAGTTTTTGATAAGTTTTTTGATTGGTTACACTTAGTCAAAAAAGAAACAAGTTCACATTTGGCCACTCTTCATTCATAGAATGGAGGTGAGTATACCTCAAATGAATTTTTAGATTATTTTTGAGAACATGGTATTCATCGACAATATAGTAATGCTTATACTCCACAGCAAAATGGAGTATCTGAACAGATGAATAGAACTTTAGAAGGCACAACACATGTCATGTTTCACTATAAATAGCTTGATGATAAGTTTTGGGCAGAATCCATTGGTACTATAGTGTATTTGAGAAACAGGTACCCCACAATTGCACTTTTGGTACAAACCCCATATGAGGCATGGTATGGGTTTAAACCAAAATTTAAACACTTGAAAGTGTTTGGATGTCTTTGTTTTGCTTTGGTTCCTATTAAACACAGAACTAAGTTGGAACCACGAAGTCAAAAATGCATATTTCTTGGTTATTCTAAAGATAAAAAGGGGTTTCATATGCTTACATAGAATCCATTGGTACTACAGTGTATTTGAGAAACAGGTACCCCACAATTGCACTTTTGGGACAAACCCCATATGAGGCATGGTATGGGTTTAAACCAAAATTTAAACACTTGAAAGTGTTTGGATGTCTTTGTTTTGCTTTGGTTCCTATTAAACACAGAACTAAGTTGGAACCACGAAGTCGAAAATGCATATTTCTTGGTTATTCTAAAGATAAAAAGGGGTTTCATATGCTTACATAGGATACAGGAATATTCATAGTGAGTTGAGATGTAATATTTGATGAGTTTGGGACTATGAACACTGCAGAGATTGATTCTCAACTTGATAGATTAGAGAGGAAAAATACAAAAAGAGATAAGGGTTTGAATAATGGGGATAACTCTTCAAAGTTATGGTATGAGACTCAAATTCCTTCACTTTCCTCTCCTTCATCTACAAGTTCACAGGTTGATGACTTAGAATTTTTTGAAAATTCTCTAAGTCCCCCTTCAAATGATGCACATGATGAGAATTCTGGAGTCCCTGATTTGAATAATTTGACTAAGTATCCAAAATGGGCTCAAAGTAATTTGTTTGACTTGAAAGTAGATGAAGTTGGTTTAACAGGGCCCAAAAATTCTCTAATATAGGTAAACTATGTTATGGAGGAATGAAAACATATGGCCTTGAATACCACCACAACAAGAACTTCAAACTTGTTAGATATTATGATGCAAATTTTGGTAGATGTGTGGATGACAAAGTGTCAACAACAGGATACACTATGCATATGGGTTCAACTACCATTGCTTGGTGTTGTAAGAAGTAGGATACAGTGGCAAATTCATCAGCAGAATCAGAGTATATTACAACATGGGATGCTTCTAGATAAATTGTTTACCTAAGTCATATTCTTGAAGATCTTCAGGTTTCTCAATTTGCTCCTACACAGTTATACATTGATAATCAAAGTGCAATCAAGATGTCCAAGAATCCTGTGTTTCATGCCAAAACAAAACATATGGATGTCAAATACCATTATTTATGAATGTTGGTGGCAAAAAAAGCTCTTGATCCAATATATTTCCCAACTACCGATCAGACCGCTGACATCTTCACAAAACCCCTTGACAGAATCAAATTTGAAAAATTTAGAAAAATGCTTGGTATGTGTCCAAAGACTTGACTTTGGACCATAGGGAGGTTTGTTAGGACTTATTCCAAAGTCTTAACATTAGGTTAGATTTTTTGGTAGGTTAATAAATAATAATTTTTAATGGGGCATGCATATTTTTATTAAAGACACCCCCATAAAATAAAGTTACTTAGTTTTAGTTTTAGGCAGTTTTTATGTTTTGTGTTTATTAATTAGAACTACCTTACAGGTTGATTTCTCATAAATAGTTGGTTATAGGATTAGTTGGTTTTATTAGTCATGGGTAAAATCTATATAATCTATGTTTGCAATGTAAAAAGGTTAACGGAGTAAAGTCACCCTTATGTACTTGGTTTTTTGAAAATTAATAAAATACTTATGCATTCGAACTAAGTGGGGACAAGGTTCAAACTATTTTTTCAAGGAGTTATCATCTCCTACCATGTCCACATATATAAAATAGTATTGAAAACTTTGAATGAATATGTATCAAGCCCTCATTCATAAATGTAGAATCTATAATTATATATGAAAACAAATTTTGTTTGAAGTTTGTGCATAAATATGTATTATGCACTCAAAATGTATGAATCTAAACTTTATTCATGTAATGTGAGTGCATATGTATGGAATATTTCCTCATAATATGTACAAATAATTGAATTTTTGAACCATTTTGAAACATTTGAAATTGTATATTGTATCAAAAGAATATTTTTTTCTTGGAAAAGGCTTATTTTGTGTATAAAAATCCCATTAGAATGCCACTTTTTTAAGGTGCATTAATTGTGTATCCCTAAATTCCCTCATCATAAAATAAAATTAATTGTATCATGTTAGTAAGATGTAATCATTTAATATTTTAGCATATGTAAAAAAGTATGTCAGCATAGTAAGTTATGTACCATTCAAATCAAGTATTTAACATATGAGACAAGTCCTATAGATATGTGTCAATGAAGATCATAGTAGTGATTTATAAAATCAAAATCCTATGCATTATTTAGTGAATGATATGGATCATGACACTCATAAAACTTAATTAATCTCAACAAGCACATAAACACAATAATCAAAATATAATACAATAAGGCCAAGGGATGCATACAAAGGACATATTTAAAAGTTGCATAAATAAATATTACACATACAAGGCCAAGGTACATACATAAGGGACATGAATAATGTTATAAATAATATACATGTTTAAATTTCACACACAAAAATGGCCAAGGGCCACAATCAATAGATATGTTCACATGTCACACATACTAAGCAAAATATCATGGATATGCTCAATCAATTTGTAAATACAAGGGCCATACACAATAGACAAGTAAAGTCTAATCTACTATGTACATGTAATAACATCAATATATCATATAACTATAAATATAGTCTACATCATATACATGTAATGTGAGCATATCCTAGCAAATAAGATATCCATGTACATAATGTAAGATAGAGATGTTAGCAAGAATTTTGTAAAGAGTATATAGCTTAGAAGTATATGAGTCATATAATGGTAAAACATATAAATACTATAATATATAAATAAAATTCACCAAGCTTAGAATGGATACTCAATAGAGGCAAGTCTAACATCTATGCCATGTAAAATATGTATGTGTTGCATAACACTCATGAATACTAGTGAAATTCATGTATGATATAAAAATAATATGCTATCTACCAATAATGAGATAAATAAAATATGTTAATGATTCAAAATAAATGTATAATCATGCTGAATTCTAGATTTTGAATTTTTAGAATATTTGGAATGTTTTGGTATTTTTGAAATATATTAAAAATTTTGTACTTCTTGAATTTTTCAACTTAGAATTAGAGAAATTAGTGATAATCATGGGTTGATAAGTAAAAGAAAGGAAAGGGATCTGAAAAATCTGCAACATATGTCAATGTAAAGTATGCACTAACAATGACGACATGGCCATGTATGAGTAAGGTGACCCAAGGCATGCAAGGAATAGAATATGTATGCAAAGGAAATATTTCACATCCTCATTTCATCAAATATACACTTGTCAATGTATGTAACATACATGTATGAGAAATATAACATAGAAGAGAAAGATTTTTCATGAATACGTACTATTGTACAAAAATAAACTAATTAATATAATAAAAAATGGAAATATTAAGGCTCTGTATCTTTCATCATGAATTTATTTTGAAAATTTTTACATGATAGGATCAACAAACTTAAGATAGGAATGGCAGTCGATTTTGTCCCATACTAGTCAACATTGTCCCATACTAGTCAATATTGTCCTTGATAGAAAACATATTTTATCAGTAAAAACTATGAAAACAAGAAGATAAATGGAAAAAAATTATCATGATATATCACTATGTAAGACTTTTTAGATCAAGAAAGTGAAAAAAGAGACAAGATGTCGAAAATTCAATAAGAGCCGAGGGCTAGAAGAATTTATCAAATCGATTGCATGTGTAATAAGTAGAAGAATAACATGATAAAACAAAAAAAGAAGATATGTAAAGTCATTTTTTTATACTACAATCCAAATATCTCATCAAAGTGATGCATCAATGTATGTCATGTATCATTAAGAGCATCATACTAATCTTTTTCATAATCATAATCATCAATGTACATATCATCATTTTAGATAACTAATTTCTTGGGTTTTTATTGAAATTATGATATGCCACCATGATCATAATTTTGATATATATGTGAAAAACCAACTACACCATATTTTGTAGTTATCTTCTTGAAATTTTTTTACTCTTGAGTATGGTCATCATTATTAGGAACTTGTGTATCATTATGAACTATAAAAGGATCATGTGTCACTACTTGAATACTAGGAAGGGAATTAGTTTTGATTTGTCTTATTGAATTTAATATTTAACCATGGCTTTGGCCTTATCTTTTTCCTCTATACATGAATTAGATATATTATTTTAATCCATGAAAACCACATGTGTACCATTAGTCTTTTTAAGAACATATTTTTGTTGAATTTTTGTCATGACAAACCTTTTCACTGAGGTTATTTCTTTCTTACCTTGAGTTTGTTTTTTCAATTTTTATTTTTATGATTTCTCTTTGAGTAATTTATCCTTTTCAAACTATTCCATTTACTTTTTTAATTATTATTTTTTTAATTATCATTTTTGGTATCCTTTCTAGCTCTATTTTTTTCCTACTTATACTTGTTCCTTAAGAGATGCAATCATAGTGTAAGTGGGTTATTAATTTTTTTTTTTTTTTTATATGATCACTACTATCAATGATACTTTATATTTTATTCTTTAAAGCTCAATAATTATCTATATGATACCCATGCATTCTATTATATGTACAATAATATTTTGATCTCCTTAGAGGATTCATAAGAGGTAATGTGATCAACTTGTTTTGAAACATTTCTCTTAATATCTCGCTTGAAATTTTATTAACCCTTTGAATACTTTTTGAATCACTATGTTTAGATATGACTTATTTTGGTTTCCAATCTTGATATGAAGTCTTTTTAAGTACAAAATAAATGGATGGATATTGAGTTATATGAGTAACACTAGCATGCTCTAGATTATTTGTGTATATGATCTTATGTTCCAATGATATGATCCTTGAATTTTAATATTGATTTTTATTTTTCAAATCTTATATGAACTATCTCATAGTGACTATTTGATATTGAAGGGATCCACAAACACAAACCTTATGTACTTATAATTGAATATACATAAAAATACTATCAATAGGAGATGTGGGAGGTGGATGGGGTTGAGGAAGGATGATAATCATAATTTTAACTACCAATTAAACCAACATTAACCAATATTTGTGCATACAACCCTATTGACCAAATAAGGTACCACATGATTTATAAAATCCACTACCTTCACTAATTGTCAACCTAGGTTGTGTTAATTTTGACAAGATTTCAGCATTGTATGTGCAACACTTGTTCATTTATTGAGGTTTATTAATTACATATACATAACACACTTTTCATAAATTAAATTTCATAAATTGAGGGTATGATTTTATTTTATTTTATTTTATGTATGAATTGTGATTATTTAAGTTACTTGATCAAACTTGAGCTTATTATTCACCTATTTCTACTTTTAGATTTACATCCATTTTTCTAAAATCAATGCACACACACTCATTATTTGAGTGCATGCATCTTCTAAGTTTATTCTATGGTCTGATCCTACATTTAAAATTTGATTTTCATATTTGCATCTTTTTTATTCCTATTACATTTATTAATCATCAGATTAGCTTCCTTCAGATCATTTGTGCTTATATATTACACCAACTATAAAACATATATCTACACATCTTATAAGGTGAAGTGCTAGATTAAGTGGTGACACATGAAATTGGACCCAACTACCATTATCTACCACTCGTGCTTCTTTGAAATCAAAAATAGATACTTATAAATATGTTCTTTATTTTACAGTTGATGTTTATACAAATTGGGATGGTCAATATGTTATTGATAAAATGCCTTATAATATTCCTTACGATGATGAAAATGATAATGAATATATTTTTTATGAATCATTTTTTTTATGATGTTGGTCTATATAGAGTTTCTTGGGGTGCTAAATTTAAAACATGATTAACAATCATCCTACATGTTTAGTACCTTTGTAGCTTCGGTTAAAATTCATACAACAATGAATTTGGAATAAAGAAGTTAGATTTGATACTACTCTTATAGATCATATATAATTTTTATAATCCACCTATTAGAGGCTATATATCTACATGGGTGAAATGTCAAGTGTTCCTAATAATCTTAATCCTTTTATGCCTACATCTATTGTTACTCATTTTCAAGTTAATGTTATTATTTTTTATACAACCTAAGGCTTCTACGATTCCTCCTATGATCAATACACTAAATAGTGTGCCTAATTTTTATGTTTCATATTTTGGTCTAGTTAAAATACCAACCATGTGTCTGTTGATACAAATGTTAGTCATATGAAATCTCCTATTCCTATATATATGCATATAAATTCCAATCATGCTTCAACTCATACACCTAATAGTGTATCTCAATATCCATTAATTTAATAACTACTTCATATTATGCAATTACAATTTACACAACTATATTTAGAATCTCAAAATACTAATAATGTGGTTTCATCCATCTTATGAAATATTACACAACCCATAAGCTACATAGGTTTCTATTCACCCTTTGCCTCCTATATTTTAGGTGCATAAACTTGATTTCTATAGTGGCAATCATGATCCTTTGCATCACATTTGGGCCTATTTTACATCATGCTTTGGTTTTTATCATGATGATTTATTTATGAATAATATTTTTCCTATAATTCTAAATAATTATGCCTTATATTAGTTTTATTCCCTACCTATGGGCTCTTCCCATCGATTTAATTAGTTTGGTTGATATGTTCCTAGATTAATTTTCCATAAACATTAGTTAAAAGGTGTCATTTTCTCAAACTGCTCAAATCAAACAAAGACCTAATGATAATTTTGTTAATTATGTGATTATATTCAACACTTTGCCTATGAAAATTTCATATCGATATTGAGATAATCAGATTCAAATTATTTTCTCAATCACTTTACTTACATGACTACAATATAATGTTACGTTTACAACTTACTAAAATTTTGATAAAATATTCCATGTGCTTTAAAATATTGAGTTTAAACTTTTAGAGGCCAACATGCTTGAGTATGCACTACCACCTCTACATCTACTACCTTCAAATATCAAAGAAAATCAAATTTCAAAGCTAAGACTAATGATTTTCCTACATTTCAAGATATGAATGAGGTCAAAATTGTAAATGCAATTTCAAACCCAACTAATAGGTTAATCCTTCCACGTTCTAAAAACACACAAAAATTCATATTTTAACCCAAACATCATCACAATGTGTTTAAACACTTGCTTGAATATAATTTTATTATGTTACTTGAGCCATATCAACTACATGATTCTATATATATGCCTAAATAATATTATGTCAATTAATATTGTCACTACCATTAATCTTCCATAGATTCTACTAATTGATGTTAAAAATTATGACATAAGATTTAACATCTTATCGATAGTAACAACATTAAAATTGATGGACATAATTATAAAATATATTAACATGTCAATATGCCTAACCATGATTTCAAATTTTCAATAATCCATTTCCAAATCATAACACTAAGAAGTAAGACAATGTGCATTTGACAAAAATTATAAATCATTCGACTATTCCACATGAGCATGAGAGTGATAACATTATTGGCATGGTTTTGGGATCTCAGCATCAAACACTTTCTAATACATCATCTTACCATTAAATGTAACATGATGATTCAAAAATTGGTCCTCTTTACATGCATGGTTTTGTTTATGACAATCCTTCGATCATGCATGGCATTAAGATTGAAAATGGTTTTAGTGAAAATATAAATATGTTATCATTCCTAGTTAATTAAGGCTACATTATGTGAGATTTACTTGGTACAAATATTATATTTAATGGTTATTAAAACATTATATATACACCCATTGGTGGTATTAATTTACTAGTTATAGTCAATTATTGGACCCTGTTAGTATGGTTCTACATAGTGTTAGATATTGTTGCATATAAATTACTTGGATGCATATGACTTAATTAGATGTGATAAATACCATCCACACTACATCATTGTCTCAAAAAAAAATTATAATAACTAAATGTACACCATTCACAACACAACTTATGAGATACCTAACCCACCACAAAGATCATGTGTGATCATTGAGAGTGATTCCTATAAAATGAATCATTTGATCTCATGTAGTATCTATGAAATTTTTACCACCTATTTTCATGATTCTTATAATATTTGTATCTATGGAATTACCTCATATAATTTGTACTCCTATTGTTGTACCTTTGATTACTACATCACCTACTTTCCCACATTCTAAGCTTGGTTTACAACCTCTTGCAATGGACCATATCCAAGCACTTGAGACGACTAATTTTTCACCAAGACATATTCCTATGTGTTTTTTTCAAGAGGTTCTAGTGGATTTGTGAGCCCACAATCACCATATCTCTCTTTTAGATGATGATTTGAATTATTACACATCTGGTGACTATTTATCTAATTCTTGAAGAAATTTATTTGACTCCCATGTTTTGGTATTTCAATTTATAGATGAGATCATTGGTTGATTATACCAAGGTATCTCATGTAATTTATTGATATATCATTATTTTATAATATTTTATTATTATACATAGCTTATCTATTTTATATGTTTATTTCTTTTATCGATACTCAAGGTTGAAGGGTCTTTGTTCTGATGGATTTTGACCATAGCTCTAACCAGTCTGGGACACAATCAGGGGCCCAGATCCCCAAGAGAATAATGTTGGGAGGAGGATAAAAACCGGAAGCACACAATTTGATTACCAAACCAAGCAACTTAATATGCAGAAATTAACCAGATTCACCAAGTAAATAGAATTCAGAATAACACAGCATATGAGAGACAATACCAAATTGTATTAACACTTTATACAGAAAAGAATACAATAAAGAAGATGCCACTTCTTCTCCACCACCTTACAGAGGTTTCCCACACCTCAAGTGAACATTAATTCTTCTCCCCAAAGCTCTCCCTCTCACAGGTCCCAACACCCAACTCAAGATACAGAGTTGGTGTTCACCTCCCGTGCTCCACGCACACCACAAGTGCTCCACGCACTCCACAAGCACTCCATGTGCTTCACAAGTACTCAAGGTACTTCAAGTAGATCTCCCATGAATCTGCAACAACCTGCAATTCAACAGACCATACTTATGGAAGGAACTCCCTTGCCTTCCTCTTGCTCTATTCGAGTACACACCTGTACTCCAAGTAGATCATGCCTAATACTGCTCCCTGTTGTGTTGCTGTCTATATGACCTTGCACACCTGCAAATCAAACAATGGTTCTATTCACCTGTGAACCTCAACCTTGCACACACATACACCTACAGATCAACGATCTTACTTACCATGTAGATCTCGTATATAGGCCATGCAACTGTGACCAAGATCCTACACTCTTGAAGAACCCAGCTGGCTCTCCAATCTAGCACCAACACACCTGGTACTGAGGCACTAAGAGGAACGCACCATAGCTCTACCTCACACATAGAAGGAGCTTATAATTATGCTCTCTTACTCCCTAGCACACTTTTCCAATACAACCATGAGTCTATTATATAGATCTCATCCAAACAATGATTAGACATCTAATTACCATAATTAGATCCGCAGCTATGAGTCTAAAATTAGCACTCATCATGCAAACTCTTGGTTCGTCAACCCACTGCCCGTAATTAACTCGTAGTCGAACCACACAGGCGACCGACGTCGGTCCCTGTCTGCCTGGGGTCGCCGACGCCGGCCGATATATGACCGACGTCGGTTGCCTTCCTGTCTTACCCTACCGACGCCGGTTGGCCAGACCAACGCCAAACACTTCTGACACTCAGCAACTCATTCTAAAACCTCCTCCATGTCTGCATCAGTGAAGCTTTTAGCTCCACAGTCCTAACAATCTCCCACTTGGAGATAAATAGCTGCACTGTACCTGTACCTGTACTCCGTCTAATTTGTTTCCTGGTTTGTATCCCTCTTCAAGCTCCCACCTGAAGACAACCCACCACACATCCCGTGGTGTACCACCTGTCATCCGAGTACCCTACCACATCCGAACCTACAAATACATGTAGTGAAGTCCTGACCCTGCATAGCAACACCTGCTGCCGGTCCCTCTCAAGTACCTGAGAATCCACTTCCCCGAATTGGCTCCTAACTCTCTGACAGCTCCCACTGCATGGGAATACTCAGGTCTATACCAGACCTCATGTGATTTCGGACACTGTACCTGTCCAGCCCTTAGTGTGCTCCGGTTCTGCATCCTGAACCTCGCCAACACCTGATTCACATCAGCTCCCACTCGAGACAAAATCAACCTGTGATCTCCATGCCTCCCATGTCAAAGAATTCCGCTGCTCCAAACTCCTCCTGACATGCCACTGAACTAATCTTACCCTTAGCTCAGCAAAACCCTGTATGTACTAACCCTGCTAGCAAATATACCATCCACATACAGCAACAGAATGATGTCGCGACTCATCATCCACCTGGTAAGTCAAAACCACAGTAGTTACCCTGACATTGACAGAAGCCATGCTCCGTCCTCCACCTGTCAAAACCTGTACCACTGTCCTGCAGCTCCACAAGACCATATACCTGGTCTTCCGTCTCACGTATCCGTTCTCTCTATTCTTCTACTAAGGAATCCATTCGTCTCTGTGCTTTTATACCTGCTGGCATCTCTACCAAAACACACCTGTTTGGTTCTCCTCCAAGGAATCACATCCTCATCCATGCCAAGCTCACACCTGTTTCCTGGATCCTTCCTGCTCTACAATCAGCAACATGTATAAAGAAGAGGAACAATGAATTTGAGGGCCTACTTACGCCTTCAGTCCTCCGTATGGGTGTTTGAGACTCCTTGACAGCTTGCTGTCCACCCAAAATCCGTTACAGTGACCGACCTCGGTCACTCCACAGTCTGCATCCAACCGACGTCGGTTCCATGCGTCTGTACCTAACTACCAACCTGCCTGCGCTGGTGTCCCTGCTGCCGACATCGGTCCTCCTAACTGACATCAGTCTTACATACTGCCGACGTCAGTCTCCTGACCGACATCGGTCTTACCCTGCCCGACATCGCCGGCTTCGGTCTGCACATGACCGACATCGGCACCTGTCTGTTCGACGCCGGTTCCTCCTGACTGACATCGGTACCTGTGTTCGCCTGTGAGTGATGACTTTTTACCCGCGAGCTTCTTTGAATCAAAACCCATGTCCAAACTGCCCTACTCAGAAGTATCCAGCCACATCCACTGGGTTCTGTCCGCCATCTCCTCCATAAACACCAAGGCTTTCCAGTTCTTAAGCCTGTCAAATATATCTGTCTTCCGCTTAAGAACATGCATCTCCTTCCTGCTCATGTGACCAAGCCTACGAAGCCACGTCTCCGCAACAAAAGAAGAATCAGTAATATAAACAAGTAGATAAAGGATACCTGTTTTCTTACCACCAGCTAATTCAAGTGCATCCGCTGTGAGAGTTCTTGTGCATCTCTCATCACCCAATCTTTCTGAAGAAATTAGCCATATCTCCAAACCTGGGACCTGCATGACCTTCATCAACACCTGTGTGTTGGCTGCCTGCAATTTCAGCTTCACTTCCCCTTTGCCAATTCTTTGGCAAGGCTTACCAGCTCCTCTACCTGGAACTGCATGGAAAGAGGCAACCGAATCTTTTATCCAAGATTCAACTTTATCCAAGAAACCTGCAAACACATCCTGTGCAACAACACCTGCTACATCTGTATCTTCAGTTTCTTCATGCTAATCTGCTACCAACCAACAATAATCTTTTACCTGCTCTTTCTTTCCATAGGACCGTGAGTGACCATCTGTGCTTTTCAACTCCTCCATTCTTAGCTTACTTTGATCTGCTGTTGCTCTACTCCCACTCGATCAGAAACCCCTGAGAGTGACCTGTAACCAAAAACAAAACCTGCTTCCTCCAACCTTAGCTCTGATACCACTTGTTGGTATCAAGCTCAAGAACCTACAACCAAGGCTTTGATACCACTTGTTGGTATCAAGCTCAAGAACCTACAACCAAGGCTCTGATACCACTTGTTGGGAGGAGGATAAAAACCGAAAGCACACAATTTGATTACCAAACCAAGCAACTTAATATGCAGAAATTAACCAGATTCACCAAGTAACTAGAATTCAGAATAACACAGCATATGAGAGACAATACCAAATTGTATTAACACTTTATACAGAAAAGAATACAATAAAGAAGATGCCACTTCTTCTCCACCACCTTACAGAGGTTTCCCACACCTCAAGTGAACAGTAATTCTTCTCCCCAAAGCTCTCCCTCTCACAGGTCCCAACACCCAACTCAAGATACAGAGTTGGTGTTCACCTCCCGTGCTCCACGCACACCACAAGTGCTCCACGCACTCCACAAGCACTCCATGTGCTTCACAAGTACTCAAGGTACTTCAAGTAGATCTCCCATGAATCTGCAACAACCTGCAATTTAACAGACCATACTTATGGAAGGAACTCCCTTGCCTTCCTCTTGCTCTATCCGAGTACACACCTGTACTCCAAGTAGATCATGCCTAATACTGCTCCCTGTTGTGTTGCTGTCTATATGACCTTGCACACCTGCAAATCAAACAATGGTTCTATTCACCTGTGAACCTCGACCTTGCACACACATACACCTGCAGATCAACGATCTTACTTACCATGTAGATCTCCTATATAGGCCATGCAACTGTGACCAAGATCCTACACTCTTGAAGAACCCAGCTGGCTCTCCAATCCAGCACCAACACACCTGGTACTGAGGCACTAGGAGGAACGCACCATAGCTCTACCTCACACACAGAAGGAGCTTATAATTATGCTCTCTTACTCCCTAGCACACTTTTCCAATACAACCATGAGTCTATTATATAGATCTCATCCAAACAATGATTAGACATCTAATTACCATAATTAGATCCGCAGCTATGAGTCTAAAATTAGCACTCATCATGCAAACTCTTGGTTCGTCAACCCACTGCCCGTAATTAACTCGCAGTCGAACCACACAGGCGACCGAAGTCGGTCCCTGTCTGCCTGGGGTCGCCGACGCCGGCCGATATATGACCGACGTCGGTTGCCTTCCTGTCTTACCCTGCCGACGCCGGTTGGCCAGACCAACGCCAAACACTTCTGACACTCAGCAACTCATTCTGCAACCTCCTCCATTTCTGCATCAGTGAAGCTTTTAGCTCCACATTCCTAACAAATAACAATTAATGACCACAATTATCCCAATAATACTAAAAATGGCCATAACATATCCCAAAATTACCAATGATTGACCATAACTATCCCAAGAATACTAATGATCAGCCACTACCAGCCCAAGAATACCAATGATCAGCCACAATTAGTCCAAGAATACTTAACAATTGACCACATCTGGCCTTTGCTACCAAACTAAGATTTGAACTTGGGTGGTGCTTGGAACAACCAAGACACTTTACCAACTCAGCCACATCTCATAAATTATTTTATATGTTTATTATATATTTTGTGCATTTCATGTTCTTTATTCCCTTAATTTGATTGTAATATTTCTATTTCTTCTAGATTTGACACCTTGGAACTTTCATTCTATTTTCGTTGACATTCTTCTAGCCACTTGGTCTTTTTTTTTTAAGTTTGTGTTGGCCATTTCCCCTTAATTGGTGATCCCATTCCAAATACTTGTGTATAATTCTAATGATGACAACATTTATATCAATACATTACATTCTAATGCATATTGCACTTCAAGGAAAGTTACGGGTTGTTTGAAATGTTTTTCTTCTTCTTGTTATTTTTATCCCCTTGCCTTACCTATTTATATTCATATCCTAATTATTTCCCTTGGATTTTATTTTTTATTTATTGAGTAATTTTATTTATATTTTTTTAGCTTCATTCTTGCAAGACATATTTTTGATTATACATAGGCCAAATAGGGCAGTTTGTCCTAAAGAAGGTTTCAAGGTATGAACAAAGGATGAATATATAAGAAATAATGTAAGAGGAAATAATAGTTATTTTAATATGTATTTTAGTGGTTTTTTATTGTTGGATAATTCCATTTTTCTCCAATAAGATCAAGTCTTAATGTTAAGAGAGTACAACTAATGAAGTAGGTCTCCATGAGACCTAAAGGATGAGTAAAACCAATATTGGTCATTAATTAAGATTTTTATATATGATTTAAGATGACCTTAGGATAATATACTTATTTTAAACATTATTTATATGTATTAATTACATTATATGAAGGTAATCATTCTTGTATGCACCCCTTAGTCTTATTTTTATAGATCTAACTAATTCCGCTTACAATAGTATAAAATTCAAAAGCATTAGAAAATAGGGGGAAAATCTTTTAATTGTATTTTTTTATTAATAATTATCATCCATATTTATCCATGTTATATGTTTTCAATATACATGTTATACACATGTTTTTCATTGTATTATTTGAGTGGGTGTGATGCAGGATATATAGGTTTCATATGATCATGGACATTTAGATACATGGATAGTTTCACACCCACATCCTTGTTGCATATTATCACATAGGTGGTATGCCTTACATTTCCATTTTATAGTGATATATTTCTTATGTTCCATTGATCATATATAAATATTTACATTACTTATATCATATATCTATATTATATACATCTAATGTGTTATATGGATATATATGTATATATATTGTGGTTACTTTGTGATTGATACACTGGTACATTATGTGTGTGCCTATGGTTGTTTGATTATTTGCATGTGTATGTATGTGAATGCTTGAGCATGTTGTTTGTATATTTCTTATATGCTATATTTATTTATAGGATACTCTAATTTTCATGTTTTATCAATTTGTGTTCTCATGTCATATGAGTTATATGTCCTTTCATGATGATTTCCTAAATGTAGTTATATATTTTTGTGTGATTTTTATGATATACTATGTTTGGTGCCATCAACTTTATCATGCACATTACTACTTATGGATTACTATCTTTTATGTTTATGTTTCCATGGTCTTTACCATAAATCTATTGGGAAATACTACTCATGTGTGTATGTGCATACTTCATTGATTTATCTATCCTTCTTATGGGCATAGTTGTAACAGTCAAATCATGTTATGTTTCCATGTCATACTTTCCCATTATGGGAATGTTATTTTTCCCTACCTTGCTTTCTCATTGGGGGATTTTTACCCTTACCTATCTCCTCAATATTATTATTATATATATCTTATTCATACAAAGCATTTATTCGGTCATAACTTCATTATCCACCACTAATTTATATCAAGGCATAATGTTTCCCCATTATATTTCATCCTTGTATGAGGATGCTCATACTTATTAAGTTTTACATGATTTTAATTATTTTATATGGTTTCACTAGGACATATTATTTTTATTTATATCTTACTATTGAGTATACATGCTAATATTTTATGGTAGTCACATACATGTGGTTGATATAATTTTCAAGGCTTTTACCAAGCTTCAATTATATTATGTAATGATTCATGGTAAAATTAGCTATTTATTTTGAGATCAGTGATTACAGGAACATGTTTTAAAATCCTTCACCTCAAAATGAGGCATATATAAATACATTTTCAATATTTTTTTAAGATTAAACAAAAATGATCAAATGTGAGCAAAAATGAGGGGAATTAAATGATATGAGTGGAATTAAATAGAATGAGAGAAAATTAGGCACAAAATATGGCAAGATAACATGTATTAACTTATCTAATCAAGTATCATTATTGATAAAGAAAATAAGGCATCAAATTTGGCCAAACAATATGTATTTTATTCTATAATCAAGAAGCAAAATTAAGAGAAATATGTGCCAAATATGGTTAGATGACATGTATCTGCTTCTTTAATCAAGAAGCATAACTGAGCTATCAAGACTCGCTCCAAAAATTTTAATCATTACAAGAGCATAAAATATATATTTTATTGTGATAACATAGTTCACATACTAATAGGTGTATTCATTCATGTAAGTTTTACCCAATATGTGGGCACAACATCATTTTTATGTCAATCATATAACATGATTTATTCAATAGAAAAGTGGTTACATTTATATGAAATAATCTCCTATAAACAAGGTGATCTTCCTTAACTCTAATCTCTAAAATATCTCCATAACCTAGTCCCTTAATATTTCACACACTTATCCCTTACTATCTCTAACCCTATTCCCTAAATCTCTCCTAAAACACTATGTGAATTATTCTCACAACTCACTTTATTTGTATCAACATATAAAATATACACACTATTTAATAGTTAATAATGTGGAGTACTAACTAATACACCCATGTGAGAACTAATTCCTAAAATTCCCCCTTTAGTGGTCATATGGGAGAAAACTATTTTAGTGAATTTCAACTTATATTTCAAAAAGGGAAGAAGAAGAAGAAACTAAATACGGATATGATTAAAAAACTTTTTTTATTATACATGTGCTGAATCAGATGATTTTTAATAACTCATCTTTATCTTGGGAGGATGACCTATAAATAAGACATCACTAAATCAAAAGGTTAGTTAGATAGATAATTAAGTGGATTACCTAGTGCTAGCTAGATCCTGGAAGCCAGAGCTTCCTCAGGGCTGTTAATCCACATGTTTTAAACAATTAATTTTATAAAATAGAATATAAATTACTTTCATCAATAATCAAAAGGTACTAAAATTGAACACAAGAAATGCTTGTTAAAGGAGTAGACTAAAAATGATTGATATAGCAATAAATAAATTAATACTAATGTTAGATGACTAGGGTCTATTTCAAAAAATCAGGTAGGGATCTATGAACAGACAAGGACATAGAAAACTAGATTAGGTTGAGGGTAGGTAGGTGTAAATAAACTTGTTATTTCCTACCACAATGACCATCAATGGATGAGGTGACCATCAGTGGTTAAGGTGACCATTGGCAGTTGGATAGACCATCAACGGTTGAGACAACCATTAGAGGTTATTGTGTATAGATCTAGGTTAGTATATATATGATTAAAAGGAAAATAAATTAATTGAATACTAGAAAACAAATACTTATCTTTTATAAATCTGATCATATGGGTGCTTAAGGTGGTTAACTCATTAGTGGAGTTTGATGTGATTTTGGTAGAGTAATGGTACTTGGTACTTTGGCAGAGCTATGATGGTAAGTTGGATCTCTAATGTGATGGTTAGATTGTTATATTCTTGATTATTATTAACGTAAAAAATAAATTAACTCTATATGCATAAGAATTTGATAACAATTACAAATGATTCTACCTCCATGATCCTCTATTCTTATAGGCAAGGCAAGAGAGTTGCAATAAGACATTAACTGGGCATTCCAAATATAAAGCATGCATGCAATGGCTCACATGTAGATTTAAATGAGTTATATTTATAAAATCAATGAATGTGTCTTATATTTTATTTATTGAGGAGGTGCACCTTGATCATCGATGGTTAAGGTGACCGTCGATGATCTAAGGTGAAGGTAAGAAATTGGGTAAAAGTTAGGCTAAGTCAATTGGGAAAACTGACCATGAGTTAGGAATGGTTAGGGGTCAAGGGGTAAAATTGGTCCCAAGGGGGTCCTAAGGTGGTCTAATGGAATTTAAAAATTCAAAATCATAATATGCATATTTTTGGTGTCTATATTTTACCCCTTTTTGTTATATAACTTGGAATCAACCAGTTGTAAAATAAAAATGCATTATTAGTCAAAGGTCTGACTATGCCAAGTATGGGAGGAGGTGTTCCCCCTCAAATTTGGAGTCAATGAGGTAAAATATAATCAAGTTCAAGTTTTATAAGGTGGATGAAGGTGATGACAAAGGTGAATGTCATGAAGGTGTGTGATAGGTTGGGCACTAAAGTGTAAATAGGGGCACAAAGTATGACAAAAAGTGGGATAGCTAAGATCATGCATTAATGAGGTTGTTATAATTGGCAAAAATAAATGTAAATACTATAAGGACAAGTGGTAAGTGAATTTTAGGACCATAATTAGTTTTAGCAACTAGGTACACTCATAAATGCAAGTCTCTTAAGTGATGTTTATATTTTTGTGGGTATCTAAGGTAGGAAGTACTCTTGATAAAAATAAAAAATGGGCAAGTGTCATGGTTATCCAAGGTAATAAATGCCCCTAAAAATACATAAGAGTTTTTGATAAGTGTGAAGTGGTGAAAGATCAAAAAGTGGTCAATATGTCAATGTTGTCACTGCAGTCAAAGGACCAAGCAAAAGTTATTGAAAAACATGTGTTAGTTTGGTCAAAATAGACCAAGGGTAAGATGATGAGGTGTTTGGGTGGGTGGAGAAGGTAGTCTCTATAGGTGTTTGAGTTTAATTTATTCTACTTAATAAAATGGTTGATCTAGTTGAGGGAAAAAAAGGGTGAGTCCCTTGACCATCGATGGTCAGGGTGCTCAAGGGTGATCGTCGATGGTTAGGGTGCAAACCCTAAAATCCCATGGGTTAAAAGTGAAAACTAAATTAATTTGTACTCATTTCAACCTTTGTTATTTATATTTTAGAGATTTTTATTTTATCATATTTAAATCAAAAAAAGTGTTGATAGTGATAGCTCAGAGGTGAGAGGTTACTTAGCTAGACTAAGTGGACCCAAAGGACTAGGGAGGATGCAGGTCGCATGTGAACATGGATGAGGGTGGGTAGGTCTATGACTAACACCATGTTAGTGGTCAAAAAATAAGGTAGGGAATTCCATTCAAACTGTTATATTAGATTGACTTGGGAAGTGTTGGTGCAATTGATTTATTAGTTATTTTGTTGGGTTAGGTTTTAGGTTTTTTCCCTAAGTAAGTTTTGGGTGAATTTTGTCGATAAAATTTTGAAATTAATAGTGGTGGGGTAGGTAAAATATGGTGGGGGTAGGTATTAGGTTAGAATTAAGTAAATATTGATTAAGTTTGGTTGTTTATTAGGTAATTAGGGTTTGACGGTTAAGTTTGACTATCAATGGTCGATACCCATAAATCAAAAGACACCTGACCATTGGTGATCACCATAACCATTAGTGGTTAACTCATTTAATTTTTTATTTGGATGATAAAAAAGTGTTTTAGGTTAAGTTTGGTGTAAAAATGTGTTGGGTTTTGTAGATGGGTGATGTTAGTAAGGGCAATGGTAAAAATAGGCTAAGGGTAGGTAAGGCTAGTGAATGGTAGATGGAGATAGACTTGTTTTTTAATTGGTATAGGCTAGGGAGTAGATATAGATGTACAATCAAATTTCATTCATCTTTATGGAGATCCACCAAGGGATGACCCCAGTCAATTGAGCCCATATAGAAGAGGTTGGGCTGGGGGTGATGAGTCATTATCAGCATGTACCTTGGGATGCATCTATGGTCATAACACTCATCAAGATATGGGATACAACTATGAACACCTTCTTAATCCTAACTAGCAATATGATGATCTTACCCAAGGATACATAAGATCACATAGCTTCCCCTCCAGGGTGATCTAATCTATCACATAGAGTGAGAGGATTAGGAGAAGCACATTGAGATTTTGTATAGAGATGACAGTGATTGGGTCTAATGGCATATTGGTGGGTTTAGCTATATCATGTTATATTAGAGGGATCTAGGTGAAAGGAGACTCATGATGATTCTTATGATGGTCATCTCCTGCTTTTCTCTTTCTAATTTGAGTAGTGGGAGTTTCTTATATTTGTTATTGGGGGTGATAATTGAGTTGATATTAGGGCTTATTATGTTTGGTTGGGTACTTTTTCTCTTAGTAAAAATATATAGGGAGTTGTGGGGTTTCAAGGCCGATCAAAGGTATGGTATTTTTATTGTCGTAGTTAGTCATTGTTGGGCCTACAAGCACATTTAGGTGCTAAGGCCAGTGGGATTACTATGGGCAAGATACACATAAATTAAGTTCTCAATAAATTTGATGAGGTGGAGAGGTGACTTCACCACTTCAAGTGTGAGAGGAGGGTCTCATAACATTAATTAGTTCATAGGTGCACTAGGTGTATTAGTGATCTATGACATTATCTGGAGATCCTATGTCCAATTTCCAGTATATCCTAGCTATAGGAGGTAGACCTTATCCTTACAGAGTTATAAGTGGATTCTCAGCTAGAGGGATGGAGAGGTAGAGCTCATCCCATTTGATAGGGTACAAAGGTATTTTAGCCTCATGCAGGGTATCCTAAGTGTATTTCCTAGGTACAAGCATGAGGACTTAGAGATCTTATTGCCAGAGTCACATCTTATGTTGACATTTTTATACCATGAGGAGTTGGTAGTCAAGTTAGAGATAGATGATGTTGGATTTATAGATGGGTACATGGCATGGTACCAAGAATTATATATGGTAGTAGATATTGGTGGTCTTGATGGTGGTAAGGGGCTTATAGATGTGGACCCAGTTGGCAGAAGGGGCTAAAGGGCACAAGGATAGGGGTTGGCCCTGATTGATAAGTCAAATCATCACTAGCCACTGTATAGGCACAAGTCATGGCACTACAAGGTTAAGTAGCTATTTTATAGGGTCAAGTTATGACTATTACAGGTGACAAAGATCAGGTGAGGACTTCCCTAGACTTGGTTACATAGGAGAGGGACTCCCTAAGGTAGATAGGAGGAGGAGTAGCACATATAAAACTATAGGCACCATCCCCATGGCATGATACCAAACTAAAGTGGAGGAGATATGGTATTATGAAGTTATAGTTTTGAGGTGGTATCCTGATGAGCCTTGTTGGGGCGAGTACAGAGTGATCTTGGTAGGTAGTGTCAGTATGGTGACACCAAGGTAGTGGGTAGCATCTGTAGGTAGATAGATAGGTACTACAAGTGGATAGGTACTGGACCTAGTGGTATGCTAGGAGACAATGGTGCCCTATGGGCATAGACACGACATAGTTTATACATATCATATATTATTGTATATCATTTTGATTCTGACATAGGAGTCAATGCAGTGAGATGTACATTTTGAGAGAAAGAGACATGTATATTTTTTTGTAACCACTATGATTTTATTTGACTCATAAGATACATATATATGATCTTTGTTTATTTCTTATGCTGATGTTCTATGATTTGCATTGATGTTTAATGCTTATAATGTGATGATACATTGCTTATGGATTATGCTTATGTTATGGATGATAGATAGTGATGTAGACTTACCTAGCTAGGCATGAGATGGTATTTATGGATGGTTATGCTTATGATATGCTAAATTTTAATGAGTATATATGTCATTATTTATATTTAGACATGTGGTAGAAAATGGTTGTTTGTTTTATTACTCATGGATGTTATGGTGTGATCATGTTTGTTATGGTTATGATTATGCTTATGGATATGATTATGGCTATGTTTTTCACTTATGACACACATGGATATGTTTGTTATTAATTTGTTGTTAAGGAAAAACACATGAGTTAATTTAATCAAAAACATGAGATGGAGGATGAAGAATAAAATCAAGAGATAAACATTGCAGTGAAAATATCAACTAGTCATGATAGGATAGGACCAAAAAAAATTGAATTTGTATTGTCTTAATGAATATAAGCCCTTTTAATGCTTTGAATTAGTGTTCATTAGTTGGTTAAAAATGTGTCTTGACCACATAACATTGATCAAGCTCAAAATCCCTTGATTATAGTGTATAAATGGGAAGATGGATGAAAATGGAACCTTTATGTGAGATTAACATGTCTCTTCTATAGGTGTTCGAAGAGCTAGTAAAAACAAGTCAATGCCGTATAAAGTTTAGACTAATTGATGTGGGAAGTCTACTTGTGAAAACCAATTGTGGTTTCTACCTTATTTTCCTATGTGAGAGTTAATTAAAACTTTTAAGATAATTTTGTTTCTATTATGAATTTGAAAATGGGTCTTTTGATTTGTTTTTAGACATGGGAATTTGATCGATGTAGGAAGCTTCCAAGAAATTGTTGTGCTATTGATAAATACTTTACTCGGCCATCCTTCAAGGGAGTAATCTAAATTTATTTGCTTTGTCAGCCAGATGTGCAGGTTTAGTACATCAAAAGGGGACAAATCTCTCCTCTCATCAAGGGGAGGTTCCCTATAGATATGAAGGAGCTATATACTATATATATAAATAGAAAATAACACTCAAGGGTAGGATAAACCATCCATTTCTCTTTTTTCAGAGATGATGTTCATAAATCAAAGGAAAAATCTTGATGAAATGATAGAAGACACTCCTCTTCTTTCAGAAGTGTTGTTCAGTAGACAAAAGGAATCTTTTGGGTGATGATAAGTGACTATAATAGGGCATAGTAACACAGTAGGATGAAATGAGGCACAAAGTCTCCACCTCAACTGCCAAAGAGTGAAATATGAAAGATAATGAGGGCACAAAGTCATCCCAAGGTCTTTTACATAGAAACAAAATATGAAGGATAATGAGGGCACAAAGTCGTCCCAAGATCCTTTACATAGGAATAAAAAAATAGATAAACTAAAGACAATT
This sequence comes from Torreya grandis, assembly GCA_037957365.1. Lineage (NCBI taxonomy): Eukaryota > Viridiplantae > Streptophyta > Pinopsida > Cupressales > Taxaceae > Torreya > Torreya grandis. The sequence goes on along the minus strand of JARHVA010000318.1, from coordinate 5,142,368 downwards.
ATGGCAGCACAAAGTCTCTCCACAACTGGCTTCAAGACACCTTCCTGATCACTTTCACTAATTCTGATTATTTAATCAAATGGACAAAAAAAATTATTGAGGAAACAGACATAAGAACAATTTCCCCAACAACCAAGCTATTCTAGCACAAAGTCTAAAAAGTCACTTGTTTTCTTATTCAAATAACAAAAAATGATCAACAATCTGAGCTCAAAGTCTCAGTAATGCCTTTCAATTTGGGCAGAGTTTCATTTTTTATTACAGACTGAGATCCCTAAAATAATAAGAGAGATTCCAATATATAGTGCTCCAAGAAAGAGTGGGGTGCTTTGTTTCACAAAAAAAATTGTTACGATGCATTCAATACATTTTAAATTATATCCATGGGCTATGTTGGAATTGAGAATCAATTTTTAATATGGGTAGCTTGATGTGTTTCTTGATGTGCATGCGGCTATTTGCTTTGCTTGATGCAAAAAAATTGGCCACACCATTGAATGTTTGCACTCTTCTGATGTCCACCTGGTGGGCTACTTTACCTTCTAGAAACATATCCTATGCATGGATATTTTTGATCTTTCTCCGTCATTCTCCCTTTCCTTGCTATATTTCATCCTTATTTGTGCGATTTAAGCTCTCGAGCTATCTCTTTAGCCAGTCATTGAATTTGTTCACAGGATCTGTGTCATATTTGAAAATCAATGGATATTTCATTATCTTAAATTTGACGTCCACAGGGACATCAATGGTTTAATCATTTCACTGGTTTAATTAATCTCTTGGTTCAATCGCTTTCTTGGTCTTTGATTAAACTGTCCCTTTGTTTGTCGCTTCTTTTGAACCATTAAACTTATGTTTTCTACCCTCCATAAGGGCACCTGCCCTTAGTTCACTGCCCTTTATAAGGGCACTTATTTTCTTGGCTTTAGGACACTCCTTTGAACCGACCGCTTGAACCGACTGATTGAACCTTTGAACCATTTTGGTCTCTACCCTCTGTAAGGGTACTTTAGCCTATAGTCTTTGGGACACTCCTTTTAACTGGTCGCTTGAACTGATTGATTGAACCTTTGAACCATTTTGGTTCAAGGTTTAACAGTTTAATGGTTCAATGGTTCAAGTACTTTCTTGTGCTCCTTTCATTCACTTAACCGCTTGAACCAATTGTGTTGAACCAACTGCATTGAACCTTTGAATCTTCCTTTGGAATCATCCATCACTGCCTTTTTCTTTGCTTGAGGCTATTTTCCATTGATGTTAGCAAGTGACATGTGGTGTCTTTCACTGTGAAAAAGATGAGGACACTTGGCAGCTTCTACTGGGTTTTACTAAGGACACGTGGTGACTTCTGCTACAACTTAGATAGCTTTTGAGAGTCCTAAAAAAGATGACATGTGGCAGCTTCCATCAAGCTTTATAGATGACATGTGGCATGTTTATAAGGGACACATGGTAGCTTCCACTGCACTTTATAAGGGACATGTGGTGGCTTCCATTGTAACTTTATGAGGGACATGTGGCGACTTCCACTGCAACTTGAGGTTTGATCTTTCTCAGAGGAAATTTGCCCTTTGGGGTCTTGAGAAATGGTCCACTTTCTTAGTGAGAGCCTCCTACAAGGGTACCTACCCTTCAAGATTTTTTAGGCAGCCTTTTTTTTAGACAAAAAAGCCAAAGGAATTCCTTTGAACAAAAAGTCTGAAGGAATTGATCCTTTCCTTCATTCTTTCTTCCCGCCGGGCCTTTGTTTTTCTTCGGTGGACTTTTGCTTTCTTTTGGGCTTATTTCCTTTAGATTTTTTGTCATGAAGGAATTATTCCTTTACAACTTTGCCATGATAACTTTCCTAAAGGAGTTCCCTTACTCACTCAGCCTTTGAATCGGTCCACTTGCTCCCTACCTGCCCTCCATAAGGGTTATTTGTCCTTGGTTCACTTTTCTGAAGGAATTCTCTTTGTCCACTTTTGCTCACTCCCCTCCACAAGGCACTCAACTTGGTTCATTGCCCTTTTAGATTTTTTACAATGATCCACTTTGGCTTCTAAGTGCCCTCCGCAAGGGCACTTGTCCTTCGGGCTCTTGGAAGACCCCTTTGAACTTCTTGATTGAAAAAAATAGCTAAGTGTTAAACCTGTGTCTTTCCTATAAAGTTCATATAAACCAACCTGTAGAGTCTGGAGAAACTAAGTTCGTAGATCTAACAGAGTCCATAGATTTCTTCCTATAGATTTCGTAGATACGAGTTTGTAGAACTAACAGAATCCATAGATTTCTTCCTGCAAAGTCCGTAGATACGAGTTCATAGAACTGACGGAGTCCGTAGATTTCTTCCTGCAGAGTCCGTAGATTTTGAAAAAGCTTGAAAAATGGAGAATTTGAAATGCCTAAAATAATTTATGAGAAGGGGGAGAGGATTTTGGTCTGTTGGACTAAAATAGTTCAAATGTTGTCCCAAAAATGATTGATATTTTTTGGGGGGACAATAGTTGGCTCTAGTTGGGGAACTTCCTTCAGTTGAAAACTTGGAATAGTTAAGGGGAGTAGAAACCAGAATCTCCAGTGCCTTGAAGTATGCCATTGGGCCATGGAGTCAAGCTACCCAAAAAGAAAGGCGACAAAAACAAAAATAAAAGTACAAAAATAGAACTAAAGATAATACAAATATACATATGTACAAGTTGATCTTATCTGATACTTCACAAATTGAAGTGTTTCAAATGTTGCCCATTGTGAGGCAATGAAAAGAGTGTGACATCTTGATACTTCAGCAAGAAACTATTTTCACCATTGAGTTGATGAATAGTAAACGGGCCCCTCCAAAGGGAGTCAAACTTCCCATGCATCCCCTTTGGTTCTCTTCTCTTGTCCCACAGTAAGACTTGATCTCCAACCCTAAAATCATGGTTTTTTTATTTTCAGTCGAAGAGCTTCTTTACTAGACTTTGATGGGTAGCAATTAGGTCCACCACCATAGTTCTCTGCTCATCCAACTCAGTCAAGCACATGATCCTTTTATCAAAGGGGATTTCATATGTCCAATCTTCAATTGCCTTAGCCAATTTTAATGCTAGAAATTCCAAGGTGATTGGTATCTCATCATTGATACCATAAAGAAGTTGGAAAGGAGACATACCAATTGCCCTCTTTGGTGTGATTTTGTCTACCCATAGAGCATCAACCAATGTTTTATGCCATGTCCTTTGATTGTCATCCACCAGCTTCTTGATAATAGTCACCAGGTTCTTATTGCTTGATTCAGCCTGTCCATTCCCTTGTGGAAAGTAATCAGAAGAATGAGAGAGGGTAATTCCATAGTAAAAATAGAATTGTGTAATCTCCTGGGAAGTGAAACAAGTTGCATTGTCAATAACAATCTTGGTTGGGACCCCAAACCTGGAAATGATATTCTCCTTGAGGAAATTGCACACTACTTCTATGGTAGCATGTTTGGTTGGAATAGCTTCCACCCACTTGAAGATGGGTTTACAGCTCCAATAAAATTAATTCCCCATTGCTAGAATGGTTCCTCTATGACCACTGGCTTGAGAGGCAGGGTAGCTAACTTGGGTCTCCCAGCAAACTGCTTGCATAGTTCACATTTCCTTACCCACTTGTATGCATCTTGGAAAAGAGTTGGCCAATAATACCTGGCTCGTATAATTTTATGGGTAGTCACAGGAGCAAAAAAATGTCCTCCACAAGCTAGATTATGAAAAGATTCCAAAAGTTGGATTTGATGCTCCTTGTCCACACAATGAAGGAACACTCCATCAAGGCTCCTCTTGTACAGGTCGTTGTCCCAAAGGACAAAATTAGCAACTTTCAACTTGATTGTCCTCCTTTCTTTGTAAGATAGGTGAGCAAGACACTCACCATAAGTAAAGAAATGAGCAATACCTGAATACCACTCACTCATGGTGGAGACAAAGAGGACTGTCAGTGTGTCTTCCACCTCTACTTCTTCAAGTTTTGTTTTTCCTGGTTTGTTATCAGCAATTAATTGGCATAGGCCTTTTCCTCATACCAGCTTTGTTGGCTTGATGACTAGATCAAACTCCTAGATCTTTGCAATCCAACTGCCTCTTTTCATCCCAAACTCTTGCTGAGTTAGTATGGATTTGACCATGGTATCAGGAACCAAGGCAGTAGTGTGAGAATTCAAGATGTAGAAGCGAAAATGTTGGACTGCCTTCACCACTGCATAAGCATGCTTCTCCATGTTTGAGTACTTTAGCTCATGAGCTTTGAGAGGGAAGCTCATGAAAGAAATGGGAGATTCCATACCTTATTTATTCTATTGAATTAGAATTATTGAAAGTGTGTGTTCAAAAGCGTAACTGTATATGATGAACTCTTTGTTTTAATTTAGACAAACTAGAATTAGGGTGTGGGTAATGGCAGTCTTGATATCCTCAAATGCTGACTTTCCTTTTTCATTCCAACTAAAGGTGGTCTTTCCCTTCATCAAGTTCACAATGTGTCGAGTCTTCTCAGCAAACTTGGGGATGAACCTTCGTAAGAAATTCACCTTTTTGAAGAAAGAATGAACAGTAGTCTTACTTGTAGGCAAGGTAAGCTCTTGGATAGACTTGACTCTATCTGAGTCAATCTTTATGACTTCTTTGGACACAATGTGTCTGAGAATTTTCCCCTCTATTACTCTAAAAACTAAGTTCTTGAGGTTCAAGGAAATACCATTCTGGTGGTAGCACTCCAATACTTGTTACAAGTGGCGTATATGATATGGACGATGCTTATAAAAGACAGTCAAGTCATCAAGATAAACTATAATGAACTTACCCATCTCATCTTTGAAAGCAAGGTCCATTTCTCTCTGAAAGGTGGTGCCAGCATTTATCAAGCTAAATGGCATCCTTCTATATGCAAACATGCCCCAAGGTGTGGTGAAGTCCATCTTGTGCTAGTCTGCTTCACCAACTTCAACTTGATTATATCCTAAGAAGTTGTCTAGCATTGATAACATCTCTGAACTAGTCACTATCTAAATTACTTGATCCATGATTGGAAAAGGGTAGTTATCCTTTAAAGATGACTAATTTAGAATCTTGAAATCCACACAGATGCAAATTTTGCCATTCTTCTTCCTTACAAGGACTATGTTGGCAATCCATTTGGAATGATGGATTAGGAAAATAATCCTAGCATTCAACATTTTCTGTATCTCAGATAGAATATTACTTGATATCTTTGGATTATACTACTGGGATTTCTGCTTGTAAGGCACTGAATCATCCTTGAGAAGAATTTTATGGCAGATTTCATCAAGCCTGAGAGACTTTAGGTCATCATAGGAGTATGCTAAGATGTCCATATATTGGCTGAGCAAAGTAGTAAACTTGAACCTCTCCTTGGGAGTGTAGCATTTACCAATATTAACCATCTTGGGACCTTCCTTGGTACCCAAATTTATCTGATCAAACCCTTGGGAGGAGTTTGAATCCATTTGTTGTTGTTTGACGAACCTGTCATGCTTATCAAATAGTTTTTTGAGAGTAACCAGTTCTTTAGAAATTTTAATCCCTTTTAGCTATAGGAACTCCTCACCTATGTTTGTATTTGATTCAGGAGTTGATTCACACTTCTGAGGTTCATTGCCTTTAAAATGCAATCGTTTAAAGCTGTATTTTTATTCTAGGAGGGCAATGATTTGGTTGTCATTGTTAAACACTTGCCAATGATTGGCATTATCGGGCACACTTGGTCTAAAGATCAATTTGATGGTGTATTTGCCTCCTATGAAGTTAGATGAGGGATTAAGAGAGTTGCTGAAATAGCCAGTGCATCAACTCAGTCATTGAATTCCTTGGGTATGGTAGAGATGTTGAAAGCATCAAAGCTTTCAATTTGATCCCAGACTAGGTTGCAATAGTGGCATAATCTCTCATTTTTAGTTCGGTATAGGTTTCTCACCTGACAAACCACCAACTCAGCATCTCCTTTGGCATGAACGAGTTTGATGCCTTTGTCTTTAGCGGCTTTCAATCCAAGTAGAAGGGATTCATATTTAACATTATTGTTAGTATTGCTAAACTGCAACTTGTATGAAGAGGGAAAAATATCCCCTTGAGGAGATATCAACACAATCCTAGCTTCTAAGTTGGTAGAAGAATTGTTTCCATTAAATTCCAGGATATAAACATCATCAAAAACTGATCTTTGTTTAGATTTCTCTTTGCTTGAAAAGGGTGAATTCTTTTGATGTCTTATCTGAGTTGATTACTAGATTGCCACCTACAAGACTTTCTTCTGCTAAGATATGAATATTCTTTGTGGTTAGGAAGTAATTACCCATGCTTGAAGATTCAAATAGAATTTGAGCTTCAAGGGCTGATGTCTAAGTGACAACATATTTTGATTCTTTTTTAAGAAACAGCCTCTACATAATGCCTTTGACAGGGATCCTTACTTCAGATATGTCCATGCTTAACTCACCACCAACATCTTTGCAAAAAATTTGTCCAAGTAGAATGCCATAAGATGCTGGAACATTGGCCACCAGAACTTTCATCTTGATTATTTTGTCTAGGAATGCTACAAATGCAAATTGGGCATCTTTTATTTGTCCCAGCAGAGGTACTTATTTTTTTTCCATGGAGAAACATCTCCCAAAGGTTTTGGTCAGTGTGAGTCCAAGAGATTCTACCACCTTGGTAGGCATGATGTTGTCAGATGCACCTGAGTCTATGATGTAATTGCTCAATTTATGACCATTTATTAATAGGGAAACATAGAAAGGCTCTATTTTCTCATGGGCAACTGGAGGAGTAATGACAAGATTGTTTGGGATGAACATGTTCTTTGGGGGATCATGAGTTACCTTTTTAACATCTTGTCCTATAGGGATGGATTTATTCTTCACACACTCCACCAACCTGTCCAACTGCTCAGGATTGGCTTGTAGGAATTCAAATTTAGACATTTAAATTTGGGTCTTCTTGACATGGTCGATTATGTCAAATGATTGAAATGGATTAGGAACAAAGGAAGGCAGTTCATCTTTCTAGTTTTTAGGAGGGGGGGGACTAGTCTGTGGAATTGAAGCTAGAGATGGATGAATGCTTGATGTACTTACCTTTTTATTACTCATGGGGTCCTTTTTTTGGAAAGGCAGAGAAGTTCCTCATTTGGCAATTGAGATTACATGCAAAGAACTTTCCCCTATTTTTCCTATATCAGCTTGTTAGGCTAATTGGTTTTGGGACCAGGTGAATATAGCATATGATCCATCAACTGATTCACTTTTACCTCTAATTTCATCTTGGTAATTTAGGAAACTGATGTTGGAGTCACCAGCTAATTCTTTTTGACCTTCTATAAAGAGATCGGCATCATTTTCTTGGTTCAATTTAGGCTGGAAAGAAAAATCAGATTCTATTTCGAGATGTCTAACTACTGAATTGGTTAAGGGTGCTTTAATGGTAAGTTTCTCCTATGGAGGAGGAAGATGATTTGGTTGTCCTTGATTTTTGGCAATGTTGCCTTAGTATGACTGATTGGGGAATGTCCTTCTTGGCATATCTCTATACGAAGGAGCTGAAGATATCCCTTGTACCATTTGCTTCTTGAGAGTTAACAACTCATTTTTTAACTTTTGCACCATTGGATCAGTAGTACCTATAGATGGATATTTGAAAGATGAAGAGGATTTACCTCTGTTTAGATCTCTCCTTATCCTTCCTGCCAAGATAAGGTCATCTTCTACCTCAGTGGCCAAACCCTGAGCTACAGTAAGGTCTATTTGGCTAGCACGTCTCAGCAAAAAACTTACTTCAGGTAGCTGAGAGTTGATGAAGAAACATTTGAGATTCTCAGGTGTTGGCTGAGCAATAGTAGGAATCCTATTCCTCAATTTTTCAAACTTGGCTATGAAATCCCTCATTGGTTCATGAGGCTCCTTCTTCATTTGTGTGAGTTGAGCTAGTAGGGCATGTGCATCTTCTATAGGTTTGAATCTAGCTTCAAACATGGCTTTGAGGGTGTTTTAGTCAGTCACTGATCTAGCCTGAAGATGGTAGAACTAGTCTGCAGTAGCACCTTGTAGTGTTTCGACAAAAAGTCTGACTGCCACATCCTCAAATTCCACTCTTATTATGCCACAGGCTATGTTGAAGACTGCAATGTGTTCATCAAGATGAACCTTCCCATCACCATAGAACTTGGGAAAATTCTTCCTTAAACTACGTGAGAGCTCATGTAGGGGTGGAGTTAGATTGAGTGGGATAAAAGAGTTACTTCAAAGACCTTGAACTGTCATTATATGACTATGGAAAGTTGGGATAACAAATCTCAGAGGGGTCAGTATTGACAAAGCTTTATTAATAGCAGAAATGGATGCTTTGCCCAGTAATGGAGACTTGACTTTAGTAGGAGGAAAGCTCCTAGTTTGTCAGAGGTGAGATGGTGAAGGAAACAGATTAGAATTACTTTGTTGTACCAACTCGAATACAGGGTCAAAAATACCTTTAGCCCTTTGGCTTCGTGTATAGCATGGAGTTGCTAGATTATAAAACAAAAATGGGAAAGAAATGGCCTTGCTTCAGCTTGAAGCTTAAGGATTCAAATTGTGCATTCTACCGAATTGGCATAGAGGTGGAGGGAGATGGTAAGGCTATAATGATAATGGGTAAGACACAAAATGGAGTTTCTAGAGTCTATAATGGATACGGGTAGGGATTGCTTTAATCTAAAATTTGGGGCTTTAGATTACACATTCTCCCCAGCAGAGACACCAAAAATTGTTGGGTGAATATTTTGTCAATCAGCTAATTGATAAGCAAAATAGGTCTCTTCAACCATAGCATAGGGAAATTGGTCAGCCAGATGTGCAGGTTTACTACATCAAAAGGGGACAAATCTCTCCTCTCATCAAGGGGAGGTTCCCTATAGATATGCAGGAGCTATATACTATATATAAAAATATAAAATAACACTCAAGGGTAGGATAAACCATCCATCTCTCTTTTTTCAGAGATGATGTTCACAAATCAAAGGAGAAATCATGATGAAATGATAGAAGACACTCCTCTTCTTTCAGAAGTGTTGTTCAGCAGACAAAATGAATCTTTCAATTGATGATAAGTGACTATAACAGGGTACAGTAACACAGTAGGATGAAATGAGGCACAAAGTCTCCACCTCAACTACCAAAGAGTGAAAATATGAAATACAATGAGGACACAAAGTCATCCCAAGGTCTTTTACATAGAAATAGAATATGAAGGATTATGAGGGCACAAAATCATCCCAAGATCCTTTACACAGGAATAGAAAAATAGACAAACTAAAGACAATTGTGGTAGCACAAAGTCTCTCCACAACTGGATTTAGGACACCTTCCTGATCACTTTCACTAATTTTTCTTATTTAATCAAATGGAAAAAAAAATGTATTAAGAAAACAGACATAAGAACAATTTCCCCAACAACCAAGCTATTCTAGCACAAAGTCTAAAAAGTCACTTGTTTTCTTATTCAAATAATGAAAAATGATCAACAATCTAAGCTCAAAGTCTCAGTAATGCCTTTAAATTTGGGTAGAGTTTCATTTCTAATTATAGACTGAGATCCCTAAATAAATAAGAGAGAGTCCAATATATAGTTCTCCAAGAAAGACTTGGGTGCTTTGTTTTACAAAAAAAGGTGTTACGATGCATTCAATACATTTTAAATTTTGTCCATGGGCTATGCTGGAATTGAGCATTAGTTTTTAATATGGGTGGTTTGATGTGTTTCCTGATGTGTGTGTAGCTATTTGCTTTGATCAATGCAAAAAAATGGACCACACCATTAAATGTTCATGCTCTTCTGATGTCCACCTGGTGGGCTACTTTACCTTCTATAAACATATCCTATGCACGAATATTTTTGATCTTTCTCCATCATTCTCCCTTTCCTTATTGTATTTCATCCTTATCTGTGTGATCTGAGCTCTCGAGCTATCTCTTTATCCAGTCACTGAATTTATTCACAAGATCTATGTCGTATTTCAAAATCAACAGATATTTCATTATCTTAAAGTTGACATCTATAGGGACGTCAATGGTTTAATCATTTCCCTGGTTTAATCGCTTTCTTGGTTCAATCACTTTCTTGGTATTTGATTGAAATATCCTTTTGTCTGTCACTTCCTTTGAGCCATTGAACCAATGTTTTTTGCCCTTCACAAGGGAACTTACCCTTAGTTCACTACCCTTCACAAGGGCACTTGTTTTCTCAGCTTTGGGACACTCCTTTGAACTGACCTCTTGAAGCGATCGATTGAACCTTTGAACCATTTTGGTCTCTGCCCTCTGTAAGGGTACTTTAGCCTGTGGGCTTTGGGGTACTCCTTTGGACTGACCACTTGAACCAACTAATTAAACCTTTGAACCATTTTGGTTCAAGGTTTAATAGTTCAATGGTTCAATGGTTCAAGCACTTTCTTGTGTTATGTTCATTCACTTGACCGCTTGAACCAACCGCGTTGAACCTTTGAATCTTCCTTTGGAATCATCCATCACTAACTCTTTCTTTTTTTGAGGCTACTTTCTACTGATGTCAGCAAGTGACATGTGGCATCTTTCACTGTGAAAAAGGCGAGGACACTTGGTGGCTTCCATTGGGTTTTACTAAGGACATGTGGTGACTTCTGCTACAACTTAGATGCCTTTTGAGAGTCTTGCAGAAGATGACACGTGGTGGCTTCCACCGAGCTTTATAGATGACACGTGGCACATTCCACTTTGAATTTATAAGGGACACGTGGTGGCTTCAGCTACACTTTGTAAGGGACACATGGTGGCTTCTGCTACAACTTTATGAGGGACACATGGCAGCTTCCACTACAACTTGAGGTTTGATCTTTCTCAAAGGGAATTTGCCCTTCAGGGTCTTGAGAAACGGTCCACTTTTTTGGTGAGATCCTCCCACAAGGGTACCTACCCTTCAATATTTTTTGGGTGGCCTTTTTCTTCAGATAAAAAGTCTGAAGGAATTCCTTTGAATAAATTTTTTGAAGGAATTTTTCCTTTCTTTCCTTCATTATTTCTTCCCGCCGGGCCTTTATTTTTCTTCAACAAAATTTTGCTTTCTTTTGGGCTTATTTCCTTTAGACAAAAGTCTGAAGGAATTCCTTCAAACTTTTTGTCTGAAGGAATTTTTCCTTTATAACTTTGTGGTGGGAACTTTTCTGAAGGAATTCCCTTGCTCGTTCGGCCTTTGAATTGTTCCACTTACTCCCCACCTGCCCTCTACAAGGGTTGTTTGTCCTTGGTTCACTTTTTTGAAGGAATTCTCTTTGTCCACTTTTGCTTGCTACCCTCCACAAGGGCACTTGGATTTGTTCATTTCCCTTTTAGATTTTTTGCAACAGTCCACTTTGGCTCCTAAGTGCCCTCCGCAAGGGCACTTGTCCTTTGGGCTCTTGGAAGACCCCTTTAAACTTCTCGATTGAAAAAAATGGCTAAGTGTTGAACCTATATCTTTCCTACAGAGTCTGTAGAAACCAACATGCAGGGTCCATAGAAATTGAGTTCATAGATCTAACAGAGTTTGTAGATTTCTTCCTGCAGAGTTTGTAGATACGAGTTCATAGAACTGATGGAGTCCGTAGATTTCTTCCTGCAGAGTTTGTAGATACGAGTTCATAGAACTGATGGAGTCCATATATTTCTTCCTGTAGATTCTATAGATTTTGAAAAAACTTGAAAAATGGAGAATTTGAAATGCCTAAAACAATTTTTGAGAAGGGGAGAGAGGATTTTGGTCTGTTGGACCAAAATAGTTCAAAAATAGTTAAAATGTTGTCCCAAAAATGATTGATATTTTTTGGGGGGATAATAAAATGGACAAGACTGTATTTAGGAAATAGACATAAGAACAATTTCCTAGATGACACAAGCTTATTTAAACACAAAGTCTGAAAGGTCACTTGCTCTCTCATTCATTTAACAAAATATTACTAATAGTCTAAGTTCAAAGTCTCAATATTGCCTTTCAATTTGGGTAGAGCTTCACTTCTGATAACAGAGAGATCTCCCTATAAACTATTATGAGCTTACAATATATAGCAACCAAAGAAAGACTTTGGTGCTTGTTTCCATGAAATGGCCCATGCTGTATTCAATGCATTGAATGCATTTGAAATTCTATGAAGGGGACATGTTGGAGCAGGTCATTAGCCTTATCTTTAGCATTTTAAATTATATCAAATATCTCCTCCAAAGTATGGGCCACCTGGTCTTCTTTAAGATAATTACATGGCTATCCATTTGCCTTTACTCAATGAAGAAAAATAGGCCGCATCTTTGAATGTTTGTGTTCCCTGATGTCCACCTGGTGGACTGTTCCACCTACTAGAAATAACTCTCCTACAAATATTTTTATATTTATTGTAGTTGTTCTCTCATTTTTTTTTGCCATGTTTTATCTCTTCCTAGCAATCTAGGCTCTCGGGGCTATCTTCTCGCTTTTTGTTGGCTCCTTTGGCTCCTTTCTAGGCTAGTCATTAAGTTTATTCTTAGGTCTTTTGAAAATCAACGGCTATTCCATTACCCTAAATTTGATGTCTGTGGGCACATCAATGGTTACTTTGAACCTCTTTAAACCTTGAACCTTGAACTCTTTTGGTTTAAAGGTTCAATGTTTTGTGAAGGGCCACGTTCGCTTTCTTTTTTCTTCTTCGGTTGAACCATTTCTTCGAACCCTTTGGTTGAACCATCTTGTTGAACTTCTTTCTAAAATTTTCCACTTCCTTTATTCACTCGAAGCTTTCACTTGAAATTTTGAACTCTTTGAACCCTTTGAACCTTTGAACCATCTTGGTTCAAGGTTCAACGGTTCATCGGTTCATTTTATTCCTTTGAATTCTTTGAAGTTTCAAACTCTCTGGATCCTTTCATTTTCTAAGTCCGTCGAACTCATTGAACCTTTGAACTCATTGAACCTTTGAACCATTTTGTTTCAAGGTTTAAATGGTTCAATAGTTCAATATTCACTCTTTGAAGCCTTCTTTTCTTTAAGTCCGCCAAAGTCATTGAACCTTTGAACTCATCAAACCTTTGAACCTTGCGGAGGCGGGGTTCAATGGTTCAAAGTGGTTCATTCTAATTGTTTGAAGCCCACTGTTAAGTCTTTTGATTAAACCTTTACCTTGAACCACCCTCAAAACACTAAGGAAAATCCTTAAGTGTTTTGAACTTCATTTGAAGAAAGCCCACCTGTTGAACCTGTGACTTCTTTAGCTGAAAAGGCTTGAATATTTTAAAAACTTAACTGCTCAAAATATTTTTGAGAAAGAAAAGAGAGAGTTTTGGTCTTCAGGACCAAAATGGTTGGTATGTTGTCCACAAAAGCAAGTGATGTATTTTGGGAACAACATGATATAGGGTCCAAGCCAATTGAAATTAAACTTGCCCCACTTACTTTTCTCCATATTGGTGACATGTTGATTTTCCTTTAGGATGAGGTCTTTGATGTTAAATTATTGCACTCTAAGGTGTTTATTCTAGGCATGCTTGATGCACTCTTGATAGATATAGAGATGGGTAAGGGTTTTTAAATGATGCTCATCAAATAGCTCAAGTTGGGCTAAGCAGTGCTAATGATAATCATTCTTAGTTGCATTAAACATTATAGTTAGCATGTTATTAAGATTTTAATTAGTGGCCTCAGATTGTCTATTCTCTTAAGGGTAATAGGGTGAGGAGAAGCTTCAATTAATTTTGAATGCATCATATTGACCCTGGACTTACTTATTCTTAAAATACTTACCATTATCGATGATAATCTTATGAGGAAATCCAAGGCAGTAGATGATGTGATGGTTGATAAAGTCAATAATCTTCTCTACTTTGGTTGAGACTAGAGGAATAATCTCTACCTACTTGGTAAAATATTTGATCATAGTGATGATATAATGGATTCACTATGAGTAATGGGTGTTAATTTAACTAATATTGTCTAGACCCCATTGTGAGAAGGTTTAGAAATCGATGGAAACATGAAGAACATGGTTAGGTGCATGATGGAGATTAACATGTTATTGATAATTAACACACTTTTTCACATAATCACATCAATATTGGTTAAGGGTAGGCTAGTAACAACTGAGGTGAAGGATGCATTTAGCTAAAATAAGGCCACTAAAATGTCCTCCACATATACCATTGGGTGTTTCTTTGATAACACGAAAGGCTTTGTGACTACACAGGTAATGGAAGAGGAGGCCATTAAAGCCATGTTTATAAATAATTCCTCCTATAATGTTATAATATGAGGTACTCTATATAAATGCTTTTTGATCATTCCTAAAAAGGTCGAAAGGAATGCTGATAAGGTTGAGATAGTTAAAGGTATGTTGATACCAAAGGTCAGGTTGTGTCTCTTCTACATTAAAAATGGTGGGAGAATCTAGTTTGATATAGGAAGGTTGGGTAAGTCTATGGATAATGATAGATAGCTTAGAGTTGGAGGGTGCAGACAAAATTTGATATGCAAGAGAAGCCATGCTACCAGCAAACTTATTGGTAGATTGTAGGGTTAACTAGATGTGGTAGTATTTAAATGATGCTAAGAGTTTATCAACTAATTACTTGTACTATTATAGGACATCATTTTTACACTAGTAAGAGCCATTCATTTGATTGACCATAATTTGGGAGTCACCAAAGATGTTGATTGTTTTAACTCCCAAGGCTAAAGCGGTTTGAAGGCCTATGACTAGGGCTTCATACTTGATCATATTTTTGGTACATTCAAAATCAAGCTTGAAGGACAAAATAAGAGGTTCACCATCAAAGGGAATAAATATGATACCTACTCCCCTAACATGCTGACACTTTGACCCATCAAATAACATGGTGACTTGTTAGGTGAAGTCTACTTGAGAGAGGGTCATGATGGAATCATCAAGGAGCTTAAGAGGAGAAGGTCAATTATCTATTATTGTTGCTTCAGCCAATTGGTTGATAATGACTTGCCCTTTAATTGACTTTTGCTTAAGAAACTCAATGTCAAAATCTACTAAAATCATGAGCCACTTGGCCATACATTGGTTTTGGTATGGCTTGGATTGAATGTATTTGAGTGGGTCAGTATTGGTTATGACATAGGTTTTATGGTTAAGAAGGTAGTGGTGAAGTTTGGTGGTCATGTAGACTAAATCTAATAAAAGTTTCTCAATGTGGGTATACCAAGTTTCATACTCTAAAAGCATGCAGCTAATGTAGTAGATGTCTTACTCTTTTTGTTGTTCATCCTAATGAGCAAGAATTGCCCTTAGGGAGTGGTCAGTGGTAGAGATATAAAGGTAGAAAGGTTTTTCATCCTTGGGAGGGGTGATGATAGGTGGAGATAAAAGGTACTTTTTGAGTGAATCAAAGGCCTTTTGATAGTCACTATCCCACTTAAAAGAGACATCTTTCTTCAGAAGGTGGTGTAAGGGTTGACATCATTCCGAAATTTGGGAGATAAAGTGATGAATGGATTGGATCCTCCCCTACAAACTGTGAAGTTACTTGAGGTTTATTGGAGGAAGCATGGTGAGGATTTCTTTTATATTGGTGGGATCCACTTCAATACTGCCAAAAAAGATAATAAAACCAAGGAGATTTCTTGATAAGACCCAAAAATTGCACTTCTTGGGGTTAAGGTGGATGTGGTAATGGATAATTAGCTTAAAGATGATTTTATTAATGGCTAAATAATCATTTCTGAGTTTGGATTTTTTGAGAAGGTCATTCACATAGTCCTCTACAATCTTGTGGATAAAGCCATGGAAGATATAAGTCATGGCACATTCATAGATTAAACTAGCGTTATTTAATCCAAAAGGTGTGAATCTATAGTAGAAGGTTCCTCATGGGTTGGTGAAGGTGATTGTATGTTGATATCCAAGGGAAATTAAGATCTGATTATAACCTGAGAATCCATTTATGAAAGATAAAATCTCTTGGCTAGTTATAAGATCAACTAGTTAGTCAATGTTTGATAAGGGAAAGTTATCTTTGGGGAAAGCAAGGTTAAGGTCATGGAATTCCACACAAATGTGTAGTCCCCCTATGGCTTTGGTGATAGGCATGACATTTGAAACCCATTGGGGATAGTCAATGGGTTGAATGAAATTGATAGATAGAAGATGTTGAATCTCTTCTTTGACAAGAAGAGATATGCAAGGATGCATGCATCAAAGTTTTTATTTGATGGGCTTGGAATAATGATTGGTGACTATGTTATGGGTATCAATGGTAGGGTCAATTCTAGGCATGCCACTATAAGACCAAGCAAATGCTATGTTACAGTCTTGGAGGAAGGAGGAGATGTCCCAAAGTTCCTTAGCATTCAACGTTTGGCCAATTTTGATAATGTGGGGGTTGTTAAAAGTACCCAAGTTGATGTTCATGGTGGATTCATTCAACATGGTTAAAGTCTTGTGAGGAAGGGATTTATAGATAGAATAATTTGGGGCACCAAGGTAGGTGAGAATAGAATCATCATCTTGGTACTAAATAGTGTTAATGGTAGGGGACTCATTTCCTATCATCTCAGGATGGGTCAAAGGGATGGCTACAATTTCCCCTTCCTTTTGATAATTTAGGGGACTGAGTCTGATCATGTTGATGAAAAAAAGTTAGGTGGGATGATGTCACCATCCTCACACATAGGTAGAGGAGATGTTGGTGAGGAAGGGTTGTCTACTTCAAAAATGGTGATGGTAGGTGGTTTGGCTTTCTTCTTATTAGGTAGGATGAAGTCAAGGCCATTTTTCTCATGATTCTTTCTAGTCTCAATGGAAATCAACTCATGTGGGCCATGTTCATATCACCCAAGGCCAAATCCTTTCCAAGCACACTGATGGAGGTATGTCTTGGTGAATCTTGGTGAATCTTGGTTTATCAAGGTAGGAGAAGCTGGTAGTAAATGATTTGGGTGAAAAAGAGGTGGTGTAAGTGCTAAGGGGTTTAATAAGTCCCCCATATATGAAATAGCTTTGATAGTGGGGAGGTCCAAAAGGAATAATGGTTCCAACATTTAGGTCATATCCTAGTTGATGGTCAAGTTTCCCATACTATTAGGGAGAAGGGAAAGTGTCAAGGGAGAGAAGGTGATACTCCCCCAGTGAAAAGTGATGGAATGTTGATTTCAAAGGGTTGGTGGTGGGGATTTGGTTTAAAGGTATGGATGAGCTAGTAGATTCCTCATCGGTGGAAGAGGATACAATGTCTACTTTTGTGGTTGAAGGTTGGTCTTTGGTTATTGAGGGCATGTTAGACAGAGGTAAAAGGACATTGTTGGGTCAGTAGGTTATGTTGTCTATTGATAAGGGACTTGGGTCAACTTGGATGGTGATGACCTAGCCTTCTTAATTAAACTTAATATAATGGTGAAGGATAGAGGGGACATAACCCATGAAGCAGATCCAAGATCATCCTAGCAAACTTTGTATTAGAATTCACCATCCACTACATATAAAAGTTTGGGGAGCATACAGGGTCCTAAATAGATATGAAGGAATATATTCCCCAAGGTAATGGCTATGGAATCATTAAAGTATCAAAGGATAATCAAGGATTTGAGCATGACATTATCTGATAAATTGAGTTGGTTATAGGCATGGGAGAAGATGATATTAATACTAGTTCCCCTATCAATCATGACCCATTTGATGTGGGTGTGGTTGATATAAGTAATAACAAAGAGAGGGGGATATAGGTCATCAATATGGATGGAAGGTATTTCCAAATCCTTAAAGGTGACAAGGTTGGAAATTTGAATGGTGCCAATAAAGGCTACCAGAGGTTAAGAATCTTCAAGTTGAACCACCATTGATTGTAATACCTTGATCATTGCTTGTCAAGGATGGGGTAAAGTGGTAATCAACTTATATAATTTAATATTAGCTAGGTTCTGATGGATTTGTTTGAGCACCACTCTCCTAATGGATTTAGATGGGTTGGATTGGGAGGTTCCTAAGATAGTTATCTTGGGTTTGGTTAAAGGTGAAAGCATTTGATTTTGGTTTAGTTGGGAAGTGGAAGATGGATATGTCCACATAATGGACACTTTGACCTTGCCTTTATCATTATATTGAGTGTGTGATCAGGTGACCACATGGATGGTATGGATAGATAGAAGAGTTAGTATAGGGGATTGATCTGACCTTCATCGGTCCAAGGTAAGAGTGAAGGAGTAGGTAAGCATTGGGTAGGACTTGTTTTTGGTTGTATTGGTATAGGGATCATGGGAGGTTTATATATTAATAGATCATCCTCATCATAGATCTGGTGTATAATGTTTTGGAGAGCTTTGTAGTTCTCCATGTCATAGGGTGTCCTATGATAAGAACACATGTAATGGTTGTTATACTAGGTAGGTTTTAAACCAAGAAGGTTAAAAGGTATAACATGAGGTAAGGTCAAGAAATAAGTGTGTAGTAACCTTTAGAAAATTGTAGAGTAGGACTCAGCCAAAGGTAGAGAAGGTTTAGGGGTTTTGGTCTTGGTTGGTAAGGTGAGAGATATTTTAGGAGCAAGTTTGGTGATGGAAGGTTTAGGTAATGTGGTGCATTTGGTTGGTGGTTTTGGTTTTGGTAAGTCTAAGTTTGATAAATCATAAGTGAGATGTTGCAAGGTAGGTAGCTTGGTTATTGTTAGTATGGTGAAGATAGGTGTGTAAAAAAGTAACTATGACGGTGTAACCAAAAGTGGTGGTGGGGTCTTGGTTGAGATAGTTGGATTTTCAAGAAAAGTGGAGGGATGAGGCCCCAAAATATATGGAAAGGTTGAATGGGGTAGGATTCTAGTCTTCTAGACTCTTGGTGTTTTTACCTTCTTAGTTGATTTGGTTGGTTGTGCGGTTGGTGGGATCAATGAGGTAAGCTCCACTTTCATAGATGGGTGATTAAGGCTCTAAGTATGGAAGGTGCCAAGGTTTTTGGTTGGTTTGGTTAGTTTGGTTAGAGAAGGTGATTTGGTTGTTTGGGGTTTAGGTACATTGGATGGTTGAGAAATTATTGGGTTAGTAGAGATTGTTATTGGTTTAGTTCATAGGGTAAGAGTTAGAATAGCAGAAGTGGTGGGTTGGTATACTAAAGGCATGGTTGGAAGTTCCTATTTGCTTATGTAATGGAACCCAAATTGTTCCCAAAAGGTGGCTCTATCCATGTTGGGTTTGGAGACAAACTCCAACCTTTGAACTAATCTAGAGAAGGGTTGGTAGATTGGTTTTATTCCCTGGCTAGTGAACCTAAAAGATAACCCCATGGGTTGAGATAAAGGGATGGTAACCTCATATTTTTCCTTAGTAAAAGGATGTAATGTTTGAGTAGGTTAATCCTTTGTGGGAGGTGTAGACATGGGTGCTTTCTCTTCGAGAATGATCTCTGAAGGGGTAGTAATTTTCTTGATGGTCAAAGAGGAAGGTAAAATGGGTGCTTGTTCTAGCATGTCAGTATAAAGAGGGGTTGATGGCTCCACTAACTCAATAAGTAGAGGAGGAAAAAGAGGGGATTCCTTGGTTTAGGTCTCCAAAAGAGGAGAAGGAAACTCTGCTACATCAATAAGTAGAAAGGGTAAGGGATAAATAGGTTGGTCATTAGGTTCTTCAATAATGAGTTTGCCCAGAACCATGTTAATAGTATGGTTATCATGGGAACACTCAACCATGTTGCTCTCATTTTTTGTAGGTGCATGATTGGGGAAAGGCTACCTAAATATGTTAAGGTCCTGGGCTTGAGGTGCGTTGGGGTTATCCAACACAAGATCACCCTTATCAATGAGATAGTAGATAATTCTCTTGAAGGTGTTACACCTACTAAAGTCATGCCCTATTACTTGATAGAAGGCACAAATATCATTATCATTTTACCAACTAGGTATGAGATGGAAAGAATCAAATTATTGAGGTGGTCTAATTGTAGGAAGTTGTATAATGTTAGCCTTCAATAACTCCTCCAAGATGGAATCATAAGACTCCCCAAGTGGTTTGGATTGCTTTTAATTATTCTAGTTTTGGTTTCTCATGTTTTTCTTAAAAGAGTTAGAGGAATTTGATTGGTCAATAGCTAGTGGAAAGGTGAATTTTAGGAAAACCACATCCATAGTTCCTTTTATTTTGGTCATAGGGTTAGTTTGGTTACTCAATTTGGAGGAGGAAGCATCATTGGTTTTATAGGTAGAGTTCTTATTTTTTAGTTTTAGCTTTCCTTCATCGATGGCTATATTCTCTAGCTTGTGTGCCATGGTAAAATCTTCATCAAAAGTTCTAAAGTTCTAAACATGCAATGTGGAAGAGATGTGCTTGGCACATGCCCAAATAAAGAGTTTGATCATTTTAGGTTGGAGTAAGGAAAAGGAGAGTTAGTTGATTAGGATTCACTAATGAGATACTAAATCAACAATAGATTCATCATCAAAATACTAGATAGAGTAGAAGTCAGTGATTAAAACTATCTTGGAGATATTTATCGAAAAGTGATCCAAAAAAGTTTGAACTAGTTGGGTGAAGGAGAAGATGGAATGCTTGGTTAAAACACTATACCAATCCAATATCAGTCCTAAAAAAGAGATAGGAAAAGTATAGATAAGGAGGGCATCATCATAGGTGATCAAATAATATGAATTGTTGAATGCCCTAAGGTACAGTTCCTCCTTACTCTGAAGCTTAGAGAACTTAGGAAGTTTTCATTAAGGAAAATATGGTCTAATAGGCATAGATGGGTGGATGGGTTCATTACAGATCTGATCATATGATAGGATGTTGTGAGCACTAGAGATGGATGACTCTAAGGTGGTCATCTTATCTATAAGCATCTTCATTAGATCTATTTGGGTTTGTGCACCTAAATGGTTGTAAGGTGCATATTGTGGTTGGGGTTGAGTGACATATAGATAATTTATCAAAGGTTGAAAAGTTGTCCCATATGGGTGAGTGGTCATGGGTGGTTGGGTTAAATCCACATATGAATATGTGGTCACTAGTGGTTGGGTAGAGGGTATGTACTACTAAGTGGGAATGGGTGGTTGAGTCGATGGTAATGGATAAGTGATAACCCTCATAGCGACAAGTGATAGGATAGAAGGTATTAGTGTTGCTACATTTTGAAGTGAAGTGAGGGTATCTAAAGGAATGGTAGTGATGGTAGTAGTGGGTAATTTAACATTAATTGGAGTATGTGTAGGTAAAGTTTGGGTGGTATCTATATTGGAATAATTTTTAGTCAAACTAGGAGGTGTTTAGGTGTCAGAAGGTTGAGATAGTTGGTTTTGCATGGTTGTGTCAGATGATTTGCCAATTAAGGCACATGCCTGAGTAGCTAATTTTTTGGTGGTGACATCAGCAATAAAAGAGTTACTTAAAAACCCCAATGGCATGTCATAGGGTAGATTGGTAAGTGGTGCCAAAATGGGTATATAGTGAGCTACTATGCTAAGATAATGTTGTAAGGCTACCAGGTTATTATCCAAAAAGGTAGAAAAGTTTGGGTCACCTTGGGAAACTATCTAAGGTGCATTAGAAGCATCAAAATGATGAGGAAAATTCTCAGAATGTGAGATATTCTCCATAGATGAAGAGGTAGAGGAGACTGGATAATCTATAGATGGGTCCTAACTTATTAAGTCTTTTCATTGTTGATGAGTAAGAACCATGAAAATAGGATGAAAATAAAACACAAAGAATCTTACAACTCAAATAGATAAAAAGCAAGAAAATGATCAAGGAAATCCAACACACACTAGAGTATGTTAAAATCTTGTGGTTAATTTTAAACTCATTTTTGGATTATGCCTTAAGTTATGAGAATGTGTGATGAAAGTTGGCTCATAGATCAAATAATATAGAATCAATCTATGGTTTGTTTTGGGTTGTTTAGGTGTTCAAAAGGATATGTATTAGGAATCAATATGTGGTTTGGTATTGGGGCCCTACCCCCTCACTTCACACGCCACAGTGATAAGGGTGTCAGGTGCTTAGCCAATATATATTGATTTTCAGAGTTTATATTCAACCAAAGAACTAAATTGGTTCTCCCCTTAGTAATGACCTCCAAGTAGGATCATCGAGAAAGGGTAAGGTGACTGCTAGGTGATGAAATCCTATTCATACCTTGTCTCAAGTTTGTTTGATGTTTAATTGATGAAAGTGGTTTGGTTTAGTGTGTGCAACAAAAGTGATACTATGCTAAAATTATTGTGTTTTAATTCAAAGTGAGATAAAATTAGAAGCAAGCAATGGATGCACTTGATTTTAAACCTAAAAAAAATTCAGTTTTGTTAATGAGCATAGATAGAGAAAAGATCATATATATGCAAATAAAATAAACCCAAAGTAAAGACTTAAGATCCCACTAGGTGTGCCATAATGTTTCAGTGAATTTCAGCTTATATTTTGAAAAGGGAAAAAGAAGATAATAAATACGTGAATGATTGAAAAACCTATTTTATTGTGCATGCATTGAATATGATGATTGTGAAGAACTCTTTTTTGGCTTGGGAGGATGACCTACAAATAAGATAGCACTAAAACAAATGGTTGGTTAGATAGACAGCTGAGTGGATTTTCTAGTGCTAGCTAGATCCTGGAAGTAAGATCTTCCTCGAGGGGTATCAATCCACATGTTTTAAAAAATTAAGTTTATAAAATAGAATAGAAAGTACTTGCATCAATAATCAAAAGGTACTAAAATTGAACACAAGAAATGCTTGTTAAAGGAGTAGACTAAAAATGATTGATATAGAAATAAGTAAATTAATACTAATGTTAAATGGTTAGGGTCTATTTAATAAAATCATGTAGGGGTCTATGAACAGGCAGGGACACAAAAAAAAATATTAGACTGAGGGTAGGTAGGTGGAAATAAATTATTGGTATTTCCTTCCATAATGACCATCGATGGTTGAGGTGATTGTCAGTAGTTGGATTGACCATTGGCAGTTGAGACAACTGTTAGTGGTTACTATGTATAGATTTGGGTTGCTAGATGGTTGATTAAAAGGCAAATAAATTAATTGAAAATCATAAAACAAATACTTATCTTGTAGAAATTTAATTGGGTGGGTTCTTGAGGTGGTTGACTCATTAGTGAAGTTTGACGTGATTTTGGTAGAGTAATGGTACTTGGCACTTTAGTAGAGCTGCAGTAGTAATTTGGATCTCTAACATGATGGTTAGATCACTATATTATTGATGATGATTGACTTGAAAAATAAAGGAACTCTAGATGAAAAATAAATGATTTCACCTCTCTGCTCCTCTCTTCTTATAGGCAAGACAAGAGAGTTACAACAAAATGTTAACTAGGCCTTCTAATTATAATGCATGAATGTAATGGCTTGCACACATACTTAGATGAGTCATATTTAGAAAATTAAGGCAGATGGCTTGCAATTTAGTTGTTGAGGAGGTGCACCCTAATCATTGATGGTCAAGGTGACCATTGGCAGTCATCCTGACTATCGATGGTTGAGGGTGAAGGTAAGAAAGTGGGTAAAATATAGGCTAAGTCAGTTGGGCAAACTGACCATGGGTTAGGCTTGGTTAGGGGTTGAAGGGTCAAATTGGTCCCAAGGGGGTCCTAAGGTGGTCTAAGGGAATTTTGACATTCAAAATCATAGTGTGCATATTTTTGGTGTCTACAAAAACATCATAAAATTTTATTTTTGGAGTAAGCATGTGACTGTTGGCCTTGTTGGTGGTGTCTTTTGGGTTGTCATTGATGTTCAATGTTCCCTTTGCTTTGAATTTCCCCCTAATGTGAAAATCCTATTAGATGTTGGTTTATGTCAAAATTGCTTCCATTTACAATCATAGTAAAATTAAAAAATTATTAAAAAATCTACTTATATCTCCTTTAAATTAAAAATCCAACACTATACCCCCCTTTACAGAAAAAACTATTAACCCCAAAAATTATCTATTTAAAAAATTCTTTATTAAAAATAAATTTATTAAATTAAATTTTAACTAAAATTTAAGCTTTGAGGTTATAAGTATGGGTCAAACCCATGATCTATACCTATCATAGCGCCTTTATAAAATTTTGTTAGCTGGTTAATTTATATGGCCCACTAAATGGAAGTAAGACAAAACTTACATTTAACTTTTGAATGCTCAACTTTTGAATTAAAAATAAATAAAGTCATTACCCATTTGAGCTACAGATTTACTTAAGGTAATGAATGTTCACCAAATATTGAGTCAACATGTTGAGCTCATGAATCAAAGAGGAGATCATAGGTTATAATGAGACTACAGTTACCAATCCTAGATGCATGTTTCAAGGGTTTAAAAAGAAGAAAAAGTAGACCTACAAGTCTGTAGACCTGTAGGTCCCTTTTCCACCTAAATTGGGATAAATTTTTCTCAAGAGATGAGGTTCAAGAGAATAGAGAGGTATGTAAATTATGTGTTGATATTTTGGAGGTGTGTACATAAGCCTTTAGATGGTAACTATGTCATTGAAGACTCACTCTTCTTCCCTAATAGTCAATAAACCTAAACAGACCTTAACAACACACATGCCTATGTGAGAAGTGGATGATGACCTACATGTTCTTGAATGTTTTAGCATGAATATAAGCATAGAGGCCCTAATAAGGTGATTATAACTTCAAGGAAACACCTTATTAGTTTTTTAACTTTTCAATAGAAGTCAAAAAGGGGTGACACATGCTTCTAGGGTCAAATTCACCAATTGGCCTAAAAACCCTCAATACATGAAATAATAGGTTGTAGGGATTATGAAAGGATAAATACCCATTGAGGGACATTTAAAAACATGTCAAAATTACCTTAAAATATAAAAGAATTATTTATAGCTAACATCAAATTCTCATGCCTTATTTTGATACGTAAAGCTCTCTTGAGTTCATTGATAGACCTATGTTTCCCAAGAAGGATTTCTTATCCACATTTGAATTATTTTAAGCAAGGGAATGAGATCAATTAGAAATTATCTATGTTTGGTAGGTATTCATACTCCATTAATATGTTACTATTTATTGAATTAAAAATGTACAGGTGTCAAGAGTGCAAGGCACTCACAAATTGCTTAAGTAAACCCAAGAGGCTCCCAAACATTGCTCACATAATTATTTCCAACATGAATGGTACCCAAATATCTTTTGGGTAGTTATCAAGGATCATGCCCTCAATTTTTTAGGCATTGGTTCTCAATTCAATGGCCTCATCTTTATGAACCATTGCTAAGAGTGCAAGGCACTCACAGGCTACCAAAAAACCTTCAAATGATCTGATTAAGGAGATTGTTCTTCTAAGTACATGAGGTGGATTGAAATTACCTCCATATGACTTTATTTACCTTCTTATCTCTCTTGATCACCTTTTCAAAACCTTGGTTGGCACATATCAAGGTACATTGTATGAAATTGACCCTAAATGCATGGTTTTAAGCCTATATATACACCTTCATAGGTCTCTTATGGTAATATTTTAAGCTCTTCAAGTCATCAAATAGAGTCAAAAGGTGAGAAATGCACCATTTTGCTTCTTAAGAATCTTATATGCAAACCTATAGATTAATTAAAGAGACATTACTCTAAAGGTATGGAGTTGTCTTAGGGTGTTTTTGGCCTTAAAAAACCATGTTAAAACATTACAACCTAAAATTTTCTTGAAAAACTACTCCAATTGCCTCTTGAGCATGTATAAATACCTAAGCTAGGATTTTAGCCATTTCATGGTTTACTCATCCATACATGGTCTCAAGTCCTAAAATTTACAATGGAGAATATTCAAGAGGTATGTAAATTAAATCAAATACTTATTTATATTTTCACACATGTGGTAGGTCATTAGATCTAAAACTTAGTTTATATATTGAGAGGCCTATTGGAGAGAAACAAGAAGAATAAGTACACTTCCACTCAGGGTTGGGCCATGAAATTTTGCATAGAGTTGTAATAGAATACTAGGTACTCAAATCCATTCTTATTTTTCAAATATCTATGTAAATTATCCTACACAATGAGCTTTGTGTGTTTTAAGGGCTACTAGGAATTGAAGACAAATGCAAGCTTTAGGTGCAAAATGAGGTCTTTGGGAGTGTTTGATGGATCAAAATGGGTTAATTTAGGTTTTTTAAGGTTGGAACATGCCTTCCATGGAAATATATTACATTCATGAATATGGAATCAAAAATTTATGCTTACAAGTAAGGAGAGGTGTAGTGAGTCAAATGGATTTCAAGCAACCTAAGAAGGTGTGATCATCATTGTAACATTAGTATAGAAGATTCATAAACTAATAGAAGGTGTAAAGAAAAAGGATAGATATTAGTTCAACATTATTTGATGATAATTAAGGACACTTTTCACTTCCTAATCCAAGAAGAGGGCAGTTTGAAGAAGAAGCAAGAGGTGTCAAACAAAGGGAGAAACTTCTACACCATTTTTAAAATGATGCATCATCCAAGAGAGCAACACATGTCATTAAATATCTCATGATACTATTTCATAACTCCATTATTTATTTTAACTCTTTCCATGAGTGCTAGAAACTTATCATGACTCTCTTTTACGCCCTTTCTCTCTATTTCACTCTCATTTTTCTATAAATTCAGCCTTTTTTGGCTTTGCATTCATCCTACACCTGGGTATAGTGAAGCCCTACCCATTTGTATACATTTGATCAATAAAATACTACTATTTTTACCTCCTCCTTTGACTATATTTTGTGTTTTTGCATGACTCGTTGATCTTGTCAATTATTTTGTTAATTCTTCCTTGGGATGTTATCCTTTTATAACACTCATATGCAATTTGAAAGCCTCTTTATAGGTCATGTGAAGTGTTCAAGTGAAGTGTGAAATTTGAGTGAGTTGTATACTCATTAGTGTCATTATATAACCTCTTGATTATTATTCCTATCCCAAACATCTATCACAACCTCCACATTTAAGTGTTTATGTGAGAGATGTAAATTTGGAATAGTGTATCTTTAAGTTAGTCACATGGTTGATGTGCACATGCAACTAGTTGGTAGTGGTTAATTAGTTTTAGTGCATCACCTTCATTATATTAGGTTTATATTCATTTTTATAATAATTTTATAGATTAGTGAATGAGTCTTAGTGATAAATCAAGGGAAATTATCCCTATAACCTAGAGATTCAATCTATCTATTAGGCCACCCACAGCCTAAGATTGTCTCCATATTACCCTGAATTTGGAAGGCTTGAATAATATTCCAAGGGTGAAAATTTGGGTGATAAAATTAAATTCACATGATAATAATGTATCTTTTATTCTATTATCATGTGATACTTCTTTGTAAAATTAAAAAATAAGAGATATTAGTAAATCTCCCTCAATCCCCTTACTACAGTAGAACCCATTTCTCATTCTAATCTTCACAAGGGTAATAACCCATTTCCCTCTAACTATGTCCAATATATGACCCCTAAAAAGGTTATAGTGAATAAAAACAAAGGTCCCCAATGCAGTGTACTAATGGATAAAATTAATAACAAAATTTAAGAATTAAATGAACCTATTGATGATGTTTAGATACCTTCACAAGAGGTAATATCCTTGATGTATGTGGTGGGTGCTTTAAATTAATAAGTACACAAACTCACTTTAGAAAGTAAAGCATACTACTCTTGGGTTGATTCCAATGCCATCCATGGCAATCCTATCTTGTGTATAATATTCAATATAAAGTTACCACCAAAATTTTAAATACTAGCATCACAAAGTTTAATGGACATGGAGATCCATACTTACACCTTCAATCTTATATAATGGCTATGGCACATGTCACTAATAGTTTGATTCTCTTATAGTTATTTCCACAAACTTTAAAGGTTGAGGCATTAAATTGGTTCCATCATTCACTCCACAGTGGTCCACTACACATATTATGAATTAGAAGAAGTATTTATCATGCATTATATTCAGAACAAGGGACCTCAAATCACATATGAGAGGTTGCCTTCACTACACTAGGGTAAGTTAGAAATAGTAAATTATTACATTCTATGATTTAAATCATGTATGCAATAATTGATCTACCAACCAATAGATTTAGATGTATAGTACATATTTACTAGAGGCCTCATTTTTCCTCATAATGAGAAATTGTTATATGAGATATCCAAATCATTATAACATATATGTTACACAGCTATGGCATTAGAGAAAATTTTGGGACTAGTTAAGACACATTCAAAGATAAATTTGGATTTAGATGTCTCACAGTCATAGTCATCCAATATGGTACAAGAACCTAATCCACCCATGACTAAGGATTAAGTGTAATAAGAACAACCAATCAAGATACTCAACAAAGTCAAAGAGCAACTTTATAAAGCATCTCCTATAGTGGACAAAGCATAGGACACCAGCATTAGGGCCATACAATTTTTAGATAGAGATAGGCATCATGACATATTATTCACATTACTATATATGGGGATGATCACCCTTCCTCCTTAGCATCATCTAACATGTAATTTGTAAAGAATAAGAAATAAAACATATTACAATTAGCATAGAATCAATGGACACTGGGATAATAATTTTTATGCACTCATAAATTATATTAACCAATGTGTTGATAGATGCATTATAAAATTCACATAGGGGGCATCGAGATCTCCTTCTCCATACTCTTCTACATCACACTCTACTATGATTGAATTATCCTAGGACATTACTTTTAGAAAACCATTGATTACTCATCGTATGATCCATGTGGTTTTTAAGATACCTACTTATGTAAGATCTCATGCACCATAGATTCAGTAAAGATGGAAGCCATTCCATAAAGATCAAAACATAAATTCAATTCAACCACCGATTAAGATATTTGGAAAAAATTATAGAGATCAGAGCATAGTCTCATTTCACCCACTGCTTAAGATATTTGACAACAATCACAGAGATCAGAGCATAGTCTTATTTCACCCATTGATTAAGATATTTGGAAACAATCATAGAGATAACAGCATAGTCTCAATTCACCCACCAATTAAAATATTTGGCAAGAATCATAGAGATCAAAGCACAGTCTCAGTATGACAACCAATTAAGATATTTGGCAAAGATCATAGAGATCAAAGCATAGTTTTAGTTTGACAACTAATTAAGATATTTTCAAGGCATAATACACAATAGAACACAATTTCAACATGAAAATTGATGAAGATATTTTCTACAGAGTCTATAAATCTATTTACCAATAGGACACCATGAGTATTATCGGTTCTAAAGACTATTTCTACATGTACACATCATGAGTAATATTGCCACTTGTTTACTCTTCCATTAGGATTCAAATACTTCTTGCCATAGTCCATAGGCCAGTTTATTTGAATTCATAGATTCATATCATAGTTCATAGGCCAGTTTAGTCCACTTCTCAAATTTCTTAGCCTTACTTCATAGGCAGTCAGTCCCTAGACCACAAATACCTTTTCACACAACATGCTAGATCATTCTTCCTTCATTTGATACATGACACCTTGATAGTAGTCTCTTACAAGACTCTTTAATTAGTATGTTCTTCCCTACTTTTACATAGTTTTTTTTATCTTTGATCCTTGTATATAGTTTCATTTTCATGTTGCTTGTACATAGCTTATATCCAAAAAATACAAAAACAATATAAAATGTCAAAACACAAAAACATTTAAATATTTTCTCAAAAATTACAAATTATATATTATATGCATTGCCATGTTTACATTTCTTATATTTTTTAGGCACTAGATATGTTAGATATCTTATTATGGTTACTTTTTATCATACATACATGCTTCACTTGTTCTTGTCAAGTGTTTACATATTGATACAGGACTCAGGTCCAGCACATAAGTCTAGATTTACTACATTCTGCCCATTGGGGGCACATATATAGGTTTTTCATTTGACACATTCACCCATTTGGGGGCATCTTATACACATTTTTGATTACCAAGTTATACCATTCTACACTACATTATTTTTTTGTTAACTAATACTACTCTTGTTATGTTGTGGAGCCCATTTCTAAATTACAATGTATTTTCAAATACTTTACATTTTAAATGTACAATACACTCTATATGTTTTTCTCATCAGGATTCAGGGCTGGGTTGGGCCTCGAGCAGGAGTTTAGGGGTGGCAGCCCCCAAATGGGGGTTCGGGGGTAACAGCGTCTGACAAATGGGGGTTCAAGGGTGATAGCCCCCAAAAAAAATTGGACGCCTTTTTAATGGGAAACCATTTTGGGTTGATTCTGCCCATTGTTTTGGTATCCATTGTTTTGTAATACTGCTTTTTTTATGTATTATGTATTGATGGATGTTTTATGGATAATACATTATGAGAACAAGGGTTTTGAGAAAAAATAACATAGTGTGTGAATTTAGGTATGAATTCAAGAGGGTTTGTTGAGTGGATCTCCAAATAATATATGTGCACTATAATTGTGAGATGACTAATCTAAGAGTGGTTTGTAATCTCGTGGCTTGTAATAAAATCTAAACAAGTGTTTCTTGGTGGATGTAGCCCACATTGGGTGAACCCTGTTAAATTTGGTCTTCTTATTGTGCATGTTTATTTATGTTCTTTATGTATCTCTATTTATATCTATTATTTTGATTCTGTGAAATTATTTTGCATCAATTTTTATATTTATTCCTAATAAATCTAGACTTAGTTTATGTACATCTTTGCTCTTATATAGATTTATACCACATTTTCATGCATAATTTCATTTTTAGTTGTATTATTTTATACTTGATTGTGCCTCTATGATTATACATCTATTCGAGGGCATTCGAATATGTCATTGTTTTATGGCTCTATGCCACTTATTTTTATTGTATGTATGCTTTAGACATGTGCCCATGTCTTTGTATGTGCCTTCCTGATTGTGTATTCAAATATTTGAACATGTCCTTCCATGTGGCTCTAAGCCAACTTGCTTTCTCTTTGTGCATGTGGAAATTTTAACATGTCTTTGTATGTATTATTTTCTCATATTTAGTGACATGTGCCCATGTCCCTTGTATTTTGTCCCTTTGGCCTACTTTATGTACCTTGTATATTTTGTAAGTATACTTTCATGTATGCATCATGGCCATGATATTTATCTATTACTCATTGTACACTCTAGTTTTAGATTCCATGAGGGACCTTATGCATCTCCCCTTCTTCCTTGGATGCCTTGATAGATATCATGCCACATTTTGCTAGGTCGTTACTCATTTTATTTATCAAATTTGTTATTCATGCACATTTTCACATTGTTATATCTATCTTGACAAACTTGTGAATGTTAGATCTAATATACATCATACATTACAAACTTATGCTTAGATTATATTACATTTTGATGTCATGTATTCACATTATATTAGTTTATTATGCAAATATAATATATGTTTTGGCTACCACATATCATGCAAAGATTTTTCTTTTAAGGATAGGTCTTGCACAAGTTCAACAACTCCCTTCAAAATATGGGTAATTCATAGAGGTTTGTCATAGATTTCAAGCTATATGAATGTACTCAGAGTATAATTTTTAGCTAACATGCACAAAATATAGAAATCAATTTCATGAAAACACAGTGAGAAATAATCACATAGAGACTAGTTTTAGTTGCACAGAAATTAGTACATTTGGACATTAGTGACCAAAGTGGGACACTAGTACCACCAATGATACTATATAGATATGGTACTATTGTTTAATAGCCTTAGTTTCATGAAATTATAGATTGGACAAAAAATTACAATAGGTACAATCTAGGTTTACACAAGTTTAGTTACAAATTACCATTTTTTTGCTTAATTTTGAATAAAGTCTTACCAATTTGCTTAGATTGGGGGTATTATTCATGGCATGATCATTCCAATTTCAATTTTAGATACTTAGATACAGATAATTATAATTCAATATAGAATCCATATGCACATATATCAGATTTGGGGGTATGTGTGTGGCACATTATTTCCATATGCTCATTTTTGCTCCAATAGATCAAATGGAATGGAAAACTTTATGTATTTTTCTATTTTCTTAATCTAGACACCATTCACATTAGCACAATCTATATTTTATGCCTTAATCCATCTATAGTAGTTAGTATTCTTGAGTGTCCCAAATCTATCTTGCATTCCTGAGTGGCCCAGAGTTATCTTACATTCTTGAGTAGCCCAAATCCATTTTACATTTTAGAGTTTTTGAGTGTCCTGGAGCCATCTTATATAGTTTCATGACATCATGTAGTTTCAATTTATATGCATCTACTACACATGGGTAGGTAATGATGGTGTCATAGTCTAATTGAGTTATTGAGCCATCTATATGAGAGAGTTGGGCATGCCATCAGTCCGATACAAGTTATTCATAGGTCATGATACACCAAGCAAGGGTGGGAAATGATGGATTAAAATTAGATTGAGTTCTTGACCCACCCATACCTAGGGATTGAGTAATCCATCATCTCAATCTAAATTATTCACCGATTGATTAATAGTTATACCCACATATAAGATGTCACCAGGTTTATGTATTGGTTCATGTACCTAGTGATGTGTGTTTATTCCCTTCCTCTCTAATCTCTTTACTTAATTTTATCTTTTACTTTTGATATCTCTTAAGTAATGACTAATCTATGCATGTTTCATTTGTAAGACACATAATGGAACATGTTACACACACTTAGATCAAGATTCATAGGCTTCACCTCTTAAGTAATTCCAAGTGCATTTATTTTCCTTTATCATATTATTTACACTTCACTACATTTATATAATAAAGGGGGAATTTAGTCATCTAAAAATGTCACTTTAGTGTTAAGAGTGTTACTTAGGACCACCTATTCATAACTTATCCCTAAATCTATCTTAGGGTGTATTTAGACATTTATCTAGCCTTTGTGTGGGCCACACACATCCCTAAACATCCATAAATTAGTCCTAGACCCTCACTCTAACATTTTAGCCCCTAGTGCCTTAGGTTATACTATTTGGAAACAAGTTGTGCATAATCAAGGTTATTAATCCCTATTCTACCCTAAATTTATATATAACCATCTAAAACATTATTAAGCTCAATTTACTCAGATTTCTAGTCTCAAGCACACTCAAAACACTCAAGTTGGCACTCATACTAACCTTCACTTGAACTTACACCAAACACTTAGGTGGGTGAATTACATTGGTCTTGATCCCTCTTTGGAGTATTGGTATGTAGCTAGTGTGCCCACATAGGGGTATGGATCACATGTCCAACACATCAGACCCACTGACCCCTTTTTCTCATGGTATTTATTTAAACCCTTATAAGCATGAAAACCTAGGGTTTTCTAAGTAAAATATAGCTTTAGTGAAAACTATTGATTGCATAGACCTAAAATTTAGACTAGAGCTAAAACATGACCTAATATACAAAACCCAAAAATAATTCAAAAAGAGGACATTAGTGCCAAAGGAGGACACTAATACCATTAACACTACTATCTAATTAGGGATCTACTATCCAAGAAGGGTTTTGCTATTAAAACCCTATCTACAACACTCAAATCAGCTCCTATCCTAGTTTGTAGCCTCTAAATCCTCCATATCAACCAATTTATAGCTAGCTACTTGTTTGTATCATTTGTTTATATTTTTAGAAGGGTCAAACTAAGTCAATTTTGTTACAAATCAATGTCTTTATTTATTACATATTCTACCCTAATTTATTGTACTCAAACCCTTTAACAACCTAGGGCTTAAAATTCATAACCCTTAAAATTTAAATCAGGAGTGTGTAGTTGATGTCATAACATCTACTAAGGCATGTTGATTTTAAGGTTGATTCAGATGCAAGTGGATTTGGTAGAAGTGTGTAGCCAATATTATGATATCCACTAATATATTCTAATTTTGAAGTTGATTTTGACTCAAGGGGATCTAAATTTGATGTTGAGACTAGAGTTGATTTTGATTATGATGTTAAATCTAATATTAGATATAAAATAGAACATGTTTTTGATGTAAAAATAGCCATAAATAGGGCCTATTGAAATGTGTTGCACAAGTACCTTATTCATCACTCGCTTAGAAATGAAAGAATTGTGATGAAAGAATTTTCTAAATGGGGAATTTTTGTCAATGGATGAATAATTGGGTGTTGCTCAATAATAATGGGTTCTTCAAATATGGTATCATCAAAGATGGGTCCTACATCAAATAGAGGTACTTTACCAAATACATATGGACCATCAATGGTTTGGGTTTGGTCAAAGATGGGAGATTTGACAAAAATGTCAATAATGGGTTAATTATCTTGATCTTGATTTAGAAGTTGATGTATTTGATCATGTTTGGGAAGGGTATCATGACATATCTTGATCGAGTAGTTATCAAACTTAGACACACTTAGGTCTTCAATAGATAATGTCCTTTGGAAGGGCAATGACATAATAGGTTTGGACTATTGGATTTTTTGTGGTTGTAAGATTGGATTAGATTTTGGAAAAAGAGATGAAATGTCAAGAGTAGATGCCAAATTGAGTAATTTATGGCTAATCTAAGAGAGTTTTTACATCACTTATTGACTAAATATTAGTGATGCTAGAATAGGATTAGCATTATAGAATGCCATGACTCGAATCAACCTTGAACTAATGCCCCAAAATGATACATGTAAGGGGAATTAAAATAACATAAATTAGTTCAAGGTTGATTCGAGTCATGGCATTCTATAATGCTAATCCTATTCTAGCATCACTAATATTTAGTCAATAAGTGATGGAAAAACTCTCTTAGACTTCATACATAAGAGAAAATTGGTTTGTCAATATTTTTATGTCTTGTACTATGGCCAAAATAGTTTCTTGATCTTTTATTGAAATGGTGCCTAAAGGGGGGAAACGGCCTAGATTGGAATGGCCCCAAGTAGGGGTGACTTGGATTTAGATTAGAATTGCCCCAAACAAGGTGAATTATCCTAAATTTAAATTACCCCAAACATGGTGGAATAAGCTTGATATGATTCAAATGAAAGAAAGAATGGATGACATGACTTTAAATTTCCCAACTGGTAGGTGTGGGAGATTGAATGGAAACACAATAAGTGGTTTTAATTGGCACGTAATTCATTCAAAATAATTAGATTTCATCGAAATAAACCTGGTTTAACATTGTTCTAATTTTTTATCTTTGAAGTTGACTTTGGTCAAAGTTGACTTGATTTAAAATTAGAATTAGAATTTGATTCAAGACTAACCTAATCATATTGAAATGTGATTTTAGAATTGGCTTGGTATGTAGTTCAAGATGAACCTGAGTGAATTAGAATGTATTTCAAGATGAACCCAATTAGAACTGGAATGTGGTTCAAGATGAACCTAATCAAAATTGGAATGGTGTTAAGACAAACCTATTTTAAATTTGACTAGCTTGGTATGTGGTTCAAAATGAACCTGATTTGGTTTTGATTGGCTTGGTATGTTGTTCAAAATGAACATAATTTGGTTTTGATTGGCTTGGTACATGGTTCAAGATGAACCTTTTTTGGATTTGATTATGTAGTAACCCCTCAAGTTTTACTTAAAATAAAGTATTAATTTTTTTTAAAAACTAAATACTTTAAATTCATTCTATAGAAACATACTTAACAACTTATCCAATCATATAATCAACAACTTAGAACAATAATAGTTCCAAATTTCAATACTAGATATAACATAATATAATTCAATTACAAAAAAATTAAATACATTAGGGATCAACCATGGTTGGTTTAATAATACATTAATTGTTGTTCAAGTATATATAAATATAATATAATTACATTTTTTAAGTATTCAGCTTTACTACTAGAAATAGATACCATACCCTTTGGAGCTTGAGTCAAACCAACTCATGTATCTCTGACAATCTCAAGTGTAGTCTCCAGTTAAGTAGTATGTTGTGGGGAGAGAGAGAATCATCCAAGTATTTTTTCACACCAACCACGAACCAATAATCCCCTACACAATCTCCTATCAGGGAATGGCCCTCCTTTTATAGATAAGTAGATAGAATGGTATAAGAATCTAGAAAATAAGTAAGAACTCAAATGTGTATGATTTTTAAAAGTAAACATGTAGTGTATCATAGAAAACTTGATCTATTGTAAGATATCCTACTAACATATAAATCATACATACCAAAAGGTAATATCTCATTATAAATTATTTAACCACAAGACTCATACTAATTACATTCTCTTAGCAGTCATATCACATCACATGTTAAACATAGGAGTAATCAAACTATATATTTATTCCATCAATACATGAATGAATCTTACATTATTATCTATTCCAAATCAGAAATAATACTTATAGTTTATACCATCTAGGTAAAATTCACATTAAACTATAGATTCTTTACTACTACAAAATATCTAATAACTACACCCCGTGATATCCCATATTATCGTAGTCTAGTATTATAAGACATAACTACTAGTTTTCCCATAATTAGTCATACAAAGTAGTCATAAATACATGGAATCATATGTTTATTTTAAGCAAGTATATATAACAAATCAATTCATACAAATATATAAAATTCTAACCTAATATTTTTTTATACTCTCAAAATTTTATGCATACATACATGATGTCTTACTAATTGTTACAAACATATTGTTCAAGTAATATCCAACGCATACATTCAATCAGTCAACATAGGTGAGAATCTAAACATATAGCTACAGTATGTATCATTCAGGGATATACATTTAAGCTAAAGTATTCTATGATGTTCCATACTATCATAGCTCATTGTGCATGAGCACTCTACTCAAACATGATCTATCAATCTTACATTATAATTATAATCAAACATTTACAAGATTATACCACCTAGATATACCCTAGATTATACTATACAATAATAATCAGGCAAATCATAATCTCTAGGCACACATCATGATGCACTATTTTATTCTATAAATCTCTAATCACTTATACATAAAATACTCTCATAAATATATTGTACACAAGTTTTTATATTTACATGACACTATAAATTTTGACCATGTCGACTTATTTGCACACCACTTGATCGGATTACCTACATCCAACATTGGTGGTGTTATCTAAGCTAGTGAAATCCATCTCACTACCTATGTAGCATCATCAATGCATAAACTATAATAAACATATATAGCATAATATTTAACATAAGCTTCATTCAGATTTTTTTCATACTAGGAATAAAACTATCTTATTTATACATTTTATCGGCCAAATGTATTTAATGAAACTAAAATGTGTTTTTCCACATATAAAATAACATATAACAATACACAGTCCATATAAGATCATACCATCTAGGTTTGCTTTAAACAAGGAATATAATTGCATGCATGTCAAACGTAACATACCAGTTAATTATCAACCTATGGATTCAATCAAAATATTCCTAATATCAGTATTATCAAGATATTTAGGAAAATATACAAAATACATACATTTAATCAAATATATATTCAATATTTAATTTTTTAATGACTCAACTCTTCTGCATGTACCCTTTTAGACTTATTTTAACAACAAAGGAGTGTATAATGATACTTGGTTTACATACATAATAAAATGGTTCACTCATGTAATTCATTTGTCTGAAGAATTAGTCAACACAAGTTTTAAATTGCATTTATGAATAACAATATATCGGCTTGATTATATAATAATACTAAACTAAGTTTTCAGACTTAATCAAAATCTTAACTGGTTATATATATATGTGACTCATATCCATGTTTTTAAAATTGCTTGCATCAATATCATAAATATTGACCTAATCCACATTCCTGAAAACCATTTTTTTAAGTAAGCTAAATAAAATACAGTGATTCAACTTAGATACCTAGCATAATACACTCAGCATTTACAACTACTAACTCAGCCTTTAAATTAATAACTCAAACTTTATATTATTAACTCATCTTTTATTTTAAATCTTAAATTTTTATTATTATAAGGATCCCATGATAATCATGTTTATTTTAAATACAACTCGAGCTGGTATTGCAACTTAGTCTAGTTGTGCAACATGACTGGAGCCGTAATACAAAAATTTGAGATAGAATAAAGTTTCACCAAACATTCAATATTATATTAAAGAGGAAACATGGTTTATTTTTAAAAGACATGATCATATTAAAATTTGAAGAATAAATTTTACAACATTAAAGCTTGTTGCAACTCGTAATTCTCTCAAATCTGAGATTAATTCATTTATTCAATGCATAGCTACCTAGAAGTCAATAGATGCTCACATGGATAGAATTTTACATGGAATATGGTGTTGAAGAATACTAGTGCACCCAATTTATTAAATTATTCAATCAAATACTACAAACATTTTACTTTGAATTCTCTATTGAAAAATATTGATTTATAGATTTTTTAAGTGCAGTACTTATCTTTCTCAAATATATTGTTGATATCACAAACTACATATCTATAAATCTTTATTAAAGAGGATGCCAAGCACTTCATTGATGTTTATTTTATATTTATAATATTCAATGGATTTAACAAAGTTATAACCCAATTCTATCTATTTGTAGATCGATTCACTTCTACATTTCAAAATATCCACTTAACACAAACACACACATATATTAAAATCATTCCAGATCTATTCAAGTTATATACACTGATCTTATAATAGAAAAGACATTAAAGCGTCCTATATTATGCTTGAAAACTATGTAAAATTTGACTTTTTCCACATGCCAGCATATACATGGAAACAAAAAAATATTTTTGTTTAATCGATCTAACTTCTAATCATAATGCCATATACTAAAGGTGTCTAAAATTTGAAGAGGTAAATTTCCCAATACCCACTTAGTTGAACTTAAACCACAGCAAATAAATTAAATAATTTAATGTCTTCTTCCACTTTCGTTCTTTTTTTCTTTAACACCCTCCCTGATGTACACTTAATGCCACTATATTATTTTATTTATGAGTTCTTTTCGATTTACCTATTATGCATGTAAAATGAAATCTTGGATAGAATGGTCCAATTTTTCTTTATAAACAATAAAATAAATCCAACCACTAGTTATACCATAGTGCGCTAAGGTTCTAATTCATGCAAACTAGCAGATAATCCTGTAAACCAATACATTAACTATCCATCATTTAAATTGATTCACTTAAGAATACAATATATAAATTATTTACTTTATTAAGTAAAATGGGATGCTAATATAATAAATAAGAATTAAAAAGAATTTTGTGGCATCACCTGAGTCCTTTTATTGGTCCACTGGAAATCTAAAATTCTTCATCCATAACCATTCCTGAATTCATATGAATACACTTCCACAAAGATATTTTTATTAAATATCTCAAACACTCTAATTTTTCTTACAGAGTAATCTTCCATCATTTATTTTTTTTCCCACAGATTGCTACCCAAAGAAAGAAAATTGGAGTTTTTATAAAACCCCAACTCGCTAAATTTTCCTATTTTCCCCCTTTTCAATGGATAATGATTATCTGATATCAAATTTATAACTTTAGCTTTTGCCTCGATCATTTTGGAGACTAATTCATAGGCCATTCTCTATGCAATATCTGGAAATATTAACATTTACAATTTAATTTCTACTTATAATAACCATTAAACATTTAAAATTTAGAGTTTTTAAAGTTGAGCGAAAAAAGAATTCCCACTATTTTGTATCCACATGATGCTCCTACATCAAACCATCAGGATAAAAACAAAATTCATGAGCACTTGCATGTGCTTCTTCATCAATGTTTTGGTACTAGTATTCTTCTTTAGCATTTGTTGTTCT
The DNA here is from genome assembly GCA_037957365.1 of Torreya grandis. Lineage (NCBI taxonomy): Eukaryota > Viridiplantae > Streptophyta > Pinopsida > Cupressales > Taxaceae > Torreya > Torreya grandis. The sequence continues at coordinate 5,102,560 of JARHVA010000318.1, read as the reverse complement.
GCTACAAATGTGTGCCTTCTTGTATCCCATGTTCCATGTGTTGACAATAAATCTATTTCACCTTCAATGGATTGAAATTGACTTTCTTTGAAATTTTGAATTTCTTTTATCAGTTTCTGAATATTGTCATTATCTTTCATTATACTTGCATAGAAAACAAACATGTCGATAAAAATAATTTCTTCTTTTTCCTTTTGACTTTGAAGTCCACCTAGTTACTTTGTAAAGATTCCATTTAGTGTATCAATATGCACTCTTTGTTGTTGCTTTTCCTTCTCTCTGTTATCATCTTTCTGGATAACCACTAACCCTTTGTTATCATCCAATTTAAAATCTTCTTTATTGTCTTTCAAGACAACTTTCCTTCCTTTCTCTTTCTCCTGTTCTTCTAAAAAAATTGTGATCACATTGCCTTCCATGGTAATTTTCTTTAACTTCACTTTTTAGCAAACCCTTCAGAAATTTCCACACTTTTTCTAGAAGATACACTATTAGACAAATATGAAAATAATATTTCTACACTCTGTGGCAAAAATTTAGACTCCAAATAAAAATTACCTTGTTCATCAACTACATCAATTACCTTAGGTTGATCAGATGTCATTTCATTTACTTCATCCTCTTTTTGCTACTACAAAAACTCTTTTTCACCCTTAATCAACACCTTAGAAGCATGTACAATAACTACAATTTCATCTTTTAATGGTAGTAGTGTATGTGTATATCCTTCCTTTTCAAAAGCATATGTATTTTTTTCCATCATGAATGGCCTTCATGTCATACTACCAAGGCCTTCCTAAAAAAAATATGACATACATCTATTGGCATCACATCACACATTACTACATATTTATAATTTCCTATATGAAATTCTACCTTACACTATTCATTCACTAAAAATTGATGATCTTTTTCCAGCCATGAAACTTTGTAAGGAGTAGGATGCCTTACCTTTTAAAAATTTAATTTATTTACCATTTCTGTAGACATAAGGTTGTCGGTGATTCCACTATCAATAATTATCTTACAAACTTTACCTTGTGCTTTGCAAGTTATCTTGAATAATACCTTCCTTTGAGTTATTTTACAATTTCTTTGTTTGGTTTGATCAGGATCCTTTTCATAAGTAAGGATTCTCTAATTTCAATAGCATCTTCATAAAATGTAGATGTATTATCTTTCTCATATTGAGTAGCTTGAGTAATATAAACATTCTCCTGACTAGTAGATGCATACTCTGGATATTCATAAGACCTATGCCCAAATTTACAACATCTAAAACATCTACCAAGGAATCCTCTACTTTTACTTCTATCAAAAGGTTTCTTACCTCTGAATACTTGATCACCTCTTGGAATTGGTTCTTATATTTTCAAATTGCTTTCTTTATTATGCATCTATAACTATTTTCTTCCACTTGATTGTTCACTGGATTGTCCTTTACCCCTTGCATACTAGATATGCTTTCTTGACACTTTCTCTTTAGCCTCATAGCAAGTTGATAAGCCTCTTCCACTGATCCAGGTACTAAGAGATTAATTTCATCTTTTATGTTGTAACTCAATCTATTGAGATACCTGGCTACCTTCTTTGCATCCTCTTGAATATGTCTTTCTGTAATTGTTAACTTATAAAAATCTTCAGTGTACTCTTTTACTGATTTTTCTTTTTGCTTTAAATTTTTTAATTTTATAAATAATTCAACTTGATAATATTTTAGAATGAATTTACCTTTAAATTTTGTCACCATTTTGTCCTAGCTTTTGATTCTGGGTTTACCCTTTCTTATTCTTTCCTCATACACTTCATCCTACTAAAGGGATGCATGACTCTTCAATCTAGTCACAAAAAACTTAACCTTCTTTTCATCAGCAACATTTTCATAATCAAAATATTTATCTAATGCACTTATCTAATCAATGAGAGATTCAGGATTGAGGCTACCTTTATATATTGGAACCTCTATTTTAGGCTTACTGTCAGCTTCCATGATTGCTTTAACCCACTTTTTTTCTAGAGTCTCTTCTTCCATCACTAAATCCTCTTTTTCTTCGTCATTGACATCTCATATGTCAATTCCTCTTTTATGGGCTAATTATAAAGCCTGCAATCTAGTCCTCAGGTTCCTTATTTTTTTCAGCAATGCAACTTGACCAACTTGATCTGGTTGCCTCCTTCCTCTACCTCTTGCCCTCATCACCATCTTTATACTTTTACTTCAAAATCTTTCAAATATTTTTATATATATAGACCTTGTTTCTCTGATACCACAAAATGGTGCACCCAATTTATTAAATTATTCAATCAAATACTACAAACACTATACTCTGAATTCTCTATTGAAATATATTGATTTATATATTTTTCAAGTGTTGTACTTATCTTTCTCAAATATAGTGTTGATATCACAAATGTATATCTATAAATACTTATTAAAGAAGATGCCAAGTAATTCATAGAAGTCACTTTTATATTTATAATCTTCAATGGATTTAACAAAGTTATAACCCAATTCTATCTATTTGTAGATCGATTCACTTTTACATTTCAAAATATCCATTTAACACATATATTAAAATCATTCCAGATGTATTCAACTTATATACATTGATCTCATAACATTAAATACATTAAAGCATCCTATATTTTGCTTGAAAACTATGTAGGAACTGAGTTTTTCCACATGCTAGCATATACATGAATATCAAGAAAATCTTTATGTGTAATCGATCCAAATTCTAATCATAACGCTATACACTAAAGGCGTCTAAAATATATAGAGGTAAATCACCCAATACCCACTTAGCTGAGCTTGAACCATAGCAAACAAATTAAATAATTTAATATCTTTATCCTCTTACGTTCTTTTTGTCCTTTACCGCCCTCCCTGATGTACACTTAACGCCACTATATTATTTTATTTATGAGTTCTTTTAGATTTACCAATTTTGCATGCAAACTAATTCATGGATAGAATGGCATAATTTATTTTTATTGAGAATAAAATAAATCCAACCAACAGTTATACCATAGTGCACCAAGGTTCTAATTCATGCAAACTAGCAGATAATCTCATAAAGCAATACATTAATTGTCCATCGTTTAAATTGATTTACTCAAGAGTACAATAAATAAATTATTTATTATAGTAATTAAAATGGGATACTACGGTAATATATAAGAATTAAAAATAATTCAATGGCATCACCTGAGTCCTTTTATTGGTCTACTACAAATTAAAAATTTGTCCTCCATAACCATTCCTGAATTCATACGAATACACTTCCATGAAGATATTTTTATTAAATATCTCAAACACTATAATTTTTCTTATGGATCAATCTTCCATCATTTAATTTTTTTCCCGTAGGCTGCTTCCCGAAGAAAGAAAGTTAAAGTTTTTTATAAAACCCTGACTCACTAAATTTTCATGTTTATCCCTTTTTCACCGGATAATGATTTTCTGATAATAACTTTTTATTTAACAACTTTATAACTTTAGCTTTTGCCTTGATCATTTTGGAGACCAATACATAGGCCACCCTCCATGCAATATCTGTAAATATTAATATTTACAATTTAATTGCTACTTTACAACCATTAAACATTTAAAATTTAGAGTTTTTAAAGTTGAGAAGAAATAGGATTCTCATCATTATTTGTCCACATGATGTTCATGCATCAAATACATCGCATTTAAAATTATAAGCTCAATGTTTAAATTCTTTATACATAGCGTTATAATTCTTCATCATAGCATTACCATTTATAAACTTAGCATTCTAACCTTTTTTAAAAAAAACTCAACAATCTATCTATATGCCTTTGTGTTGTATCATTTTGGCTGGGTGTTTCAAATAAAATACCTCAACGTTTAAATATCTAACTAGGTGTTTTCCTTAAATACACAACTTTATAAATATATACACAGTATAACAAATATATAATTAGAAATGTTGAGCATAAATTGATATGCTATGTATTTATTTGATACACTATGTATATATTTATTATGATATATATATATATATATATATATATATATATATATATATATATATATATACATAGTGTATCAAATAAATACATAGCATATCAATTTATGCTCAACATTTCTAATTATATATTGGCATTTTAAATTTATATTGGGCATTTCAATTATAATGATAAGCATCTCAATTATAATGCTAAGCATTTCAATTAAAATGTTGCACATAATATTATTTAACATGTAGTCCAAAATCAGTTAAAAACGTTGCCTTGGTATAATAATTTAAACAAAGTGCAACTTATTGTTTATATTATAAGCAGAAGTTTGGATTCACCATTAAAGATGCCATATACATTATTAAAATGTTATTAACATGCATACTATGCAATCTATAAGTAGATTTTATAATTTAATTAATAAAGCACTATCCATATATATAAATATCAATATGATGGCTTGTTAAAATAAAACACTGGACTCAATCTGAAATAAGACTCAGCCACAAATGTATATAGTGTTTTCAAATAAACAAGCCTTAATTTGTTAGAGTTTATTCAATTTCCTGGACTTATTTTGCAATATATTTATTTAATCTCTTTTATTTCCTATATTTTACATAGGAATATAAATTATAAAACCAATCTCTTAAAAATAATTACTTGTGTTGAGAAGATACATTTTTTTCTTCTTTTTCCTACTCTCCAATTCACCTTATTCTTTTGTCCTATCCGTACCTTTCTTCCTTCCCTTTTGTTACCTCTTTTTCCATCATTTATAATGATTTCTACTATTTATTTCTCTTTAAAGTTTCAGTTCATAACTTAATTCCATAACTTAGATTGAGTTCTTTTTTATCTTCTTAAATCATGCATGTTTAAATCCCTATGATCAAGGTTGTGTTTCTTGTTAGTTTAAGTCCTTTTAATGATAATTTGGAACCTTGAATGCTTAATGCAATCCATGCATTGGCATTTCAGATTTAATTTAGCTTTATCTTTGATAAGTAAATAAAGATAGTTTAATGAAATCTCATGCATGCTTTAAAAGACTAAATTTAGATCAACTTACTCTAAGTTAGCATTCTAAGATATTTTCAACTCTTTAAAAATATTTAAAATAAAGGTAATGTTTATTTATCCAATAGATAAATAGGTCAATAGTAGCATAGCTGCATAATTTATTACTATTTATTATAGTAATTAAATATCTATTTCTTGATTTATTCTCAAAAATCCAAACAATTATAAATAAATAAATCTTATTTAACTTATGCATATTATGAATTATATCTACATACAAAAATAATCATAAACAAAATTTTCATAACCACGTACTAACATTTAAGACATGTTATGTATATAACATTTTTAAATCTACTATGCATGTGTGTAGAGTCATTAGTAATTTCTCTTTCATTCTCCAATCGTTCCATCTAGCCCATCCTCTTCGATGATGCTCTCCCTCGTCATACTCTGAGGATAGGATCAATCCTACATTCACCTCACAATAAGTTGGTAGTTATTCTAAGTCATATATATCAACCAATGATATAAAACTAATAAATATATAATTATAATGTACAAAATAGTGAAATACAATTGTCATATCATGTATATTGATCAACAATATCACTATCTCATTATAGAATATGTCAAAAAAATTTAAATTAAAGTAATAATAATCAAATAATAACCATATTAATCCATGGATTCAAAGGTTATTATTCATAGAGTGAAATTGAGATTTGACATCCTCTCCTTAAAATTGGTCATCACCCTGATGACACTTATTCAAATAATAGTTTTGAATATCAAATAGAGTTTAATAGAATAAAAATATAGTATCAAGTATCAAATCATGTAGATAAATGTAAATTTTACCTGGAGAACTCATCAAAGTTCTTTCAATTAGCACTATTCTTAGAGTATTAGTCCCATAAGACCCTACTCTGTGATATTTCCTATTATGCAAATAAGTTTTAATAATGTCACTTATGCAGATTGGTTCTATCATGATCATCCAGGGGTCTAAAATTGGCAATACAAGCCTATAATATCTCGATAAAAGTTTTAATGAATTCTCCAAGAACACAAGAGATCATCACAAAAGCTAAACAAATGACCAAGGAGAGTTCCACAAAACCTTTCAGGCCCTATACACATATCTCTAACTTAGAGAGTATATTTATCATATTGTAAAAAAATGTTTTAAGGAACCTGGACAGATTGATGTGTATATGTTAATACTATCACTACTATGTGTATATTTTGATAAGTATAACATTTCAACACTATCACTACTCTACAGAGCTCTTGACAAGTACGATGATGAATAGGAACATAAAATATTACATTTATAATATATACTAAGTCATGGAATATCCATCTACAGTATACATCTGTATGAACATATGACTAAATGTGACAAGTTTGTCTATCAAATCTCAAATTTGATTAGTCTATCTATTGGATCCAACTCAATAATAAATGAGTCAATGTGAGGCTAAGTAGGATACCATCCTATCACTTAGAACTCATGTTCTTAATTCACTACTCTTCTCCCAGGTCTCTATGACCTGAAGATATACAAAATGTTGACAAGGTTTAATGAAACATGAGTCTATACTAACAGATCATAAAAAATAATAAGATATGTTAAATGATTCTAGATGTACCAATATACAATAAAAATCATACAATCATTCCAAAATTATTTTAATTTGTTACTAATCAAACATAACTAGTATCATATTCTTCAATTTAATAGATAGTGTTATATTCATAGTTAAGTGGAAAATATCAAAATTAACATAACATACAAAGGTTAAAGATTATATCATCCTTATAACCATATAAAGAAACAAGCGAGACAATGTCTCCTTGCTTGCTCGGTTAAAACTCAACAAGTTAAAAGTTTATCTCAACCATTTTAGACTACCAAGATGTTATGCACATCTTATACATGACTTGTTCCCAAAGAAAAGTACATAAAAAACTTTTCAAATCAACATGCTTCAAAAAGAGAATAATATCATTCTAAACAAAGGTATATAATAACATATAATTATAATCAACTAGAACTAGTATAAATTCAATATTAGCCACTCTTCATGGTCAAGTACACAGGTTTTAGATAAAATAGTAACTCTAAAAAGTCACAAGTGAAAATTAGAGAGCTAACATCTCAATATAAAATCATTTGTGTACCCTCACATGGTAAAAGAAACATTGCAATCTATATTGCCAAATCACTATTCACTTACCAAATTTGTAAGTGTAGTATCATAACTTATCTCCATAACCAAAAGGAAAAATATTAACCACAAAAATGCATCAATCCATCCAATCCTATAACTTATTTCAACAGGAAGTAGAAAATACTATCCTATGAATCCAAGAAAATAAGGTCAAACAACATTTCAAAAACAAGTTTTCCTTTAAGGAAACACTAAAATAACATCTTGAGAATATGAATCTTTTCGATAGCTTTAAATGATGTAAGAGGAGAGTGTGAAAATAACAACCTACCTCTAAGATATCTAAGAGATATAACACTTTATCTCAAGTTAACATATAAATATAAATATGCTAATCCACATAGCAAACTTCTAACACAAAGGAATTTCTCAACCGTGACATCTACACTTAACTACAAGAAAATTCCCACCGCACTAGGTGGTGCTAATATAGAATGGTCTTATAGGATTTCTCACTCCTAGGATTTGTGTAAGACATGAAACTAATGCATATATATTTAAGTGATAAGCACTCCATGTTTTTTAAAACACTCACAACACAAATGGTGAAGGTGATTCAATTACCAAAAAAGATGTAATCATACTCGAGGTATTCAATCTAGAAGATCAAGAATATGGTAAGGAACTCTTGTTCATAACTCATTACCTGTGTTATGCACTTACCTATCCTAACACCTTAAATAAACACCACCAATGAGACACTCGATGAACCAACCCTTTAACAACTCTAAAGGGGTATGAATTTTTTTATGGTACACACTTAATGTACCATACATACATTCACATTTTTCTTCTCTATTAAATAAAGAGGTTCGAAAATGCTAATGGACTCATTAGGTCATAGAGTTTGAGCCATAACTCTGATACCACATGTAACAACTCCTCAAATTGTACCTAGAATAATATAGTAAAAAAAAAAAGCTAAATACTTTACATTCATTCCATAGAAACATACTTAATAACTTATCCAATCATATAATCAGCAACTTAGAACAATAACAATTCCAAATTCCAATACTGAATATAATATAATATAATTTAATTATAAAGAAATTAAATACATTAGGGCCCAACCATAGTTGGTCTAATAATACATCAATTGTTGTTCAAGTATATATAAATATATTACAATTACATTTATTCAGGTATTCAATGTTAATACTAAAAATATATACTATGCCTTTTAGAACTCGAGTCGAACCAACTCATGTATCTCTAACAATATCAAGTGTAGTCTCCAAGTAAGTAGTACTATTATGGGGAGGGAGAGCATCATCTGAGCACTTTTTCATACCAACCACAAACCAATGATCCTTTACACAATCTCCTATCAGAGAATGGCCCTCCCTTCATGTATAGGTAGATAGAATAGTGTAAAAATTTAGATAATAATCAAGAACCCAAGTGTGTATGATTTATAAAATTAAACATGCAATGTATCATAGAAAACCTATTTTATTATGAGATATCACACTGACATATAAATCATACATACCAAAATATAATGTCTCGCTATACATTATTTAACCACAAGATTCATACTAATTACATCATCTTAACAATCATATCACGTCACATGCTAAATATAGGAGTAAGCAAAGTGTACATTTATTCCATCAATGCATAAATGAATCTTACATTATTGTATATCCCAAACTATAAATAATGCTTACAATTTGCACCACCCGAGTAAATTTCACATTAAACTATAGATTCTCAACTACTATAAAAAGATCATATAGCTACACCCCATGATATCTCATATTATCATAGTTTGGTGTTCTAAGACATAACTATTAGCTTTCTCACAATCAGTCATACAAAGTAGTCATAAATACATGAAATCGTATTTATATTCAAGAAAGTATATATAACAAAGCAAGTCATACAAACACATAGAAGTCTAACCTAATATTCATTTATACTCTCAAGATTGTATGCATATATACATGATGTCTTACTAACTACTACAAACATATTGTTCAAGTATTATCCAACACATACATTCAATCAATCAATGTAGGTGAGAGTCTAAATATATAACTATAGTATGTACCATTCGAGCATATAAATTTAAGCTAAAGTATTATATGATATCTCATACTATTATAGCTCATTGTGCACGAACACTCTAATCAAATATGATTTAACAATCTTACATTGTAATTATAATCAAACATTTACAAGATTATACCACTTGGGTATACCCTCGATTATAATGCATAATAATAATCAAATGAATCATAATCTCTAAATACATATTATGATGCATTATTTTATTTTATAAATTCCTAATCACTTGCACATAAAATACTCTCAAAAATATACTGCACACAATTTTTCATCTTTACATGATGCTACAAATTTTGACCCTATCGACTTATTTGCACACCACTCGATCAGATTACCTACATCCAACATTGATGGTGCTACTTAGGCTGGTGAAATTCATCTCACTACCTACATAGCATCATCAATGCATAAACTATAATAAACACATATAGCATAGTATTAAACTTAAAGCTTCATTTATATTTTTCCTATACTATGAATAAAATTATCTTATTTATACATTTTATCCACCAAATGTATTTAATGAAACTAAAACATATTTTTTCACATATAAAAATACACAATCCATATAAGATCATACCATCTGATGCTTTAAACAAGGACTATAATTTCTTATGTCAAATGTAACATACCAGTTAATTATCAACCTATGGATTCAATCGAAATATTCTTAATAGTAGTATTGTCAAGCTATTTATGGAAATGTATAAAATATGTACATTTAATCAAATATATATTTAATGTATAATTTATTGATGACTCAACTCTTATGCAAGTACCCTTTTAGGATTATTTTAACAAGGGAGTATATAATGATACTCGGTTTACAAATATAATAAAATGGTTCACTCATGTAATTCATTTGTCTGAAGAACTAGTTAACACAAGTTTTAAACTACATATATGGATAACAATATATCAGCTTGATTATTTAATAATACTAAACTCAATTTTTAGATTTAGTTAGAATCTTAACTGGTTATATATATGACTCATATCTATGTTTTTAAAATTGCTTTCATTAATATCATAAATATTGACCAGACTACTTTCCTTATGTGTATTTTTTTGAGTAAGTTGAATAAAATATAATGATTCAACTTAAAGACCTAGCATAATACACTCAATGTTTACAACTATTAACTCAGCCTTTAAATTAATAACTCGGCCTTTATATTAATAACCCAACCTTTATTTTAAATCTCAACTTTTCAATTATTTTAAGGATCCCATGATAATCATGTTTATTTCAAATGCAACTCGAGCTGGTAATGCAACTTAGTTTGGTTGTGCAACATGGTTGGAGCCATAATATAAAAATCTAAGTCAGAATAAAGTTTTACCAAACATTTGAACTTGCATTAAAGAGTAAACATGGTTTCTTTTTAAAAGGCATGATCATATTAAAATTTGAAGAATAAATGTTACAACATTTAAGCTTGTTGTGCCTCGTGATTCTCTCAAATCTGAGATTAATCCATTGATTCAATGCATGGCCACCTATAAGTCAATGGATGCTCACATAGGTAGAAGTTTGCATGGAAGATGACACCAAGGAATACATAGTGTTTGAAATAATAAGCTCCACATTTAAATTCTTTATACATAGTGTTATAATTCTTTATCACAACATCACAATTTATAAACTCAGCACTCTTAACTTTTTTTTAAAACTCGATAATTTATCTATATGCCTCAGCGTTCTATCATTTTGGCTAGGCGTTTCAAATAAAATAGTTTAGCTTTTAAATATTTGACTCAGCATTTTCATTAAATGCATAGCATTAAAAATATATACATAGCATATCATATATATACATAGTGTAATAAATATATGCATAGCGTATCAATTTATGCTCAATGTTTCCAATTATATATTTGCATTTCAAATCTATACTAGGCATTTCAACTATAATGTTAAGTATCTCAATTATAATGCTAATCATTTCAATTAAAATGTTGCACATAATATTATTTAGCATGCAATTCAAAATCAATTAAAAATGTTGCCTTAGTATAATATTCTAAACAAGTTGTAGTTGCTCACTTATATTACAAGTAGAAGTTCAGATTCACCATTAAAGACGTCATCTACATTAGTAAAACATTGTTCACATGCATAATACATAATCTACAAGTAGATTTTATAATTTAATTGATAAGACGTTGTCCATATATATAAATATCAATATAATGGCTTGCTAAAATAAAATACTAGACTTAGTTTGAAATATGACTCAGCCACAAATGTATATAGTGTTGCCAAATTAACAAGCTTCAGTTTGCTAAAGAGTTTATTCAGATTCCTAGACTCATTTTATAATATCTTTATTTAATATGTTTTATATCTTATATTTCACATAGGAATATAAATTAAAAAACCTACCTCTTAAAAAAATTACCTGTATTGAGAAGTTATGTCTTTCTTCCTTTTTCTCTTGCTCTCCAATTCATCTTATTCTCTATGTCCCATCTGTACCTTTCTTCCTTCCCTTTTGTTGCCTCTTTTCTTTCATTTATAATAATTTTTACTATCTATTTCTCTTTAGAGTTTTATTTCAAAATTTAATTCCATTACGTAACTTGAATTTTTTTTTTTTTTTTTAAATCATGCATATTTAAATCCCTGTGATCAACATTGTGTTTCTTGTTAGTTTAAATCCTCCTTTTAATGATAATTTTAAACCTTGAATACTCAATGCAATATATCCATTGGCATTTGAGATTTAAGTTCTTTTTATCTTTTATAATTAAATAAAGATATTGATTTCTAATTTTCAATGAAATCTCATGCATGCTTTAAAAAGACTAAATTTAGATCAACTTACTCTAAGTTAGCATTCTAAGATATTTCCAACTCTTTGAAAATTTTAAAATAAAGTTAATGTTTATTTATCCAATAGATAAATAGGTTTTTAATAGTTTCTAATAGTAAGAAAACTGCATAATTGATTACTATTTATTATATCAATTAAATATCTATTTATTGATTTATTCTCGAAAATCCAAACAATTATAATTAAAGAAATCTTATTTAATCTATGTATATTATGAATTATATATACATGAAAAAATAATCATAAATAATATTTCTAAAACCATGTATTAATGTTTAAGACATGTTACGTAAATAATATTTTTAAATCTATTGTGTGTGTAGGGTCACTAACAATTCCTCTATCATTCCCCAATTGTCCCATTTAACCCATCATCTCCGATGATGCTCTCTCTCTCTCGTCATGCTCTAAGGGTAGGATCCATCCTGCATTCACCTCATAATAATTTGGTATTTAGTCTGAGTCATCATATATATCAACCAATAATGCAAAACTAAAAAATACATATCCACAATGTACATAATAGTAAAATACAGTGATCACATCATGTATACTAATCAACAATATCACTGTCTCATTATAGTATATGTCAAAAAGCTTAAATTAAATCAATAATAATTAGATAATAACCATATTAATCTATGGATTCAAAGATTATAAATCATAGGATGAAATCAGAGTATGAAATATTAGCTTAGTACATGGTTCAAGACAAATCTGGTTTGGCTTTAATTGGCTTAAAATAGGAATGGGGTCAAAATCAATCCAATGTGAAAAGTCAATTCCAAATTTGATATGGGTCCAAATGCACCTGGTTTGAATGGTTTTCAATTAGACAATATGACGGTACCACGTGGATAATGTAATGACAAAATTGGTCAGCATAACTTTAATATGAGATAAAGATGGCCCAAATTTTGGTCAAATTAATGCTTCATCTTGTAGATGTGGTATGCCAATGTTTAGACATGGTATTTGGACTTGGTTTTAGATACACAACAATTTTTGACATAACATCAAGTAAACACATTCAAGTACATGACCCTATCTTAGTGGTAAATTGGGAGTGCTTTACAATCACTGAGCCTTCAATATACTCACTTTGAGAGGATAAATTTAAGGAATAATCAAATAAAAATTTTAATTTAGGTGAAAAAATCACTCTCTCTCAAATTTTGTACGTGATAGGCAATCTTCTAGGGTTATTACCTTTACACCCATGCATTAGTGAAGGTTTTACAAATAATAAGCCTTACTAGATAGTCCCAAGATGGATACAAAATCCATTTAATAAAAATTCTAGGTGTCAAGATATTTATAGGGGTATACATACCCTATCAAAAAAACTTTAGATTCTTTGATGGTGATGTTTAATGGCTTAGCATTAGGAGTTAACCCATTATTTTCATGAAATCCCTTAGAAAAATTTACTAGGACCTAACAACACCTACCAATAATTTATATCCCCATCAAATGTATAGGGATAGTATGAATTCTAAGGGATTAAATCATGGTCATCATGCCCTAAAGTCTCATGTTAAGGTCATGACACCCCAATCGTGCATCTTAAAAGAAAAGGAAAGGTATTGCCACTCTGATTCGTAAGAATCCCACTAGGGGCAAACAAAGAGCATAATAGGCAAATATCTTGGAATATAACAAGTGTTCACCTTCACGTTTTTGGGTCACCCTATCAAGGGGAGAGCATACATGTGAATTAACCACACAAACACACATGCAAAATGAAACAAGTGCGATAAAAGGAATGACTCGGAATGAACAAGCTTTTAAAACCCAAATTAAAATTATGTGTTCTTTTTAATCCAAAATAGAAACATTTGTTTATTTTAATCCCAATTAGAAGTATTTATAAAATAAATGTGTTTTTTAGGTCTAAAATTAACTCTTTTGATCAAGATCCTATAACAAAAATAGTTAAAATTTTTCAATATGGTTTTTTTATTAACAAGGGAAATTGAAAATAGGTTTGTTTAAGTCTCAAGTTTTTGCCAGAGGGAAATTTTGCTATTTTACATGATGAATTCATAGATAAGCAATACAAATTTACTAATCTTCAAGATGAATTTGCTAATAAACAAGATGAATTCAATGATCTTAAGGATGAATTCACTGAGAAGCAGGACAAACTCGTTGATCTTCAAGATAAATTCACTAATGAGCATGACTTGTAAAAACACATTTAAAGAAAACAAAGATGGAGTCATTATTTTGGAGGATAATTTCACTAGTGTTTAGTATAAATTCATCAATATTCAGGATGTTTTCACTAATAAGGACTTGTAAAAAACACAATTAAATAAAACAGAGGTGAATTCATTATTGTGCAAGATGAATTTGTCATTGTATGCAATTTCATCAATGTTCAGTGCAATTTTGTTTATTTGATGTGCAATTTCATTATTCATACCTTCCTAAAAAAAATAGTCAAACAAAAAACAAAGATCTATTTACAAGATGAATTTGTTGATGTGTGTAATTTTGCTACTATGCAGTGCGATTTTGCCACTGTAAAGTACAAATCTATTGTTTGTACCTGAAATAGTTTTTAACAATTTTTTGAAGAAAATAAGGGGAATTAAACTAATTACTAGGTTAATTCTTTCAAATAAAATAATAAAGAGTGCTTAGAAGATTTTTTGGGGTGCGTAAGGTTCCCATCAGGTGTGCAGTTATTTAGAATAAAAATCCAAAGAGGGTTAGTTCATTGTTAATGGATGAAAATCAAAAACAATTTGAAGAACGTAACATTCTAAGCATATCCACTACGATTTTTCAAGATCAAACAAAAGGGTGAATCAATTAGAAATTAAACAAACATGTTATATCTTCTTTGGAGACTCCTTTATTTTCTGGTCTAAAGAGGTAAGTGCTTGGATTGTAAAGCTAGAGGCCTTTGGCAATGTTAACTCTGCATGCAAACATCTCCCCTTGTCTACACTTTGTTTGGATTGAGAATTGGCATGATAGTGGTGAAGCTCCTTGTGTATTTTGGCAAAGTAAGTCTAGTTTCAATAAGCTTGTCTATAATGGAAGGGAGACCTTCAATTTATAGACTATTTAAATTATTAAAGACCATCCATCTTGAGATGAATATCAAGGGCCCAATATTAGTCCTCCGTTCTCATAAATGAGAGAAATAAAAATGTAGAATAAAAGGGATGGAGTGTGTCGTATAAATGTAAGAGATTCAAATCATGACCCTTCTTGGAGTGTGTAAGAGGGGTGTAAGAGGAAGAGTGTGTAAGAGGGTATAAGAGCTTGTAAGAGCTCTTACTTGCACTCTTGGTATACTGATATCACCTTGGGTGAGGCAATAATTCAATTTGTGCATTTTTAAAAATGGATAATTTCAAATAAATAGAATTTTTCATTAGTATAAGATTATTTTAATAAGTAGGATTAATCAATAATTAGAATAGTGGCCTTTTACAATGTTCTTTTGCCAATCATATATTCATTTATTTGTCTTATAATAACACTTTCAAAGGATTGATTTGATTCAAGATGTTGATGTTGAATTAAATGTTACAATACGATGCATTGCCCCAATCAAGGATGTATCATTATAATTTTGGTTTAAACAAGTAACTATAGAAATAATTGATGTAATTAATGATTTCTGACTAGATTTGTGTGATATTACAAAAAGTCATTCCAATTGTAATTTTGACACGAAAGTTATGAAAATGAAGTGTATACATGCACAAACTTTAAACATTGATTTAATATAGATGGATTCAATTTCATTTTATTGAGCCAAGGGCATCCAAGTAGTACATCATATGTCTTGTTATTCAATAATACACTAAACCACACTATAATAATCTTAAGACCTATGGTGACATGTAATGTGATACCCCCGAGAAGTTTCCATGTAAGACCATCATAACCTTTGATAACCATGGTTGTACCATTTAAATCCTTCTTATCATATCCAGGACCAATAATAAATGGCATTATATGCATTATTAAAGTTGAACCATTATCAACCATAATATATTTTGTTAACTCTGCACTCAAATATATGAAATCTTATATGATTAATGGTCCATTGTTTGAATCATTAGTTTCAATCTCATAGGAATAGAAAGTAATAGAAGGAACCTCTTTACATGCATCTATGATGACACCTATGAAACCATCTAAGATATGTGCATTTGAAATTGATGGTTGTTATTTAGGTGCTACCTCGCGAACATCAAGTGTTGATTAAGTGGAGCGACTGATTCATTCAATGTACCATTGTATCCTTCCACTTGAATACAATTACTACAAATTAGTTATTAAATTATATCTCTCAATGAAAAACATACATTTATATTATTACTCAAAGCTCTATAATACTCGTAATATGCATTCACATTATTATTCTTAGGTAGTGTTGAGATGAATCATATTACATTATAGTAATCATTTACACATTCAACGAGAACTCTCAACTAACCTTGTAAAAAAAAATTGCTCGTGAGATGGAAGGACAAGCCTAACAACTAGTTGAGATACTGCATTTTCCATATTCTTGGTATCATTCTTAGCTTGAAAATTAGAAATATCATTAGCCTTAGCCTTAAATGTTGATTTACCCTAATATTTTGCTCCATTAGATCTAGGGGTACTATACGCATATTTGATCATATTAGCCTCTATAATCTTGACCTCATAGTTCATAACCATATGGCAAAGCTTATTAAAAGATGGAAACATGTTAAACATCACTTTTTTCCTTGATATGTTGAAGAAAATTTTTAAAGTACTTTTTAGTTCACTATCAAATAATGGGTGAGATGTGATCTTTTGGCTAATATTGATCTAAAAATGAGCTAAAAACTATCAACCAAAAAATTGAAGTAATGCATGACGCCTGATGGAAGGGTGTAAAACCAATATATCTATATTCAACTATCTATATATATGGCATATCACGTATATAATGTATAGACCCAAGGCATAGTCCTTGGACTCTGAAGAAAGACCTTAGACAAAAATCTATCATTTTATACAAATTCAAGACATGAAGAGTAGAAAAATATAATATGATGTGAAGGGTCACCCTAGTCATTGAATAGTTTGAACTTAGGTGTATATATCAAAACAAGATTTGGTTATCACAAATGCAAATTGTTAGATAATCAGTAAAATACATATTTTGAGATGTTAACTAAACAATGAAGCATATACCTCAGATGAGCTCAAAGAGGGAACAAGTGAACTTTCACCTTGACTTACCAAGATGATCTTGCTCCTCCTTTATTGTAGATGAATTTGCTCAAATGTGATTTTTAGATGTAGTTACAAAGACTTGTGAAGACCACCTAAACTAACTTGGGCAGCACTTCCCCTTTGCATGATAGATGACTTGATTGAAACTTGGTTGATGGATTTAACATCACTTTGTTGTATGATTCTATCTTGTTGAGAATGGAGAGGAAGCCTTCAATTAATATATTTGTCTAATTAATGTGTATCATTGGATGAGGATGATGATCAATGGATGAGGATTGGTTTTACCCCTCATAATTATGGAAGGTGGATTGTGTAGGAGGCTGCAATGATGAAGACATGGGAGGATTGAAAATTAATATAAAATTCATTTATGAGAGAATGTGAGGAAAATAGGAATATTTAGTTTGATATTAGAGAATATTAAGATTAAATGGGATTATAAAATTTGACAACAGAGACATGTGGGGATTAAGGATAATTGAATGGGATTATTTAATTTGATAGTGGAGACATGTGGGGATCATGGAGGATCATATGTTGGGATAATAAGTTACTCAACTAGAATTTGATATCGTTGAATATCTACAAACATTTCAAGAAGTGAGCCAATAGTTGTCATAGCATTTGTTGATCAATTGCTAGCCTGAGGTACTTGTTCAAACTAAATATGTTCAAAGTATTATTTCAAACTATCTACCATAGCTTTATGTGGCACAAGCTTGTCATCTTTGGTTTGATATTGATCATTAAATTTATTAAAAAGCAATTTGGAATTACCTAATACTAACAAGTGTTGAATGTTCCATTGGATGGCGAGGCAAAGTCCTACATACAAGGCTTCATATTCTGTAATGTTTTTTGTGCATGGGAAGCCAATGTGAAAATCCTTAGGGATAAGGTCCCCTTGTTGTATCACAAACAAAACACTTTCCCTCGAGCCATGTGTTGTGAAGGATCCATCAAAATAGAGATTCCACTATTTTGACTCATCAAGAGATAAAATGGCTTCATCTATAAAATTGATGGTTAAGGGTTTTTTATCTGATATATGAGCTTTTGTGATCTGAGCAACAAGTACTTGACCCTGTTGGGGATCAACCAACAATATGATTACACTTATGAAAGCACTAAACCGCGAAATTAAATCAGATAGATAAGTAACTAGAATCAGATAATAACAAAGAACAAGAGATACAAGAAACCACCCTGAAAACTTGTATTAAACTCTTTACAAAAGGAATACAATTGAAGAAAATTCTTTCTTCCACATCTCTCTCAGATGCACAAGATCTCTCTATAGATCTCTATCCCTCAAGAGCTCTCTCTCTCAAGTACAATCAACTCCAACACCCTGGATTGATACAACTCTGTAGTGTTCTTCAACATTCACATACAATGAACTACTACAATAATCACACTAAGCTAAGAAGATCTAATTCTACATATAGAATTAGGAGACTTGAGCATGCACTCACAACCAACAGTTAAGCCTCTTGAACAAGGGCTCTAAAAACAATCTTACTAATAATAGAAATGCGAACTTAAGACTAAGACTTAAACTCATCATGCAAACACTCGATTCTGTCCTCGGAAATAGCATTATGGACGCACAGGTAACCGACGCCGGTTCCTGCCTGCTTGCCTGTGACCGACGTCGGCCGATCCTCTGTCGACACCTGTGTCTCTACAACTGCACCTGACTGATGTCGGTCGCTCCTGACCGACGCCGGTGACTGTGTAAACCTGCAACTTTGGTAATGCGCTCATATGTGAAGCTTTTAGGCTCCACACCTTAACAATCTCCCACTTGGAGATAACCAACTGCACCAGTACCTGTACAGCAACATCTTCTAGCTCCTCCATCTTCAACTCACTCATGAAGACCAACGGAAGTTGAATGAAGATTCAACTTCTCCTTTGTAACCGGCTTGGTTAACATATCAGCAGGATTCCTATCTGTATGGATCTTCTCCAGCTTCAAATCACCATCTTCCAATACCCGCCGTATGAAGCGGTACCTTAGCTGTATGTGCTTGGTTCTTGAATGAAAGGATGAATTCTTAGCCAAATGGATTGCACTCTAATTGTCACTATACAATCTTCAACTCTCATGCTCCCTTCCAAGCTCTTCCATGAACCGTGTCATCCATATCATCTCTTTGCTAACTTTTGTGGCTGCAATATACTCTGCTTCTGTAGTTGACAAGGCAACAACCTTCTGTAACTTAGATATCCAGCTAACCGCCATTCCACCTACAGTGAAAATATATCCTGTGGTGCTCCTCCTGCCATCCAAATCACCTGCCATATCTGAATCTACATAACCATGTAGAGAAGTATCTGAACCTCCATAGCACAAGTGTCTACTGCTGGTTCCTCTCAGATATCTAAGGATCCACTGAACTGCTTTCTAATGTTCCTTACCTGGATTGGCCATATACTTACTTACCACTCCCACTGCTTGGGCAATATCCGGTCTAGTACACACCATTGCATACATCAAACTTCCTACTGCAGAAGAATATGGAACCTTACTCATGTACTCTACCTCATCATGTGAATTAGGACATTGATCTTAACTCAAATTAAAATGTCCAGCCAAAAGTGTGCTTACCGGTTTAGCATCCTGCATATTGAACCGTTTCAACACCTTGTCCACATAATCCTCTTGAGACAATATCAACCTATGATTTTTCCTGTCTCTCTTAATGCTCATGCCAAGGATTTTCTTTGCTACTCCCAAATCCTTCATAGCAAAAGTTTGAGCTAATTTCACCTTAAGCTCAGAGATATCTTGCATGTGTGATCCTGCAACCAGCATATCATCTACATACAACAATAGAATAATATATCTACCGTTATCCAATCTCTTAAAATACACACAATGGTCAGATTGACACCTACTGTAGCCATGCTCAGTCATAAACCTGTCAAATTTCAAATACCACTGTCTAGGAGCTTGCTTGAGGCCATACAAGTTTTTCTTCAATCTGCACACTAACTTCTCCTTACCTTTGACCTCAAATCCTTCCGGCTGTTCCATATATATTTTCTCATCCAAATCTCCATGAAGAAACGTTGTCTTAACATCTAGCTGCTCAAGATGCAAATCCTCAATAGCAACCAAAGACAATACAATTCGTATAGAAGTCATTTTAACAACAGGAGAAAAAATCTCACCAAAATCAATACCTGGCTTTTGTGCAAATCCTTTCACTACCAATCTGGCCTTATATCTCATTTGTCCATTCTCACCTTCCTTCAACCTGTAGGTCCATCTGTTCTTCAGTGTTCTCTTACCAACTGGCAACTCAACCAAATCCCATGTTTGGTTCTCTCTTAAGGACTCCATCTCCTCAACCATGCCATGCTCCCACTGACTCTTGGACTCCACCTGTATTGCTTCTTCAAAACTCTCTGGTTCTCCACCATCAATTAGCAATAAATAGAACAATGAAGGAGAATATCTAATTGGAGGCTTACTTACCCTTTCTGACCTCCTGATGGGTGTCTGAGACTCGTTCACAACACGTTGTCCACCCAAATTCTCTGACAGTGACCAACCTCGGTCACCTCCAGACCTATTACTGGCTGACGCCGGTTCTTCCTGACCGACGCCGGTGCCTGTCCTGCCGACATCGGTCTCTGTATGACCGAGATCGGTTTCTGTTCTGTCGACGCCGATTTCTAAACTGCCGACGTCGTCTCTGTGTTTTCCTGCAAGTGATTATTTCTTTTTCTCGCGAGCTCATTTTGGACCGTCACCTCGTCCAATTCACTATTGCTCTGCCCAGATTGATTCAGCTTCTTCAACTGATCACTATACATCACTTTTTTATTGAAAACAACGTCACGGCTCCTAATTATCTTGTTAGTTCCTAGATTCCAAAATCTGAAACCAAAATCATCTAAGCCATAGCCAATAAATGTGCACCTCATAGACTTAGCATCCAACTTCTTTCTATTTTCCTTATCTACGTGCACAAAGGCTTCACAACCAAAAACTTTGAGAAAAGAGAGATCTACCTTTTTACCTGTCCAAGCCTCTTCTAGAATTCCACCATCCAGAGCGGTAAAGGTTCATTTGTTAATCAGGTACATTGCAGTGTCAACAGCTTCTGCCCAAAACTCTAAGGGCAAACCAGCATGCAATCTCATACATCTTGCACGCTCCATAATTGTTCTGTTCATCCTTTCAGCAATTCCATTCTGTTGAGGTGTCCTTAGAACCGTCCTTTGCCTACGGATTCCATGCATGTAACAATACCAGTTAAACTTATAACTGCAGAACTCTCCACCATTGTCAGATCTCAGGCACTTTAATCTTTTGTTTGTTTCATTCTCAACCATAGCTTTCCAAATCTTAAAAGTCTCAAATACATCAGATTTCTTCTTAATACAGTAGATCCATACCTTTCTTGTAGCATCATCTATGAACGAAACATAATACTGTGATCCTCCAATAGAAGCTACTTGAGCCGATCCCCACACATCTGTGTGAACAAGCTGCAACTTATGCTTCTTCTTTGTAGACCCAGTCTTGAGAAAACTAACCCTTTTCTGTTTTCCAAATACATAGTGCTCACAAAATTCTAGATCCATGCTTTTCAAATCTGAAAGCTTACCTTTAGACTTAAGAATTGACATCCCCTTCTCACTCATGTGGCCAAGCCTTGAGTGCCACAATTTTGCATCCACATCTGAAGTAGATAATACAGAAAGAGAATTGTTAGTAACACAATTACACAAATAGAGAGTACCTACTCTCTTACCTCTGGCCATAACAAGTGCACCCTTGGTCACCTTCCAAGATTCTGTTGTGAGAGTTACTGTACAACCCTCATCCCCTAACTTTCCTGCAGAAATCAAATTTCTCTTCAAGCTAGGAACATGCATAACTTCTCTCAACACCCATGTGTTGCCATTCTGCATTTTCAGCTGCACTTTACCTTTGCCAATAATTTTACAGGGCTCATCATCCCCTAGATACACTTCCAAAATCTCCATGGATATAGTCACAGAAATATTCCCTATTAGAGGTAGCATGAAAAGATGCACCAGAATCTAACACCCAAGATTCTATATTATTATGTAAAAAGAATATTAAAGCATCTTGTGCAATACCTGCAACCTTTGCTTCTTCTTTTCCTTCGTGATGATTGTCCTCCTTAAGCTTTGACCAGCAATCTCTGCTTATGTGCCTCATCTTTCCACAATTCCAGCATTGTGGCCTTCTGCCATTTTTGGATTTGGATCTACCTCTCCCCTTAGACTTAGATCTTGATCTCCCTTTCTTGCTCTTCTCTTTTTGCCTTCCCCTGTTCTCAAAACTTAAAGCGTTCCCAAATGTCTCTTCTATGCTTTTCCTGCGAATTTCTTCATTCAAAATAACACTAACAACATCCTCTACTTTTAAAATATTTGATGCAGATGCAGTATTACTAATTGCCATTACTAAGCTATGCCAACTTTCAGGCAAAGAACATAATATTAAAAGAGCTTTTATTTCATCATCAAATACAATTTTGACTGAACTTAATTGATTTACAATACCATGGAAATCATTCAGGTGATTAGATACAGATCCACCTTCCTGCATATGCAAATTAAATAGCTGCTTCATAAGATATACCTTATTAGAAGCTGAGGGTTTTTCGTACAAATTTGCTAGAGTAGTCATCAACTCTACCGTTGTTTTTGCCTGTGATAAATTAGATATCACAGTAGATGCTAGACTCAGTTTTATAGACCCCAGAGCCTTTCTGTCAAGAACTTCCCATTCTTCATCCTCCATGTTTGTGGGCTTCTTTGCAATTCCACCTAGCGGTAAGTATAGATTCTTCTGTTGCAGATAGTCCTCTATTTGCATTCTCCAATGTTGATAGTTTTTGCCATTGAACTTCTCCATTCTCAGTTTACTTTCATCTGCCATTGTTTCTCCCACTCAAACAGAATTCCCTACAGAAACTCCTGTGAGCAACCTGTAATCAATACACACTACACAAATCTGAACCGCCTGTTAGTGAATCTAAGCTTTGATACCAATTATTGGATATCAAACTCTAAACCTACAACCAAGGCTTTAATACCACTTGTTGGGGATCAACCAACAATATGATTACACTTATGAAAGCAATAAACCGCGGAATTAAATCAAATAGATAAGTAACTAGAATCATATAATAGCAAAGAACAAGAGATACAAGAAACCACCCTGAAAACTTGTATTAAACTCTTTACAAAAGGAATACAATTGAAAAAACTTCTTTCTTCCACATCTCTCTCAAATGCACAAGATCTCTCTCTAGATCTCTATCCCTCAAGAGCTCTCTCTCAAGTACAATCAACTCCAACACCCTGGATTGATACAACTCTGTAGTGTTCTTCAACATTCACATACAATGAACTACTACAATAATCACACTAAGCTAAGAAGATTTAATTCTACATATAGAATTAGGAGACTTGAGCATGCACTCACAACCAACAATTAAGCCTTTTGAACAAGGGCTCTAAAAATAATCTTACTAATAATAGAAACGCGAACTTAAGACTAAGACTTAAACTCATCATGCAAACACTCGGTTCTGTCCTCGAAAATAGCATTCTGGACGCACAAGTAACTGACGCCGGTTCCTGCCTGCTTGCCTGTGACCGACATCAGCCAATCCTCTACCGATGTCGGCATCTCTACAACTGCACCTGATCGACGTCGGTCGCTCCTGACTGACGCTAGTGACTGTGTAAACCTACAACTTTGGTAATACACTCATATGTGAAGCTTTTAGGCTCCACACCTTAACAGACCCTTGATTAATTTTTTATTAATATATTCTATATAAAATTCACTTAAGAACATGACCCATTTAGCCATCTATCTAATGAATGTTGCTTTAGATAATAGATACTTTAGTCGATCAATTTTGGTGATAAAGATAGTCTTATTATTTAACATATAATGCCTTTATTTTTATGATGCAAAAATGACTACTAGGCATGCTTTCTCAATAGGTGAATAGTTATTATCATAGTTTATTAGAGTTATGCTCAATAATAGATAGCATGTTCATTTACATGATTGTCATGTTGAACCAATAATGCCCCCAAAGCATGTTGAGTGGTAGAAATAGAGAATAATGACTTTCTTAGTGTTAGAGGGATTAGGACTAGTGGATTAACCAAATATTGTTTAAATTTTTCAAAATATTCTTGACACTCATCATTTCATTAAAATGTAATACCCTTCTTTAGGATATCTATAAATGGATGAGAATGATCAGCCAATATGAAATGAATAGGGAATAGCCTATATTTTTCCCTATAAGTTACATAGTTGTTAAGATTGGATGGCAAAGGCATATTTGCTATGACCTAAACTTTGGCCAAATCTACTTTGATGCCTCAACAAAATACTATAAAACCCAATAACTTCTCATATGTGACCCCAAATACACATTTATTTGGATTCAATGACTTTGTACTCTCATAGGTGATCAAAAATTATGTACAAGATTGTTAGATGCCCTACACAAGTTTTGGATTTACCAAGAATTTCATTTACATATTCCTCCATAATGTCATGCATCATGTCATGGAATATGACCATCATGGCCCATTCCTAAGTAACACCTACATTCTTGAGGCCAAAGTGCATAACCTGATAATAAAATGTTCTTCATGGAGTGGTGAATGTTATTTTACACTAATCTTCAAGTGCAATGTGAATTTGATTGTATCCTGAGAAGCCATCCATAAGTGATAACATCTCATAACATGTATAATCAATTATCATGTTAATGTTTGGTAATGCAAAATCATATTTAGGACAAGCTTTGTTGATATCTCAAAAAATCATGCATAAACAAATCCCTACAAGCTTTTTGTTAACCAATATAATGTTGAAATCCACTCTGAGTAGTCAATTCAATTAATGAAACTTGCTTTTAAGAGTCTTTCTAGATTTTTCTTAACCAAGATGACAATGTAAGGATGCATTTTTCATAGCTTCTACTTGATCAATTTAACATTAAGATGTACTACAAGGTGATGGACCACTAAAGATGGGTTCAATCCTAGCATATCCATATATGACCAAGCAAATATGTCAATAAACTCTTTGAAAAGAGCAATGATGAGCTCAATTTATTATTTTGTGAAAGAAGTGCCAAGATTGATGATGTAGGGATTTTCTTCAATATCAATGTTAGCCTCAATGGTATTTTACATAAGCAATGTGGAAACATATTTTAACAATATTGGCACATACAAAAGTTGACAATTTGTGTTTGATTGTGGCTCAATTGGCTTATCTTGCCCACCCATGTAAGACAAATTAGAATCATTCATTTCAATGTACTTGTAAATTCATTGACTAGTTCTTTGAATGTTCTCTTTATATGAAATGTTACATGTCTAGTGAAAAGTTACATCTCTTCAAGGAGAAAGTAGAGTTCCCCATCCATTGGAGCCTCAAAGAGGCTTTCACCAATGAACATGTCTTTATTTTTAGGTTTTTTATTATCCAATAGTGCCTCAATAAGGATTTCACCAAAGGATATTGATTTTTTATTTTCTTGATTTTTATGACTAAGGAACTCTTCTCATTCCCTAAAGTAGACAACATAATCCAAACTGATTTTGATCCCTTTTTGTAGTTCCCAAATGGGACACCATCTCAAAGTGCCAAGAATTATGTAATAGATTTATCATTTTAGAAGGTATATAAAGGTACATGATCTTGTTGGTCCCAATTTATGAGGTTGGGATAATGGAGATCTAAATGAATGGTAAGGATGACATTAGTGTCAAAAAGGTTGGCATCAACAAACTTATTATAAATGCTATAATAGGACTTTACATCACTATCAAGAAATTTATCATTAGACATTGTCATAGTGTCATTTTCAAGATCATAAGGGTCACCTTCAATGGGTTTGTATCTAGTGCCTTGATTTATTTTTTGTTCAAATGAGGTAATAAGCTAAAGGATACCTTATTAATTTATCCCTAAGCCTTTACCTTTGTAGTCAACTCTCTCCATCATTTTGTTGGGAATGGGATATTTGTTGTCTTAATAGTATGAGGCTAATCCATCACCATATAATCATGAGTCATCATGAGCCCATAACTACTCATTGCTAAGGAGACCATTCTTAGCAAAGGAAAGAGAGCCTACTTTGTAACAATCAGCTTTCTTTCACCAAACCATGTTGGGCCTACTTGGATTTTGGGGGGAACGGGAAGTTTTACAATATGAAATGCATCTCCAATTTCATATTCCCCACAACCTATAGTTGATGTTGATATGATGCTATTTGAAATGTTAAACATTTCCAATCAACATGGGTCTTGACAACAATCAAATAAAAACACAAGCAACAAGCCTTATGCTTAGTAAATAAGGGTGTACAATGCAAATAACAACCCACCATTTTAGTCATGCAAAGTGACAACTAGATTGGTCTCCCAACCCCAACTTTACATCTATGTGGTGAGTAACCTTCAAGGATGTTGTGTCTGATTGTTAGTTGTTTGTGGTCAAAAAGTCTTAATCTAAGTATAAGCAACATGTTTTCTAGGTTTGTCCCCTATATACCTTGTAGTATGAAATGAAAAAATACATAGACTAATATGTTGATAGGCAAAGCATGTTGCCAATTTTGGGTTTACATTATAATTTATCTTGTACACATTGACATTATGATATTTAAGAGAATTAAAAAACTCATGTACTGCCTAAGAATTACACATTGGATTTCTGATAATTTACCAATCACTTGTGCTATTTTTTTTTGCCTCAAATGCTATAAAGCCCAATCATCATGGGCTCATTAGAATCCTTTCTGATGCAAAAATAGCACATATGCACATCATAAAAGAAACACGTTTGAGTAATAACACCATATTACAAACTAGATGAAAACTTTTGGAAGATGCTTTACTCTTAATTAGCTTTCAAAAAATAAGATATGCATCCCTCAAATTTGCATTGAAAAAGAAAAGATCTGCTATTAAATCACAAGAAGACAAAAATGAACATTAACAGGAACTCTCATTGGAGATCCAACATTCAAAAAAACAAGCTCATTTGAATGATCTGTCAATAGAGTGAGTCAACTTGCATTGAAAACTTGCACTCTTAGCCCAAGACAATACTTACACATTGCAATGATGCCTTTATGAGACAAAGAAAACAGCTTCCATCAGAGTTTCCAACAATCTCACGTGCAATAGAAAAAATCTCACTACATAACAGAGAATTCAATAGTAATATACATAGGACCTGCGCTAACACTCCCCAGCTTTGATCTACTTAGAGAGATTACTGATATCCAAATATTATACAAACAGTGAGCAAAGTACCTTCTACAAGGTTATTGTTTCTAAAACCCAAGTGAATTTCCAAATGGCCTAGAGTACATTCACTCTACTTCTCCAAAACGTCCAATGACTTAATCATATTTACTCTTCCTCTGCTTCAGATCCAGGGGCTTCAGCTTCAGATCCAGGGGCTTCAGCATCCTGAAATTCATCATTTCAATTACTTTATAAATTTGAAATAACTAGAAACCAATGACGGCATACAATGAGCAATGCCTTCTTTACTAAAACAAATGTGTTGTCTAACTAACTACCTCTTGGTCATCAGCTTCATCTGGAGCTACACCATCCTTGTCCTGTTAAAAATTGATATAAATTAATGCATTAACAGCAACTCTAATTAATTAATGCCTAATTAATTACCTGACCATCTTCGTGGCAAACAAATTTGAGATAATATCAAACTGGGCTTGTATTTATAATACCTTCTGGTACTTAGCCTTTGCCTTCTCATACTCCGCCTTCAATTCGGCTGCTTTTTCCACATATTGCTTCTTTTCCTAAAACCCAAAAAAGCAAAGCATCAAACTGTTTTGCATTCATTTAGAAACAAAACATTCACACATTATACCAACTTTTGAATCGCATAGATGCAAACCTTGTCTGACATAGATTTCCATTTATCACCGCCTTCTTTGACAACCTGTAAGCAATGACATGACCCAAATAAGGAATAACACAAGGCCCTATTTTTCGTAGGACTTTTCAGGTATTTGCAATATAAATATTTTTTAGGACCACTAGCATAAATCACTCACTCAAATTGCATATTTCTTCCATATAAAAGACAGTACCGTTCAAATTTTACCATAACAAAACCAACCATTGCATAAAGAAGTATATTCAGGACCCAATCAAAATTCACAATATGCAATGGAAAATGCTACAACAAAATGAACACATTCAATCCACAGCCTGACACATGAAATATGGACACAAATCCTATGCACTTTCAGCTATAACGGCAATAAAATATGTAAACATTATACAAATACCCTCAAATCACCCAATGAAATTTGGAACCTTGAAGCACCAATCACAAATGCCAAACCTCGAGATGGAATACAAAGTGAATGCACTCTAATAGGAATGTAATAACTAATCCAATATACTATGATGACACCAGTTTTCATTTTTCAGACAGAAATATCAAGTTTAAAACAGAATTTTAAAAATATGTGGTACCTTAGGACCACCCTTTGCCTCGGGATTGGCCTCCTTAAAGCTTTTCCTAAAATCATCCCTGCCATAACCACAACAAATATCATATCAAACAAATACATAAAAAGATTAATGCACCCAAATTAAAATGAACAAGCAAGAGCATTACATGAATAAGAAAAAGGCAGTTTGCGGTCTCTTTGGCTCATTTGGGTCCTTTACTTTCTTTTCCTTACTGGATCTTTTCCTCTTCTCACCTACTACCTTGGTTTTTGACTTTTTCCTGCCAACAAACTCACAAAGCCAACATCAATGAACCGCTTCAAAATACAATAAATTTAATCAAACCAAAAAATAAATAAAACAAAGAGTAATACCCTTCAACTGCTTTTTTAGCCTCTACATGCTTGAGCTCCGGAGGCGGCTTAGGGGCATCTGCACCAAAACAACATAAATTAAAAGACCAAACATACATAACATGAACCAAATAAACTAAACCCTTAAAGTGGGGGGAAAATCAAAAAATCCAAAAGCCACCAACCAAAATTAGTCCAGATCTTCCCATCCTGCTTGCAATCATGCATATCAGCAGTTGCTACAGGCACATCCTTCTTGCAGGCATCACTGCATAACAACCACATAATTCAGAATGGTTGAATCTCCATCATTTTAAGAATCCCCATAACAAACCCACCGTTCAAATTAACCAGAACCCTATTTTTTTATATCAAATCCTTCATTCATTATTATTGAAACCCCATTTTCAAAACAAGCCCATCGTCCAAGATGATTGAAATCCCATCATCTAAGCCAAACCCATCACGCGGAATTATTGAAATCCCATTTTCAAAACCAACTCATCAATGAAAATGATTGAAACATCGTCTTCTAAATCAAACCCAACATTCAGAATGCCTGAAGCCCCACTTCTTAATAAACCCACCCTTAAAACTACACTCAGAAGACTGAAACTCCAAAAAGAATATGAAATCATACCATCTAGTAAAGGCACTGCCATTGCTAGCTCGCTTCAATGTGGATGGATCAACGTCTACCCTTTTCCTTGGCCTAGGATTATTGGTCTTTGAAGCAGATGTAGAAGCAGCCATTGATGTATGTCTGTATGAGGCCAAGACTGAAGTGAATAATGCAATAAACAACAGCTCAAAACAAATGCGCCTAGGTTTTGTTTCAATGCACAGATGAATGGAATAAATTTAGAGAAGATTTATATCCCGCCAAAATGCAATGCGGATTTCAAATTTTCAAATGTGCGCCACAAATTTCTTCGGCTTTGGTCAAATTTTGAATTCCGCGGGAGAATGAATTTGGTGATCCGTAGCCTTTTTAACTGATAGCCGTCGATAAGGCGAAAGTAACCGACGGCATGGATTGATCGTGGGGGGCAATTGGTTCAATAGCCTACTACGGTTAAGTGATGTGACAAAAAAAAATCCCTAAGTAAAATGCATGGAACTTATAGGTGGTGAGGATTTTAGTTTATGCTTTATAATCTTGTAATCTTGGGAGAGAGGGGTCCATTGTTGCGCAGAGGGGTCTCATGTATCATTATATTTTTTAAAATTGTGTATAGAATATTTGCATCTTAAAATAATGAGCGATTATTATTTTCGGAGAAGTTTTTGAGGGGTGGGACATAGATGGAACTGAAGATTTGCATCGTTGCTCCTATTTTTTTAGTTACCGACTGTCATTTATATCCAATCAATTTTTTATTTTCATTTTTCAAACAAAAGTTTTGTGATAAAATACTCTTAATTTCTCTCAGCAATATATATTACACAAAAATTAAAAAATCACGATACTGTTAATAAGGAAAAAAACTCTTATAACTTCTCAGTAGTACCCCCTTAAAAATAAGTAGTTAATCATTACATTAGATAATCGGTAACATGTAAGCCACGAGTCAGTAACTGTTTCATTTACCCTGCTCCAAAATTTCAGGGCATGCTTGCAGATGGTGGTATTGTCAGTTGCTCAGGGAAATGCCATGGTATTAAGCTGGCCATGGGAGACTACTTGTTGGATTATCCTATGTTTATTATTCCCATGGGGGACGCTGACATTATTCTAGGAGTATAGTGGCTCACCACTTTGGGCACTATTGAGATGAATTTCCAATAATTAGTCATGTGTTTTCATTCTAAGGGAAAGACATTTGAGCTAAGGGGATTAAGGGCTAAATCTACACAACTTGTTAGCTCCCATCAAATGACAAAGATTCTTCGAAAGGGCGCTGAAGGATTTGTTGCTCACTTGTTTTCCATGAAAGTTCACCCAACTCAACCATCTACACCTTCTAATCTGCAACAAGTGATTGATGCCCATTGGGTTGTTTTTGGTGACATGTCGAAAGGACTTCCACCTAGCTATATGCATGATCATGCTATCAAACTTATCCCTGGTAGTACACCACCCAATATCAGCCATACAAGTATCCCTATGCTCAGAAAAATGAAATAGAAAAGATGGTACAAGAAATGTTGGATGCAGGAATCATTCGCCATAGCCAAAGCAAATATTCTTCACCAATTGTCATGATGCAAAAAAAAAGATGACACTTGGAGGATGTGCCCTGACTACAGAGAACTCAACAAGGGCACTATCAAATATAAGTTTTCTATTCATATCATTGATGATATGTTGGATTAAATGGTGCTCTTTATTTTACCAAGTTAGATTTACGTTATGTGTATCATCAAATTTGGATCCGTGATGAAGACATACCCAAAACTGCTTTTAGGACTCATGAGGGCCATTATGAGTTTTTAGTTATCTTTTTCAGCGTCTAAAGTGTAGTTATATCTTTGTGGTTATGGGAATTTCATGATTTCTAAGGCCGATTCCTAAGACTCCTATAATTTCTGTTTGACCATCTCTTTTTCCTCTGCCATGCATGCCCGTGGGATATCTTCTGATACATATGTTGGGTTAAACATTTGAACCTCCAATTGGATGCTATCTTTGAGACCACCCAAAAATAGATCAGTCAAATTTTCCTCAGTGATGTCTTCCACCCATAAGGATAGATTCTAAAACTAATGAATATAATCTTTCACAGTTCCCGTTTGTCACAGTTTGGCTAACTAGCTGAAGTAGTTCTCAAAGATATTATTTTGATAATTAGCCAATAACTCATCAATGAAAATAGACCAGGTAATAAGAGCACCATTCTTTTTCTTTTGAGCACATAACCAGCTATACCAAATGAACTGCTCAGGTTTTAGATATAGAGACACCACTATCACCTTTTGAGAACTAGGAGTGTGATGCAGATCAAATAAATTCTCAAGTTAGGTAATCCAAGTGAGAGGATCCTTACCATCAAACTTATGCATGTCCACTTTGGGCAACATCAGTTTCATACCAGAATTGGATTTGTTAGTGTTGAGAGAAGGACCCAAATATTGAAGTGGAGGGTTGTTTGACTATAATTGAGATGAAAGAGTAGCCAATGAAGTAGTGATCTGATTCAATTGATTGTGAACCCCATTAATCTCTTTATGTATCTCTAAAATATCACTTTGAACTGCAATAAAACCATCATACCGTACCAAACCCTTTATGTCACCCTGAAGTTGAGAAATCAACAGATATGAAGTTCCAAATTCCATGTCGCCAATAGGGGTCTTAGGAGTTTATTGCACCCCTTTTCATCCCCGTGTAGAAGGACCGACCATATACAAACCCTAGGCGGGTTTTTACCTCGAAAAAAGTGTCAGGGGATGGTATTGTTACAACCATCTCGCTAAGATGAATCCAACAACTATCTTTGGGCATTAGGGTAAAAAAAAATTGACATAAAAAGTGTACCGATAGAATATACCATTGTGATTGTCTCGTCAAGACGAGATCAATGATTGTAATTGTGAAAAGCGAAAAAAAATTCTAGACTTTTTTTTTAATTATTATTTAAAAAAATCTATTTTGAATAATATTGCGCTAACAGAAAAAAACAATTCTTCCCAGATTGCAAGTTATATTTTTTCACTCATTCCCCTCACAAAAGTCATGCCTCATTAGATTCAAAAAAACATCAAAGAAAACTTGCCCAAATCGAAGCTCTAATACCACTTGTAATGAACCTTTACACCAAAACCTCAAGGCGTTAGTGAAATCCACCCATTAGGATCATAACATCCCTAATCAGAAGTGTGAGTAGAATCTATCTTATCCGAGTTACGATTGATTTATAGATCTCATGTTATTTTTATTGCATATATTCTTGTGAACCCGATGTGAAATCTAACCCTTGCAAGCTTTCTTTCACATTTTTCAAATTATATCATATATTATCATTCTTTATTTGTGATACTAGGTTGATTGTGATGGTATAGTTCTAACTTTTATATGCATGTTTAACATACAGTCATATCAATACAACTCTATTATGTTTGTGTAGGTCATCATCATATATAGGTTACTAGATCAAATAGGTTGACACAATATTCTTTTTCACTTCTAGAAAACAAATTAGGTCGACTATGTTGACATAGTTTTACAAACAACTTCTAGAAAATAAACTAGGTTGACCTTGTCGACATAGTTTTACAGACAACTTCCATAAAACAAACAAGGTCAACCCTATCAACATAGTTATTTTTATAACCTTAAATAGCAGGACCTCACTGAACTAGGTCGACCCAGTCGACTTAATTGGTAGAACTTTCTAGTGACTTAAACAAAAAATTTACAAATCTAAGCATCTTCAAACCCATCAAGGTTCATTTCTTTCTTTCGCTTTCAATTCAATTTTTCATTTTAGTCCTATTTTGTGCAAGTTTGTAGTCTTCAAAATTGTACCCTATGTACAAAGGATTACAAAGCAAGTTAGTCAAACATTAGTCCATAAATCATGAAAAATGCATAAATAACTAACTAAGTCTATCTATTCCTATGGGAATTATAAAGGATAACAAGAAACAAATAAAAGAAAGCAAACATCATATTACCTTCCCAAATGAATTCACCATACCCATGTGGCTTAAAAGCATGTTCTCCTTTGATCAAGCATCCTTGTCTTTGTCAACAAAGGTGGCAAACTCCTCCAATGTCTCAAGAACACTCCATAAAACCTAGGCTCATGATTCCAATCACTAAACTAGCCTATCAATGAAGCTTGCAAACAAAATCAATTATCAAATGCAAAGGATTGTGGAAACAATTTAACATTATAACTTTGCAATATTCAAACTTTAAATTTATGTCCATGGCCTCTCTATTTATAGATTTTTAAGATTGGTTAGGATCAACCATGACCGTCCATCTCAAGATTGAGATGTGTGGCCATGGATAATCCTAATATTTAGAATTAAACTCATAAATATCCTCAAGATAAATAAGTATTAAATAGGCATGAGAGGCATTAACTAGGTATGGGTGACCCATAATTTTGATATTTTATGCACTTATGACTTGATGGATGCCACCTCATAGATGATGTCACGAGGTGATGTAGATATTCAAAATCAATTTCTAATAATGAGATATTCAAAAAGATCTATGGAATTCTTACTTAAGCTTTTAAATTGAATTAATTAGCTTAAGTAAGTTTAATCAAGTTTAGTGCTATTCTTTGGAAATTGGTGCACAATTAATCAAAATAGTCATAAATTCATATTACTGGGTTGTAATTTGATTGGAGAGGAACTGGAAGGTGATGTTAGATGCATTGGAGTTGTATTTCTATTTAGAATGTTGCCAACAACAAATAACAAATATATGTGATGTGTACCAATGAATTAGAAGAAAAGAGTGATCTAGAGCACTAAATGGTAAATTTCTCATTTTGACTTGAAATGATCTGATCAAAGTTAGATGGTCCATAAAATACATTGCCCAATTTAGGGATATTTTGACCTGAACTAGCACTTGTAAGTGACAAGTTCGAACCATTTAAGGCATTTTATGAATTTTGACCTGAAATGTGTATTTGAGTGCAATTCGAGTAAAATTGACAATTTCAACATAAATAGTGTTAGGAATTGGATATCTACATTTTGCCCCTATTTTAAAAGGTGTAACGAGACATTCAGGGGAAGCAACATCTTTTTAAAACAGAGTTGTAAAAAAAAATTGGAACAGACCCATGATGCCCCCTTGAGAGGACATACTAGGATGGAAGAAAATGATGGACTCTCGAAAAGAGAGAGAAAGTGAGAGATTAACCCACAAAATATATCACATCCAAACGAGCTAATGCTTGTACACATGATTACCATTAATGATCAAAATATAATTAGAGGTATAATAGGCCCTAGAGATAGGGGGGATGGGAAAGATACAATCCATAAATGTAAGGGACACACTTTAAACATACCCAATTTGAGAGTACAAGCTACACACTTATGGTATTGATCAATCTCGAAACAAGTTGTACACTAAAATATTGCCATCACGGGCTTTAATGTGGAGAGCTTGGAATTAGAGAAAAAGAGAGAATGTTCTGCTTTAGGAAGGGAAGCACCACTAGAACGGGGTCTCCAAAGAGAAAATAATAAGAAGTACTCCAGTAGAACATATTTGATCGTGATAAAATAGTTTTGCCCCAATAGGGCTAATATTGATCATTGATAAAGAATAAATAATGATTTACCCTTGTAGAGCTGATTTGATTCAGACATTATTCAGATGTTGTGCCCCAACATGGGTAATTAGCAAGCAAAATATCTCGAAGAAATAACTAAAAAGATAGGTTAAAGTGAGCAGGCACAAACATGTATGCGATGGGGTGATAACTTCGAAAGCCATATAAAACCAAGCATATGAGAATGCATAAATTGATGAGAGAGATGAAAATAAGAATGGAGATAGCCGAATTGACCTCAATATAAATTGAGTGCTACCTACATAGTTCCATGGACTCATGTTCCAACATAAACTTCATGCCAATGTAGTTCACCCAAGTTTGGGAGAGAATAAAATGAGGATGATGAAAAATGACCAATAATTGATTAGACTTATAATGCATGCAAATAGATGCACATCTAATCATAGACAAAGAAGTCTAAAATGCATGCTACTTAGAAGCCTAATTTCATATCACGAGCCTAGGTTTTGTAAAGCGTTATTGAGAATCGTTCATCGGAGTTGATATTGACGTTAAGACTTTGAGACATGAGCATAAAGTGCTTGCTATAACAAAAGAAATTAGGCATCATAAGTATGAATAACTTAGAATGACATAAGATTTCAATTGCGTCGAGCCAGTTCAAATGTGAATGTCTATAACTAAGGATAATGGTAAAATAATGATCAAAACTAGAGTTACAATGATTTACATTTAAACAAAAAAGCAAGGACAAAGAAAAAGATAAACATAAATGAACCTAGCTTGAAATCAAGATATGATCTATCAAAACTTAATTAGGAATAAAAATGTTTAAAAACAAAAGGTAAGAACATCTTAACAACATGAAACTAAGATATAAATAATCAAGATCCATGTGGACCATCAAGATGTACTTGGAAAAAAATAAAACAAATAATCAAGACCAAATAGGAAAATAAAAGACTAGACAACAAACAATAATCAAATAAACACACAAAATGTTTTTGAGTTTTTGAATGGTTTTATGAATGTTTTTGGAATTTTATAAGTATTTCAACTCGATTGAGGATTAAGAGATACAAAACGGTCCAGCTCATGAAATGATGAGAGCGCACCAACTTTAAAATGCTTGCAATACGATGAGAACATATGATAAGAGGGACTGAGTTGACCTTGACATGAATCAAGCATGGCCTATATAACCTTAAAATAATCCCAAGTCATAGTAATTCTGTCCACACAAAAGGTGATGAAAAACTGACTAGGTCATAACAAGTTCACAAACAAAGGTGAATGACAAGACAAATGATAATAGTAATAACCAGTTGATGCGACAATGCATGATAAAAAAACATTGTACCTAATTTCCCCATAGGTGGCTATAATTAAGAAACAACGTCATAATATTGATTTGTCCAAAGGTGGTTATAATCAGGGGTACCAAAACAATACTGATTTTCCCATAGGCAGTTATAATCAACGATACCAAATAAGATTATAGATGAAATATAACTTGCCATATCAAATGTCACATTATGTTCATAGACTATCCTTCAACACTGAATTCAAAAACTATTGAAATTGGATCAAAATCCCTTCATAAAAAGTGTAGGATGAACCAAATGAACTAAGATCAAAATGGGATAAATAGAACGACTAAAAACAAGCCTTGGTCAATAGTAAAGAAATGGTATAATGAAATGATCAAAAGAAAATTGGATACAGTGGCAACAAATTTGCTCCCAAGCAATGACTGGATCAGATTGCTCACAAAATAGTGAGAGCATTAGCTTAGGTTACTCACAAAATGGTGAGAGCATTTAAACATAACAATTGTTCATAAAATGGTGAGAGTGTGGGAAAGGGGTGACCGAGCCGACCTCAATAAAAATTGAGCACTGTCTGCATAGTCCCAAAGGACCTCAAGTCAATGTAGTTCAAACAGTATGGTTCATGGATCTCAATGGTATAATAATGCCTAAAAAGGGTCTATAGGGTTATCCCCAAGAGACGAGGAATGGTAATGGTAAATGGGTGAATGGTAGATGAAAAATGGTTTTGTTTTTCTTGCTGACAAGGAGATACACGTCCTAGTCAATATGCAAGATAACAAAAATGATTGGCTATATAATTTGTTATCTAACACCCTTTCAAAACAATTTCTCTATTAATAACTTGTTGTTGATCTAGTTCTCAATAATGTGTTCATGATCTTCATAGATCATTGATTTTGCTTCCTTCAAATGTCGAGACAAGATATCCTTATAACCTCCATAAAGGAAAGTGATGTTAGTGATGGTAAATAATGGTAGAATAAATGAGATAAGTGGGTAATAAATAGGTGGGTGATAATGGAATGTATAATGAATGGAAAATAAATAAAGATGGGGAATTTTAATCATACATAATGTTTTTGATGTTAGATTCAACATAACTTTGGTTGTGACGGGGCTGAAGACCTCTAAAGATGCTCTCAATAGGACCATCAGATTGCTTTGTTTCTTGATCTTAAGAGTAGCTACCATCTAATTATGTTGTAGATTGGAAACTATTTTGATTTGACCTTTGATATTATCTTCAATAAATAATGAACTTTTGTGCTCAACTATTAGTGCCTCGATGAGGTTTTCACCAATTAATTTGTTCTGATCATCCCATAGCACCTTTGAGAAGGTTTCACTAATGAACATTGACTTTTGACTTTGATTTTCTTCTAGCACTTCTAAAAAAGTTTCACTAGAAGATATCGAGTTGGAACTTTTATTGTATCCTAGTGCCTCTAAAAAGGTTTCACTAGGAGAGTGTTCTTTTGCTACATGAATGTTGTCTTGGCCTCCTTACTCTTTTTCAACTACTATGTCGCCATGGATGGAGTTCAACAAAGTGTGATTTTGTCGATCTCAATCGACACTTGTGAGATGTGGAATGTCAATAATAAGGCTATGTTGGTTGGTAATAATGGGATGGTGAAAGGCAACATAATCCTCATAAAAGATACTAGGAGAACTTGTGTTGATGCTAAAGTAATCATCCTAAAAAATTATATAAGGATCACAAATATATTCAAATTAGTCTGTAATGCAATTGTAACCAATGTTGTAACAACTAATATTATAATTTATTTCTGACTCTAATTCTGAAGTAAGGGACTCTGAATCCAATATCGCAACTGATGTTGATTCTATTTCTGATGCTAAATCCAATGTCGATTCAAAATTGGAATCTGACTCTAATAGTGATTCTTCATCTGATATGGTTGTTTTGATAATGTTATGTTGAATGTTGAATTTTTTATAAGTAATGGCATGTGATGGCATAATGGGCTCAATAAAAACTGATTCATCTTGAAAGGGTTCAACATAGACTGACTTGTCTAAGTGAAGCCCCTCAAAAAGAGGGAACCGCTCAAGGGATGTCTTGACAAAATCATGTCTGTCAAAGTGAGACTCCTCAATGAGTGGGAAAAGATTAAGAGATAACTCTATCAAGATTAGCTTGTAAAGGAGATGAGGCTCTTTAAAAATAGGTAACATATGAATATGTAACTTATCACAGTTTATCTTGTCACAAATGGGTGTTTCAAAAATAACAAGTTGGTTTTGGTTCACAATTGGTTGTAAAAGATCAATTTTGAACACATTTGTATCCTCATAAGATGATTTTTGAAGAGGTAATGGTTCTTGTTTAGGCTTGAATATCGGTACAAAATTTCTAAAGTGGGAAACATTTGGTTTAATGAGAATCATGGTTTGTGGTTCAATAATGGACTCTCCAAAGATTAGACTATTGAAGAAGGGATCAAAGATAATTGGTTCATCAAATGGAGGTAATTCAACAATAGGTTCATAAAAAACTAGTGATGGGCCAAGAATGGTAACAACTAGATGCTTCTTAGTTTGGTTGCTTGTGCAAACCAAAGGAGGAGATCCTAAAATGGCTATGACTAGACGCTTCTTAGTTTGGTTGCTTATGCAAACCAAATGAGGAGGTCCTAAAATGGTGATCTTGGTACATTGTGGACTTTGATTAATTACACATGCCAAAACATCCAAGTCTTCCTGATAAACCCAATCATTCCAATTGTGAGTTGGATCATAAGTTAGATCTTGACTGTGTTCCCATGACTAATTTTTGTGAGGTGGATATAAATCTATCTCACAAACCATATTGTCACCATAAGGGTCTTGAATAAAGTCATAAAAGTCATTTCGTGCGGCCATTCTATCATAAGTTGGATTATCCATGACTGCACCATAAGTGTAGCTAGACATATTTGCATTTAATGAAGAAAGCATCAAAAATAGAAAGACTTAAAGTTTTGTAAACTCTGAAAAGTGATGTTTAAAAGATAAAAGGTTCAACCTTGGTTGAAAGGGTGAAGCTGCATCTCAAAAGTAGTTTATGCTAAGATTTGGCATAAAACAACCTAACGTCAAATGTCTAACATCAAAGGTTTTTGAAGAAAGGTTATGTTTTCCCAAACAAAGTCACAAAAAATGATGAGGATAGGCATTTGAACAAACACACAATCAATAGTATTCAAAATTAGGTAATCATTTAAGTAAAGCTATGCAACCCAAAATAAAAAGATCTATGTACCAACCCCACAAATTGAGGCCTAAATAGAAATTAATCAATGTTTGGATCTAAACTTGACAAGGTTAATTGAAAATGTAATGTTGAAGACTAGGATTAGACCAAATAAGCTAGATAAGAGAAAATAGTATAATGACGCATAAACAAGGTCCAAATGGTATACATGACATGGTTTGAAACAAATAGTTTTTGATACAATGATAAACAATTTTTTGAAATAAATTGAGCAGCCTAACGACGTAAGTATGCTAGAATGATGTGGTCAATTGTTATGTTTCAAAGACTCAAAGGTAAAAAAGATTTGACATGATGTGGGCATTATAATGCTACCCTTATTAACTCAAATACACGATTTTGACATGGCTTATGAATAAACAAACAAGTTTTAGCCTCAAATAATACCAAGCAAATAATGACCAAAATACACTAAGTATAATCGTCTAAATCTTAGCAAGGGTATGGCAAAATGGGGTTGACTAAAACTAATTGGTTTTCAATCATTATAGGAGAATCAATTGCATAATGACTTTGACGTTAAATGATGCAAAAGACAAGCATGAAAATTGGGTGACCACAACATTGGCTAGTTGTAAAAAGGTCTAGTCCTTTTTACAACCACTACATCTTGTTGTTCGCTTAGTATAGTGTGATGTCCAAATGTAGATGCATCTCATGTGCAACTCAAAAGGAGTAAGTGAAGTCAATGTCGAGAGATGAAACCCCAGGTCGAAGCTTCCCTAAAGAACTCATGGAAGGTAATGACGGCCCCCTTGCAAGCCAAATCTGCATGAAACTAAAAGACTAATAGAAAGACTTTAGGGTTATTTTCAGGGTCACCCAAACTTTGATAAGTTTTTGGGGAGTGTTTTAGATGACATTATTTATATGCCTTGGACTAGGCAATTTACAATAGGAATGACGCATTTGATTATAAGGGTTCCCTAAAGGGGACAAATAGAAGAGCATACACGCATCATCCCTATTTTTTGTCCAACAAAAATTTAATCAAACAACTAAGTGAATACAAAGACTTGGAAAGGTGAGTTCATTTTTTAAGCCCAAATGGAAAATGAGGTGGTGTTCATTTGACCCCTTGGTCTTAGTTGTAACTTTGAAAACATTCACCATAAACATCTAATTTTTTTTTTAAACATCGAAATAAGGTTCCTAATTGATTTTTAAGCATGCAAAAGGTGATCAAAAACATATTTTTTTATCAAATGTCAAGCTTGGTCCAACAAAAAAAATGTTAGCATGTCTTTTAGCCTTGTAGTGAAATAATGAACTTTAGAAAAAGAGCTCTCAGTTTTATGTTTAAAAAAAAAAACACAGTGACCGATGTCAGTTATATAACCAATGATGGTTACATTTACTAATCGATGATGGTTATCTAACCAACTTCGATTATACCAATGTGACTAACAATAACTATCCAATCAATGTTGGTTACTATGTAAGCCCATGGCAAAACAAAGTTAGATAATCAATTTGCAAGAGTTTTAAGGATCCAAATGAAGATTTTAAGGCTACAAAATGATCTTCTTCATGTGTGGGATGCGTCTTGTCCTACCGGACGTGCCAAGATGTAGAGAGGATTACAAAGCAAATTAGTCAAACATTAATCCATAAATTATGAAAAATGCATCAAGAACTAACTAACCAAGGCTATTTATTCCTATGGAAATTACAAAGGATATCAAGAAACAAATGAAAGAAAGAAAACATCATAATAACTTCTCAAATGGATTCACCATACCCATGTGGCTCAAAAACATGTTCTCCCTTGATCAAGCATCCTTATCTTTGTCAACAAAGGTGGAAAACTTCTCCAATGTCTCGAGAACACTTCGTAAAACCTAGGCTCATAATTCCAAATCACTAAACTAGCTTATCAATGAAATTTGCAAACAAAATCAATGATCAAATACAAAAGATTGTGGAAACAATTTAACATTATAACTTTGTAATATTCAATCTTAAAATTTATGTCCATGGCCTCTTTATTAATATATTTTTGAGATTGGTCAGGATCAACCATGACCATCCATCTCAAGATTGAGATATGTGGCCATGGATAATCCTAATATTTGGGATTAAACTCATAAATATCCTCAAGATAAATAAGCATTAAAGAGGCATGAAAGGCATTAACTAAGCACGAGTGACCCATAATATTGATATTTCATGCACTTATGGATTTATGGATGCCACCCCATAGATGATGTCATTAGGTGATGCAGATATTCAAAATCAATTTCCATTAATGAGATATTCAAAAATATCTATGGAATTCTTATTTAAGGTCTTAAATTGGATTAATTATCTTAAGTAAGTTTAATCAAGTTTAGTACAATTCTTTGGAAATTGGTGCACAATTAATCAAAATAGTTAGGAAGTTATATTATTGGGTTGTAAATTGACTGGAGAGGAACATGAAGGTGATGTTAGATGCGTTGGCACTGTTGGGGATCAACCAACAAACTTGATTACTATTATGTAAGCAACTAAACACGGAATTAAACCAGAATGATAAGTAACTAGAATCAGAAATAGCAAAGAATAAGAGATACAAGAAACCACCCTGAAAACTTGTATTAAACTCTTCTCGAAGGAAATACAATGAAGAAAATCACACTTTCTTCTCACACCTCTCAGATGTACAGATCTCTTTCCCTCAAGAGTTCTCT
Source organism: Torreya grandis (assembly GCA_037957365.1). Lineage (NCBI taxonomy): Eukaryota > Viridiplantae > Streptophyta > Pinopsida > Cupressales > Taxaceae > Torreya > Torreya grandis. The sequence continues at coordinate 5,059,764 of JARHVA010000318.1, read as the reverse complement.
CTCTCTCAATTACAATAAATTCCAACAACTTGGATTGATACACATATACAAAATGTATTCTACTTCTACTATAAGTTATGAAGATCTATCCTTATTATATAATATTAGGAATCATGAGCATGCATTCTCCACCGTTAGATATACCTCTTAATCAAGGGTTCAAATCAGTCCTACCAAAAATAGAAACACGAACTCAATACCAACAGTTAATCTAATCATGCAAACAATCTGTTCATCCACAAAAATAGACTTTCTGGACGCACAGGTAACCGACGTCGGTCCCTGCCTGTCTGCACATGACCGACGTTGGCCGATCTATAACCGATGCCAGTAGCTCCCAGTCAATGCCTGACTGACATTGGTGACTGTGTAACTCTAACAACCTGCAATTTACTTATTTAGTGAAGCTTTTAGCTCCACAACTCAACAATCTCCCACTTGGAGATAAACAGCTGCACCAGTACCTGTACAGTAACATCTTCTAGCTTTTTCGTCTTCAAACTCAATCTTGAAGACCAACAAAAGTTGAATGAAAATTCAACTTCTCCTTTGTTACCGACTTGGTTAACATATCAGCAAGGTTCTTATCTGTATGGATCTTTTCCAGCTTCAACTCACCATCCTCCAATACCTGTCTAATGAAGTGGTACCTAAGTTGTATATGCTTGGTTCTTAAATGAAAGGCTGAATTCTTAGCCAAATGAATTGCACTTTGACTATCATTGTATATTCTGCAACTCTCTTGCTCCTTTCTTAGCTCTTTCATGAACCGTGTCATCCATATCATCTCTTTGCTAGCCTCTGTGACTGCAATGTATTCTGCCTCTATAGTAGACAAGGCAACAACCCTCTGTAACTTCGAAATCCAGCTAATCGTCATTCCACCAACAGTGAATACATATCCTATGGTGCTCCTTCTGCCATCCAAGTCACCTATCATATCTGAATCTACATATCCATGTAGAGAAGTGTTTGACCCTCCATAACACAAATGCCTACTGTTGGTCCCTCTCAGATATTTGAGAATCCATTGGACTGCTTTCCAGTGCTCATTTCCTAGATTGGCCATAAAGCTATTGACAACTCCCACTACTTGGGCAATATCCGGTCTAGTACATACCATTACATACATTAAGCTCCCAACTGCGGAAGCATATGAAACTTTATTCATGTACTCTACCTCATCATGTGAATTAGGACACTGTTCTTTACTCAACTTGAAGTGTCTAGTCATAGGTGTGCTTACCGGTTTTGCATCCTGCATATTGAACCGTTTCAACACCTTGTTCACATAATCCTCTTGAGACAAAATCAACCTGAGATTTTTCCTGTCTCTCTTAATACTCATGCCAAGGATTTTCTTTGCTGCTCTCAAATCCTTCATGGTAAATGTGTGAGCTAATTTCACCTTAAGCTCAGAGATATCTTACATGTGTGAACCTGCAACAAGCATATCATCTACATACAACAACAGGATAATATCTCTACCATTATCCAATCTCTTAAAATAAACACAATGGTCAGATTGACATCTACTGAAGCCATGCTCAGTCATAAACCTGTCAAATTTCAAATACCATTGTCTAGGAGCTTGCTTGAGACCATACAAGCTTTTCTTCAATCTACACACCAGTTTCTCTTTACCTTTGACCTCAAATCCTTTCGACTGATCCATATATATTTCTTCATCCAAATCTCCATGAAGAAACACTGTCTTAACATCAAGCTGCTCAAGATGCAAATCCTCAATAGAAACTAAAGACAATATAGTCCGAATAGAAGTCATTTTAACTATAGGAGAAAAAATCTCGCCAAAATCAATACCTGGTTTTTGTGCAAATTCTTTCACTACCAACCTAGCCTTATATCTCATCTGTCCATTCTCTCCTTCCTTCAATCTGTAGATCCATCTATTTTTCAGTGTCTTCTTTCCTGCTGGCAACTCAACCAAGTCTCATGTTTGGTTCTCTTTCAAGGAATCAATTTCCTCATTCATGCCTAGCTCCCACTGATTCTTGGATTCCACCTGTATTACTTCATCAAAACTCTCTAGTTCTCCACCATTAGTGAGCAATGAATAGTATAATGAAGGAGAATATCGAATTGGAGGTTTACTTACCCTTTCTGACCTCCTAATGGGCGTCTGAGACTCATTCACAACACGCTGTCCACCCAAATTCTCTGACAGTGACCGGCCTTGATCACCTCCAGGCATGTAACTCACTGACGTCGATTCCACATGACCAACATCAGTTCCTGCCTGACCGACATCGGTCTCTGTGTTTTCCTATCTATAATTATTCTTTCCTGTAAGCTCATTTTGGACCGTCACCTCGTCCAATTCAACATTGCTCTACTCATAATCATTCAGCTTCTTTAGCTGATCACTGTACATCACTTTTTTATTAAAAACAACATCATGGTTCCTAATTATTTTGTTAGTTCATAGATTCTAAAACTGGAATCCAAAATCATCAGAGCCATAACCAATAAATGTGCACCTCATAGACTCAACATCTAGCTTCTTTCTATTTTCCTTATCAATGTGCACAAAAGCTTCAGAACTAAAAACTCTGAGAAATGAAAGATCTACTTTTTTATCTGTCCAAGCCTCTTCTAGAATTCCACCATCCAGAGCTATAGAGGGTCCTCTATTAATCAGGTAAACTGTAGTATCTACAGCTTCTGCCCAAAACTATAAGGGCAAACTAGCATGCAACTTCATACACTGTGCACGCTCCATTATTGTTTTGTTCATCCTTTCAACAACTCCATTTTGTTGAGGTGTCCTTGGAGCTGTCCTTTGCCTGTGTATTCCATTCATATAACAATACTAGTTGAACTTATAGCTGCATAACTCACCACCATTGTCATATCTAAGGCACTTCAATCTCTTGTCTGTTTCATTCTCGACTAAAGCTTTCCAAATATTAAAAGTGTCAAAAACATCAGATTTCTTCTTTATACAATAGACCCATACCTTTTTTGTAGCATCATTTATGAAAGAAACATAGTACCGTGATCCTCCAATAGAAGCAAATTGAGCTGGTCCCCTCACGTCTATGTGAACAAGCTCCAACTTGTGCTTCTTCTTTGTTGACCCAGTCTTGAGAAAACTCACTTTCTTCTATTTCCCAAAAATACAATGCTCACAAAAATCTAGATCTATGCTTTTCAAATCTGAAAGCTTACCTTTTGACTTAAGAATAGTCATTCCCTTCTCACTCATGTGGCCAAGCCTCTAGTGCCACAACTTTTCATCTACATCTGAAGTAGATAATACAAAATGAGAATTATCAGTAATACAATTACATAAATAGAGAGTACCTACTCTCTTACCTCTGGCTAATACAAGTGCACCCTTGGTAACCTTCCAAGATTCAACTGTGAGAGTTACTGTGCAACCCTCATCCCCTAACTTTCTTGCAAAAATCAGATTCTTCTTCAGGATGGGAACATGCATGACATCTCTCAACACCCATGTGTTGCCATTCTGCATTTTCAGCTACACTTTTTTTTTGCCAACAATTTTACAAGGCTCATCATCCCCTAAATAAACTATTCCAAAATCTCCATGGACATAGTCACTGAAATATTCTCTATTTGAGGTTGCATGGAAAGAGGCACCAGAATCTAAAACCCAAGATTCTATATTATTATGCAAAGAAAATATAAGATCATCTTGTGCAACAATACTTGCAACTTTTGCTTCTTCTTTACCTTCATGCTGATTGTCTTCTTTAGGTTTTGACCAACAATCTTTGCTTATATGCCCTATCTTTTCACAATTCCATCAGGCTATCTTCTTGCCATTTCTAGATTTGGATCTACCTCTCATCTTTGACTTAGACTCGATCTTTGATGCTTGCCCTTCTCTTTTTGCCTTCCCCTGCTTTCAAAACTTAAAGCATTCCTTGATATTTTCTCTATGTTTTTCTTGTGAATTTCTTCATTCAAAATTACACTAACAACATCATCTACTTTTAAAATATTTGAAGCAGATGCAATATTACTAACTACCATTACCAAGCTATGTCAGCTTTCAGGTAAAGAGCATAAGATTAATAGAGTTTTAAGTTAATCATCAAAAACTATTTTGACTGAATTTAATTGATTTACAATTCCATGGAAATCATTTAGATGATTAGATACAGATCCACCTTCTTGCATTTGTAAATTAAATAACTGCTTCATAAGATATACCTTATTTGAAGCTGAGAGTTTTTCATATAAATTTGCTAAAGTAGTCATTAACTCTACCATTGACTTTGCCTGTGATAAATTAGATATCACAGTAGATGCCAGACTCAATCTTATAGATCCAAGAGCCTTTCTATCAAGAACTTCCCATTCTTCATCTTCCATGTCTGTGGGCTTCTTTGCAGCCCCACCTAACGGTAAGTATAGATCTTTCTGATACAGATAATCTTCTATCTGCATTCTCCATAATTGGTAATTCTTGCCATTAAACTTCTCCATTCTCAGTTTACTTTCTTCTGCCATTGCTTCTTCCACTCAAACAAAAACCCCTGTGAGTGACCTATAATCAACAAACACTAACCAGATCTGAAACACCTGTTAGTCAACCTGAGCTCTGATACCACTTGTTGGGGATCAACCAACAAACTTGATTACTATTATGTAAGCAACTAAACACGGAATTAAACCAGAATGATAAGTAACTAGAATCAGAAACAACAAAGAATAAGAGATACAAGAAACCACCCTGAAAACTTGTATTAAACTCTTCCAGAAGGAAATACAATGAAGAAAATCACACTTTCTTCTCACACCTCTCAGATATACAGATCTCTTTCTCTCAAGAGTTCTCTCTCTCTCAATTACAATCAATTCCAACAACCTAAATTGATACACATATACAAAATGTATTCTACTTCTACAATAAGCTATGAAGATCTATCCCTATTATATAATATTAGGAATCATGAGCATGCATTCTCCACCGTTAGATATACCTCTCAATCAAGGGTTCAAATCAATCCTGCCAAAAATTGAAATGCGAACTCAATACCAACAGTTAATCTAATCATGCAAACAATCTATTCATCCATGAAAATAGACTTTCTGGATGCACAGGTAACCGACGTCGGTCCTTGCCTGTCTGCACATGACCGACATCGACTGATCTATAACCAATGCTGACAGCTCCCAGTCGACCCCTGATCGACGTCGGTCGCTCCTGACTGACGTCGATGACTATGTAACTCCAACAACCTGCAATTTACTCATTTGGTGAAGCTTTTAGCTCCACAACTCAACATGCACTGTATTCCCATTTAGGATGTTGTCAACACTAAATAAAAAAAGTATGTGATGTGTACCAATGAATTATAATAAAAGAGTGATCTAGAGCACTAAATAGCAAATTTGTCATTTTGACTCGAAACAATCTGATCAAAGTTAGCTGGTCCATAAAATGCATTGCCCTATTTAGGGATACTTTGACCTAAACTAGCACTTGTAAGTGACAAGTTCGAACCATTTAAGGCATTTTATGAATTTTGATCTAAAATGTGCATTTGATTTCAATTCAAGTAACATTGATAATTTCAACACAAATGGTGTTAGGAATTGGATGTCTACACCCTATAATAAAATAGGTTGACCTTATCGATATAGTTATGTAGATTATCTTCTGTCTGAAAGACAAAGTTGACACTGTTGACTTAATTATTAAAAACCCTTGCTTCTTCAATATGGTGTCAACACTACCAACTCTGTTCTATATTATTTGCATACAGTGTCATATGATCTGACTCTGTACCATGCTTATATTTTTAGAATTAACAATTCCATACTAGTAATTAGTTCACACTTTTACTTTCAGTTGTTTACATGCTTAAAGTAGCTCACATAATCTAATTAGGTGATTTTTAAAATACTATTTAGTTGCACTATTTTATTCTTTTTGCACACACTATCACTTAACATTTAAAACACATTCAACATTTATCTTCCTAAGGCCTACCTAGTTGGATTTCATCACAAAGGGGGAAGCTGACTTGGTTTTCTAGCCAAGTATAAATACATGGTTAATGGTAGATATTGGCAAAGTACCCAACACCCTTATCATTATGAAACTGTGAAACTAGGGGGTAGGCCCCAATACCAAGCTAGTGCCATTGCCAATACATATCCCTTTCTTCCTAATTGTCTTGAAACCAACTTTAGATTATTTTCTAGTTCCCTCTTATAGTTAGCTCTCTATCACATTAATTACAAACTTTACAATAATCTAACAACACTCAAGATGAGCACTTAATTAGCATTTAATTTTTAGCTGATTACTTACTTTTTGATCATTGTGTGTTGTATTGCAAAACTTGCATTGGCCAACATTGGTGAAAGGTTTGTGATATGTGTTCTATTTTGATCAAGTCATATTGATCCAATTACCTGTATGCTTGCTTTCATTTTGCTTCAATTTATCTTGAAAAAATTTCCCCCCATTTTAGAATAATATCATCTTTGTCAACATAGTCACTTGCAAACTAATTTACCTCTCCTCCTTAGCATAATAATTCAACTAGGTTGACTTAGTATCTTTCATATCTTCCCTCTTGGCATACTGAGTCAACTAGGTTGACTTAGTATCTTTTAGAACTTCACCCCTAGCATACTAAGTTGACTTAGTATAATTTAAAACTATTTCCTTGGCATACTAAGTTGACTGGGTTGATTTGGTATAATTTTATAAATTCCCCATTAGCATACTAAGTTGATTGAGTTGACTTAGTATATTTTGGGCCAACTTTGTGTAGTATAGAGTCAACCTAACTGACCTTGATTCACTCTAGGTTGACCTTGTACCTCATTTTGGCCAATTTTGTCTCTACTTTTCTTCCTAGCTTTATGATATCCACTCCTGCTTGGCATCATGAAGCCTCTTATCAAATACTTTTTTGATAGTCTCAACCCATTCCAAATTCACATGGATTGTTCTCTCCTACCTCACCTATCCACCATAAAAGACAACTCTTTATGGTGCAACTCTTTATCACATGGTTTTAAATCTTCTCAATCTCAATTTACCCCATACCATATACTAGATCCAGAGAATCCTAATAGACAAATCCAAAACCATGACAATCATATACCTTATACCACTTTTACACCTTCTAAACCTAAAAGTCATAAACTCATCAAACCATCTACATCAAATGTTAGAACCCCACATTATGTTCCACCTCTTATAACCAATGTTCACAATCCTCTTATTACACCCATAACAAGAGCATCAAGACTTATCACTTCCCAAAGTAACATGATTGAGACCACTCAAACTAATGATTCCTAATTATTCAAAAACCTCGATGATGATACTATTTACACTCCTAGCAAGAATGGTGGCTTTACCAAACTTCCTTCTTCTTCTACCACACTTAAGACAACTAACACTAATGTTGGGAATCCTCCTCCCACTGACACTAAGTATCCTCCTCCTAACAAAACTAATACCCCACCTTCAAATCTACAAATTGACACAACACAACTTCTTTCTCAAATGGTTCAACAAATAAACATCATGCAAACAACTAATCATTTCCAAATGATTCAAATACAAAAAAAATTAATACACATGACTAATCAACCATCTCAAGTCATCATGTCTCAACCAAATCCACATTTTGTCCCTCCTCTTATTAGAGATGCTAATGGGAATATCATCCCTCAACCTACTTTGCATAATAAAATGCTTCAACATATTCAAAATAAACCTTTAGCCCCATTCATTGCATCCATTGATATTGGAAACATTTCTCCAACTATCACATATAATGGGACTAAGGACCCTACTCACTTTCTTAAGTCTTTTGGTAATCTTTATAAGGAATGAGTTTAAACTAACACCTTTGCTACCACCAAGCTCTTAGTCAAAACTTTTATTGTGTTGAGTTGTGGAGCTAAAAGCTTCACTGTTGAGCTCATGTGGAGGTTGTTGGGCTTAACCAGTAACCGGCATTGGCAGTATCACTGACATCGGTCAGGCATAGATCAGAACCGATTGACATCGGTTAGGGATCGGCTGACGTCGGTCATATGTAGACTGACAGCGACCGGCATCGGTCACCTATGTGTGTGCATTTGCATGTGTTTTTAAAATTAGATTTGTTATAATTTTAGGAGGACATAGTGTTTGCATGTAAAGACTAATTTTAGTCTTGAGTATGTGTTTCTAATTATTTTATGCCTTGGATCATATTTAAGAGACCCATGGGGTAGTATTGTAATTAAGTTGTAAGTAAGATCAATTAGATATGCAAGGTGCAAGATCAGGAAGATCTACTGAAGAGAAGGGAATAACAACTCAGTTATTGAGTTGATTGTAATTGATTGAGAGAGAGAGAGAGAGAGAGAGAGAGAGAGAGAGAGAGAGAGAGAGAGAGAGAGAGAGAGAGAGAGAGAGAGAGAGAGAGAGAACTTTTGAGAGAGAAATATTGTACACCCAAGAGGTGTGGGAAGAGTGAGATTTCTTCATTGTATTCTCGAAGAGTTTAATACAAAATTGGTTATTTTTCGTATCTCCTATTATTTGTTATTTCTAATTTCTAGTTACTTATTACTTCTGGTTCAATTTTATGTTTAGTTGCTTATACAAAAGGTAATCAATTGTACTCCAAGTTCCTAACAAGTGGTATCAGAGCAGGTTAGTGGTTTGTTGATTACAGGTTCACTCTCAGTGGTTTCTGATTGAGTGGGAGCAAAGCAATGGCAGAATAAAGTAAACTAAGAATGGAGAAATTCAATGGCAAGAATTATCAATTACGGAAGATGCAGATTAAAGACTATATGTATCAGAAAGATTTATTTCTACCATTGGGCGGGGTTGTAAGCAAGCCCACAGATACGCAAGATGAAAAATGGAATGTTCTTGATATAAAGGCTCTGGGATCTATAAGGTTGAGCATGGCATGTTCTGTGATTTCTAACTTATCACAGGCAAAGACAACGGTAAAGCTAATGGATACTTTGGCAAATTTATATAAAAAACCCTCAGCTTCGAATAAGGTATATCTTATGAAGTAATTATTTAATTTGCAAATGCAGGAAGATAGATCTGTATATAGTCATCTTAATGATTCCCATGAAATTGTAAATCAGTTAAATTCAGTTAAAATAGTTTTTGATAATGAAATTAAGGCTCTCTTAATCTTATGCTCTTTACCTGAAAGCTGGCACAGCTTGGTAATGGCAGTTAGCAATACTGCATCTGCTTCAAATATCTTGAAAGTTGATGATGTTGTTAGTGTAATCTTAAATGAAGATATTTGCAAGAAAAGCACAAGAGAAACACCAGGTAATGCTTTAAGTATTGAAAGCAGGGGAAGGCAAAGAGAGAAGGGCAAGCAAGGGAAATCAAGGTCAAATATGGAAAGGAGATCCAAATCCAAAAATGGAAAAATAATCTACTGGAATTGTGGAAAAAAAGGCATGCAAAAAAAGATTGTTGGTTGAAGAATAACAAAGAAAATCAGCATGAAGGTAATAAGGAAGCAAATGTTGTAGGTATTGTTGCACAAGATGCTCTTATATTTTCTTTGGATAGTCAAGTAGAATCATGGGTTTTACATTCTGGTGCTTCTTTCTATGTAACCCCAAATAAAGAATTTTTCAATGATTATGTCCATAGAGATTTTGGAAAAGTTTATTTAGGGGATGGCGAGCCTTGTCAAATTGTTGGCAAAGGAAAAATGCAACTAAAATTACAGAATGGAAACACATGGGTGTTGAAGGATGTCATGCATGTACCCATCCTAAAGAGGAATCTGATTTCTACAAGAAAGTTGGGTGATGAGGGTTGCATAGTAACTCTCACAACTGAATCTTGAAAAGTTTCCAAGGGTGCACTTGTATTAGCAAGAGGTAAGAGAGTAGGTACACTTTATCTATCTACTTGTATTACTGATTATTCTCCTTCTATTTTATCTACTTCAGATGTAGATGCAAAGATGTGGCACTATAGGCTTGGTCACATGAGTGAGAAGGGAATAAATGTTCTTAAGTCAAAAGGTAATCTTTCAAATTTGAAAAACATAGATATAGATTTTTGTGAGCATTGTATTTTTGGGAAACAGAAGAAAGTGAGGTTTCTCAAAACTGGGTCAACAAAGAAGAAGCACAAATTAGAGCTTGTTCACATAGATGTGTGGGGACCAGCTCAGATAGCTTCTATTAGAGGATCATAGTATTATGTTTCTTTCATTGATGATGCTACAAGAAAGGTATGGGTTTATTGCATAAAGAGGAAATTTGATGTTTTTGACACATTTAATAAATGGAAAGCTTTGGTTGAGAATGAAACAAGTTTGAGATTGAAGTGCCTTAGATCTGACAATGGTGGTGATACTGTAGTAATAAATTCAACAGTTACTATTCTATGAGTGGAATATGCAGGGAAAGGATAGTTCCAAGGACACCTCAACAAAATGGAGTTACTGAAAGGATAAATAGAACAATAATAGAGCATGCACAAAGTATGAAGTTGCATGCTGGTTTGCCCTTAATGTTTTGGGTAGAAGCTGTAGATACTGCTATTTATCTGATTAACAGAGGACCTTCTACTGCACTGGATGGTGGAATTCTAGAAGAGGCATGGACAGGGAAAAAGGTAGGTCTTTTATTTCTCAGAGTTTTTGGTTCTGAAGCTTTTGTGGACATTGATAAAGAAAATAGAAAGAAGCTGGATGCTAAATCTATGCGGTGCACTTTCATTGGTTATGGCTTTGGAGATTTCAGATTACGGTTGTGGAATTTAGAAACTAAAAAAATTATTAGAAGCTGTGATGTAGTTTTCAATGAGAAGGTGATGTACAGTGATCATCTCAAGAGAGTGAATAATTCTGATCAGGGCAATCTTGATTTGGACAAGGTTATGATCCAAAATGAGCTTGCAAGTAAAAATCATCACTCATAGGAAAACACAGAAATCGATGTTGGTCAGGTAGGAACCGACATTAGTTAGGAAGAGACTGATGTCGGTTAGGAAATCGACGTCAGTGGTAAGGAGGAATCGACATCGATCAGGTGCAGACCGAGGTCGGCTAGAGATGACCGAGATCGGTCACTATCAAAAAATTTGGGCAGACAACAAGCTGTCAATGAGTCTCAAACGCCCATGAGGAGGACTGTAAGGGTAAATAAACCTCCAATTCGTTATTCCCCTTCTTTATACTACGTGTTGCTCACTGATGGTGGAGAACCAAAAAGTTTTGATGAAGCAATACAGGTAGAATAAAGGAAACAGTGGGAGCATGGCATGAATAAGAAAATTGATTCCTTGGAAGAGAACCAAACGTGGGATTTGGTTGAGTTTCCAGTCGAAAAAAAAGCACTGAAAAATAAATGGGTTTACAGGTTAAAGGAAGGAGAGAATGGACAAATGAGACATAAGGCCAGGTTGGTAGTAAAGGGATTTGCACAGAAACTAGGTATTGACTTTAGTGAATTTTTTTTCCTGTAGTAAAGATGACTTCTATTCAGACTATATTGTCTTTAGTTGCTATTGAGGATTTGCATCTTGAGTAGCTTGATGTTAAGACAACGTTTCTTCATGGAGATTTAGATGAAGAAATATAGATGGATCAATCGGAAGGTTTTGAGGTCAAAGGTAAGGAGAAACTTGTGTGCAGGTTGAAGAAAAGCTTATATGGTCTTAAGCAAGCTCCAAGACAATGGTATTTAAGGTTTGATAGGTTTATGACAGAGCATGGCTTTAGTAAATTTCAATCTGACCATTGTGTTTATTTTACCAGATTAGATAATGGTAGTTATAGTATCTTGTTACTGTATGTAGATGATATGCTTGTTGCAGGTTTACACATGCAAGAAATTACTGAGCTAAAGGTGAAATTAGCTCACACATTTACCATGAAGGATTTAGGAGTAGCAAAGAAAATCCTTGGCATGAGTATTAAGAGAGACATGAAAAATCATAGTTTGATTTTGTCTCAAGAGGATTATGTGAATAAGGTGTTGGAGAGGTTCAATATACAGGGTGCAAAATTGGTAAACACACCTATGGCTAGACACTTCAAGTTGAGCAAAGAACAATGTCCTAAATCACATGATGAGGTTGAGTACACGAGCAACGTTCCATATGCTTCAGCAGTTGGGAGCTTGATGTATGCAATGGTATGTACTAGACTTGATATTGCCCAAGCAGTGGGAGTTGTCAGCAAGTTTATGGCCAATCCAGGTTAGGAGCACTGGAAAGCAGTTCAGTGGATTCTCAAATATCTGAGAGGGACCAACAGTAGGCATTTATGCTATGGAGGGTCAAACACTTCTCTACATGGGTATGTAGATTCGGATATGGCAGGTGACTTGGATGGCAAGAGAAGCACCACAGGATATGTGTTCATTATTGGTGGAATGACGGTTAGCTGGATTTCAAAGTTGTAGAACGTTGTTGCCCTATTACAGAGGCAGAATACATTGCAGTCAAAGAGGCTAGCAAGGAAATGATATGGATGACTCGATTCATGGAAGAGTTGGAAAAGGAGCAAGAGAGTTGCAGACTGTATAGTGATAGTCAAAGTGCAATTCATTTGGCAAAGAATTCAACCTTTCATTCAAGAACCAAACATATACAGCTTAGGTACCACTTCATTAGACAGGTATTGGAGGATGGACAGTTGAAGCTGGAAAAGATCCATATGAATAAGAACCCTACAGATATGTTAACAAAGTCGGTAACAAAGGAGAAGTTGAATATTCATTCAACTTTTGTTGGTCTTCAAGATTAAACTTGAAGATGGAGAAACAAGATAGAGGATGTTATTGTACAAGTACAAGTGCATCTGTTTATCTCCAAGTGGGAGATTGTTGAGTTGTGGAGCTAAAAGCTTCACTATTGAGCTCATGTGGAGGTTGTTGGGCTTAACCAGTAATTGGCATTGGCAGTATTACTGACATCAATCTGGCATGGATCAGAACTGACTAACATCGGTCAGGAATCAGTCGACATCAGCCATATGTAGATTGACATTGACTAGCATTGGTCACCTATGTGTGTGCGTTTGCATGCGTTTCTAAAATTAGATTTGTTCTAATTTTAGGAGGACAGAGTGTTTGCATGTAAAGACTGATTTTAGTCTTGAGTCTGTGTATCTAATTATTGTATGCCTTGGATCATATTTAAGAGACCCATGGGGCAGTATTGTAATTAAGTTGTAAGTAAGATCAATTAGATCTGCAAGGTGCAAGATCAGGAAGATCTGCTGAAGAGAAGGGAATAACAACTCAGTTATTGAGTTGATTGTAATTGATTGAGAGAGAGAGAGAACTCTTGAGAGAGAAATATTGTACACCCAAGAGGTGTGGGAAGAGTGAGATTTATTCATTGTATTATGAAAGATTTTAATAAAAGATTGGTTATTTCTCGTATCTCCTATTATTTGTTGTTTCTGATTTCTAGTTACTTATTACTTCTGATTCAATTCTGTGTTTAGTTGCTTATACAAAAGGTAATCAATTGTACTCCAAGTTCCTAACATATTGTTGATGTGTTTAAATGGTATAACCAAATTATTATACATTCCATCACATAATTATAGGATTTAATCAATTCTCTAGTGAAGGAATTCCAACATGATGATCTTCTTGAAAATTAACTTAGCCATTTCATCAATGCCAAACAACTTCCTAATGAATCTGCTCACACTTTCATCAAACAATGGAAGTTTTTAGCTCACAAAGTGGACCATAACATGAATGATGATACTCTTTTAAAACTTTTTGTGACTACTCTTAAATCTCCCCTTTAATACAAAGTTTAAATCTTTTCTCCTAAAACTTTAGAAGAAGCCTTAGACCAAGCAAAAAGGCAACATTTTTTTATGACTCAATTTAAAACAACTCAAACAACCATTAAATAACATTTCCAATCATTTTCTCATAACATTGATTCATCCAAACCTCTCCAACCTCAAAATAGAGCATCCAATTCAACCAATTTAAACCCAACCCACCCTCCCTTGATTCTAGAACAACTTAAGAAGAAATTTCCACCCTCTAAACCCATGAGCTTTGATCCTTCCAAAATGCCTCCAAAATGGTACAATCCTGATAAGTTTTATTGGTGGCATGCTACTATAGGTCATTATCATGAGTTTTGTCATGATCTTCACTGATATCTTCTTGCTTGGTCCACATTTCAATCTTGATACTCTCATTACACAACGTTATCAAGACTATCTTAAAGCATCTCAAATCCAATCTAAAGTACCACAATCACATTAACACCACCTACCTAATGAACAACAAAATTTATCCCATGTCTACACCTCATCCACTAATGTTGTTCAAACCATAGTTGATCCTTGTTCTTACACCAATAAGGAAAGGAGAACAAACATGAATAACTTCAAACATATTATTGCATCTATTGAACCTCAACTTCTTAGGTCACATGAATGAAAGGAATACCTAGTTCAAATGCCTGATCCAAAGCATATCATACATGGTATTGATTTACCTCCTTTACCTCTTCATACCTCTCCTACACATCCCATGTCACATTCAACATCCATAAAATCTAACAAACCAACACATTTACCTATCTCCAAATGCACCTACCAACCCAATACAAATCATTTTAATGGTTCAATGTTACCTCACCCTGCCTCACATGTTGAGGCATCTTGTGATGCCCATCTCTGCATCCACTTACCCATTGGGGCATCTTATGATGCCCACTCTTGTTTTAAAATGCATAATAATAAATAAATTAAACTTAAATAAATATTCTGAGACACATAGGCTTGTATTTCACATGTTCATCTTTGATACAAATGTTAGCATATATCTTACTTGTTATTTTTTGTCTCATATTTATTTACTTTTATGCACTTTACCTCTTTTTGTCGTATTTTACTGGCATCATTTTTGCCTTTGGGTTCTTTGGTTTTCTTACACATTACATTTGGCATTTATTTTCATTTTGATCTCTTTCAGTTTTATCTTTTTATGTCATTCTTTGGCATGGTAATTTTATGATTAATTTTCCCATTATTTAGCATTCACCCCATTGGTGTTCACCTTGTGAGTTATAGTATACGACCATGGATAAGACCTAGCCTTCCTTTCAAATTACCACATTAAAAAATATTTAAATCACTTTTTTGTATGACTACTACTTTTATTGGTGCTTGTACTAAATCCATTGTAGGTTAGCATGGATTCTCTTAGTGATATGACTATCATACACATAGCCCCATCCCTTTCATAGCATTATTATCCCTCCCTATGATTATCTACAAGAATATTCATCATTGTATCACTTATTACATAGACGAATCTCTCATTATCCCCATATTTCCCTTATCTCCTTTCATATGAGGCTCACATTGGTCAATTTTGAGATTTCACACTTACTTGTGGGCAAGTCTAGGAGTCTTTGGACACCTTGATCTTTAGTTTTTTTTCTCTAGTGACCAAGTGTAAGCTCTCTTGTGTTTGTCATCTATTTCTATCATGTATGGTCATTATAACTCCATATGGAGGAGGAATAGTAAAAACCTTAAAATATTCAAAAGCCAAATCATTTAACAAAAGGCAATGATCTAAAAGGCAACATTCAAAACTTTCAAAAGTTAATTCACACTAAAAGACATGATTCCAAGCACATTTACTATCTCCAATCAAAGTTCAAAATCTATAGTTCACCTCACATTAGATTTGAGGTCCATTAGAGTATGGTAGGCCAATATATTAGAATAGGAGAATTCAACAAACTCTTAGTGCTACCCACTTTCTCACACAAGTACCCAATATTTTTGGTAGACCAATGGCTTTGTAATGGGTCCTAAGGAATAGGAAACATGTTATGGAAAATGTTGTCAATCAAAATTGCACCCATGTGAGGGTAGTTTTAGGCCTTCACAGTATGCTAAAACAATGGAAATAATCCTAGGTTGTGGGTGACATACTTAGTGGATTGAATCTCTAGGTTGTAAGGGCTAGCTCCCTTTGATGTATCAATGAGGATATCTACTTTTATGATACAAAATACTTGGGGAAAAGGGAAGAAATAAACTTGAAAGGAAATCCTAGCTAAAATGGTGATACACATGATTTTCTTGATTCACTCAAATTGAGCTTCTAAGAACACTGATTCAGACAAGGAAAGAGGTGAACTTCAACTTGAATTGATCAATAAGCATAAGTATTTCATGATAAAGTTTTATCTAATGATCTAAGCTTGAGGGAAATGGAAAAATAGGCATGATGGGAGGCACTAAATAGCCACTAATATCCACTATAAACTCAATAAAAGATGTTTAAAACATAGAATGTGACCTGCATAAATGACTAGCTAGTAACTAGGTACGGATCAAGACTTGACAAGGAAGAAAATTCTATCACTTAGACAAATCAATGACAAAAGTACACTATACTAGCTACTAGAAATTAAAAATAGTCCTCTTCTTATTAATTTTGAAAAAGGTTATAACACAATATTTGGAATAAATTTGTCTTACCAAATGAGAGGATAAAATTCTAAGGCTAAAAAGCCAACTTATATAAAAAATTACAATCAGCCAAGAGATTGACATTGGAAAATAGGAGAGGGAGTTAACTCAATTTAACTCAATCTTCAAATCAAATCTAATTTCCCTTTATCTTGCATGGAGTTCCTTGGCATTTGAAAAATGGATGGTGGGTTCAAACTTGGGCTGCATGAAATCTATGTCATCTTTGGATGTCTTAACTCATGTTTAAACTGACTTGAAGTTGAGTTGGAACACGAGAATGTCTTCTATTGCATGGAGCATGAGTGGATGTGACACTTATCAATTATTCAACTAGAGCTCAAGACTAGTTAACCTCCAATGGTATTTGCTTGAATTGTTAGAACATATGAAAGGCTCAAAACCAACAAGAGTGCATGCATGACCTCTTTCCTTAAGCTCTCCAACTTTAAACTCGTTGAATTATTCATGCAAAGTGAGTCTCTATTTTAGAATTGAAGGTGTCATGTTTAAACTAGTTATATATCTTAGACATATTTAATTATATTTATGGCTATTTGTATGCTTATTAACCTATTTATTGACTGTTAAAAAACTCTTGCATTTTTTTATTATTCATTTCTGTGCATGTCCTCTATGTCTGTATTTGTCTATATCTTTTCCCTTGGTTTTTTACTCAGATAAATTTCCCATGACTTTCCTGTGTCCATTTTCCTTTGGTTTTCTTCCCATAGTAATTGTTTATTTCCTTGTGACTTTTCTTAGGCCTTTATCTTTTCTCCCAATTTATTTTCCCCGAACAAAAGTTTGAAGGAAATATTTCCTTTGAGCTTTTTATTTTTCCACTTTCATTTTATTTAGACTGTTTTTTGACAAAAAGTCTGAAGCTTATTCCTTTGTGTTTTCCTTTGGACAAAAAGTCTGAAGGAATTATATTTCTTTCATATTTATTTTATATGGCCTATCCCCTCATCAAGATTCTTGAAGGAATTCTTTTGGATAATTTGTCTGAAGGAATTCCTTCAGACTTTTTGTCATGGAATTTTTTCATGCGGCACTTTGAAATAGCCCTTCGAGCTTCTGGAAAAGGTCCTTCACCTCTTGAATTGGCCTCTTTCAAAAGGCATGTGCCATTTAGATTTCCTATTGAGTCTTATTCTGAAGGGTAAGTGCCCTTCAACCTTTTACAAAGTGTCCCCTTCCCTTCAAAAATGACCCTTCAGATTCTTACTTTAAACCTTCTTGAAGGGTATATACCCTTCAAGTTTTTTGTAAGTGTCCTTTTTTTGCTTGAAGCAGACTTTTCTTAAGGGCACCTACCCTTCAGATTCTTAAAATGAACCTTCCCAAAGGGCACATACCCTTCAATATTTTGTAAATGCACTTTTCCTAAAGGGTACATACTCTTCAGGTTTGCCACTTTTGAACCTTCTCGTGGGGCACATACCCTTTGAGACTTCTATATTTATCCCTTTAAAACTTTGAAAAAGAGCCTTAAAAGTTTTCCCTTTGAACTTTATTGAAGGGTACCTACCCTTTGGGATTTTTGTTCTTGTCAACTTTACCATAGATAACTTGTCCACTAAAATTTCTTTTTGATCCATTGCATGAAAATTCCTTCAGGATTTTGACTAGGTAAGACTTTGGGTCTTTATATGTAAGTAACTAAGTTGTGAAACCCCAACGTAGAAGAAGGTCGAAAACCAAAACCAATAATGAGGCATGAGAAACCCAATTTGGTCTGATTCCATGAGTAAGTCAGGTTCAGAAACCCGACTTGCTTTTACTATTGAAATTTCATTAAGTAGAGTAACTTGAAAAACCTGATTTACACTAGGAGGAATAAATCAGAGTTTTGAGCCTGACTTGCTTCCTTACATGAAACTTCATAAGTAAAGTTAGTTAAGAAACTCAATTTGCATTAAGAGAGTAAAGCACTTCTCAAAAATTTATTTGCACCAAGCAAATAAAGCACCTCAAATGTTCAGCTCCTTTTGCCTTGTAATTTCTTTGAACACCCTAAAAACCTATTTGGATCATTCCACTGTAATGACATAAAAAACTTTGAATGATAGGGGTGACAATTTGACCTACAAGGTCAAAATTGTCAACATTTTTGGTGATTCTATTAGGATGCGTGCCTATTATGCATGAGGAATCAAACCATAACATGATATTGAACTCATAAAACAATAGTAAACTTGGTGCTTGATTTCAAATATCCTTTGACCAAATGTGAATAACCTTTTCATCAAAATAAGAAGGGAAACACATGAAAACAAGAAAACTAACTAATCAAAGCAAATGTACTAACAAACACTTATTGGAACATAATTGAATAAAAATAATGTGCTAGAACAACACTTGGAGGAAAAAAACTAACAAATTACCTAGCTAACCATGACAAAGCATGATCCACCTGGACCAAAAGGGAAATTCTTAAACTCAGTCACTCCAAGAGATGGTAATAGTTGCAAGGCAGGATGTTTATCAATCATAACCTTTGATAAGTCATTTTTATTGTCCACCAAATATATTAGGATATTCTCAAATGAATCATCAATAGCAAACCAATCACCAACAAAGACAAACTCATCAAATACTTCTTGATATTTTTTATATCGCTTGTCATCTATCACCTTGTCAAGTGATATCTCATCTATGCATTGTTCTTGAGTGGCCACACCCTTTTTATTGACTATTGTAAGTTCATATAATTCCTCAAAGATATTTGAATAGGCAACCTAATCTATATTATGATCTTGAATAGGTGATTCTTGATTAGATTTTTCATAAACATGTTCTTCAATAGCCAACATATCCATACAAAGTTCTTCAATCTCTTGTAGAGATTCAAGGTACAACTGCCAATCATCTTTTTGTTCCTCATGTTGATCTATTCGAATTGAATCAACTTGAAAGCTCTCTAGATCCTTATTAATAAGAGATACATGTAACTCATTTATGACTTAAATTTGTACCAACTACTCTTCGAGTTCCTCCACATCAAGATCAACCTTCTCATTCTTAAATATAATTGGATTCTCAGTAACAAACTTAAGTGAAGTATCAATGTGAAACTCTTCCTCAAACATACTTGAAGCATCCTTTTCACTCTCTGCAAGAACTTGACCTGTAGCTGAAACTTCCTTTTCAATCTTCCTGAGAATAGGCTCCTCCTAAAGAAGGGAGATGGTGGGAGGGTGATAAAATTCATTTGTTTTAGAGGGAAAATGAAGCATAGGAGGTCAATCATGATCAAATTTTGGGGTTTGGAGAGAAATGTAATAATTTAGGGAGTTTTTAAGAAGAGGGAAAGATAAACTCTTAATGACCTTTGTATTTTATTCCTTCCACTTTGCCATCACCTCTTCAAAGTTTGAAATCTCTGTATCCTCATGGACAACTTGCTCTTGAGAGATGAGTGGTGAAGAAATGGGACTATAAGAAGGATTAGTCTCATGACTAATCACTTTAATAGGCTCATGAATAGGCTCTTGACTCCAATTAGGAAGCTCCCTCGACACACACTGGGCATGGTTAAGAACCTCATGAGAATAAGGAGTACGAGAACCCTTTGTAGAAAAGTGACTCAACTCAATTTTTTGCCTATCCCAAGCCTCCATATTATCTAATACAAAAATACACAACTTATTTATCTCTTATGGATCATTGGACACATTTTGGAATAGACCATTCATTTCTTCATACTGAGAGTTTGAACAAACTTTCCTTGCATATGCTAGTATTTTGAGCTCTATCTCATCCATTATTTCTTGGAGCCAACGTTGCTCATATGATTGATATGGCTCAACATAGCTTTGATAATACTCTTGATAAGGCTAATTAGGCTCATAAAAAGGCTCATAGGCATCATGATAAGGTTGTCATGATCCATCATTGGGATGATAAGGAAACATAGCATATGAATTCTCCTCATATACAACCATAAAAACTCATTCATGATAATGAAATACTTACATGGAGATAGAGATTGGATTATTAGAAGCAACCACTTGAGATTGGAATCACCAAATACTTCTTGAATAACACTAATGCAACTAAAATTTCATTAAGACCAACTCCAAAAGGGTCCCACTGAGTGTGCCAAAAACTATCGTCAATCAGACTTGCACCCTTGTGAAGGTAGTTTCAAGCTTTCATAGTCTGCTAAAATAATGGAAACAATCGTAGACTGTGGGTTACTTACTCAGTGGATTGAATTTATAAGTTGTAAGGGCTAGCTCCCTTTGATATATCAACGCGGATCTCTACTTTTATGCTACAAACTACTTGGGGAAAAGGCAAGAAAGAAACTTGAAAAGAAATCCTAGCTAAAATGGTGATACACCTGATTTGCTTGATCCACTCAAATTGAGCTCCTAAGAACATTGATTCAAACAAGGAAAAATGTGAACTTCAACTCCAATTGATCAATATGTATAAGTATTTCATGAAAAGGTTTTATCTAGTGATCTAAGCTTGAGGGAAATGGAAAAATAGGGCTCATGGGAGGCACTAAACAACAACTAATATCCACTATAAACTCAACAAAAGATGTTTAAAACACATAACATGCCCTTCATAAATGACTAGCTAGTAATTAGGTATAGATCAAGACTTGACAAGGAAGAAAATTCTATCACTTAGATAAATCAATGACAAAACTACACTATACTAGTTGCTAGAAATTGAAAATAGTCCTCTTCTTATTAATTTTGAAAAAAGTTACAACACAATCTTTGGCAAAAAATTGTCTTGCCAAAAGAGAGGATAAAATTATAAGGCTGAAAAGCCAACTTATATAGAAAATTACAATCAGCTAAGAGATTAGCATTGGAAAATAGGAGAGGTAGTTAACTTAATTTAACTCAGTCTTCAAATCAAATATATTTTCCCCTTTGTCTTGCATGGAGCTCCTTGGTGTTTGAGAAATGGATGGTGAGTTCAAACTTGGGTTGCATGAAATCTATTCCATCTTTGGATGTCTTAACTCAAGCTTAAACTGACTAGAAGCTAAGTTGGAATGTGAGAACATATTTTATTATATGGAACACGAGTGGATGTGATACTTCTCAATTAGTCAACTAGAGCTCAAGACAATCAACCTTCAAAAGTCTTCACTTGAACTGCTAGAATGTTTGAAAGGCTCAAAACCAATAAGAGTGCATACATGACCTCTTTTGTTAAGCTCTCCAACATTAAACTCTTTGAATTCTTCATGCAAAGCAAGGTTATATTTTAGAACTTAAGGTGTTGTATTTAAACTAGTTATATATCTTGGACATTTCTAATTCTATTTATGGCTATTTGCATGCTTATTAACCTATTTATTAACTATTGAAAAACTCTTGCATTTTTTGATTATTCATTTCTGTGCATGTCCTCTATGTTTGTATTTGTCTATATCTTTTCCCTTGGTTTCTTTTACTCATACAAATTACCTGTGACTTTCTTATGTCCATTTTCCTTTGGTTTTCTTCCCATAGGAATTGTTCATTTCCTTGTGACTTTTCTCAGGCCTTTGTCTTTTCTCCCAATTTATTTGCCCTAGACAAAAGTCTGAAGGAAATATTTCCTTCGGGCTTTTTATTTTTCCACTTTCATTTTGTTTGGACTTTTTTTTGGACAAAAAGTCTGAAGCTTATTCCCTTGTATTTTCCTTTGGATAAAAAGTTTGAAGGAATTTTATTTCTTTCAAATTTATTTTTCACGGCCTATCCCCTCATCCAGATTCCTAAAGGAATTATTTTAGATAATTTGTTAGAAATAATTCCTTTAGACTTTTTATCCTAGAATTTTTTCATGTGGCACTTTGAAATATCCCTTCGAGCTTTTGGAAAAGGTCCTTTACCTCTTGAATTGGCCTCTTCCAAAGGGCATGTGCCTTTCGAATTTCCTACCTAGTCTTTTTGTGAAAGGCAAGTGCCCTTCAACCTTTTGTAAAGTATCCTCTTCCCTTTGAAAATGACCCTTCAAATTTTTTCTTTAAACCTTCTCGAAGGGTATATACCTTTTGGGTTTCTTGTAAGTGTCCTTTTTTTGCTTGAAGTGGCATTTTTTGAAGGGCACCTACCCTTCAACTTCTTGAAATAAACCTTCTCAAAAGGCATATACCCTTCAAGTTTGTCACTTTTGAACCTTCCTAAAGGGCACATACCCCTCAGGACTTCTATTTTTATCCCTTTAGAACTTTGAAAGAGAGCCTTCAGAGTTTGCCCTTTGAACTTTCCTGAATAGTACCTACCCTTTGGGATTTCTATTCTTGTCAACTTTCTCGTGGATAACTTGTCCAAAATAATTTATTTCCAATCCATTGCTTGAAAAGTCCTTTGGGATTTTGACCAAGTAAGACTTTGGAGTTTTAGATGTGCAAGACTTTGGGTCTTTATATGCAAGCAATTGAGTAACAAAATCCTGAAGTAGAAGAAGGTTGAAAACCTGAACCAGTAATGAGGAATGAGAAACTTGATTTGATTTGAGTCTATGAGTAAGTAAAGTTTAGAAACCCAACTTGCTTAAAAATTCATAAGTAGAGTAACTTGAAAAACTTGATTTACACTGGGAGGAGTAAATCAAAATTTTGAGCCTGACTTACTTCCTTATGTGAAACATCATAAGTAAAGTTAGTTGAGAAACCTGATTTACATTAAGATAGTAAATCACTTCTTAAAACCTAATTTGCACCAAGCAAATAAATTACCTCAAATGTTCAAATCCTTCTACCTTGCAATTTCTATAAACACCCTAAAAGCCTGTTTAGATCCTTCCACTGTCATGACATAAAAAGCTTTGAATGATAGGGGTGATAATTTGACCTGTAGGGTCAAAATGTCTATTTTACTTTTCATGCATATAGCCTTCATTAGTTGATATATATACTTCATTTGTTAGCCCAAGATTTATGTTCATTAGTTAAACTGCCCTAAGTCCTTGGTTTTGATAGTTCTTAGAGTTTATCACTCACCTAGTGTGTCTTATTCTTGATAAGGATGTTCACATCACCCATGTGGTGCCTCACATTCCTTATTCACATCACATTTTCCTCTTATTCCCCTTGTTGGATATTGATTTTAATTGATCACATCCTTGACCATATCTACCTTATTATGTCTCTTGGTTTATAGTCTGTGAGTTACATTGTAAGGCCTTGGATAAGACCAAGCCTTCACCACAAACACCCGTACACCATTTGCTTACCATGCCATCTTATTGTCATACAAGTCATGTCATTAGATGGTTGTGTTTTCTTACATTGTATCTTAGAACAAACACTAAGTTTGAGTTTTAATCCTTTAGAGCTTTTGATTTTCATCTATTTATAATGTTCTTGTTTGAATTTTGTGGACTTCACTTATCTTATATATGACATTTGGCATTCTTACGTGTTTATCTTTATATATGAATTTTTCATGTTTGTCTTCCATCTTGACTTACATTTCATATTCAGTCATTCATGTTTTTATTTGTGTTTGAATCAACATGCTTATCTTATATGGGGTTACTTGTCACTTACATATCCTTGTTAGAGTTTTCTTGCACTGATATTTCATTTATCATTCATGTTTTACATACTTCCCAATGTGATTTAGTATGTTATACATTCTTTTTTTCATTTATGTTGTACATGCTTCCCAACATGATTTAGTATGTTCTACATTCCTTTTTACATTTATTTTTACATACTTCTCAACATGATTTAGTATGTTCTACATTCCTTTTTACATTTTTGTCATTTCAGGCGACAATTCGGGGGATGGTTCTACCCCAATTGGTGGCAGAGCTTCTAGGAGCCATAACTTTTACACCATAGCTCTGTTTGACTCCCCGTTTGAACCATTGGAAAGCTAATAATGAGGAAAACCTGATGAGATGGCATGAGCTATGCTCAATAGTTTTTTAACCTTTAAATACTAATGAAGGCATCCTAAATTTCCACATTTTTAACAATAATAATCAATTTCAGTTAGCTAAAAATTTCTTAAATAAAAGGGCTAAAAAAATTTTGGTGATGAAAAAGTGTTCAACTAATTGAAATTGATTATTGATGTTAAAAATGTGGAAATTTAGGAAAATTCCATTGGTATTTTGGGTATAAAAAACCATTGAGCATATATCCATGCCATCTCATCACATTCTCCTCAATCTTATCTTTCCAATGGTTTAAACGGTGAGTTAAATGGAGCCATGGTGCAAAAGTTATTGCTCCCAGAAGTTCTGACGCCAATTGGGGTAAAACCATCACCTGAATTGTCACCTAAAATGTTTCTCATATCAATGTTCTACATTCCTTTTTTCCATTTAAGTTTTACAAACTTGTCAATGTGATTTATTATGCTCTGCATTTTCTTTTATCATTTAGGTTCTACATGCTTTCCAACATGATTTAGTGTGTTCTACATTCATTTGACATCATTTTCTCATTCATTTTCCATCAATCATTTGATTCCAACCTTTCCTTACCAATCATAATTTGCCAATTTTTATAAGTAATTCATTACTAATTTAACCATCCTACGTACACACACATTGCTTCTATTGTTACTTTTATATCCCTAGGGTCTCTCACCTATAGGTTTTGCACTCTCCATGATCAAGATCAAGGTGTTGGCATGCAATTATTTAGTAGAAAGGTATGTTAAAGTATGCATATGGTATTTTTAGTTACTTTCATTTCATTTTTAGCACTACTTTCCTATGTCATTTTTTAATCTTGGTTTTGTTTGTTTCTATGTTCTTTCTCGAAGCACCATCCTCTATTACACTCACATGACACGTGATGAGATTCGAGTGGAAAATATGTATATACATAATATTTTCACACTTTTATCACTTACTAACACTCTATATATTTTAAGAACCTTTTGAGTCTCAATCTCTCTGAGTGCATGCCTTAAGGGGTGCACCAGGAAAGGGGTGGGTAGACCATTAGTGCTTCATAAGATTTTTGTCCCTTTTACCACTTATTATCTACACACTTTTCTCCTAAACACCATTTCCATAATATTAGCCTCCTGTTTGTACCATCCTCTAGTCATTTTCCACCTTAATTATCTCTTTCCCTAACCTAAAATCCCTTTTAGCAGTTTTAAGACCAAGTCAGTTGGGTCAAGCTTGTATTATTTTTGACATCAGTCTACATTATCGACTTAGTTCATTATCATCATGTTTCTTGTCAAAACTTGGTCCTAGGTTTATTGGGTTGACCCTATCATCCAATTTTTTTTCAAGGGTTTAGGGTTAGATATTCCTATATATACACATTAATTTTGGTCATTTATAGAAAAAAGAAGAGATATACTACGCATCTACTTATTGACCATTCTACTTGGGGAGAAAGCTTAGGAATTCATACTTTATTTGGAGATACGAATCTTATCTTGTAGAGAAATATTTTGGATGCATTGATAGGTTGTGTAGCATAGAGTTGATTTGTCCTTGTCATCTTTACATACCACAAAAACCTCTTGCGAAGCACCTTGGCCAAGGGAGAGATTGAGGGTCAATGGGTTCATCTTCAAAGGTAAGTATTCCTAAATTTGTTCCTCCTTTGTAAGAGTAGATAGATAATACATTTGTACTTATCTCCCATACATTAGGATTCTATATACATTAACGTGACTATATGTATTCTATGCATGTTTACTTTTGTTGTTTATTACCCCCACTTTGTGCCACAAGCTTTGGTGAGCACTAGATTAAGATCTTGCTTTAATTGTTTATTAGTTTAGTGAATATGAAAACATAGGTACCCCTTAGGGTTTTTGTGTGCTTTTTCTTAGACTGGAGGCTTTATAACCTTCCCCAGCAAAGTTATTATGATAAGAGATCCCATAATTGGGTCTAACGGATTCCCATATTGGTCATGTTCCTGATTATATAATGTATCCTCAATTGGAAGTGTAAGTAGTATATATCTTCTCTGAGTTAGGATTGATTTATAGATCTCATGTATTTCTGATTACATACTCTATCCACCTTTCTCCTCTTTGTATGTTGGGAAAATATGGTAAAAAATGCAAATATCCTCTAATACAAGAAAGAGATAAGACCATACTAGGACAACATTACATAAAATAAGTCATGCCTCAAAGTAGGGTAGATGTTGGAAGCACAATGACTGATATGGGGGGTGAATTAGTCTTTAATACTTCCAATTAATTACCCTTAAACATTCATGAATCATTCAAAGTAACTTAGTGATCTAACAATGCATTAAGAACCAATCACATGAGCATGAAACAAGATAACTCATCACATACGTGGGAAAACCTCATGGGGAATAAAACCCATTGAAACAAAGCTTGGACAAACTATCCTAAAATAAAATGTATCAAATTTATTTTAGCACCAATCCAACATGGAGCACCAACCCCAAATTTATCAAGCACCCACTTGCTAGAAGGTTTAAACCCCTTATGACTAAGCACCATTTCAATCAAAGGACACTTATAAAATCACCAAATTGTAAGGAAGCTCCAAATCCATCTTGACCTAGCACCAACTCAGCCAATAACAATTCTACAAGCACCAATTTTTAAGGAAGCTTCAACTCCCTCTTTGACCAAGCACTAACTCAGCCAATCACACTTCTTTCTTCTACTCTTCCACTCAGCTCTATATCTGATCTATCTAAACTCTATCCACTTTCATACATAAAGAACACATATCTAATGCAAATATGATAGCCTCTCAACATATGATGATCACTCCTTCAGCTCTACTCGACTTGATCTCTCTCAAAACTGCCTCTAGGCTCCTTCGCTTAACTAACCCTCTTCAAGACTGAATATGTCATATGACCTTGATATTAAATTGTAGAACACTTGTATGATATCCATGCAATGATTATCTTCTCTTTCCTAAGTATTTACAACATATTACCTAGCCTTCTTAGGCTTGTTGATTTATCAATCTAGTCATTCACTCTCAACTCATCCAAATAGGCCTAAAATGCCTTGCTTATATACAAGACTCTTAATAACACATATATTTTTTGGACACACATACTCAAAACCTTTGGTTTATTACAAAATAGGTGTTAAAACATGTTATAAATATGAATAAATCATAATTATCTAGCCACAACACCTCAAAAACCTTATTCCTCATATAGGTCTCATGGAGACCTAATTGTATTAGGCCTCCTTATCAACACATTATCATTTGATCCCTTGGAAAACATTACATATCCATAGATGTCACAAAAATTTCACATAAAATCCAAATAGACCTTATCTAACATCCTCTGAGCTCCATAATAACTTTTAGGTCCAACCCTTTCATGAAACCCCTCAATAGTACTCAATCTTATTAAGCTTGTATATGCCAAAAAGTCCACATTTTAATACTAAAGCTCAAACACACTTAATCCACTCAAACATGATTAAAAAATACATATATAGAATATACATGACCTTAGGGTCATTATGAAATGAATTAGATGCTTTCACTCAGATAAGGCTTCGAGATTGACTCATAAACACACTCACTTAGAACTGCCACAATACTCAAAACATAGTCATGAAACATTTGACCTCCAATACTTGTATGGACACTTTAAAAGATTATTATGCATTCAAAATATTCTCTGACATATTAATAACATCATCAAACACAAAAATCATATGTTCTAATAGCAAAATATTGATCTTTCAGACCAATCTCATGACCTTATATCTCACAAACCAAACTAAATTAGACAAGCCATTTTGGATTCAAAATTTTCATCTCTTTTCTTAATCTCCAAAGCTTCTTAAAATAATGAAGATGTCATAAAAGTCCTAAACAACATATCCATGCACTTGGTTTCATCATGTGAACTATGAATTTGACTAAGAAGAGGATATTAGTATGGTGCTAGTGAATGAAACCAAATAAAAAACACACTAAGCTAACATCTTCATGTCTAGTTACCAGGGTGAGCTTAGTAATAAAAACAAATGACAAACACAACTAAAAAGTAATGAAAACCATAAAAATTCCTTCACCTTATTTGGATGCTCTAAATTTATTTGTAGTAGTGGCTTGCTTGATTTTGTGCTCATGAAGTCCTTGGCACCTTTGCCTTGTGGCTTGGCTTGACTTAGAATCAATTTGGCATGGTAACACTAGTTGGTTGAAGCTTTTGAAACCAATCCTGCATTATAACTTTGCATAAATTCAGCTTTTTGAAGATATTTGAGCATAATAACTTTGCACCAAAATAGCTTAGAAATGATGTTCATAGCCTCTCTATTAATAGATTTTTGAAAAATGCTAGAATCAACCTAAACTATCCATCTCAATATTGAGATGTGTGGCTAAGAATTAATCCAATTTTGCAATTAAATTTGATAAATAGGCTCATCAATATTTAGGATAGAGGATCAATTAAGAGGCATGGAGGGCATTGCTGAGGCATGGGAGGCATGAATATTGATATTTGTGGCATTTATGGGCTAGGGATGTCTTCCCAAGAATAAGGTCACCTAATGATGAATATATTTAATATTGATTTTCAAAATAAGTATTTAACAAGTTTCCATGGAATTCTTAATTAGGCTCTAATTTGGTTTAACTAGTTTTTAAGCATGATTAAGCACTTTGTGCACAAATTACTCAAATTGATCATAATGCCTTGTTATTAGTCCAAAATTAAACTAGATTGGAATTGAAAGTTAATGTTTGAGGTGTTGCATCTATTATCCCATTTTGGATATTACCAACAACAAATAACGAAGGCACATGTCTTGTACAAAAGATTTGATAAGAAAGAGCAATCCAAAGCACCCAGGTTCAAAAGTGGCATTTTGACTCGAAATGATCTTATAAAAGTTAGTTGGCCCAAAAATTTCATTGCCCATGTAATGATACTCTAGCCAAAATCAGCACTTGAATATATCAATTTCAACTCATTTAATGTGTTTTAGTGTTTTTAGGCCAAATTGTGCATTTTGGTGGAAATTGGTCAAAAGCCTAGTTAGAGGTTATTGGTGGCCAGATTTAGGTGTCTACACATCATTCTATCATGAAAACACACTCAAATTCATTTTCTCATCTTTGTTTGGGTTTTGCATTAATTACTTCATTAGGCTTGTCAACAACTGGCCTACTTGGATCACCAAATTTGAACACCTAAAGCCTATAATAGTTATAGAAACAATTATGGACATGAAATATGGGTCTTTAACTTCTTCCTCCATCAATTTAGCTACTTTTACCAAGTTAAAGTTTGACTGCTATAATAAATTATTCACAAATAAGCCCTTTCATGTATGGTCCTCTCACTCACTTTACAAATTAATAACACCTAGAGGTGACTGAGAGATTCCACTATAATATCCAATAAGTTTCCTAAGAATTTCAAGCCATTATGAGCTGATTTGAACAAGATATTTCATATCAGGTCCTTATTAGTGTTTGAGAGAGGTTTAACATATATTTTAGTGTTAAAGATTATTCATAAAGGACCATCCATTAAATCTAAAACCAATGCCTATAGATATTATATGGGACCCTTCCCCATCTCTTCTTAATAGCCCAGGGTCTTAAGCATAGGTTACATGTGCCAATGAACATCTAAAATTCCTTCTCGAGTTTGCATACCTTCATTTTATGCACTTGAGAGACCTCAAAACCATTTTCCTTTTCCTACAAACCATAACCTCATACTTCATGATCACTCCTAAAACAAATTGACTTACCTCTATCCATGTTCTCCTTTATAATTTCAAATTGAAATCTGATCCTCACACCTCATTTGGCTAGGCAAGGCTAAAGAATGGCCTAGGTGCAGACCAAAACTAAAGGACCTACCTTGAAATAATCACTTTGAAACACTTTTAAGTGTATCAACACCTTAGTACCATGCTCAACAACTTTAACAACCTCTCACATGCCTGATTTCACTCACCTCATCATGCCATGAGCTCATACCTTCACCATGCCATGACTAGGCTCAAGCTTCCAATGTACTTAACACCTTGACCTATTCCTTCCATGTCATGAACTCAACAAAAGATCAAACAAGTAGACATAAAACATCAAACATACTAATATCACTACACCATTCTCTTTCTATTGACAACAATCTTTCATAACCTCAATGATAGTGCTCTCTCAATGCTCATTGTCACATCACATACCTTTATTCATTCATTTCACTATGCTTCCTTCACATGGATCACCTTGAAACTCTTCATGTCATGACTAAGCCACACTATATACATACATCCCTGTACACATACCTATTCATATCATGACAAATCTTATTCATGCAATACTTTTTTTTTTATGAATGATATTACTCATGACCACACTCTTATCTTCTTATGATGACACTCTTCTCTCTAATAGAAACTCTTATGTAACTTGACATATCACATACTGCCATATGTTTTTAGTCACCTTTGACATCAACCTTGACATCAGTGACCTGTAATTTCATGCAACCATAATACATTAGTTGCCTTCAAATTATTTCTTCCCTTCAAATTATCTCATGACAACATCAACCTTGATCACTAATCACCTTTGACATCATCATGTTACCAAATAAGAACACATTCTTATCATGCTACTCATATCCACAATACTTACTCACTGGTCAACACTCTCTTTATGCCACTACCATGTTAAAGCATTTGACCAAACAAACCTTTAAGATCAATGACCATTATGCCTTTACACGATGCACCCTTTTGACATAAATGATAACAACATGCAAACAAACTCCCCCTTTGTCATCGATGGCAAACACATTACAATCTAAAATCACTTCAAAATGGTACTTTTCCCATCTACTCATTCTCCCCCTTTTGACATTAATGATAAATGGTCTTCTATAAAATGACATCTGATCCTTGGACCTAAAATTCAATAAAAACACAATCAAATGCTGATAAAATCTCACCTTAGGCTCATACCAATTGTTGTAAACAACTTCTGGAACACTTGACATGTACCTCAAGAAACCATGCTTCTTATCACTGTCTTGACACTTCACAACACAAAGCTACAAAGCTCCCCCTGACTTTGTACTCTCCTCTTGAGTCACAAGATGGAAACCACTCTCAGAAACATCTCTAAATGGGCTACTTCTCCTCATTATGAACTTTATCCCAAAACTTAGCTCTTTTCTCAAACTAGCCTTTTCTCAACTAATTCTCTCTTTGACATTAAAGACAAAGAGACACCTGCAACATCTAAAATCACACCTTTTACAATAATAACTCAATAATTAGAATATTGAGAATCTTATGAAGCATCTCAAAAACATGCTCCCCTTATCTTCATGCATACCTTCTTCAAATGAATTCAGATACACAAGAACACTCACCTTATCCTTGATATGATTGATATAGATAAAACTATTGATCACTCACTAGGCTACCCCACTTTTGACACCAACTAAAGAAATAGGGACTCCCCCTTTGTCTCCATAGCTTATGATCATCACTTGGGTCATCAAGACTCTCAAACCATCCTCAAATTCCTTCAATCGTCTTTATACCAATACTAGTTCTCAACACAAATCAAGTTATCAACTGTTAGAAACATAGAAAAATGTTTTTCTTACCTCTCATATACCAATCAAGTACACAAGATTTCATCACACTTCTTGCTCTGTCAACATCATCCAACTTGTCTCTATGACCATATTGGTCTTGTAGACCAATCCATATTCCATATGTCTCTAGACATAATCCTATTCTTAGACTTACATTCCATACCATGACTTCTCATGAACTAATCTCCAGATTCAATGCTTATACTAACCAAAAATCCTTTCACCTTGTCATATACATACAAAATTCAAATAAAAAACTCATACCTTGCAACATAGACAACTTGGAATCCTTTCAAGATGAATCATTCTTTAACTGTAACCTCATGCTTCTACTGATAGAAGAGTGTCTCCATGAAGCCTAATGAAGTCACCCCTTTCCATAGGGATCTCAAAACATCATGAACTCAAGAGATTCCTAGATCTCCAAACCACTCTTCTCAACCATCTTGTAATTATGAGACTAATAGTCCCTCCTTAGAACCTACTTAGGCTTGACTAAAGCATTCGACTCATCCACCTCATCATCCTTCTTCTTCTCTTTAAATGCCTTGTCAATATATGCAAATAAAAAGTATTCTTGACATTCCTTTACTTATGATCCTTGCTCTACTTTATCAAATAATCCATCTTGACTCTTAGACTCAATATGATCAGTCCTAATTTTATTTTGATTCCATACCAATGTTTAGCCCTTCTCATGCACTATAGGAGCTCCATATATATTGTTAAGTCTTGAGGGCATTCTAACTCTATCAGGACAAAATCTTACAATGTGTCCCATATTATAACAACTATATCAAACAACATCATTGTACTTACCTCTTGACTAATCACTCCTTCTCCCATGGTCCTCTTTGGGAGGATTAGAGTAGAATAAACATTGAAGACATGTGAAGCATTTTCATTGACTATAGAATATGAAGATATACAACTAAATAGGCATTTGGATCTCTTTGAAATAAGGAATCCTATGTTATCTTAAAGCCTATAATAGTGAGCCTAATAGACTCATGTAATAACCATACATAAATACCTTATCATTCCCTCTCCTACTGTGAACATACATCAAAGATTCACACTAATGAACTATAACATGCAGTCATGGGACTTGCACATGGTATGATAGAGATAGAGATTATGGGAACTACATCTGACATGAATAGGGGACCATGAACCTATTCATTGAACACATGTTTTATGACTTGAGACCCATCAACCAGTTCATATAAACACTTCAACGATTTAGTCACACCTCTTACATACTTGCTACATCAAACATGATTCTTCACACTATAATCACAATGGAGAGATACACTATTTTATTGTTTTCACACCACACATGTGAACTTGAATGCTCTTATATTCTTATTCAAACACACATACACTTAGAAAATATAGTCTTCATCACTACGTTGAGAGAAATATTCACCACTAGTGTAGGGAAGATATTCATCCCAATCAGTTTCTTCAGTAACAAAAGCTTTATGTTCTATTTTATCATCTATGAGATCTTGAGCTAATTTCTTGTAGTACATAATAAGATGTCCTAGTTGGATATAGTAATGACAAAGAAGCTTTTTTCTTGAATTCTTGTACTTGTTACCTGATTATCTGGCTTTATTTTTTGTTATTGCTGCACTTTCCTCTTCAATGTCTTCACTTGTTCTCCTTTCTTTAGCTAGAATAGCTAAAATAATGTCTTCTAAGGTCTGAGATGGCATCTATCCAAGAGTAAAAAATATATTGTTGTATTTAGAAGATAATTTTTTTAACAAAATTGCTTTAACATCTTCATTTTCTATTGTAGCTTTAACTTCTACTAGTTGTCTAATGAGAGACCTTAAATTGTTTATATGACTTGTCATAGAATCGCCATCACCCATTTTGAACCTAAATAATTGAGGTTCTAGTGAAAACTTTGCATTTACTATTTTAGCTCCAAACAATTTATTTAGATTATCTCAAATTTCTATGGATGTCTTTTCCAAGTCTACATAATGTAGCTCAAAGTTTGAGAGGGCAGGACTAATAATGGCATTTGATCTTTCATCCCTATTTTCCCATTCTAATAGCTTAATTTCACCTATAGGTTGTTTTTATTTTCCACTTACAATTTCCCATAAATTCCTATTCATCAATTGCATCTAGATTTTCACCTTTTAGGTGTGAAAATTGAGACCAGAATACTTTTCCATTAGAGTGTTCGTATTAT
Organism: Torreya grandis; assembly: GCA_037957365.1. NCBI lineage: Eukaryota > Viridiplantae > Streptophyta > Pinopsida > Cupressales > Taxaceae > Torreya > Torreya grandis. The sequence continues at coordinate 5,025,509 of JARHVA010000318.1, read as the reverse complement.
GCACAAAATGATGACACAAGAAATTAGTTTATATCTATTATGTTTCCTTTACAATAATTATTTTATGCAAGGTTTGGTTTGGACTATTTTATACATAAACAATGATGAAGATACAAAAAATAATAATAAAATAAAACTAATTCACCTAGACAAGACTCATAAACAACTTTGACTATAATTGATAACATGATATATAATGACTCTATTTGACAAGACTCATAATACACAAATGATAAATAATTAAGACTTTTAAAAATAATTAAAAAAATTTTAGACATATAACATTACCATGGATGTATTTAAAAAATACCCATAACCAAATTTATATAGAAGATTTAGATACTTCACAAACTAAGATGACAAACTAACTATACACTATATTGAACACCATTTTGACACTTAAAACTTTAAAATCTTAAAGAATGACTCAAACTATTAAAGGTACTTAAATATAATGCTTGACACTGATTTGCTAAAAGATCCAAGTATAGATGCAGTAATGAAGACCTTTCAGCTCATCATAGAATAATATTGCATGGATTGTATGATAAAAGACTAATGATATGTTGATTTTACAACATGATTTGTCAAGTAAGACTGATGATTCAATGTGCCAAAAAAATTATACAAAATGCAAACAAAATGATGCAAGAGCAGGTAGATCAAATTGCATATGGTGTAATTGTGAACAACATAGCTGGAATGTGGAATCTAGATGGATGAGTGCAAATTGGATGGTTGTAGATGAAGACATTCATTGAGAAAAATATACCAGAAGCAATAGATTCACCACACAAGGATGTAGAGGAAGAAAATGTTGGCAAATTTTGATGTAGGAACTTCAAACTAAAAATAATTATCTCCTTGTTAGTATGCCACATGCTCATCTAGTTACTGTCAGATTTGAATAGATCCTATAAAAAAATGTGTTAATATGATTTCTTGCACATGATTTTTGAATCATGCAAATTTGAATAGTGAAGAGACATTTGTACTCCTAAATATTTATCTCAAACCTACAAATTTCAAATAAATCATAGAGCTATTAATGCTAATAATTCCATGGACATACATTATTCAAAGCATCGCCATTTCACTAGAGAAAGCTTCAAAAATTTGAATTCATGTATGAATGTTATCAGACTCTAATTATGAATAGCCTACTCTGATACCAGATCTTGGGGAAGATTAGAGCAAAATAAACACTGAAGACATACAAAGCATTTCCATTGACTATAGAATAGGAAGATATACAACTAAATAGGCATTTGGATCTCCTCAAAATATGAAATCCTATGCTATCTAAAAGCCTATAATAGTGTGTTTGTTAAACTCACTTAAGAACCATATGTAAATACCTTATCAGGTCTCATGATAACTCATCCCTTGAGACCATTCTACAATCATTTTCTTTGTGACCAAAGATTAACCATTGAAATAATTGAAATACCTTGTTACATTGGGCTGCCTGATTGGTCTCTTAATGTTGAATTTCATGTTGGTACTCTTGACTTATCACTTTGAGTCTTAGATTTGAGAGTTTATGCATAGGTATTTGATTACTCTTCTTTCTCTATTTTTGGTCTTCTTTGAATCCAAAACCTATCTTGTCACATGGAAACCTTTGACAACTCAAAATATTGCAAAGAACTTAAGTACTCTTTTCAAAATTTTGATGTGTCTTCAACTTGATTGTTGCCTGATCCAATTATGCCTTCAAGGAATCCATTTATATTCCAAACTTGGTGAATTCCTCCTCCTTGGTATTAATACTTGCAAAGATAATCTAAATATGAGTTTCTAACTGTTTGATGATCTCCTCATGTTCATTGGTGTTATTGTTTAGTCTCTCTTGAAAGAGATTGATTTGATCCTCATAACTCTTAACCAATGATCTCAGTTTTTAATTCTTCCTTCTTTAAAACTTCAACTCCTCTAAAGAACTCACAAAGTCTTCCTCAAGGTTCAATTAAGCCTCTTCTTCATCTGATTCTTCATCATCCATATGATTTTTCCATTTTTAATATCTCTCCTTATTTATTTCTATATCCATAAATACGGTTTCATTATTGTCATGATCATTACTATCATCATCACTATCATATGTACTTGTGTCACTTACATCAAATGAGCTACTATCTTATTTGGTATATAAACTTCTCTTGTTCTTGAATGACCCTTTCTTACCTTCATACTTCCTAAAACCCTTTTTTACTTTGGTCAGGCTTATAGATCTTCTTATCATCAACATGATGTTCATCATGTTATTCATCATGCTCAGTCTTATCCTTGTTAGGATATTTAGAGATAAAGTGACCAATCTTATCATAGTTAAATCATTTGAATGACAAATTGCCTTTATACTTACCTGATCTTTTTCTTAGTTTTTTAACAAATATGGCTTCTATCTTGTCATCATCAATGTTTGTAAATGTCAACCTTGACCTTCTTATCTTATGATTTTTTCTCAGCTTTGAATGCAACTTCCTTCTTGGAAGGTCTTCCATCACTTGTTCTCATTTCATAGTTAATCAATATGTCATGAAACTCATCCATCTGTAGTATGTTAATATCTTTGAATTCTTCCATAGTAGACACCTTTGAATCAAGCTTAGACATCAGGGATCTTAATACCTTTTGAACTACAGTTGATTCTTCCAAATTGTCTCTTACACCTTTGATGACGTTTACCACTTCATCTACTCTTAATATATAAGATGCAATGTTTTCATCCTCCTTCATTATCATAATTTCAAACTACCTTTAGTGGGTTTGTAACTTTGCCAAATTGACTTTGGTGTCTCACTCATAAATAGTCTGTAACTTTCTCAAATTCTTCCTATGAAAGACCACATAGAATGGCATTCATTACCTTAGAGTTATTCTCACTTACCTTCTTGATCGATATGTTAGTTAGTGGTATATAATGTGGAGTGAATCCATCAACAACAAATTACCATATGTCATAACCAATGACATTAGATAGGTCTTCATTATGATGCTCCAAAATGCATAGTTAGTCTTGTTGAAGAGATGAGCCTTATTGGTTGAGAAACCTATGTATTCAATCAGAAATACATGATATCTATAAATCAATCCTAACTCAGATAAGATAGGTCCTACTTACACTTCCAATTGGGGATACATTAGATAATTAGGAACATGACCAAGATGGGGACCTGTTAAACCTGATTAGGGGATCTCTTACCATAATAACTATGTTAGGGAGGGTTCCAAGCCTCCAATTTAAAAAAAATAATGCAACAACCCTAAGGGGGTCCTATGATTTCATATTAAATAAACTAATAACAATTAAATAAAAATCCTAATCTAATACTCACCAAAGCTTTGGCACAAAGTGGGGGTAATAAATAATAAAACTAAACATATATAGAAAACATATCTTCACGTCAATGTATACAAAATTCTAATGCATGTGAGAGAAGAAAAAATACATTATCTATCTACTCTTATAAATGAGGAACAAAGTTATGAATACTTACATTTGAATACGAACCCACTGAGCCTCAATCTCTCCCTTGGCCAAGGTGCTTCATAAGAGGTTGTTGTGGTATGTAACATAAAACAGACAAATTAGCTCTAAGCTACATAACATATCAATGCATACAAAAGACTTATCCATAAGACAAGATATGAATCTCAAAATAAAGTATGAAACCTCAAGGTTGATCCCCAAGTAGAATGGTCAATAAGTAGATGCATAATGTATCTCTTTGCTTCTTCTCTTTTCTCTCTAATAGTAACCAAAATGGATGTGTATACATAGGTGAATCTAACCCTAAACCCTTACAAAATTTATGGTTGATAGGTTCAAAATAATTGACCTATTAGTGTTTTTGATAATTAACCATGATGAAAATGAACTAATTTGGCATTGTGGGTTCATGATAAAATAATACAAGGTTGACCCAGTTGACATAGTCTTAAAACTACTGAAAGGGGATTCAGGATAGGGAAAGGCTAGATGAAGGTGGAAAATAATTGGAAGAGGGTGAAAATAAAAGGATAAGCTTAAATAAATTATTTTTAGGAGACAAGTATGTAGATAACAAGTGGAAAAAGGGATAACAATCCTACAAAGCACCAATGGTCTACCCACCCCTTTCCTGATACACCCCTTAAAGCATGCACTCAAAGAGATTGAGACTCAATAGATTATTATAAGATACAAAGTATCAATAATTGATAAAATTTTAAAAATATTATGTGTATACATATGCCCCACTCAAATTTATTCATGTGTCATGTGAATGTAATAGGGAATGGTGCTTCGAGAAAAGAAAATGATGACACATAACACTAATGATAAATAAAATGTAGTAATAAGTAAATAAGATAAATGAAATAATAGAATTGAAAAACACATACCTTAACTTAATGTTGTAGATAAAAAAGGAGATGTAATAAATGTGAATGAATCTAATGGAAATAACATTAGGCAGGCCTATAGAGATTAGCACAAAAGAAGTGAAAAATCAATTTTTTTGTAATGTAGGCATATGATAGTTATAAAGATTCTGTACAAAATTAGGATTTCAAAACTTTTTATGATATGGAAAAAGAGTTAGTAGAAACAAAGATATGATCAAAACAAGAAATTTGATAATTTTTTTTGAAGTGTAAATTATTGTGACTAGTAAAGATAAATAGGATGGAAAAAACTCATTTTGCTATTTTGAGAAAAATAGAGCTATGAAAGAACTAGTGAGAACCTAGAAAACTAGAATGGTAAGGAGATGATAGCTAAGATGTGGAGTGTATGAAATCAAAAATGCACATGTCTACAAATCAATCCTAGATTGAAAAAGAATAGAGCATACCTACACTTCTGATTTGGGGATACATTTGTTGTTCAGGAGCATGACCAAGATGAGAATCTACTAGGCTAAATCGAAGGATCCAATGTCACAATACACCAAGCTAGGTAGGGTTCCATATCCTACTGTCTAAAATAATCATGCAACAACTCCAAAAGAGCCTTAGAGGTGTAATATTTTTCACTTCTAAACTAATGACAACAAAGTAAATCTAATCTAGTGCTCACCTAAGCATGTGTCATAAAGTGGAATAAGAAACTAAACTAAACATGCATAGAAGACATATACTCACGCCAATGTATACATAATCCTAATGCATGAAAGAAGAAGTAACAAATCCATTATCTATCTACTCTTATAAAGGAGAAATAGAGTTAGGAATACTTACCTTCAAAGGTAAGCCTATCGAGGCTCAATCTCCCCCTTGGCCCTGGTACTTTGTGAGAGATTATTGTGGGTGTATGGATAACAAGGAAAAATAGGCATAATCTATCAATGCGTCTAAAAGACTTCCAAAAGACAAGGATCATATCTCCAAAGAAATTATGGGACCCTAAAGCTCTATTCCTCAAGTAGAATAATCAATAAGTAGATGTTTCATTGACATAAGTTCTTCTTGGCTTCTCTTCTTATCTTAAATGGTTGGAAAAGAGGTTGTATATATAGGCAAATCTTACCTAACTTTTGGGTGTGTTGACTAAATCGACCCAATAGGTTTTTAGAGGGTAAGTCACCTAGACTTGAGCTAGGTCAGCATAATGCAAATAAAACTCAAAGTGACAATATGCCCCAAAATTGTACTAGGTCAACCTAGTAGGTTTTTGGGAAATGTAAAACACCCCTAAACTCTAATGGGTTAACCCAGTCAACCTAGTAAAACCAATAGGTTGAAAGGTAGCTAAGGCAGGAATGGAGGAAAGTGATGAGGCAAATGATAGGAAAAGGTGGAACTAAGGAGAGAAAGTTTAGGGAAAATGGTTTTAGGAGACAAGTGTGTAGATTGGAAAGTAGGAAAAGATAACAATAATGTTATGAAGCACCAGTGGTTTGCCCACCCCTTTCCCAATACATCCCTTAAGGTGTGTACAAAGAGAGATTAAGACTTGATGGGAACCTACAAGATACAAAGTGTTAGTAAATAATATAAGTTTGAAAATATTATGTGTATACATATGCTCCACTCAAATCTCATCATGTGTCATGTCAGTGTACTATGGGATGATGTTTTGGGATAGAACATGATGACACACAATGTTGATGCTAAGTAAAGTGCAGTAAGCAGCAAATAAGATAAATGAAAAGACATAATTGAGAAACACATACCTTTACTTACCTTAGTGCCATAGATAGAGAAGTAGACTAAAAGAGATGTGAAGGTGGCCAATGTAAAGAACATTAGTCAAACCTATAAAAGTTAGTGCAAAAATAGCCAAAAATTGAAATTTTTAGAAAGTAATCATATAATGGTAGAAAATAATCTCTATGTCATCATGAATCTAACACATTTTATAGTTTACAAAATGGATGAGCAAAAATAAAGATATAAGCAAAACAAGAAATTTACAAGATAATAGTTAGAAGAATTGAAATGGTAAAAAGACAATAAAAAAGGGAAAAGATAAGTCATTTGGCATTTTGACTTGTACAAGAGAGGGAAAAAGAGCTTTGAAGACTTAATGAGCTAGGATGGCAAGGGATCGACAAGCTATACGAGGAGGAACACAGGAGCGATAATGAGGGTGACATGGGTATGCCACTAAGAAATTTAAGCTAAAATTTGAAAATTTAAATGAATTTAAGCGTGTTTTTGTAAAAATTGAATTTTAAGCATTTGTACATTTTAAAATGAACAAAAATATATTAGATAGATAAAAGAACATAAGATAGGAAATGGCTTTGAAGGATTAGGGAAGAAAGTAGAAAAATCCACTATTGGAGGAAAATGTACGGGGTCGATGGGGAAAACACACTAGGTCGACCCAATCGACCTAGTGTGTTTTGGAAGGCTAAAATGCATATTGTCAACCCAATAGGTGTGTACCGACCTAATACAAATTTCATGCTATCGACACAGTACAGCTTTGCCAAAGGGTTTGAAATGGTCTAAAATGATAAAACAACACTAGGAAGGAAAAAATAAGAGGATTGACCAAGATTTAAAAGTCAACCTAGCTGAATATAGGCAAATTTGGTCAAACCAAGTTGACCAAAGAGCTAGAATAGCCTAGAAAGGCATGCAAAAGGTCAAAAGAGGGATAAAATGGCCCAAAATGACCAAGGACAAAGGGGACCAAAGAAGCTAAAAATAAGATAATATAATAAAATAAAGCAATATAGAAATGAAAAAAAATAAAAAAGTATGCATTTGACTATATATGACATGCATAAAATAATACATCCTTTCTTGTTTCTCAGATGCAGAGGTAACCCAGATTCTAGTGAATGGTGGACATGGCATGGCTACCATCACTACTAGATAATATCTCAAAGGGAGATAGAGTGAGACTGACAGTTGCAAGTCTTAGAGGCATAACAAAGAGGTGTTAGATCCCATTGAGCACAAACTTGTTAGTCATGTTCCTAGGATGCTAGGAATGATTGACTAACATGTTTAGATGGGAGGAAAATGGGGACATGATAGAGATATATATCATACTAGAGGATATGCATGCCATCTTGGAATTATTGATAATTAGAGTATTGATGTCCATAGGGATACCAAACAACATAGATGAGAGGAGAGCCTTAGCCAGTTGGGTTACAAGCTCAGAGGAGATACTAGAGGGATGGTGAGTGAGCCTAGATGATGTCTACTTATCTAAAATTTTATACATCTAGAAGGCCATCATAGGATTAGTGATACAATGAGTGCTATGTCACAAGTCAGATGGTAAGGTACCATTATACATGGTAGCCTTGAGTTGAGAGATACTAGAGGGGAAGAAGCTCCATGAATTTTGTTAAGCATGGGATATATTGAGAGGGGGGTAAATCAGTATATCATAAATATTATAAACTTTCACTTAATCAAATTCCACTTAACAATACATTCAAGATATGCAATAAAACTAAAACAATAAATACCACACAAGATAGAGAAAGACACTAGATTTAATGTGGAAACCTAATGTGTGAAAAACCACAAAGAAAATTCTCAAGTATATGAATGAGCACCAACTCAAACTACAATATTTGCAAGCACCAACTTGTAAGAGCACCCAACCCTTTGCTAAGCACCAACACAACAACTATTCATGAGCATCAACCCATAAGAACACCAACCCCTTTTATGTATACCACACAACTATCTCTTAATGTTGCTTTCTCAATAAATGATAGCACATTACAATATCTCTTTATTTTCTCTCTTTTGCTCTTCTAAGCTAGATATGAAAATTACAAATCATGCTCTCTTCTTGCATATTACAAATGGCTTCTCAAGCCTTTATTTGTAGCTTTCCAAATGACCTTTGGCATTCACCCTTTGTGACCCTTCAATCCTCATGGAAAATGGTGCCAAACTTACATGGCCCTTCGTATCCTTGTATTTAAAAAGTCACATGGTGACCCTTCATAAGCAAATGCATCCTTTCCTCTTTTATCTTTATCTTTGTGACCTTTCAAATTCATTAAGATGACTCTTCATGGAAAAATGTGCCATACCCTGTTTTGTCTTCACTTGGTGACTCTTGGAATTCCTCAAGATGACTCTTCATGGGAAAATGCATCCCATTCCACTTTTCTCTTTACCTCATGACCCTTTGACTTCTCCATGGGTCCTCTTTAGACTTTATACAACCAAAAATATATTCATTAATATTAAATAAATATTAACACACATGAGCTAAGATATGAACATTAAAAACACCATTAGATTCTATGGGGCCTTTATCACCAATAATGTTAAACCTTTGACATCAATGACAATATTTCCAACAACTTTGGATCTGCCATCTAGGTCCAGCTTGTACATGACATGTATGAGATGTTGATCAGGGGGTAGAAGTTGATAGGGCTAGTTATACTACTGACAATGTGGATCTATGAGAGGTTCACTATGTACCAATTGAGTGGGTTACCCCATGCGGTTGATGATAGAGCACTTTAGGTATAAAGGTGGAGGGAGGATTAGGTATCATGGATTATACCACATGTGCTAGTATTGAGATCAGTATGATGAGAAAATATAGTATGGTAGCCATAAGGACAATTGGATTCTACCTATCCCAACTATTACATAGTTGCACCAATGGAGAGGACATAGGTGATCAATCACTACACTTGGTGAAAGGAGCCATATCCAGTGGAAAGAGTGCCAACGTAGATGGGACTACCACAACCAACACCTCCACTAGTGGTACCTGAGTCATGGGCTCAAATGTGAGAGAGCCATGAGGGAGGAGGGGAGTGGGACCCCTGGTGTAGAGATTGATACTAAGGTCACATTATGAGTGACCATAGACTTGGTGAGCATAATAGGGGACCAAATAAGAGGAGAGAGAGGTGAAGGTAGAGGTACCTAATATACCACCACCATCTCCATGATAGGGAGAGAGGTGACCATCAAGAGTTGATAATGACCAAGATAGCAGGAGGCCAGCATGATCCCTGAGTACCCAACAAGATGGGTCAAGGATGGCTAGGAGATGGAGAGGCCACTCTAACAAAGACTACAGTTGACATAAGCTATAGTAGATAGGTATGAGTTTCAATGATGGCTTATAGAGGAGGATATTATTCTTGGTGGTCATGCAGATGATGAGACCATAGTCATCGAGGCATATATAGGTAAGAAAAGAGAATTATTTTTAAGGAATTTACTTAAAAATTATAGAATAGAAATAGATAAATATTTTGATATATCAGAGTGATTTAATATCCATCTGATGTGATTTTATATAGATAATAGAGGATGTAGAGGATAGATTGGGGTCCCTCATAAGAGAGGCACTCCACAACATCCTAGATGTGGTGCTATAGCCCTATGACCTAGCTAATCTAGAGGATTTAAGTGTACCTTCTACCCCAGCTTAGGTGAGCTAGTTTAGATTGGTAAGAGAGGTAGTGAGGTGAGTGCAGGCATAATGAGAGGTGGTAAATCCACTAGTAGAGGTAGGAGTAGGGGAACCATAGACTTAGTAGGCCCTAGCTACAAAGAGAGTTGTGTATCTAGAGACAGTGATGTAGATGACATAGCTACATGAGTAGGAGAGAGCTGGTCATCTAGCTATAGTGATGTATATGACACATGCATAATAGCAAAAGAGAGGGCATACTAGGTGACCTTAGCTTAGCTAGCATAGGTGTAGGCCTGAGTGGCACACTTAAAGGGATAAGTTGAGGTATTAAGATCATAGACTACCTCATTACATTTCACTATTTGAAGGATTCTGATTGAGGCCTCAGCAAGCAATGTGGCTTGGCCATGAGATAGATGAGATAGAGCCCAACCATAGCATTGGAGCATTGTATACAGTTGTACCCATTGTATATAAAACTCATGCTATATATGTATATATATAAATGAATATTTTGTCAAACATGTGATTCATTTGATAGCATAGATGTGTTTTTAGATGCATTGGATATATTTATTGTTAGCATATGTGTTTAGCTATGTTGTATATGCTATAGGAAATATATTATTTGGTTTCTTTTCTAGCATTATGTAAGACACATGCATGGTTAAAAAGAAATGGCAAAAAATGACTTGGAAAAATATAATCGATTAAAAGAAAGTAATACACACTAATTCAAGTTGGGAAATGTGTAATAAAAAAAAAATGACTAAATATAAAGAACCTAGATAAAGACAAAGTGATAAAAAGTGGTAAAAGAGAGATTTGTTTAAACCAAAGTGAAAGATATTTATACCAAATTAAAACAAGTAAATTTATAGTATTTCACATTGAGAAGTATGAAAAAAAATGTAATAACATGGAAAGTATGTAAAAGATCATAAAATGGTCAAAACAAATCAATTAAGTCAATCAATTATACTAAATCAAGCTAGGAAGTATAAAAGACAAACAAAATTGGTAAAAAGAGGCCTTAAATTTATCACACTAATTCAAGCTGGGAAGTATGAAAAATCCAAGAAATGGTTGTAATATTACATGTAATAAAAAAATAAGAAGATAAAGAAGATAAAGAGAAATGAATTAAGCATAAAACATACTAATTTAAGTTGGGAAGCATGTCAATGACATATAACTCCATGATCAATCAAATCTCATCTCATATTTGAGACATGTAATTTTGGTGGTAACTTGGTTATTAGAGAGTTTTGTGATGAAGGTTGGGTCCTATCCATAGTCTTACAATGCAACTCACAAAGAGAAAAACACTAGGGTGGAATAAGCAAGGAAAAATCAAGGAATATAAGGGATGTGGGTAGCAAGAAGGAATAATATGGTAATCAATGAGGAAAGTCAGGTCTTATCCATGATCTTACATTGAAAAATCACAAATGAAATCCTAAGGGGAGTGATAAAAAAGAAAGACAATATCCCTCAAGGGGAAAGATAAAGGAAAAAGGGAATGTAAAAAGCATATACTAGGCATCTAATGAGAAAACCTTAAGAAGCAAGAGGCATACTTAAGAACATGAGAAGACACTAAGTGACTAGTGGTCATCTATGTGCAAAGGAGACTCATTTGCTATAGACCCAAATATTTATAGGTAGATAAGTGGGATACTAAGATAAGTTCATGAAGGTATATAAACACATGAAAATTAAAATGGACCTACCTCCCCACAATGTGTTCCCCGTTCCTCAAGACCCCTTATAGAGCCATCAGTCTACTGTGAAGATTGGGTACTTGTATGAGAAAGTAGGTATCACTAAATATTTTTTTATTCTCCTCTTCTAATCTACTAGCCTACTGCACCCCAAAGGACCTCAACTCTATCATGAGGCCAAATGTGGAGTTTGAGCTTCGACTAGAAGATGGAAATGTGCTTTGAATCACGTCGTTTAGTGTGATTTATACTTTTAAGAATATATTTTTGCCTTTTGATATCATTGCCTTTTGTAAATTATTTTTTATGGATTTTTAAGATTTTTCCTCTATAGGGACTTGGAATGACCAATCATGAAAGAGATAGTGATACACATGAATGCGCTTTAGGTTAAGGCTAAAGGAAGCTAAGTAACCCAAGACAAAGACTAGACTAGAACACTTAGGCTTGATAATGAACTAGCATGCAATCTCAAGCTTCAACCATGTATATTCTTAATTTGTGAAAGAGGAAGAAGGGAAAAATGAAATCCCAAGTGGACTGGTAATATGATAACATAATGATCTAGATTGCTTGCTAACTGATCACATGGTAAAAGTGTCAAGGAACCTAGAACAATAAACATGCTCCGACGCCTACTTAGTCAGGATCTTGCTCTACCAATTAGAACACATATGATTACTTCTTGTATTAGCAACTAAACATAGAATTATACCAGAATCAATAAGTAACTAGAAATATGAAACAACATAGGAATTGAGAGACAATACACAATTGTATTAATAATCACTCAGAAGAATATACAATAAGGAAGATGCCACTTCTTCCTCCACCTCAAAGGTTCGCCATGCCTCAAGACCTTCTTCCCTCTCTCTCTCGGTCACAACAATCAACTCTAATATAGAATTAATGTTCACCTCTCCAACCAGTCAGTAACACGCTGCCAGTTCACCAAGTACACAACCGTACTCCAAGTAGATCCCCTGCTCTCTGCTACCTGTAAATCACTAGACCTTACTCACCATGTAGATATCTCTACACCCCTGAAGGACCCTTGTCCTTGCCTCACTAAGTCCTTATGATTCTTCAACCAGTACCTCGGTGGATCAGCTCCTTGACCTTGCAGACCTTGCAACTCTCCCTGATCAAACACACTCAGCACCCCTTTGGAACTAGGAGGAGCTACACTAGCTCTCTCTAGAAGCTCTATGGCTTTCTAGCACACATTTACAATACATCCCATTAGTCCATATATAGATCTCATGCTTACAATAATTAGACTAACCTAATTACAATAATTAGACACGCAACTCAATACTAAGACTAGCCTTCAACATGCAAACTAACAGTCCAAAAATAGACTCTCCAGAATTAGCATGCAAACTGCCTGTTCACGCACAGGCTACCGACGCTAGCACCTCCAAGACCGATGTCAGCTGACTGGTAACCGATGCCGGTTGCTTCCTCACTGCCATCTGACTGACGTCGGCTGATCAGACCAATGCCGGTTGTCCTGCAACTGGTTCTGCAACTCCCCGCAACTCTACATCCTCCATAACTTCTCCTGTTTGCATCTTGGTGAAGCTTTTAGCTCCACAACCTAACAATCTCCCACTTGGAGATAAATAGCTGCACCTATACCTGTACCTGTATACCATCTAAATTATTCCTTGGCTTGTATCCCTCTTCAAGATCAATCCTGAAGACCAACCACCACACAACCTGTGATGCTATACCTGTCATTCAAGTAACCTGCCACATCCGAACCTACACATCCATGTAGTGAAGAACTTGACCCTGCATAACAAGAATCCCTGCTGCTAGTCCCACTGAACTGCCCTCTAGTACTCCTTCCCTGAATTGGCTCCATACTTTTTGACAACCCCCATTGCTTGGGAAAATTCAGGCCTACACTAGACCTTATGTGATTTCGAACCCTATTTCAAGCTAAGCTTGAACTGTCCAGCCATTGGTTTGCTTACCGATTCTGCATCCTGCTTAATGAACCTCGCCAACACCGTCTTCACATTAGCTCCCACTGGAGACCAAATCTCCATGTCTCTTATGCCAAAGAATTTCATTGCTCCAAATTCTTCATGACACGCCTCTGAACTAACCTTACCTTTAGCTCAACAAATACCTGTATGTTCAAACCTGCTAGCAAATCACCCACATACAATAACAGAATAATGTTGCAATCATTATCCACCTGGTAAGATAAACACAATAGTTACACTGACATTAACTGAAGCCATGCTTAGTCATCCACCTGTCAAAACCTGTACCACTGTCCTGCAGCTTCTTCAAGACCATATACCTTGGCCTTCCGTCTCATGTGTCCATCCACTCTCTTCTCTAAAACAGGAATCCATTCCATCTCTCAGTGCTTACTTCCAGCTGACAACTCTACCAACAAACACCTATTTGGTTTTTCTCCAAGGACTCACACTCCTCATCCATGCCAAGCTCCCACTGTATCTGGATTCTACCTACATTGCCTCTTCGCATCTTCCTAGTTCTTGACCATCAGTAAGCAATATAAAGAAGGTGAACAACGAATATGAGGTTCACTTACCCTTTCTGACCTCAACATGAGCGTTTGAGACTTGTTGATAGCTTGCTGTCCGCCCAATATCCGTTCTAGTGACCGATCTCGGCCATCTCCCAGTCTGTTCCCGACCGATGTCAGTTTCATGCACTGACCCTGACTGCCGACATCGTTTCCCTAGCCGACGCCGATATCCTTTCTGCCGATGTCAGTTTCTTCATGACTGACATCGGTCTTCCTGTTGCCGATGTTGTTTACTGTCTGACTGACATCGGTACCTGTGTTCATCTGTGAGTGATAACTTTTTACCCGCAAGCTCTCCATGGATCAAAATCCTAATCAAATCAACATAGCCCTGCTCAGAATAATTTAGTTCTCTCACCTGATCTCTGTTTGTCATCTCCTCCATGAACACCAAGGCTTTCCAGTTCTTTAGCTTGTCAAAGACATCTGACTTCTGCTTCAAAACCTGCATTCTCCTTCTACATATGTGACTAAGCCTATGAAGCCACATCTCTGCAACAGAAGGTGAATCAGTAATATAAGTAGATAGATAAAGGATACCTACTTTCTTACCACCATGTAATTCAAGTGTATCCACTGTGAGAGTTACAGTACATCTCCCATCACCCAAATTTCTTGAAGAAATTAGACTCATCTCCAAGACTGGTACCTGCATGACTTCCTTCAACCACTGTGTGTCATCCATCTGCAATTTCAGCTTCACTTCCCCTTCGTCAATAATCTGACAAGGCTCTCCAGCTCCTAAATAAATCTCTCCAAAGTCTCTAAAGACATACCCATGAAAAGATGCTCTATTTCGAACTGCATGGAAAGAGGCAAAAGAATTTGTGAACCAAGATTCCACTTTATCCAGAACATCCTGTGCAACATCCCCTACAACATCTGCTCCTCCTTGCTGATCTGCTACCAACCAACAATCTTTATTTACCTGCTCTTTCTTTCCATCAATCAGACCATTCATGATATTTAATTTCTCCATTCATAGCTTACTTTCTTTTGCCATTGCTATACTCCCACTCAATCTAAAACCCCTTTGAGTAACTTGTAATCAACAAACACTACCAGATCTGAAACCCCCTGTTAGTCAACCCAACCAAAAGCTCTGATACCACTTGTCAAGGAACTTAGAACAATAAACATGCTCTGATGCCTACTTAGTCAGGATCTTGCTCTACCAATTAGAACACATATGATTACTTCTTGTATTAGCAACTAAATACAGAATTATACCAGAATCAATAAGTAACTAGAAATATGAAATAACACAGGAATTGAGATACAATACACAATTGTATTAATAATCACTCAGAAGAATATACAATAAGGAAGATGCCACTTCTTCCTCCACCTCAAAGGTTCGCCATGCCTTAAGACCTTCTTCCCTCTCTCTCTTGGTCACAACAATCAACTCCAATATAGAATTGATGTTCACCTCTCCAACCAGTCAGTAACATGCTACCAGTTCACCAAGTACACAACCGTACTCCAAGTAGATCCCCTGCTCTCTGCTACCTGTAAATCACTAGACCTTACTCACCATGTAGATATCTCTACACCCCTGAAGAACCCTTGTCCTTGACTCACCAAGTTCTTATGATTCTTCAACCAGTACCTCGGTGGATCAGCTCCTTGACCTTGCAGACCTTGCAACTCTCCCTGATCAAACACACTCAGCACCCCTTTGGAACTAGGAGGAGCTACACTAGCTCTCTCTAAAAGCTCTATGGCTTTCTAGCACGCATTTATAATACAACCCATGAGTCCATATATAGATCTCATGCTTACAATAATTACACTAACCTAATTACAATAATTAGACACGCAACTCAAGACTAAGACTAGCCTTCAACATGCAAATTAACAGTCCAAAAATAGACTCTCTAAAATTAGCATGCAAACTGCCTGTTCACGCACAGGCTGCCGACGCCGGCACCTCCAAGACTGATGTTGGCTGACTGGTAACCGATGCCGGTTGCTTCCTCACTACCATCTGACCGACGTCGGTTGATCAGACCAAAGCTGGTTTTCCTGCAACTAGTTCTGTAACTCCCCGCAACTCTGCATCCTCCATAACTTCTCCTGTTTGCATCCTGGTGAAGCTTTTAGCTCCACAACCTAACAAAAAGGAGACAAGTATCAAGGGGAATAGGGTTGATATAACCAAATCACCATGACAATTATCTATGACAAGTAGAGATAAGAAAGTAAACAACCATGAAGAAAATGAGAGACGAGAGAGTTTTTAAGAAAAATGCGAGCAAATAAAGAGATAGAAAGTAATGATAAAGAGATATAAACCATATACAACATATAAAAGAAGCAATATATAGTACAATGAGAAATAAATTCCATATGAAGTAAACCATATATAGTACAATAAGAGAGAATCAATAAAATAAAAATTAAATAATGTAAAAAGTAAGAGAAAAACATATATAGTACAATCATATAGAAAAAATAATAAAGTGACAATATGTCAAATGATAAAGTAGAGAGATAAAAATAGAATTGGATAAAACATTCAACTAGATAAATGTGAAAGCACTATGCATGTGCTCATAAATATTGGTAAATCTATCCACACACATTATCCAATATATCAGATAAATATTTATGCATCTTTAAATGAACCATCGCTAATGTCTCATCAATCTTTGCTAAAAACTAGGAAAAAACTTCTCTTCAAACTTCTTCAATAGAAAAAGTAGGAATACTCAATGGATCATGCTGAGGAGGAAAATAAGGCAAGGGATGTTCTAGATAATGCATATAAGGAGGCTCTAAAGGAGAGTCAGGCACCACTGATGGAGGAGGGTCCATAAGTGAGGGGATATCCACAGGTGAAGAAGGAATCACAAGTGGAAGAAAATCCATGTGAGAAATAGGAACCATAAGAGGTGGATCCACAGAAGAAAGAGAAGGGGCCATAGGAGGTGATGGAACCACATGGAGTGTAGCCATAGGAGAAGGAGAAGGAACCTTCTTGTAGGCACGTCCTACAAGAGGATGAAAATCATCTAAAATGATCTCCTTTAGATGCTATGACAAGGCTCTACAATGATTAGTGTGATGCAAAGCATTCTGATGCCAAGATAATACACATCACCATACTTGGGTAAATACTCAAGAGGAACCTTGGGAGGAGGTATAGTCTTGTCTAGATATGGCACCAAAGGTCACAAGGAATCAAGATATTATCGTAACTTGTGATAATGGGTATAAGAATGATTATTTATCCTATGGAAGCAATAGATAGGCTTGTGAGTGAGCTTAGGAGTAACACTCATAGAAGAAGGTGAAATAGGAATAGAAGATGAGGAAGATGGCTCATCACCCAATTTGGTGGTCAATGGAGCCATCTTTAGCAAAGGAAGCAAACCATAACCAAAGGAGGGTGGTGGTGTGGGAGAAGCAAAACTCAACACAACAGAAGGAACAATGGGATTGAAAGTAGGAATATGATTAGCAATAGTAGAAGAGGAAATAATAATAGTCTTAGATATAAGTTCCATTGAAGGAGGAACATGTCACATAAAAGACCTAAGAGGAAGGGTGTTCATCTCAGGGGGCATCCCACTACGATAATCAAGATTCCTAACAAAGCGGTAAGGGCCAGTCATAGCATGATCTATGAGCATACTCCTAAGAGGCTCCTCTAAGACTGGAGGCATTAACACCATCTCTACCCTATGATAAAGAGGAAAGATACAATAATCATACAATATAAAATAAGAAACATGGGAAGATGCATGAAAATACTTGAATAAAGAATAATGATAATGGACAATCTTAGCATCACATGCCTGAACAAGACCACCTAAAAATGGATAATCTAAGGAATAACTGTAATCATAATCCAGGGTATGAATATCAATGACATAGGTAGGAATAACCTTATCATCTAAAGAAGCATGGTGAATAGATTGTTGAGTCTTAGTTGAGAGCATAGGAATGTCATCATAGGAAGGCTTGCGAGAATGGGGCTATAAAGAAGTGGGAAGCTATGAGATGATATGAGGTAAGATATTATAAGTTTTGATCTTTAAGTTAATCTCATCAGGCTCATCATCATAATAATCTAAGAGGTTAAGAGGAATGTTCCCAATGAGCTCAGCATGGCCATTATAACCTCGAGTGGAATCGACATGAAAGTTGAAATGTTGGGACTCATGAAATGGGACACTAGGCAAGGGTTCAAGGGTGGGAATTTTAAAGACACCACATTCTTGGAATTGTTCAAAATTGTAAGGGTTAGTATCAACTTGAATCCTATAGATAGACCCATTATGAGGGAATTTGATGCAAAGGCAAGTAGAGGAAGCAATGGCTCTCATGTGATGAGTCCAAGGCCTACCAAGCAGGATATTATACAAAAGGGGAAGTTTAAGATCATTACCTTCACATTAATGGTGACAGGTGAGATGATAATGGGAAGCCACACACAACCTATATGAGGCATTTTCCTTCAATCATAACCTTGGCATGTGTTACATGTGAACTTGAGATTGCATTTGGAATATCCAAGGATTTTAATGAAATTAAGAGAGGCAATGCATGTACATGAACCCTCATCAATCAATGCACGCTTGACTTGGATATCTCATAATTAGACACTAATGAATAAAGGAGTGTCATTTGCATGAAGCAGAGTCTCATCGAGGATCCTACAAATGATAGGAAATTTCAAATAAAGATAAGTATCAAGTGTCTTGTCAACATTTATAGACATCTCTTCACATTGTTGCAAAATACTATCCTCTGAACTAGCTAAAATTGTTTCACATCCTGCTAGGGGAGGACAAGGGATATTCATCTCAAACAAAAGTTACATAAGATGGTTCCTATGATGAGGATAAGTCCTCATAATCTCAAGGAATGAAATGCAAGAAGGAAGATGAGTGAGTTCCATAATGGGATCCCATTCATCATAGCTCATAAGATCCTGAGAAGGAGGCACATAATAGATAAGAAGGTCCTTAGAAGGAGGAGTTGAAATACACTTAAACTTATGCTGATAAGAAGAAAAAGGTGTGGAAGAAGGTTGTAACTTTGGTTGAGAAGCTACCATAATAGGTTCAGATTGAATTGGAGGGATAGGAGAAGAAGTGATGAGATAAGCTTTATTAGCATCACCACTATAAGATGAAGGAAGAGGAGAAGAAATGAATGGGGAAGTGTCATCTAAGTAAGAATAATAAATAAAGTCATCAAAAGAGATAAGGTCCTCTTGCCCCAACTAATTTAAATGAGTTGGAAAATAATCTTGGATAACATGATAGGTTTGAGATGAAGGAGGAGTGATGATAGGTTGGGAATCAATGAAATTAACTACCCTTTACATATTAGTCATGTTAACCACATTTTCTTGGGAAGTGGGCTCAACAAGACTTTCTACATTGTTAGTGGAAGGGGTAGCTTTCTCTCGATCATCTTGACTAGATTGATGATTAGGTAAAGGATATTTATAGATACCTAAATGAACATTGGATTGATGTAACGATTGATTTTTATCATTGGTATGTTGGTCTTTGAAAGCATGTTTTTAAGCTTGTTGGCACTTATGAATGATAGCATCATGATCAAAATTAGGACCAAGAAGAAAATCCATAGCTAAATTACGAAGTTGCCTATAGGTCTCATGAGAATGACCCCAACTAGCATGGCACCAAAAAACTTGGCAACATCATACCAAGATTTCATAAGACACGTGGGATCATGTTCTCTTGGGTAAGGACTAGGTAGACTCTTAAGCAATTCCACTAAAGACAATGGTTTATGAACATTAATGTTATTAGCAAAAAAATGAGGATTATAATATTTTTGAGAAGAAGAAATTGGTTGTGAAGATTGGTTAGGAATAATAGCTTAGATGTTATGAATGGAATCATAAGAATATGTAACACCATCATTGGTAGAATTATGATTCCTATTACTAAGCAATAGATGAGGACTTATAGAAGGTTGGGGTGGCTCGAATTGATGCATAAGGAAATCTTAATTCTTACCTTGGTCAATAGCCTCTTTCAAGGTTTGTAGAGAGAGGGTACGAATGTGATATTACAATTTAGGAAAAAGAGTATTAGTGAAGAGATGAAAAATATTATCATCAACCATGTTATATTCACATTTGTTTGACAAAGCTTTCCACCTTTTTACGAATGCTTGAGCTATTTCATTTTCTTGTTGCTTGAAATTAATAAAGTGGGTCAAAGTGTTCTCAAGAAGATCACAAGTTTGGAATTTTTGCATTAAAGTATTCACTAAGTCTTCCAAAATAGTAATGGAATGGGCTCTAAGTTGATAGTACCAATCCAAGGAATATCTCATGAGAGTTTTGGCTAAGAGTTTGGTGGTATAAAAAGTGTTTAATTTGACCCAATCTTTATAGAGATTTCCAAATGCTCTAAGATCAAGGGTAGGATCAATTGATCCATTATAAGAAATCATGGGAATGATACCTCCTATATTAATATTAGAAATTTGAGTTGTAAGAGGCTTTTTTTGAAGATGTTTTATGGTCTTATTAACCAAAGGAGGTTGAGGAATGAGATTCCCTTTAGAATAATGAAGAGGAGGTGGGGATGTATTTTGGTTATACATGCCCCATGTTAAATATTGTGGATTAGATTGAAGGTTAATAAGATGATGTTACATTTGCATCATTTGATTGGTATTATGAGCTTGAAAAGAGTTCATTTGATTAAGAATTTTCAACAAGAGTTGATGAGTTGGATCAATATTATTAGAAGCATTAGAATTAGAATTAGTAGCTTTGAGTACCACTATGGGAATGAGTTGTTTGGGTACCACTATGGGATTGAGTGGCTTGAGTACCACCATGAGAATGAGTGGCTTGGATACCACCATGAGAAAGAGTGGCTTGGGTACCACCATGATAATGAGTGGCTTGGGTGCCACCATAAGAATGAGAGGCACTAGTGGAAAAACTTGCACTAGTGGATGATTAAATATAAGAACTAGAAGCATGATTACCTTCAATTTAAATTGATGCACTAGTGGAAGAAGGAGGAAAATAAGTCCTAACAAGAGGCCCACTAGATTGGAGACACACCATGTTATTCGAAATACTAGGCATAGAAGTAGAACAAGTAGAAGAAGAAGATAAGTTATGAGAAAGGGTCAAAATCGAAGGAAGAGGCTGAGAATCAAATAAAGTGATACTCCCAAAACCAATTGAGTATGTGGGAGGAGGTGAATGAGGCTCTTCATTTTGAACACTAATCATAAGATGGTAAATGGTAGAAGGATCCTTCCCCCTATGTTGAGGGAATTCAAAAATAAAGAAGAGAATTTTAGGAGTATACTCTAACTCAGATTAGTATTCTAAACCAAAAAGAGGATTATGATGTGAAGAAGTATTAGGAGGGCTCCCATAATTCATTGTGAAAGTAGTTGTATGGACATTACTAGCATCCAAAAAGGGAATCCTACTCAGATTATGAGAGACCCGATAAGGAAGGGTAAGGTTCATCATATATGCTGACTGTGTCTCAAGGTCATAGAAAAATATATAGTCTATGATGAACACGAGAAAAATGATAAAAAAATAAAGAAACCAAGGCAAGATAAAATTGTACAAGGTTGACCTAGTACAAATAAGAGTTGATAGAAGTCTACTAGATAGTATAGGGTTAACTAGGTTGACCTAGTACAATAGGAAAAAATTGAGATAGGCCTGTATAACTATACAGGGTTGACTGGGTCAACCTAGTGTAGTGCACAGAGGTTAGTAGAAGCCTACACAACTGTATAGGGTCAACTGGGTCAACCTAGTGTAGTGGACAGGGGCTAAAAAAGACACTGGGCTGATTGGGTCGACGTAGTTGGGAAAATAGAGAAGACAAGTAAGTTAATAATAATCAAGAATTTGAAGCAAGATAACTTTTGAAAGAAATGAAAGCAAGTGATGAAAAGAAACACAAAATTTATTGTATTGATGTTATCCAATCTAATCAATGCACATAAAGCAACACTTATACCAACGTTGGCCAATGCAAGTTTTGTGACACACAATTGAGTAAAGAACAAGTAATTAAATTGAAAAGCAAAAAAGATAACTAAATGGTCAATGTAAGCATTAATTAAATTATTATAAATTTATATTAAGTGTGATAAGAAGTTGGCTTTTGAGTAAAGAACTAGAAAGCAAGCTAAGGATGGTTTCAGGTAGTTTAGGCTGAAAGGGATCTATATTGGTGATGGTACTAGCTTGGTATTGGGGCCTACCCCCTAACTTCATAATCCCATAGTGATAAGGGTGTCAAGTGCTTTGCCAATATATACCATCAACCATGTATTTATACTTGGCCAAAAAACCAAGTCGGCTTCCCCTTTGGTGATGAAATCCAAGTAGGTAGGCCTTGGGTAGACAAAAGTTAAAATGCTTGTTTGTATTTTGTGATTTGGTAGTGTGTGCATAAAATAAAAAATATTAAAACTAAATGGTTAATTGAAAAACCCCTTAATTATACTATGTGATCTATTCTAATCATGAAAATAACTGAAAATGAAAGTGTTAAATTGATTACTAGCATACAAGGTTAATTCTAACTTTGAAACAAGGTGAAATTAAGAAATTACATGTACACAAGATAGAACAGGGTCGATTGGGTTGATCCTATGATATGAAAATAAGGTTTGAAAATGAACTAGGTTGATAGAGTCAACCTAGTTATCTAGACAACAAATAGAATAGAACTGGGTTGGCAATGTCAATCTAGTTGATTGTGTGAGGGTAGTTTTGAAGACTACAGACTATGAAAATAAAGACTATAAGGAAATATAAAGTAAAATAGAACCTATTGCTGAGCTATTGAAATGTATAGGGTTGACTATGTTGACCTAGTAGGTTAACATGAAAACTTGGAAAGCTGTTGAACTATATAGGGTTGATTGGGTTGACCTAGTTGACTGTATAGGAAATTTAAAAGCTGGCAGAATGCACTAGGTCAAATGGGTTGACGTAGTTGACTAAATTGGAAGTATAAAAACCTAAAAAATGTATAGGTTTGACTAAGTTGACCTAGTAGCCTAGATTGAAGTATGGAACAGTTTCTTGGAAATGTATAGGGTTGACTGTGTTGACCTAGTAGCCTAAACTGAAACACCTATGTGTAGAAATTAGATAATCAAGTCGATTGAGTTGTTCCTATGTGATAAATATATGATAAAAAAGTGAACAAAACCCTATTAAGGGTTATTTTATATCAAGTTCACCATAATATATGCAATCAAAAATTCACGTGTCTATAAATGAATCTTAGCTCAGAGAAGAATAGAGCATACCTACACTTTCGATTGGGGGATACATTTATTATTTGGGAGCATGACCAAGATGAGAATCCACTAGGCTAAATCAAAGGATATGTTGTCACAATATACCATTCTAGGTAGGGTTACAAAGCCTATTGTCTAACACAATCATGTAACAACTACAAGAGCCCTAAAGGTGTAATATTGTTCACTTCTAAACTAATGACAAGAAAGTAAATATAATCTAGTGCTCACCACAACATATGGTACAAGGTAGAATAATAAACTAAACTAAACATTCATATAAGACATATACTCACATCAATGTATACAAAATCCTAATGCATGGAAGAAGTAACAAATGCTTTATCTATCTACTCTTACAAAGGAGAAATAGAACTAGGAATGCTTACCTTCAAAGGCGAGCCCATCGAGGCTCAATCTCCCCCTTGGCCCTTGTGCTTTACAAGAGATTGTTGTGGGTATAATAATAACAAGGACAAATAGGCATAATCTATCAATGCATCCAAAATAATTCCATAATACAAGGATCGTATCTCCAAAGAAAGTATGGGACCCTAAAGCTCTATTCCTCAAGTAGAATGATCAATAAGCAGATGTTTCATTCACACAAGTTCTTCTTGGCTTCTCTTCTTATCTTAATTAGTTGGAAAAGAGGTTGTATATATAGGCAAATCTTACCTAAATTTTGGGTGTGTCAGCTATACAGGGTTGACTCAGTCGACCCAATAGGTTTTTAGAGGGTAAATTACTTAGACTTGAGATAGGTCGGTAGAATGCAAACCAAACTCAAAGTGACAATATCCATCAATATTGTACTAGGTCAACCCAGTCGACCTAATAGGTTTTCTAGACATGTAAAACACCCTTAAGCTCTATTGAGTTGACCTAGTCAACTTAGTACAACCAACATGCTGAAAGGTAGCTAAGTCAAGAACAAAGGAAAGTGATGAGGCAAATGATAGGAAAAGGTAAAACTAAGGAGAGCAAGATTAGGGAAAATCATTTTAGGAGACAAGTGTGTAGATCGGCAAGTGGAAAAAGATAATAAAAATATTATGAAGTGCTAATGGTCTACCCACCCCTTTCTCGATGGACCCCTTAAGGTATGCACTCAGAGAGATTGAGACTCGATGAGAACCTACAAGATACAAAGTGTTAATAAATGATAAAAGTTTGAAAATATCATGTGTATACAAAGAGGATGCTTAGTGACCACAGAGGGTGAAATATAGGTAGGTAACTAAGAATTTGAAATCTATTTTGAGTGTTTTAGCTAAAATTAAGTGTTTTATAGAATTTTAGAAATTAAACCAAATCTAGAAACTATAATGAACCTCAAGGAGTAGCTAAGTAAACCAGAGGTCAAATGGGGAATTGGGTTGAAAGGAATCAAAGTAAGAAAGGCTAAAAAATAGGGAAACACTTAGTCAAAGTGTTGATAGGGTGAAAATAGACCTATCTCAACCCAATCGACCTAGTAGGATTTTTTTCAACATTTTGACAGGGTCAACCTAGTAGGTATGGATCGACTTAATTAGTTGGAAGTAAATTGTCAATTTAGTACATTATTGCCAACTTAGTTATCTAAACCAGATTGTCAATTAAGTACCAAGGGGAAAAAATGAAAGGGTCAACTTAGTTTGTTAAGTCAACATGGTCAACTAAGTACTATTTGGTCAATTTAATGTTTGACTAAGTGGCCAGAATAGTACACAAATGTGTGAAATAAGCCAAAATAGTTATTAAAAGATATATAATACTCAATTAAGTAATGAAATGGCTAAGTAGACTAGGAATAAGTTAAATTGACAAAAAATGAATAGATTAAGGCAAATTATCCTTATTTTTGTTGAAAACTAAAAAGAATGTATTTTGAATATAAATGACATGGAAGTATAATACATATTTTGTTATTTTATGGTTATATAGGCATCCCTAATTTTGGTGATTGGTGGATGCAAACTGATTACCATATTTACTAGAGTGCTTGAGATATGTGGATTGTGCTAGATTGGTAATGCTAGGATTGGGAGGGATTATGGATATGTGATGCATATTTCTGAGCTCAGATATAGTGGTCATGTTCTTGAGAGCCAGGGAATGCTTGACCAATACTTTTTGATGGGAGGTGGATGAGAATTCTAGAGGTGGGTATCACATTAGAGGATGTCTACTCATTACTTGGAATTCCAATAGGAGGGACACTGATGATTATAGGGATACTATATGAGTAGGAGGAGAGATGAACCTTAACCCTGTGGGTGATAGGCTCAAATAAGATTTACCTAGGTCTAAGGGTAAGTCTATTTTATGTCTATATAACACATATTTTAGACATCTAAAAAGTTGTGATAGGACTTGTGATAGCATGAGTACCATGTCACAAATCAGATGGCAAGGTATTATTATATGTGATAGCCTTGTGAAGGTCTATATTAGAGTAAAGGGCACTATATGAATTAGGATCTATCATTTATGTTAAACTCATGCATGACATGTATGGGATGTTGTTTAGAGGGTATAAGATGATGGGGATAGTAGTTTTATTGAGTTCTTGGATCTATGAGAGATTTTTGATGTACTGACCAACTGAGTGGCCCCATGTGGTCGATGATTAGTTACCTTGGGTTATATGATAGAGATAGGATCAGGTGACATAGACCATACCACATACACCAACACTATAGATGATTAGATGAGGAGATATCATGTGGTATCCATATGTACACATTGTAATGGTGTGTCCAAGTTGGAGGATAGTAGGGTCAGAGCTAACATAGAAGTAGATCACAGGCCACTACACATAGTGGGTAGAGTTGCATCTAGTGGCATACTTATCGGGGTAGTTTGAACTCCCTCACCTAACGATACCTATAGTAATACCCATATTTTGGGCTAGACATGCATGAGACCTGAGGGAGAGAGGATTAAGATGACCACAAGTTGTGAGGCTGGAGCTTAGATCATGGCATGAAAGTCTATGTACAGGTTGAGTATAATAAGAGGTAGCTAGATAGGAGATGGATGTGGATTTAGGAGCACCACATGTGCCATAACTAACACCACAATAGGAGGAACTATGACCACCTTGGTCATATCACTAATAAATATGCCAATGATAGGAGACAACATAGAGGGTGGTCATCTAGGATGACCCATTAATTAGCCTAGGGCAGAGCTAGTTGATAGAGGCACCACTAAGGTGAGGCTTGAGATGAGCATGGGTGGTGAACCTAAGATTTGCATTAGTTAATAGGCATCCCATAGATGAGGTGATCATAAGATGGGCTGATGGAGAGACTATGCTTGGTGGTTGAGTAGCTAGGGAGATAATGATTGTTTACACTTGGACAAGTATGAAATGGCTAAATTTGTTTAAGCTTTGAAATAAAATACTAGTTGTGTAAAATTGGATTGATAGATTAGAGATAGATAAGTTTTGAGATATATTTATGATCTAATATCTATTTGGTTGGAATTTTATAGATCTTGTAGAGGATGAGGAGACCAAATGGGGACCCCTAGTGAGGAGAACACTCCATGATATCCTAAATAAGGTGCTAACACCATATGACTTTACCATGTTGGATGATCTTATGGTACATCTACCCCAATTCAAGCGAGCTAGTTAAACTAACAAAGAGGCCAAAATATGATTACAAGTGCACAAAGAGTGGAAGCATCCACTAGCAGGGGTGGGTGAAGGAGAAACATAAGCATTGTAGTCCCTAGATCAAGAGAGAGCCACACATCTAGCTACCTTAACCTGGATTGAACATGTATAGGCCTAGGAGAGAGTTGTAAATCTAGCTACCCTAACCTAGTTAGGATGGGTATAGGCCCAAGTGGCTCATCTATAGGGACATGTATCAGGACTAAGATCTCAAATATCTTATTTATAGTGTTCTATTTGGAGTTAGACTGAGGCATCTGTGGACAACATGGCTAGGCCACAAGATAGGTATGATGGGGACTAGTCATAGAGCTAGAGCTATGTATATTTATACCTTAAATACAAACACATGATATATAGATATCTAATTTTTATAGTTGGATGCTAATATTATGTGTTTGTATGTTTGGTTGTATTTGTCGATGCATGGATATATTTCTTTCTAAAACATGTGATTTGCTTTTGTTGTATATGCTATATGAAATATATGTAAGATGTTTTCTTTTCTAGCATTATGTACAACACAAGCATGGTTAAAAAGAAACATGCAAAAAGGTTTGGAAAATTATAACAAATCAAATGTACCACATACTATTTCACGTTGGGAAATGTGTAATAATGAAATGACTAAGTATAATAAACTAAATAGGTGGTAAAAAGGGCAAAATGTTTTAAACCATCAAAAATATTGGTAATCAAATTAAAACAAATAAAATCATACTAAATCATGTTGTGAAATATGACAACAATATAATAACATGAAAAGCATGTGAAAAATAAATGGTAAAAAGACAAATCAATTAAGTCAGTCATGTATGTCAAATCACATTGGAATGTATAAAAGATGAAAAAAATTGGTAAAATGGTCTTAAATTTATCACAATAATTCAAGTTAGGAAGTATGAAAAACTTAAGAAAAATGGTTGTATTCTTACATGCAATTGGAAAATAAGAAGATAAAATTGAAAGATTATCAAAGTAAGCATAAAACATACTAAATCAAGATGGGAAGTATGTCAATGATGTGTAACTTATAATTAGTCACATCTTATCTCATATTTGACACATGTAATTTTGGTGTGACTTGGGTATTGGAAAATTTTATAAGGAAGGCCATAATCTATCCATGGTCTTACACTACAACTCAAAAAGGGAACACTAATGAGGTATAAACAATGGTAAACTATGGTAAAAGATGAGTGAAGGTAATATGAAAATTTGGTAATTTGTGAGGAAGGTCTAGTTCTTTCCAAGGTCTTACACTGTGACTCACAAATAGAATCCCTAGGGGAGTAATTAGTGAACATAATAATATTTCTCAAGGGGAAATATTTGGGATTGTATGGAGTGAAAAGGGAATGTAAAAAGCATAATGTAGATGTCTGATGAGAAGACCTTAGAAGACATGAGGCATGTTAAGGACATAAAAAGACACCAAGGGACTAGTGACCATCAATATACAGAGGATACTTGCTCACTATAGGCATAAATTTGTGTAGGAAAATAGGTGTGTTATTAATATCAAATCATGTTGGTAGGTAGAAAAATAAAATTAAAATATAACTACCTTCCCACAATGTGTTTTCCACTCCTTAGGACCCCTTATAGAGTCATCGATCTATTATAAAGATTGGGTACTTGTATGAGAAAGTAGGTAGCACTAAAAGTTTGTTGAATTATTCTATTCTAATATTCTAGCTAACCACACCCCAAGGGACGTCGGCTCTAGTGTGAGGCCAATTGTGGAGTTTAAGCTTTGATTGGAGATAGAAGATGTGCTTGGAATCATGTCTTTTAGTGTGGTTTGACTTTTGAATTTTTTTAAATGTTTCCTTTTGAGATCATTGTATTTTGTTAAATGATTTGGATTTTGAATATTTTAAGGTTTTTTAAAGATTCCTCCTCCATACAGACTTGGAATGACCAATTGAGAGATAAATTGATACACATGAATGAGCTTTAGGATTTGCTAAGGGAAGCTAAGTATCAAATATATGACAGTTTAGAACACTTAGGTTTGATGATGAACCAATATGTTATCTCAAGTCTTAACCATGTGTATGCTTAGTTTATGAGAGGAAATAAAGGGGAATAAGGGGAGATCAAAAGTGTACTGGTAAAAGGAGATTCTAATGAGGTAAATTATTTTCTAACTAATCACTTGGTAGAGGATAAATGACTACAGGGAGCAAGGTTTGTATAACCAAGTCACAATAACAATTATCCATGCATATAGAAATAAGATAGAAAATCAATCATGAAAAATAACAAGATAAACATAAGAAATGAACTCAAGAAAATCAAGCAAGACATTATGAAAAATAATCCATAAGATCACATAAGAAGTCAAAATGACATCATAAGCAACATATAGTGCACAAATAAAATTTACCATGTAGATAGATAAGAATCTGACACAATGTCATATGATAAAAATAGATAAATGTAAAGTTAGAGCACATGTCTAATCTAAACGAAGAGAGAAAATGAAATAACACCATGATTGTATTCATAAGTACCGATAGATTTATCCACACACATTATCCATAACATCTGATAAATCTCTATGAAGATGAATGCAAATTGTAGCCATAGTCTCATCGATCTTTAGGGAAATTTGAGAGAATACTTCATGTCAAATATCTTTGACAAAAAATGTAGGAATGCCTAAATGATCATGCTGATGAGGGCTATCAAGTAGGGGATGCTTAGGAGAAGGTATGGGAGTGGAATCTACGGGAGATGGAGTCATTAGTGGGGAATATGCCACTGGGGAAAGAATCATCGATGGAGAGGGATTCACAAGGGAAGGTATACATGTGAGGGAATAATAGGTGGAGGAATGATAGGATAAGAAGGGACCATAGGTAGGGAAGGGACCATAGGAAAATAAAGATGAGCCTTATTATGAGAAATACCTATGGGAATAAGGGTATAAGGTGTAGGAATAGTCAAGAGGTGATCCTTGAGATGTTGTTGAAAGATACGATAATGATTAGTGTGATGGGTGTCATATTGATTATAAAGACAATATACTTCTCCATACTTGATAAGATATGTAGGTAATACTTTTGGAGGAGGTATAGCCTTGTCTATGGGTTGAGGAGAGGTAGGATATAAGGTGTTAATATATTATTTCAACTCATGAAGATGGGTGGATGAATGATTATCTATGCCTTAGAAGCAATAGATATGCTTGTGAGTAGCCTTGGGATGAATAGTCATAAGAGGAGGTGAAGCAAGAGTTGGGGAAGATTGGTATAAGGAGTAGTCTCTAGTCTAATAATATATAATCTTATGAATATCCTAATATGGTTGATCAGCCCATTTGGTGGGAAAAGGAGGAAATTGTGGTAAAAGAAGCAAACCATCACTAAGTGAAGGTGGGGTTAGTGGAGAGTCTAGGTGAAGCTCAAAAGAAGGAGTAATAGGATCAAAAATCAGAAAAGCTCAGCTATAAAGGGAGGAATAAGATCTAAACTAGGCACTGCTATAGTAGAGGCAAGATCATAAACAAGAAGAGACTCATCTACAATAAGAGTAGGATTAGGATCCAAACTAGGCATTATTATAGGAGAGGTGGGATTGGAAATAAGAAGAGACTCTGCTGCAATAAGAGTAGGAATAGGATCCAAACTAGGCTCTGATAAAGGAAGGGTGGGAAACACAAACAACTAAAGGACAATCATAAACATCTCAGGGATAAGGAGGTTAGAGGGGTCTTGGTATTTGGAAAAATGATAGGGATCAGTCATAACACAATCTGTAAGCATGTTCCTATGAGATTCTTCATAAAATGGAGTCATATGCACCATCTCTACCCAAAAATAGAGAGGAAAAATTATAAAATTAGGAATGGTATATGATGAAATATGATAAGAAACACTAAAATACTAAAGCAAAGAGGGATGATAATGAATAATTTCAGCCTCAGGCCTGAACAAGACCTCCTAAGAATGGATCATCTAAAGTGTAGCCACCATCATAATCAGGTGTATGAAGATCAATGACGTAAGTAGGGATGAACTTGTCATCTAATGTGGTGTGATGAATGGAATGAAGAGTCTTAGTTAAGACAACAAGTATATCATCACTAGAGATCTGATGAGAATGAGGTTGCAAAGAAGGAGGAAGTTGAGAGATGAGATGAGGTAAGAAATTATAAGTTTTGATCTTGAAATTGATCTCATTAGGTTCATCATAATTGGAATCTAAGAGGTTAGGGGGTATATTCCCAATGAGTTCAGGGTGACCATTGTAACCTTGGGTAGAATTGATAAGAAATTTGAATAATTGAGATTCATGAAATGGAATGCTTGGCAAAGGTTCAAGAGTAGGAATATTGAAAACACCATGGTCTTGGAATTATTCCAAATTCTAAGGGTTAGTATCACCTTGAATCCTATAGGTGGATCTATTATGAGAAAATTTGACACATTGGTAAGCGAAAGAGGCAATGGATCTCATGAAATGAGTCCATGGCCTACCAAAGAAAATGCTATAGGATAAGGGAAAGTTGAAGATCATCACCTTCACATGGATGGTAATAGGTGGAATGGTAATGGGAAGCCACACATAATGTAAAGGAGGCATTTACCTTTGATCATAGCCTTGACATGTGTTGCATGTGGATTTGAGATTGTATTTAGAATATCTAAGGGTTTTGATAAAATTGAGAGAAGCAACACAAGTGTCAGAACCCTCATCAATCAAAACATATTTAACTTGAATATCATCAATTTGGACACTAATGAAAAGAGGAGGATCATTCGAACAAAGAATAATCTCATCCGGGATCATGGAAGCAATGGGATATTTGAGGGAAAGAGAATTGCCCATTATTTCATCAATGTATATGGACATCTCTTCGTATTATTGTAAAATGCTATATTTTGATTCAGATAAGGTTGCTTTGCATCCTGATAAGGGAGGATGAGGGATGTTCATTTTGAACAAGAGTTGCATAAGATAATTTTTATGATGTGGATAAGTCCACATAAGATCAAAAAATGGGATTTAGGATGGGAGATTAGTAAGTTTCATAATATGATCCCACTCATCATAACCCATAAGAGGACTGGTAGAAAGAGGTGCATAGTGTTAAAGGAGGTCCTCAGAAGGAAGAGCTGAAGTACATGTGGATTTGTGTTGATAAGATGTAGGAGGTTGAGTTGGAGGATAATTTGGTTGATTATATTAAGAAGATGAGGTAATTGATGCAGGTTTAGTTTCAGAGATATTAGAATAAGTGTTGGTAGAAGGTTGAGTATCATTAATGATAGGTAAAGAGGTAGAAATGGCATGAGAAGTGTTATCTAAGGGAGGATTTGGAATTGGTCCATCAAAAGATATAAGGTCTTCTTTCCCCAAATCAGTTAAGTGAATTGGAAAAGAATCTTAAATAACATAGAAAGAGTGAGAAAATTGAGGTGTGTGGGTAGGAAGATGCTCAATGAAGGCAACCACCCTTTGCATATTAGTCATATTGATTACATTATCTTCATAAGGTGGGTCAAGATGACTATCAACATTATTATTAGAAGGGGTAGGCTTTTCTTGGTTAGCTTGATGATTTAGAAGAAGATCTTTATGTTAGGAACTTGGAGTACAATTGATTACTTTTGTATAAGCAACTAAACATGGAATTGAACCAGAAGTAATAAGTAACTAGAAATCAGAAACAACAAATAATAGGAGATACAAGAAACAACCAATCTTGTATTAAACTCTTCCAGAATACAATGAAGAAATCTCACTCTTCCCACACCTCTTGGGTGTACAATATTTCTCTCTCAAGAGTTCTCTTTCTCTCTCTCTCTCTCAATCAATTACAATCAACTCAATAACCGAGTTGTTATTCCCTTCTCTTCAGTAGATCTTCCTGATATTGCACCTTGTAGATCTAATTGATCTTACTTACAAACTTAATTACAATACTACCCCATGGGTCTCTTAAATAGGATCCAAGGCATACAATAATTATAAACACAAACTCAAGACTAAAATTAGTCTTTACATGCAAACACTCTGTCTTCCTAAAATTAGAACAAATCTAATTTTGGAAATGCATGCAAATACACACACACAGGTGACCGATGCCGGTCGCTGTCAGTCTGCATATGACCGACATCGGTCGATCCCTGACTGATGTCAGTCAGTTCTGATCCATGCCTGACTGATGTC
This sequence comes from Torreya grandis, assembly GCA_037957365.1. NCBI lineage: Eukaryota > Viridiplantae > Streptophyta > Pinopsida > Cupressales > Taxaceae > Torreya > Torreya grandis. The sequence continues at coordinate 4,992,204 of JARHVA010000318.1, read as the reverse complement.
GGTGATACTACTGATGTCAGTTACTGGTTAAGCCCAACAACCTCCACATGAGCTCAACGATGAAGCTTTTAGCTCCACAACTCAACAATCTCCCACTTGGAGATAAACAACTGCACCTGTACTTGTACAACAACATCCTCTGTCTTGTTTCTCCATATTCAAGTTCAATCTTGAAGACCAACAAAAGTTGAATGAAGATTCAACTTCTCCTTTATTATCGGCTTTGTTAACATATCTACATGGTTCTTATATATATGGATCTTTTCTAGCTTCAATTGTCCATCCTCCAATATCTATCTAATGAAGTGGTACCTAAGCTATATATGTTTGGTTCTTGAATGAAAGGCTGAATTCTTTGCCAAATGAATTACACTTTAACTATCACTATATAATCTGCAACTCTCTTGCTCCTTTCCCAACTCTTCCATGAACCGAGTCATCCAAATCATTTCCTTGCTAGCCTCTATGACTACAATGTATTCTACCTCTGTAATAGACAAGGCAACAACCTTCTATAACTTTGAAATCTAGCTAACCGCTGTTCCACCAACAGTGAACACATATCTTGTGGTGCTTCTCCTGCCATCCATGTCACCTGCCATATCCAAATTTACATAGCATAAATGCCTACTGTTGGTCCCTCTCAGATATCTGAGAATCCACTGAATTGCTTTCTAGTGCTCCTTTATTAGATTGGCCATAAACTTGCTGACAACTCCCACTGCTTGCACAATATCAGGTCTAGTACATACCATTGCATACATCAAGCTCCCAACTGCTGAAGCATATGGAACACTGCTCATGTACTCAACCTCATCATGTGATTTAGGAAACTGTTCTTTGCTCAACTTGAAGTGTCCAGCCATAGGTGTGCTTACCGGTTTTACATCCTACCTATAGAACCTCTCCAACACCTTATTCACATAATCCTCTTGAGACAAAATCAAACTATGATTTCTCCTGTCTCTCTTAATACTCATGCCAAGGATTTTCTTTGCTGCTCCTAAATCCTTCATGGCAAATGTGTGAGCTAATTTCACCTTTAGCTCAGTAATTTCTTGCATGTGTGAACCTGCAACAAGCATATCATCTACATACAGTAAAAGGATAATATAACTACCATTATCTAATCTGGTAAAATAAACACAATGGTCAGATTGACATTTACTAAAGCCATGCTCTATCATAAACCTGTCAAACCTTAAATACCATTGTCTTGGAGCTTACGTAAGACCATATAAGCTTTTCTTCAACCTGCACACAAGTTTCTCCTTACCTTTGACCTCAAAACTTTCTGGCTAATCCATATATATCTCTTCATCCAAATCTCCATGAAGAAATGTTGTCTTAACATCAAGCTGCTCAAGATGAAAATCCTCAATTGCAAGTAAAGACAATACAGTCTGAATAGAAGTAATCTTTACTATAGGAGAAAAAATTTCACCAAAATCAATACCTAGTTTCTGTGCAAATCCCTTTACTACCAACCTGGCCTTATGTCTCATTTATCCATTCTCTCCTTCGTTTAACCTATATACCCATTTGTTTTTTAGTGCTTTCTTTCTGGTTGGAAACTCAACAAAATCCCACATTTGGTTCTCTTCCAAGGAATCAATTTCCTCATTCACGCCATGCTCCCACTATTTTCTTGATTCTAATTGTATTGCCTCATCAAAAATTTGTAGTTCTCTACCATCAGTGAGCAACACGTAGTATAAAGAAGGGGAATAATGAATTGGAGGTTTACTTACCCTTACAGTCCTCCTTATGGGTGTTTGAGACTCATTCATAGCTTGCTGTCCACCCAAATTTCATTCTGACAGTGATCGATCTCGGTCATCTCTCAATTTGCACTTGACCAATGTTGATTCTACCTGACTGACGTCAGTCTCTGTCTGATCGACGTTGGTTCCTACCTGACTGATGTCGGTTCCTGTGTTTTCTTGTGAGTGATGATTTTTACCCATGAGCTCATTTTGGATCATAACCTCATCCAAATCAAGATTGCCTTGCTCAGAATTATTTAGCCTCTTGAGCTAATCACTGTACATCACCTTCTCATTGAAAATTACATCATGGCTTCTAATAAATTTGTTAGTTTCTAAATTCCACAACCGGAATCTGAAATCTCCAAAGCCATAACTAATGAAAGTGCACCGCATAGATTTAACATCCAGCTTCTTTCTATTTTTCTTATCAATGTGCATAAAAGCTTCAGAACCAAAAACTCTGAGAAATGAAAGATCTACCTTTTTACCTATCCATGCCTCTTTTGGAATACCACCATCCAGTGCAGTAGAATGTCCTCTATTAATAAGGTAAATAGCAGTATCTATAGCTTCTGCCCAAAACTTTAAGGGCAAACCAACATGCAACCACATACTCTGTGCATGCTCCATTATTGTTCTATTCATCCTTTTAGCAACTCCATTTTGCTGAGGTATCCTTGGAACCATCCTTTCCCTGCATATTCCACTCATAGAATAGTAACTATTGAATTCATTGCTGCAGTACTCACCACCATTGTCAGACCTAAGGCACTTCAATCTCAAACTTGTTTCATTCTGAACCAAAGCTTTCCATTTCTTAAATGTGTCAAAAACATTAAATTTCCTCTTTATGCAATAAACCCATACCTTTTTTGTAGCATCATCAATGAAAGAAACATAATATTGTGATCCTCTAATAAAAGCTACCTGAACTGGTCCTCACACATCTGTGTGAACAAGCTCCAACTTGTGCTTCTTCTTTGTTGACCTAGTTTTGAGAAACCTCACTTTCTTCTATTTTCCAAAAATACAATGCTCACAGAAATCTAGATCTATGATTTTCAAATCTAAAAGCTTACCATTTGACTTAAGAACATTCATTCCCTTCTCACTCATGTGACCAAGCCTACAGTGCCACAACTTTGCATCTACATCTGAAGTAGATAAAATAGAAAGAGAATAATCAGTAATACAAGTAGATAGATACAGAGTACCTACTCTCTTACCTCTTGCTAATACAAGTGCACCCTTGAAAACTTTCCAAGATTCAGTTGTGAGAGTTACTGTGCAACCCTCATCACCCAACTTTCATGCATAAATTAGATTCTTCTTTAGGATGGGTACATGCATAACATCCTTCAACACCCATGTGTTGCCATTCTGCAATTTCAGCTGCACTTTTCCTTGCCAACAATTTGACAAGGCTCACCATCTCCTAAATAAAATTTTCCAAAATCTCCATGGACATAATCATTAAAAAATTCTCTATTTGGGGTTGCATGAAAAGAAGCACCAGAATCTAAAACCCATGATTCTACTTGACTATCCAAAGAAAATATAAGAGCATCCTGTGAAACAATACCTGCAACATTTGCTTCTTTATTACCTTCTTGCTGATTTTCTTTGTTATCCTTTAACCAACAATCTTTCTTTGCATGTCCTTTCTTTCCACAATTCCAACAGATTAATCCTCTATTTCTAGATTTGGATCTCCTCATCTTTGACCTTGATTTCCCTTGCTTGCCCTTCTCTCTTTGCCTTCCCTTGCTTTCAATACTTAAAGCATTACCTAATGTTTCTCCTATGCTTTTCCTGCAAATATCTTCATTCAAGATTACACTAACAACATCATCAACTTTCAAGATATTTGAAGCAGATGCAGTATTGCTAACTGCCATTACCAAGTTGTGCTAGCTTTCAGGTAAAAAGCATAAAATTAAGAGAGCCTTAATTTCATCATCAAAAACTATTTTGACTGAATTTAACTAATTTATAAATTCATGGAAATCATTAAGATGACTATATACAGATCCACCTTCTTGCATTTGCAAACTAAATAATTGCTTCATAAGATATACCTTATTCGAAGCTGAGGGTTTTTCATATAAATTTTCCAGAGTATCTATTAACTCTACCGTTGTCTTTGCCTGTGATAAGTTAGAAATCACAAAAAATGCCAGGCTCAACCTTATAGATCCAAGAGCCTCTATCAAGAACATTCTATTCTTCATCTTGCGTATCTGTGGGCTTGCTTGCAACCCCACCAAACGGTAAGTATAGATCTTTCTGATACAAATAATCTTCAATCTACATCCTCTATAATTGATAATTCTTGCCATTGAATTTCTCCATTCTTAGTTTACTTTCTTCTGCCATTGCTTTACTCCCACTCAATCAGAAACCCCTGAGAGTGAACCTGTAATCAAAAAACCACTAACTTGCTTTGATACCACTTGTTAGGAACTTGGAGTACAATTGATTACTTTTGTATAAGCAACTAAACACGGAATTGAACCAGAAGTAATAAGTAACTAGAAATCAAAAACATAAAATAATAAGAGATACGAGAAACAACCAATCTTGTATTAAACTCTTCCAGAATACAATGAAGAAATATCTCTTCCCACACCTCTTGGGTGTAAAGTATTTATCTCTCAAGAGTTCTCTCTCTCTATCTCAATCAATTACAATCAACTCAATAACCGAGTTGTTATTCCCTTCTCTTCAACAGATCTTCTTGATCTTTCACCTTGCAGATCTAATTGATCTTACTTACAAACTTAATTACAATACTACCCCATGGGTCTCTTAAATAGGATCCAAGGCATACAATAATTATAAACACAAACTCAAGACTAAAATTAGTCTTTACATGCAAACACTCTGTCCTCCTAAAATTAGAACAAATCTAATTTTGGAAACACGTGCAAATACACACACACAGGTGACCGATGCCGATTGCTGTCGATCTGCATATGACCGACGTCGATCGATCCCTGACCGATGTCGGTCAGTTCTGATCCATGCCTAACCGATGTCTACAATACTGCCGATGCCGATTATTGGTTAAGCCCAACAACCTCCACATGAGCTCAACGGTGAAGCTTTTAGCTCCATAACTCAACACTTTATAGATGGCCAAATGAACATTAGCCTAGTTTAAAGATTGAGATTTATATTAGTTTTGTGGGATTTGAAGGCAATGTCATAGGCTTATTAGCATTTATGAATGATAAAACCATGGTCAAAATTGCGACTCAGAAAGAAATCCATAGCCAAATTATGAATTTTCCTACAAGTCTCATGAGAATGACTCCAACAAGTATGAAACAAACAAAATTTATTGGGATCATACCAAGATCTCATTGGATAAGTGGGATAAAGATCTCGTGGAAGAGGGATTGGGAGATGTTTTGTAATTTGATCAAGAATAAAATCTTGTGAACATTGATGTTATTGTTTGAAGCTAAGTGAGGATTAGTGTAGTAGTCAGAAGGGGAAGTTTTTCAAGAGAATGGTTGGGAACAACAACTTGAATAGTATGAATAGTGTCATAAGAGTCAATGATGTCATCATTGGCAACATGATGATGATTATTATTAAGTAATATTCGAGTACCCATAATAATTTGGGATGGCTCGAATTGATGTATGAGGAAATATTGATGCTTGGCTTGGTCAATGGCCTCTTCCCAAGTATGTGGAGAAAGTCGAGACTCGATATTGCAACTTTGGAAAAAGAGCATTGGTAAACAAAAGAAATAGGTTGTCATCAACTATGTTATGTTCAAATTTATTAGATAATATATTCCATAATTTGACAAATGCTTGGGTGGTTTCTTTTCAAGTTACTTACAATTGATTAAGTGGGCCAAGGTATTCTCAAGTAGATCACTAGTTTGGAACTCTTAGAGTAGAACATTGACTAAATCTTTAAAACTATTGATGGAATGAGATCGAATTTTATTGTACCAATCTAAAGAATCACCCATGAGAGTTTTTGATAAAAGCTTAATAGTGGTAAAAGTATTCAATTTGACCCAATATTTATATAGATTTCCAAATATTTTCAGATGAAGAGTAGGATTAGTTAACCCATTGTAAGAGATAGTTGTGGTGATACCTCCTATATCAATATCAACAATTTGAGATATAAGAGGCTCATTTTGAAGATGCTTGATCATTTTGTTAACAAAAGGTGGTTGAGGGACAAGATTACCATGGGCATCTTAAAGAGGAGGTGGGGGGACGTTTTGATTATGTGCTCCCTATAAAACCTGTTAAGGGTGGGTTTGAATATGGATAAGGTGATTTTGTATTTGCATCATTTTATTTGCATTGTTAGCTTGAAATGGATTCATTTGATCAAGAGATTGTAATAAAAGCTGATGGGTTTGATTTATATTATTAGCATTACTAGGAGAATTAGAATTGGTAGTAGTATCTTGGATACCACTATTGGTAGCTAGAGAGGAATTGTTGGTAAGTGAAACACTGGTGGCATAATTTGCTTGTGTGGCAAAAGATGGAATAGTAGAGGGATGAGATGAAGCAACATTATAAGCATGATTACCATGGGTATTAAATGATGAACTATTGGATGAATTTAGTAAAGTGGGTTTTAGAAGAGGTCCATTAGATGCAAAACCTACCATATTAGTAAAGATACCAGGCATGGAGGTAGAGGAAGTCAAAGAAGAAGATGTGATGGTATGAGAAGAGGTCAAAATAGAGGGAAGAGGATGAGAATAAAAGAAACTAGTATTCCTAAATCCATGTGAAAATTTGGGAGAAGGTGAATGAGGCTCTTCATCTTGACCATTAATCATGAGTTGATATATGATAGAAGGGTATTTTTCTCGATGTTGAGAAAACTCATTGATGAAGAACAACATTTTGGGAGTATAATCTAAATTAGGTTGATCTTCAAGTGATAAGAGAGGATTATGAAGTGATGAGGAATGGGGAGGTGTCCCATAGTAGTATGAGTGGATACATAAACATTGCTTGCATTTAAGGTAGGAACCACAAACTGTGTATGGGAGAACCTACTGGAATTGGTAAAGCTCATCATGTTCATTGAATTAAACTCAATATTATCTTCAAACAAGAAGTTTATGAGGAAGGAGATAAACTAAGAACAACAAAGGTGATGCAAAGGTAAGGAAAGAGGAAGTGATATAAAACTATATAGGGTCTATTGGGTTGATAGTAGTGTAAGCAGGGTCTAAAAAGTGTATAGGTTTGACTGGGTTGACCTAGTATAGTCAATAGGGAGTTGAAAAGGGCATAGGGTTGACCTAGTAGAGAAAATAGGGGTATAAAAAAGGTACATCATCTCCTGGGTCAACCTAGTATAGGCAACAAAGGTCATAGACAATTTGTAAGAGATTGTGTCAAGTAGAATGACTGTGTTTAGAAAATAGGGAATTTGTTTTTAAGAAAATTGAAAATAAAGAGCTAAAAGGAAACACACAATCAATTGGGTCAATTAGAATGATCTAATTGAGGCACACAACATGAAACCTTGCATAAACATTGGACAATGCAAGTTTTTGTAATATAATGCATAATGATCAAAGAACTATTGGAAATATTGTCATTGATGTCAAAGGTCTAATAGTATTGGTGACAAAGGCCTCGTAGCATTTATTGTCTAAAGGTGTTTTTATTGTTCATATCTTGGTTAATGTGTGTTAATATTAATTAAATATTAACATATATATTTTTGGTTACATAAAGATAAAAGAGGGCCCATGAGGAAGTCAAAGAGTCACCAAGTAAAGATAAATGAGGGAAAGGGCACATTTTCCCATGAAAGGTCACCTTGAGGAATTTGAAGAGTCAATAGATAAATACAAAAGAGGGAAAGGATGCATTTTCTCATGAAGACTCACATTGTGACTTTTCATATGAAAGAATTCAAAGGGTCATATAAGTTTGGTGACATTTTCCATGTGGATAAAAGGGTCACAAAGGGTGAATTCCAAAGGCCATTTGGAAAGCTATAAAAGGAGGCTTGCAAAGCAATTTTAAAAATGCAAGGGAGTGCATGGTTTGTAATTGTTTTATAAGAGAGAAGAGGAGAGAATAGAAAGAGATATAGTAGAGTTTTATGATTTATTGAGAAAGCAACATTGAGAGATTGCTATATTTTATACATAAGAGGGGTTGGTACTCATAAATATTTGCAAGGGGTTGGTACTCCTGCAAGTTGGTATTTTTACATACTTGAGATAGTTCTCCATGGTTTTTCCCACATTAGGTTTCCATGTAAAGATCTGATGTCTCTCTCTCTCTCTTATGTGGTGTATGTTATTATTTCAATTTTATTACATACCTTGAATATATGATTAAGTGGTTAAAAAAAAGGAATTTTATTAAGTAAAAGATTTAAAAGATATATGATATACTGATTCACCCCCCCTCTTAGTATATCCAGTGCTTAACAATTAGTATCAGAGTAGGTTCCTTCAGAATGAGTTTAACAATTTGAAGGTAGAGCGGTGAAAGCATGATGGATGGAACAAATAATTTTTTTCTACAAATAAGTCACCTTTGTTTGATGGGATAAATTATGCCTTTTGGAGCATAAGGATGAGGACTTATTTGATGGCCCTTGGATTTGACATTTGGCAAGCAGTGATAGATGAATACAAAGAGCCATAAACACTTGTAACTACTCCCATGGATAAGAAGGAAAGTGAAAATAATACTAAAGATTTAAATGCTATTTTATGTGAATCAATTTTTTTTAAAGTTATGCAATGCAAATCTACTCATGAGACTTGGGTAAAACTCAAGAATATTTAAAAAGGTGATGGAAAAGTTCAGCAAGCTAAGCTCCAAACTTTTAGAAGACAGTATGAGAGTTTGAAAATGGAAGAGGATGAAAATATAAAAAGTTATATTTTGTGAGTTGATCAAATAGTAAATCAAATTCAAGGCTTTGGAGAAAAATTAGAAGATTTAATAGTGGTACAAAAGGTCCTGAGATCTCTACCTTTGAGATATAATGTAAAGGTATCTGCAATTGAGGAAATGAAGGATCTAGCCAAGCTAAAGATGGATGAACTACATGGTATTCTTACAATATATGAGATGTAGACCAAACAAGATAAAATTTTCAAAGAGGGAAGATACTTTGAAAACATCTAAGAAAGACAAAGATAAGATTCAAGAATCAAGTGAAAACTCTAGCGATGAAGAAGATGACAATGAAGCTCTATTCATCTACAAACTTAAAAAGGGCATAGATAAATATCAAGAAAAGTTTCCATTTAATTGTTTTAAATGTGATAAGATTGGACATTTTGTAGCTAAGTGCCTAGATGGTGACAATGAAGAAGGAAAGCTTACAAACAAGAAAAACTTTAAAGGCAAATACAAGAAGATATTCGAGAAGAAGAGTTTATATTTTAAAAATCTTAGCTCAATCGAAGATAGTGGAGTCAGTGACTCAGATGAAGAAGAGATCCTATTCATGACCATATATGAAGATGCCTCTACAATTAAAAGTTTAGATGATCAAGAATAATAACATAATGAAAGTGAGGATGAAGTCGAGGTGAATCTAGAAGGAGAACCCATTTTTGCCTTAGAATAATTAAAATATCTTGAGAAGAAGAATCAAATATTGAAGGTCCAGATTGAGAAAAATTAAAAGGAGTCAAAAGAAATAATTGAAGATCTATAAGCACACATTGAAAAATCCAAAAATACTGAAGAACATATAACAACATAATTTTAAAAAGTAAGTAAAGAATGTGAAAGGTATGTTGTTTAAATTGCCTATTTAAAAGAAGATATCGAAAAAACAAATAAAGTAGCAAATGATAAAGTAACCAATGATTCAAAATTTGAGAATAACATTAACATGTTGAATAAGATATTAGAAAGTCAAAAATCAATTTCAGATAAGATGGGTATCAAATTTGAAAAATAAAAGAGCTATGCTGAAGCCTTTATAAAAAAGGAAATGAATAAAGAAGTTAAAATTGTAAAGGCCAACTCAAACAAAAAAAGTTAGAAGGAATAAAGCTACAAAATACCACCAAGTCAAAGATACACAAACTAGAATAGGTTTTATTTTCATGGTTATTATTTTTATTGTAATGGTTATGTTCAAAAGAAAATAGACTATCATAAAAGAGCTAACAATTTCAAAAACAAGGAGAAGGGAACTCATGTAGAAGTTACAACTCTTTTATTCCTCTATCAAGATTTAACGAAGAAGCCATAATATGTTACAAGTGTAATAATTTTGAAAACATAGCCTGACATTATAGAATCATTTTTGAGTCAGTCAAGAAAGACCAAGGCTTCAAGGATCCATTCATCAAGAAGAGAGTTCAGATAGATTCATGGTAGAAGAACAACTTGAAGAGTCTATGCTAGTCCAAATAGATTTGCATGTAAGAAATGAAGAATGACTATGGTTCATCAAAAACAGATGCTCGAGGCACATGATAGGAGATAAGAACAAGTTCATAACTCTAAAGAAGATCAATGGTGGCATAGTGAAATTAGGAGACAATACCACTGCCAAGATAGTTGAAAAAGGTACATTAAGTTTGGATAATGGTAGAACTAGGACTGAGAATGTGTAATATGTAGAAGGTCTTAAGAATAATTTGTTGAACGTAAGTCAAATGTGTGATTAGGGACACACATTAAATTTTTAGGCAAAAGGTTGTGAGATTAGAAGAAAAGATTAAAATGTGTTGATTGCAGATGCTCAGAGGACAAACATTAATTTATATGTGTTATCAAATATCAAAAGGTCAAGAATGTTGTTTGAATCAAGTTGATGAAAGTTGGTTGTGGCACAAAAGAATGGAACACATAAATTTTGATAATATTATCAACATCAGTAAGAAGCAAGTAGTTAGATATCTTTCAAAGATTACAAAGCCCCCCAACACACTTTATGAACCATGTTAGCATGGGAAGTAGGCCAGAAGATGGTACAAGATAAAGGAATACTTGAATACTCAAATGTTAGAGCATGTTCACACCGATCTATATGAACTTACCAAAAGATAAAGTACTAAAGGTGATTAATACTTCATGTTGCTTATTGATGATTTTACATGTATGATTTGGGTGATGTTTTTAAAGAAAAAATAGAAGCTTTAAACCACTTCAAAATAAGGCTTTAGTTGAGAATGAAATTGATTTGAAGATTAAGTTATGAGATTAGATCGAGGAGGAGAATTTGTGTCAGATAATTTTATTGAGTATTGTGAATACCATGGGATAAATAAATATTATTTAGTAGCCATAACTCCACAACAAAATGGAGTAGTTAAGACAAAAAATAAAACTATTTAGGAGATGGTGAGGACAATGCTACATGAATTCAAGATACCAAAAAAATATTGGAGAGAGGTAGTAGGCACAACATTGCATATCCAGGATAGAGAATTATTAAGAGTCAATAGTGACAAGACTCCCTATGAGTTATGGAAAGATAAACTAGGTATTGTTGATTATTTTAGAGTTTTTAGTAGCATATGCTTCATAAAGAGAACTGATGAAAAATTAGGTAAGTTTGAATCCAAAACCAATGAAAGTATATTTATTGGATACTCCAACAAAATGAAAGCTTACAAATGTTATAATAAAAAAACTAAAAATAAAGTTGAAAGCGTAAGTGTCAGGATAGATGACGATGTAACACAAAGAGCCAGTGATCCAATAGACATTCCTAAAATCATTAAAGAAGAAGATTTTGAAGAATCAGATGAACATGAGAAGAAGGAACAAAAGGACACCAAAATACCATCCAAATATGTCTATAGAAATCATAATGAAAGTGACATCATCAAAAACATAAATAAAGGAGTTCACATCAGGATAATGATGGTAAGTGTATTTGAGCAAGTTAATTTTTTTTTGTTATCCAAAATTTAGCCTAGAACTTTTTTAGAAGCTATACATGATGAGCATTGGGTTAAAGCAATGGATGAAGAATTAAATCAAATAAAAAAAATGATACTTGGGAATTAGTGCCTAGACTGAAAGATCAAAATGTAATAGGAATAAAATGGGTATACAAAAATAAGTTAAATAAATATGGTGAAGTTACCAGGAATAAAGCAAGGTTAGTATGTAAAGGATATGATAAAATTGAGTTATAGATTTTGAAGAAACTTTTGCACTAGTGGTGAGGCTAGAGGATATCAGGATGTTTCTTACATATGCAATGTTTAAGAACTTCAAAGTGTTTCAGATGGATGTTAAGTCTATTTTCCTGAATGAGAAGCTAAAAAAGGAGGTCTACATTGAGCAGCTTGAGGGATTTATTATCTAAAATGATAATAGTTGTGTGAAAATTGAAGAAAACATTGTATAGAGTGAAATAAGCTCCCATATCTTGGGATGCAAGGCTTGACAGGTACCTACAGGATCAAGGCTTCAAGATAGGTTTTGATAATAGTAATCTCTACATCAAAATAGAAGGAGAACACCAGTTGATTGTTATGGTGTATGTTGATGACATAATATTTGGAGGTAACAGTGAAAAAATGACAAAAGAATTTTATGATAATATGCAAAAAAAATTTGAGATGTCTATTCTTGGAGAATTATCATTTTTCTTAGGATTGCAAATATCTCAGTCAGATAAAGGAATTTTCATATCTCAAAGTAAATATGCCAAAGAGATATTGAAAAAGTTTGGTTTTGAGGATTGTGCATCAGTTGGCACACCAATGGGTTTAGGGAAAAAGGTGAGTAAGGATGAATATTCACCTGATGCATATCAATCTTTGTATAGATCTATGATTGGTAGTCTTTTATATCTGATAACATTGAGGCTAGACATCATGCATGTAGTAAGCATGGTTGTGAGATATCAAATAGCCTTGAAGGAGAGTCATGTTTAGCTGGTGAAGAAAACATTTATATATGTCAAGGGGACATTGGATTATATATTATGGTATCCCAAAGATAGAGATTTCACTTTGGTTGCTTATAAAGATTTAGATTGGGTAGGTTGTTTAGACGACATGAAGAGTACAAGTGGAGGAGCTTTCTTCCTTGGTGATAGCTTAGTGTCTTAGCTAAGCAATAAGTTGAACTTAGTATCACTTTCTATAGCTGAAACATAATATATTACAATAGTTTTATGTTTTACTCAAGTGTGTTGGATAAATCAAACTTTAGAAGACATTAATGTAAAATATGATGAACCTATTTCTATTTATTGTGAAAACAAAAGTGATATTAATATTTCTAAGAATCTAGTGATGCATTCAAGGACAAAACATATTCCTATTAGATATCATTTCTTGAGAGAGCAGGTTGTAGATTAACAGGTTAAATTGGAATATATCAGTACTATAGAATAGATTGCAGATATCTTCACAAAGGCATTGTTAAAAGACACATTCGAGTATTTGTGAGAGAAGGTGGGAGTAATTTATTTTACTTCTTATCATTGAGGATCAACATCAATTGAGATGGAGATAAGTGTTAGCTTTAAGAAAGAGCCTTTTCCATTGATGTCAAAGGTGATAGGACCTAAACTCCCCAAAGCTCTGACACAACTTGTCAGAATTAAGAGCACACATGATTACCAATGTATAAGCAACTAAACATGCGGAATCCAGAAGAACAAATAACTATCAATGAGAAGACACACAGAATATGAGAGGCAATATACAATTATATTCAACTCATTACAAAGGAATCTACAACAAAGAGGTGGCACTCTTTCTTCCACATCCTGTGGGCTTACAGTAAACTTCCCTCCAGAGTAATCTTCTCTCATAGGTCACAACACACAGCTAACACAAGCTGTTGTTCACCTCATTGCACATCTGTACAATCGAGTACACAACCGTACTCCAAGTAGATCTCTCCATGACCTTGCTGATGTATTGCTGTCACCTTGGATCTAACGTCCCCGCGCTGATCTCCTTTCTGAACCTCGCATCCATACACCCCTGCAAGTCAAACCTGATCTTACTTAAACACACATGGGGAATCCTACTTGATTCCACCATGGGAAGAACTCTCCAAGCTTCACATAGCTCTTCTCCAAATTCTCCACTTAACAATACAGCCCATGAGTCTATTATATAGATCTCATGCATACACTGACTAGACTTGCGGCTCAAGGCTTCGAACAAGCCTTTACCATGCAAACTTTGTGTTCACTTAACTGACTGTTCGTAAACAGCAGTTCAGACCGCTACAGGTGACCGACGTCGGTCCCTGCCCTCCTGGAGGTGACCGACGTCGGCCGACCTCCTGCCGTCGCCAGTTTCCCTTCTGCGTCCCCTGACCGACGTCGGTGTGGCCTGCCGATGCCGGCGACTGATTGCGCTAGAAACCCTCCTATCTGTTTGCCTTAAGGTGTAGCTTTTAGCTCCACACCCTAACAATCTCCCACTTGGAGATAAAGAGCTGCACCTGTACCCAAAACCAGTACTCTGTCCAATCTGTATCCTGGCTTGTATTCCTCTCCAAGCTCCCACTCGAAGACAACCCACCACACTCCATGTGGTGTTAATTCTGTGCCTGATTTCCTTCATTCTCATCGTACCATCTTCTGCCTTGCTATACTCCCACTCAAACAGCAACCCCTGTGAGTAACCTGTAATCAACAAACACTTAACAGATTTGGAACATCTGTTAGTCAAGCTCGCTCTGAGAACGTCCAACCTCGCTCTGATACCAATTGATAGGACCTAAACTCCTCAAAGCTCTGACACAACTTGTCAGAATTAAGAGCACACATGATTACCAATGTATAAGCAACTAAACATGCGGAATCCAGAAGAACAAATAACTATCAATGAGAAGACACACAGAATATGAGAGGCAATATACAATTATATTCAACTCATTACAAAGGAATCTACAACAAAGAGGTGGCACTCTTTCTTCCACATCCTGTGGGCTTACAGTAAACTTCCCTCCAGAGTAATCTTCTCTCATAGGTCACAACACACAGCTAACACAAGCTGTTGTTCACCTCATTGCACATCTGTACAATCGAGTACACAACCGTACTCCAAGTAGATCTCTCCATGACCTTGTTGATGTATTGCTGTCACCTTGGATCTAACGTCCCCGCGCTGATCTCCTTTCTGAACCTCGCATCCATACACCCCTGCAAGTCAAACTTGATCTTACTTAAACACACATGGGGAATCCTACTTGATTCCACCATGGGAAGAACTCTCCAAGCTTCACATAGCTCTTCTCCAAATTCTCCACTTAACAATACAGCCCATGAGTCTATTATATAGATCTCATGCATACACTGACTAGACTTGCGGCTCAAGGCTTCGAACAAGCCTTTACCATGCAAACTTTGCGTTCACTTAACTGACTGTTCGTAAACAACAGTTCAGACCGCTACAGGTGACCGACGTCGGTCCCTGCCCTCCTGGAGGTGACCGACGTCGGCCGACCTCCTGCCGTCGCCGGTTTCCCTTCTGCGTCCCCTGACCGACGTCGGTGTGGCCTGCCGACGCCAGCGACTGATTGCGCTAGAAACCCTCCTATCTGTTTGCCTTAAGGTGTAGCTTTTAGCTCCACACCCTAACAAAAGGGGGAGAAGTACAAAAATAGGTTTAGAAAATAGGATGGTACAATAAAGAGGAGTTATTGTATGTTTTTGATTGGCATGTGCAGTCCAGTTTTCAGGATGTGGTTGTTTTATTTTGAGGTTGCCATCAATGACAAAGGGGGATATTGTTGGAAATATTGTCATTGATGTCAAAGGTCTAACAATATTGGTGACAAAGGCCCTATAGCATTTATTGTCTAAAAGTGTTTTTATTATTCATATCTTGGCTAAAGTGTGTTAATATTAAATAAATATTAACAAATATATTTTTGGTTGCATAAAGACAAAAGAGGGCCCATGACGAAGTCAAAGAGTCACCAAGTAAAGACAAAAGAGGGAAAGGGAACATTTTACCATGAAAGTTCACCTTGAAGATTTGAAGAGTCACCGGATAAAGATTAAAGAGGTAAAGGATGCATTTTCTCATGAAAGGTCACCATGTGAATTTTCAAATGAAAGAATTCAAAGGGTCATGCAAGTTTGGCACCATTTTCCATGTGGATTGAAGGGTCACAAAGGGTGAATGCCAAAGGTCATTTGGAAAGCTATAAAAGGAGGCTTGGAAAGCCATTTTAAAAATGCAAGAGAGTGCATGGTTTGTAATTTTTTTATAGAAGAGAAGAGGAGAGAATAAAAGAGATATAGTAGAGTTCTATGATTTGTTGAGAAAGCAACATTGAGAGATAGTTGTTTATTATACACAAGAGGGTTTGGTGCTCACAAATCATTATAGTGTTGGTGCTCAGTAAAGGGGTTGGTGATCCTACAAGTTGGTGCTTGTGAACTTTGTAAAATTGATTTGGTGCTCATTTACATACTTGACATAGATTTTTGTGTTTTTTCCCACATTGGGTTTCCACATAAAAATCTAATGTCTTTCTCTCTTGTGTGGTGCATGTTATTGTTTCAATTTTATTGCATATCTTGGATGTATGATTAAGTGGTTAAAGAAAAGGAATTTGATTAAGTAAAAGATTTAAAATATATATGATATAATGATTCACCCCCCCTCAGTATATCCCATGCTTAATAAGAGCAAACAATCAAATGAAAAGTAAATGTTAATTAAGTGGTCACCTTAAGTGTTGTTAGATTATTAGAAAAATTGATTAATGTGATAGAGAAGTTGGCTATAAGTAGGGAAATAGAAAGCAATCTAGAGATAGTTTCAAGATGTTTAGGCTGAAAGAGATATGTATTGGTAATGGTATTGGATTGGTATTACGGTATACCCCCTCACTTCACAATCTCATAAAGATAAGGGTGTAGGGTTATTTTTCAATATATACCATTAACCACATGTTTCTACTTGGCCATAAAACCAAGTTGGCTTCTCTCTTGGAAATGATATCCAAGTAGGTAGGCCTCAAGAAGACAAGTGTTGTGTTTGAGTGTTCAAGTGATTTGGTAATGTGCGCAAGAAAGAGCAAAATAGTACAACTAAATAGTATTTTGAAAACCACCTAATTAGACTGTGTGAGCTACTATAAGCATGCAAACCATCCTAGCAAAGAAACTCCTTATAATAGGTTATTATTGGCCCAAATTGGAGATAGATGCTTGTAATTATGTAAAGAAGTGTGTTCCTTGTCAGCAACATGGCAAATTGATACATGCACCTTCCTTACCATTGTAGCTGATTACAACACCATGGCCATTCTCAACATGGGGTCTCGATCTCATTGGGAAAATTAATCCAACATCTTCAGATGGCCATAAGCACATTTTGACTACAATCGAGTACTTTACCAAGTTGATTGAGGCTATTCCTCTCACTTATGTTACTAAGAAATAAATAGCCAAATTAATTCATTACCATATCATCTATCGATATGACATCCCAACCCATATTATATCTAATAATGGTAGATCCTTTGTGAACTAAGATATGAAATCTCTTTGTGCAAAATTCAAGATCAAGCACAAGAAATTCACTCCATATAACCCATAAGGTAATAGACAAGTTAAAGCATCAAATAAAACCATTCTAGCTATCTTAAAGAATATTATCAATGATGCTGGCTGTAATTGGCACTTACAACTCTTTCTTACCCTTTGGGGTTATAGAACTAATCATCACACCCCAATTGGAGCTACTCCATACTCCCTTGTTTTTTGCATTGAAGCTATCATCTCGATCAAGATTGAGATTCCATCATTAAGAATATCACTAGAGCACATTGAAGATAATGAAGACTATAGAGCCTCATGACTGTATGAACTAGAGCTTCTTGATGGTAAGAATTTGGTTGTCCTAGAAAACTTATAGGCCTATCAAAAAAAATTGTGGAGAAGCTACAACAAATACATTCTGCCTCAAGAATTTGAGATTGGTGAGTTAGTTTTGAAAGAGAACCATAAGAATATGAATGCTGAACCCAAAAAGAAAGGCAAACTTTAGCCTAATTGGTTAAAACCATATATTGTCACAACAAACTATGGATCAGGAGCATATCGATTAGCTAAACCTAATGGTGAAGAACTTTCAAAGCCCATGAATATCATACACCTTAAGAGGTTCTACGCATGAAAAACTTTGAACCATTGTCTACAAGACCCCTGACTTGGGGGCAATTTGTGCTATCAAAATTTTATCTCACCTTTTTATCTTACCTTAAACACATTTTATACTACCCTGGTTCAATTTTCATGATTATCGATAGTAAAGGCTTTGAATCCTTAGCACTCTAAACATATTCTTCATCCCATTTTGGATTGTTCTCTTCAAGAAGCATATTATTTGTTATGTCTAAGGCATGTTATAAGCTTGAACACTTTTTATCCCTTGACCAATTATGATCTTGATTATGTGTCACGAACATTATGAACATCCTCAATAATAGTTATATAAAGTAGTTGAGCTAGGATAGTATTGTCCAGCTTAAGACAAGTGAATGGAAACATTTTCTTAGTTCCAGACTATT
This sequence comes from Torreya grandis, assembly GCA_037957365.1. Classification (NCBI taxonomy): domain Eukaryota; kingdom Viridiplantae; phylum Streptophyta; class Pinopsida; order Cupressales; family Taxaceae; genus Torreya; species Torreya grandis. The sequence continues at coordinate 4,973,927 of JARHVA010000318.1, read as the reverse complement.
GCTACACTATTACAAATAGGTGAATGCAAATACTTATTTTTTACTTTAGGTTGCACATTATTCTATATCACATTTATTGCTCTTTATTATTTTATCAAGATCCTCACTCTCACTAATTTAGGAGCATGGGCCATATTAGTTAGCTTAGCTATCATATTGGAACCTCTACTCTCAAGATGTGCATCTCCCCGACTAGATGGTCCCACCTTATGCATATTTTATCTGAAAAAGACCAAAAACATTAGAAATACTTTGAAAATACCAAAAATATCAAAACATGATCCACAAAAGAACAAAAACATTATCTCACACTTTTATACATTTGTAAATTCCAATTCCACCATGTTATGCTCTTGCCATTTTGAAAACACAAAAACACTAGTTCAGTTCATCTTGTCCCACACACTTGCCATTTTTCAAGGTCATTCTTTCTCATCTCATCATCTTCTTGTTTGCCAGACCATTCTCATTTATTTTTCATATCTTCCATTTCTTCTATAAATCAAGCTAGTCTAATCATAATTTTTTTGCTATCTCATTTCCCGGGAGAACTACATTTGCCTTGAAGTTCATGTTGGAACATACATCCATAGAACTATGTAGGTAGCATCCTCTTATATTATACATATGGAGTCAGCTCGACCAAACCCTTCCTTTTCTTCTCTTCCCCCATTTATTTTTCCATTGTTCCTCTTTAATTAGTGAACAATTATCATGTCATTGTTCTTTATTATGATGTGGTGGAAAGTAATGCCTCTACTGCACATACATGAACATTTGTCTTTAAACCACACTAACTTCATTTTTGTTTGTGTGTATTTATTTGAGTTCTCTTGGTGGTTTGTTGTGTTTTTTTGGTGTTTTATTGTGATTTCACACCTCTCCTTTTATTTCTTCTCCTTCTCTCTTCTTATTACTTCTGGTCTCATCTTGATCTTGTGTTTCCTTGTTTGTTTTTGCTTATCTCTTTTGTGTTTAAGAACATCTTGATGATTCACATGGATCTCAATTGTTTATATCCTGATCCTATGTTATTACATTATTATTAGACCATTTTGTTTATTTGATTGTTGTTGGTGTCTTATTTTTCTATTTGATTTTACTTTTTCTCTTTTTTTTCCAAGTACATCTTGATGGTCCACACAGATCTTGATTATTTATATCTTGGTCTCATGTCTGTAGACACCAAAATAGTGTCAACCCCCCCTTAGTCCCTTTCTAGCTTTAACATGCCTAACCTATACTTTATTAATTTAAAATACTTATTTTAAATTAATCATCCCCCCTAGACACCTCACCTTGGATTCCTAGCTCTTAGGCCATTTATCACCCTTTGACTAATCATAATTACCTAAGACCTAATTTTAACTCTCCCACTAATTCTCGCACCTATTAAACCTGCCTTTGGACCATTTAACAACGACAACCAAACTTGGCAGATGGAAGAACAAGAAAAAGGCTAAAAATAGCCTTTTTTCCCATTCTCTAGCTGGCAACGTCGGTTAACAGTCGATCGACGCTGGCGGTATCACAGATGTCGGTTGCTTAAAACTAAATTCTGACCTCGACTGCAGACCCGAATGCAAATTCTCTTGCTCCCAGGATCTAGATTCTCTTGCTCCTCAACTCTTTGCAGGCATCAACATTCTATCATCACTCTCTAAGCTAAGAAACTCTATAGAATTCACTCCACATTAGATTATAAGATTGCACGAAGTCTCCTACATCAGCCATAACGGAAATAAGTCTTCTACACTTCTGGTTCTCTATCAAGAGCTAAGTATCATTCTGGTTTATATTTCAATATTTTTAGAATGCATTGGTGATCAGTCCATTGAATATTCTTAAGTACTGTTGATAGACAACCCGACTTTCTTCCCGGAGCCTTCCTCTCCTTCTTATTCTCTTTCCACCCCGGTCCTCTACCTTAGCCCTTTCCCAGACCATACTCACTGTCTTGCAACCCTGCACAAACCCAGGCTCCTTCCAGACCCCTCTATCGACCACAAACCTATCCAAAACTTGCCCAAGACCATTGCCCTGACTGACATTGACCATTTCCCCTATCGAAGTTGACAGAATAACCGATGTTGGCAACTTTACCAACTGATGCCAACAGGACTACCGACGTCGGTGACTGTGGAAGACTGATTGTAAGATTTAGGTACACATTATCTATTTCTCCTTCTTTAAGTCTTTCATTATTTCTTTCCATTACGACATTCTTTTTATCAACTAGTGGACTGTCATCCCTCAAGGAAGTCTTTGCACTTCTGGGACCGAGCTTTGCTTGGCAGTCCACCATATATCTATCTAACATTTTCTTTGTTCAAGTCTTTCTTATCTATAGGTGTCATCCTCCATAGCCAAAGAGGAGCTCCTTCAACGTCTGAATACGGTGTGCAACTTCATTCGGGTATCATCTAACCCCTGACCATTTAACTTCAGTTTCTTATTTCTTTTGAATGTAAAAAGCAAAAAATGAGTAGAAACATTCTGGCACGCCCAGTGGGACCCTGGAGTTTTCCTTGGGTTCATTTCTTCTAAAAGGCAAACTTTCATATAGATGCATTAGATTCTCTTCTTGCATCCTTCCTCTTCTTTCTTTTTCTTTCGAAAAGACACCATTAGCACAAGTTAAAAAAAACTTTTTCTTCTTGTCACTTCTTTTCTACATCTTAGAGTAGTGAAATTCATACTCTTAACATTTTCTCCACTTGTCTGCATCTGAACAAACATTTCAATTTGGGTTAAAAATATATTGCATCTCATTCTTGCCTGAATGCATTTTTAGCTCATCTATTAATTAAAACCACATTATGAATAAATCGTAGTACACATATGTTACACATCCATACCACTTTCACAACTAAACATCTAAACATACCTGAGACAAGGTCTGACTAAGATTTCATCACCTAGCGGATACCTTACCCTTCCTAGTAATCCTACTTGGACTTCACTACCAAGGGGAGAACCCACTCTGTTCTCTGGTAGAGTATAAACTCTAGGGGAAGTATATATTGGCTAAGCGACCCAACTTGTCTCTGGGCTCATGAAGTGAGGGGAGAAAGTTCCTAGCACCAGGCCACATACGAAACTTAATACGGATCTTGAGCACCAAAACTAACCCAAAACCAACCTTAGACTGCTTCTTCTAGGACCCATTCTAAAAGCCCAACTTCTCGAACACACTCTTCTAAGGCATAAGCCAACACGACTCTAAAACTTATTCTTAAGAATTTAACATTTAGGGTTTGCTTGCCTTCATCTACTTTTCTATTTTTATCTGGTTTTTTGAGCTGGTAAGGACACATTATTCTGAGCTCCAAAACAACTCAAAACTTTCTTCTTTCTTCTAAAAACTTTCAATTCTCTGAGTTTTTGGAAATACACAGTAATTGACATCAATTTTTCCACTGAGATTGGCAACTACCTTCACCGACATCGGTTATCTGACCAACATCGGCAACTTATTTCACTGACATCGGTTATCTGACCAACATCGGCAACTTATTCCATCGACATCAGTTTTTCTATCGACGTCGGTCACTGTCCAAAAAAATTTTCTTCTCAAACAACAAGCTTAAAACCTGACCTTTTTGCTGTCAAAAATAGATTCTAATTTTCTGAGGCTAAAACATATAGTTTTAGAACCAAAATCTATTTTGCCTTGGATGGTTTTGACATGTAGTCAAACCAAAATTCTTGTTGACCACGTAAGGCAACAACCACTCCCGCCTTCGCCTTCCATATCAAGTCCCCAAATGGAGTATAATTTAGAAACTGAACAAACTCCTATCCAACCAACCCCAACTCAAACCCCTATTGTTCCTGAAGGGGACCAAGACTTTGAAAGGTTCCTTGACCTCAATGTCAAGGCCCTTCAGTACTATCTCACAAGAAGTCAAACACGAGACTCTTCAGGCAACCCAGTTTATGGGATGCCAACTTCCTTAGTTGAGACGACAATTGTATCAACAGCCTCCGTAATTCAACCCATAGACACCCAAGCCATTTCCTTAGCTAACAACCTGACCATGACTAATCTTCAAAGTGTGGCCTCTCCTTCTATTTCTGGACCTACCTCCATTGGGGTTTCAATACCCCCTCAACCACAAACCATTCAACAAAGTTATACGCCATTCCAAAACTTAATTGTCTCCATCCCACTTACTCTTGCACCCATCAATACAAGAGGGACTACTTATCCTTTGGCTAGGGTTGCCACCATCCAACCACCTCTGGCGACATCAAGTCAAGTTGTGCCTTCTAGCTTCATGACACAACCACCCCTGGCTTCAACATTAGTCCCTATGACTAGTTACCAATATGTTACACCTATACAAGCGTAACCAACTACATCATATGCCCCTCCTAACACCTTCCAAATGCCTTACAACCTAGGGGGCACCCCACCTGCAAATCCATCAACCGATCTAATCAAGATGTTGATGGACAAGATGTCTAATCTTGAGACATCCATTTCGGGTTTAAGAAATGTTCTCTCATATGAACAAATCTATAATGAACCCATTTATCCTTCAGTCCCAATCTGACCATATCTTAGTCAGTGGGAACTTCCCAAGTTTACTCACTTCCAGAGTAAGGAAGACCCAAAGCAACATCTATGAGCATTTAGACATGCTTGTTATGTTATAACACATGATGATGCGTTATTGCTACGCACATTTCCCATGTCACTTTCTGATGCTGCCCTCGATTGGTATAGTTCTATTACCAGTCACTCTCTTTTTACATTCAGCCAACTAGCTCAACTTTTCCTTGACCACTTCTTGATCAACATCACCAAAAAGGTCTCCATCAAGGACCTATACTCTATCAAACAATTCAATGATGAATCAGTAGCTGATTTTGTTACCCGTTAGAGAGGCTTAATCAACCAACTCTCTTTTTCTTTACCTCAACCCAAGCTCATTGAGCTCTTTTCACAAGCGTGTGCCAAACACATCTCATCTACTTTGCGGGTCCAAACATTCCGCACATTTGACGAAGCTTTCACCATGGCTAGGAAACTTGAACTCCGTGCTGTCGAAGAAAATAAAGTCAAACTACGTAGTAAAAATACTAATGCAAAATCCTATGACCTTTCATCCAAATTTTCTTCTTCCAATTCCAAATCTAAGGGATCAACAAATGCTGTGGTACTTAGATCATCATCATCGACCACAACTAACCAATTCGAACCTTCCACATCTCAAAGCATTACATGACAATTTCAACAACGATACGTACATCATCAATATACTCCAATAAGAGAATCATACGTGTCCATGTTGGATAAACTAGTCAATCAGGGAATCCTCAACCTTCCCCAAATTTGACCACCACCATAATTTGACCCCACAAAAGCCATCCCTACATGGTATAGGGAGAATGACTTCTGTAATTATCATCGTGTCAAAGGCCATGACACAGACAATTATAAACCCTCAAGAATGCCATTTAGGACATGTTAGATAAAGGTGATCTTGTCTTTGATAACCCAAACACGCCACCTAACCAAAACATAGATATCTTTAGACAACCTTTCCCTAACCATTCCCCTAGCCAAAACAACATATAGACCATGGTTGATGACTCCTAAGAGCGTAATATACATACGGTCAACATGGTCTCTCCTTTCATGCCTAACCAACTCTCCCATAGTCTGAAGAGGTTAGTCAACCTATTTGTCCACCACAGGTAGAAGAGCCTTCTTCTCCTATTTCACCCCCACAGGTGGAAGAACCTTCTTCTCCTATTAGTTCTCCATCGACCTCTCTTATATTAGAGGACACTTTGACCATGCCAATGCCACTAGCCCCACCTTCATCCTTCCTACTACCAATGGAAGACCATACCTTTTCTGCTCTTCAACTGCAAGTAGAAGGTACAATCATACCTGCTCTTTATCCTCTTGAGGAACCACATTCTCTAATTCCTTTTCCACCGAGAGAAGAACTTGTCTCTTCACCTAATTCGACTGAAGATGATCTAGTAATGGCTCTCTCATGCCTTTGGCCTGAGATTGCTGCATCTAACACATTCCCACTCTCACAACCACCCAAATCTGCTAAAAAACCAAAGCCTCATCTAACATCTTCAAAACCATTCTCTCGATTGGCTGAAAACTTAGGATTTCTCCATTCGAAGAACTTAGAGCATGAGGCATTATGGGAGTGACTCAAAGCTCCTTATCTTACACATCCCATCTCATCTCGTACTAACGACCCTACTTTGACAAATCTCCCAAAGTCTCCAATGAGAACCAAGCTTCTACTTCCAAGTCTTAAGAAGCTCAACCATCCACATCTGAACCTAAACCCTCACAAACATCCACCATACCAAAACTAGTTAAATCCCTTAGTATTCACCCCATATCTAACCTCACTCAGCCACAAGTTAAGGTAGATTTGAATCTCGCCCCCCATAATAGTAGTCCTCACACCGTATTAAATAAGGCTACTAAACCACGTCGGCAAACTCCTCCTCCACCATCATCATTGCCCTCCATTTTGGACCCACATCCTTCTACCTTAATAAGAGTGCTCCATACTCTAACACTTAACAAAAACAAGTTGCCTCCATTACTCCCTTTACCCACCAAAAACATACCTCCTCTAAAAAATTTGGCACCCCTCACAAGAAAAGTGTCATCTACGCGAGTGGCCACACCACCAACCCAAAAGGTGGTATGGAAATCTCCCTCAACAACTCCCAAACAAAAGTCATCAACACCTAGTGCATCAACAAGCATGGACACATTAGTGGGTTCATATGCTTTGATACTATGTCGACTTTTTCAAACCTCTAGCATCACTCTCCCGCCTATTAAACCATATCAACCGCTTGAACCAAAACCACTATGGTTCGATGACACTAAAATCTGCTTATATCATCACTCACTTGGGCATGACATTGAGAATTGTTGTGCCCTCAAGGTTGTCATTTGCCATTACTTGGAAAAAGACACCCTCCTTTTTGAGGATACTATCAACAAATCTCCAACACCATCTCATGTCTCTCCAACCTCTCCACCTTCATCAGGATCCCATCATCAGACTATGATCCCTTTACCTCCTTCGCCCCCTTTATTTGAGATTAACACCATCAATGTGGCCACTAGGTCACAAACTTTAAAGGATAAAGCAAAAGAGAAGGTTGATATTCCTTGGACCTACCCATTTGTGAAACCTACTCAACCACCCAAACCCAAGATTTCTATCTTGGGTACATCCCAACCCACTTCTTCGGAGGCAATCCATGATTCTATGGTGAAACAACTTCACCAAACTCCTGTGAAGATGACTTTATATGACCTCATTCAAAGCTCTCCACAACATCATCAAGCTTTAATCAAAGCTTTACAAGCAATGGAGGTCCAACCTGAGGACCCCCAACCACTAGCTACCTTGGTCCAATCATTACCCACCATCGCCTCTATTACCTTTAGTGATTTTGAAATTCCTACCTCCAATTTGGAAGATCAGGATGCTGCCCTTTCATCATAGCCTACGTTGATCAAACTCATATTAAGCGAGTTATGATTGATGGGGGTGCCATCATCAATATCATTTCCACCCATGCCTATGACCAATTAGCCCTCCCAAAGAATTGTATCTCTAAAACTGATGTAATTCTTCGATCTTTAAATGACTCCACCACCACTACCATTGGCACCATCATCTTACATATTCATGTTGGCCCACGAACAATCCCAGATCTCTTCTACATCATCAAGGGAGAGTTCCAATACAACATGTTATTAGGATGACCTTGGATCTGTGCCATGGCTTGTGTCCCTTCTACATACACCGTTGTGTTAAATTTGAACACGATGGTCAAGTCCATGTCATTCCCACAGACCCCTCCCATTTCAAGACATACAACACAACTTATCGACTCAACGATGTTCTCATTCCTTTCAAGACATCGACCCAAACACCACCTCCACCTGCAAAATCTTCAACAAGTACACAAATGGCAGTTACACCTACACCACCTCCTCAAGTGACAACAAAAGACCCTATGGAAGATACCTTCCAACATCTTTCACTTGGGGAGTATTGTTTACTCACCTTGGACATGTTCCAGACTCCTCAAGAGTATGGACAACTTCATCACAATCCTAGCTATGACCATCATATCGGAATGGTCATCCCTTATGGTCCTCCCAATCTTCAAACAAATCTCATCTATGGAGGGCTAGAGCAAGCTCCCACTGATGGAAATCCTCTTTCATCACCCCAACTATTTACGTCTGACTTCTCTTTTCTTAGCAACCCAAACTTTGCTCATACCTATCTTTATAGGTTTGCATGGAAGGGATTTGGCTTTGGGTGCTATGAACAAGGCTCCCACCAACCCGTCGAACCACCAAATGATGAGGCCATAAAGAATGCCAAGAAGCGACATGGCCTGGGTTTTGAAGAACCTACTGAAACTTCTAAAAAACCTCACCCCAAACCTTTTATAGAACAATCACCTCCAAACTAGCCTATTCCCCCATCTTCACCAATGAAGTCGGTGGTTTCCATCCCTCCTAGTTTTTTTTTTTGCATAAACACCATTCACTTGGAACCCCTAACCTATCAACTAGGTGGGGTATCCAAGTCTCTCCCTCTTGTTTATTCAAACATGATAGACGATGAATCTGCTACCATTAACACTATCCAATGTGTAGACGATGATGCCATTCTCACCTATATAGGTGCAGATGACTCTTTCATCCAACGGTCCCTTCCCTTAGAAATGTAGGTTATGTTAAATGAATTGACCATTGACATTAACCTTCCATCTTTCGATGTTCCTCATATCTTAAAGATTGGTCAATCTTTGGATGCCTAGAAACAAATTGACTATACCAAATTTCTTTCAAACCATAGCAAAGCCTTTGCTTGGACCTACAACGATATGCCTGGCATCAACCCTAACATCATCATCCATAACATCGTCACAAACCTAGAAGCTAAGCCTATCAGGCAAAAGCTTCACAAAATGCATCCTCAAGTTGCACTCCTTGTCAAAGAGGAGCTTCAGTGTCTTCTCTCTGTCTCTTTCATCCAACCCATTGATTATCCACAATGGGTGTCAAATATCATCCCTGTCACCAAAGCAACTGGGGGGATCTGAATCTGTACTAACTATCACAACCTCAACCAAGCATCGACCAAATACCAACCAAGCATCGACCAACATGTGACCAATATGAAAAAAAGTAAACGAGGCAAATTTGCTCCTAATTGGCTGGAACCTTATATCATAACACACAAGTATGGATCAGGGACTTATCATCTATCTTCTCTTGAAGGCCAGCCAAAACCTGAGCCCCTTAATGCCTTGCATCTACGACCATTCTACTGTTAATCAAGTAATCATTCACTTAATGTTTAACTTGAGCTCATCCCTTGAGTAACCCCTCGTCATCGTCATTCCTATTCCTTTCAACTCTTTTTCCCTGTAAATATTAGTCAACCCTTTGGTAAAGCATGAATGCTTTGTCCTAATAAAAGAGAACCCCCCCAAACCTCTATAATCAAGTCCATGACCAAAAGTTCAGTCAAAAAAAAAAATTGGGATGCCTATTCAAAGGTCATAAAACTATAAATGTAGACTGCTCCCTTGAAAGATATCTACATAATTGCTATAATTGATAGACTAATCCCTTGAAGGACAACTATTCACAGACATTTAACCATACAAAGTAGAATATAGACCACTCCCTCGAAGGATGGCTATACCCAAATCTTGCTACAAACAACACTCTCTCAGAAGCTTCCCACATCGATCAGCTTCACATATGACCAAAAAACAAAACAACATCCCCACGTAGACTTCCCGCATCGATCAGTCTACCAAAAAAAAAAAAAATTTTGACTGACAAGCTATTAAGTCATGGACTTGCCTATAGTCGTTCTCAGGGTCACCTATAAAAGGGGCACAGTTATCCTTGCTAAAAAGGGTTACACTATCCTCACATCTCACATAATTAAACCTCTTACCCCAACATACCCAAGGGATTTTGAGCTCACAAAGCATCAAGTGATTTGAATACTTCTCTAACACAAACAATGGTCAATGATGTAATGCATGAACGGGGTTTTTGTTTGCAATAACCCTATCTATGCTATCATTATGGTCCTTGTCAATGAAAGAGCAACGCGCCTTTCAATTCTTACACACTTTGGTCACATACAACCAATCCAAATCCAACCAAATCATTTTCTAAACAAAACCAAACCAACCAAACCTTTTTTTAGACCACTAACATTATCATGACCTATTCACACTAGTTTCTATGGAAACCAATACACATGGAAACTATCGACCACCCAAATTATGTCAAGCATAAACCATTACTTGCTGAAGCATAATCATACTCATTTCATTTTTAGCATACATCCATCACTAATATGGAAACTTGCTAGGGATGAAAAACCACACAACTAATGTTACAAAATACACCATCACATAATATGGAAAAGGCTGTAACATCATCATACCCCTCATCCTTTCAAGCATGTACCCTCAGACATATGGGAAGTGCTAAACCATTAACATGACCAAACCAATTATCAACCTCTTTGGCCCTTCCTCCCTCCTTAGGGAGAACTACATTGGCCTGAGGCCCTTGAAATAGGGGCTATGTAGGCAGCACTCAGTTGACAAGGAGTCTTCTGGGGTTAACTCGGCCATTTGCCCGTTCATCTCCCTAATGACATCGGCCACAGTCATTTTTCTATCTATCTGATGGACCAACCATATTACCTTAACCATGACTTAACCTCATCAAACCCAATCCATAATCAAATCTCTTCTTCCCTTTTGGGGAGAACTACATTGGCCTGAGGCCCTTCAAACAGGGGCTATGTAGGCAGCACTCAGTTGACATGGGGTCTTCTGAGGTTAGCTCAGCCATTCCTTCGTCCATCCCTCTAATGGACCAACTATATCTACCAACTCAAAATCATGACCAAACATTCAGCCCTGACACTGAAGGAGTTACCTAAACTTCTCATGGGGCACATTGGAGATCGCATACATCTCCCCATCCACAACACACGCCACTTGAGATCATACCAGGACTCAACCTAACTCGACCAATGACCTTGGAGATCATGACTATCTCCTCAGACCACGACTAATTCTGAGACAACTTTGCCTTGGTTGTTTTGATTACATATATCCTACCTCATGAATAGTTAGCAAATTGTATGCAAACCACATTATGACCCTCACATGTGTTGCTGGATCGCGCTCCAGTTGATCTCAATATTTGTGACATTTTTGTGTTTTCCAAGAGCACTTCCTAAGCCTAAGATACTTGAAACATGACGACCATTAGAGCTATAGCTTTCATCATTTAACCCAATTAGCTATGACTAAATGCTGGGGACCAGTTATTTTGATTTTAGCACTCCTCGACCTTTGACTATGATAATTTGACCTACCTATCACGTGAAGTGGTATACACGCAATCCCAACTATTGCAGTGTTCACACTCAACACTCACCTTATCCATCCACTGCCTATCAAATCGGCACCCGATATCAGGTTACCTTCCCTCGACTCCTGCTTTGAGGGGGAACACCTCATCCCATACCTGGGGCAACTTTCTTCTATTTTTGTCTTGCAGTTCATTAGAACAACCAACAGGACAAAAATGACCTCATCCCATACTTGGGACAACCTACACCTCATCCCATACCTGGGGCAACTTACTCCTATTTGTGTTGCAGTTCGTCAGAACAACCAACAAGACAAAAAGGGGCAAATGTAGACACCAAAATAGTGTCAACCCCCCCTTGGTCCTTTTCTAACTTCAACATGCCTAACCTATACTTTATTAATTTAAAATACTTATTTTAAATTAATCATCCCCCTAGACACCTCACCTTGAATTCCTAGCTCTTAGGCCATTTATCACCCTATGACTAATCATAATTACATAAGACCTAATTTTAACTCTCCCACTAATTCTCGCACCTATTAAACCTGGCTTTGGACCGTTTAAAAATGACAACCGAACTTGGCAAATGGAAGAATAGGCAAAAGGCTAAAAAATAGCCTTTTTTCCCATTCTCTAGCCGCTGACGTCGGTTAACAGTCAACTGACACCGGCGGTATTACCGACATCAGTTGCTTAAAACTAAATTCTGACCTCGACTACAGACTTGAATGCAAATTCTCTTACTCCCAGGATCCAGATTCTCTTGCTCCTCGAATATTTGTAGGCATCAACATTCTATCATCACTCTCTAGGATAAGAAACTCTACAGAATTCACTCCACATTAGATTAGAAGATTGCACGAAGTCTCCTACATCAGCCATAACGAAAACAAGTCTTCTACACTTCTGGTTCTCCACCAAGAGCTAAGTATCATTCTGGTTTATTTTTCAATATTTTTAGAATGCATTGGTGATCAGTGCATTGAATATTCTTGAGTACTATTGATAGACAACCGGACTTTCTTCCCAGAGCCTTCCTCTCCTTCTTATTCTCTTTCCACCCTGGTCCTCTACCTTAGCCCTTTCCCAGACCATACTCACTGTCTTGCAACCCTGCACAGACCTAGACTCCTTCCAGACCCCTCTGTCGACCATAAACTTGTCCAAAACTCACCCAAGACCATTGCCCTGACTAACATCGACCATTTCTCCTACCGACGTTGGCAGAATAACTGACATCAACAATTTTACCAACCGATGCCGATAGGACTACCGACATCGACGACTATGGAAGACTGATTGCAAGATTCAGGTACGCATTATCTATTTCTCCTTCTTTAAGTCTTTCATTATTTCTTTTCATTACGACATTCTTTTTATTAACTAGTGGACTGTCATCCCTCAAGGAAGTCTTTGCACTTCTGGGACTGAGCTTTGCTTGGCAGTCCACCATATATCTATCTAACATTTTCTTTGTTCAAGTCTTTCTTATCTATAGGTGTCATCCTCCACAGCCAAAGAGGAGCTCCTTCAATGTCTAGATATGGTGCGCAACTTCATTCGGGTTTCATCTAACCCCTGACCACTTCAATTTTTTATTTCTTCTGAATGTAAAAAGCAAAAAATGAGTAGAAACAATGTCGTTAAGATGTTCTTGCCTTTTTTTTTAAACATTTTTATTCCTACTTAAGTCTTGATTGATCATATCTTGATTTCAACTTAGGTTCATTTATATTTATCTTTTTTTTTGTCTTTACTTTTTTATTTAAATGTCAATCACTGTAACTATAGTTTTGGTCATTGCTTTACCATTATCCTTAGTTATAGGTATTCACATTTGAACTAGATTAGAGCAATTAGAATTTTATGTCATTATAATTTATTTATACTTATGATGCCTAATTTTTTTTGCTATATCAATCACCTTGTGCTTAGGTCTCAATGTCTTAATGTCAACATCAAATTCAATGAATGATTCTCAAGAATACTTTATAAAACCTAGGCTCATGATATGGAATTATGCATTTAGTTAACATGCATTTTAACACTTAACTCTATGCTTAGATGTGCATCTCTTCGTATGAATTATGAGTCTAATCAAAATTTGGTCAATTTTTACCATTCTTTATTCCATTCTCTCCCAAACATGGGTGGACTACATTGGCCCAAAGTTCATGTTGGAACATGAGTCCATAGAACTATGTAGGCAACTTTTAATTTATATTAAGGTCAGCTCAACTATCTCCATTCTTTTTTTCATCTCTCTCATCACTTTGTGCATTCTCATATGCTTGTTTTTATATGGATTTCTAAGCCATTACACCATCACATGTACGTTTACACCCGCTCACTTTAACCTATCTTTTTAGTTATATCCTTGAGATATTTTTGCTTGTTAATTACCCATGCTAGGGCCCAACATTTGAACCGTGTTTGAATAAAATCATCTCTATAGGGGAAAAATCATTATTTATTATTTATCAATGATCATAATTTTCCCTACTAGGGCAAAACTATTTAATCATGATCATATTTGCTCTACTGGAATAATTCTTATTATATTCTTTTTGAAGACCCTATTTTAGTGGTGCTTCCCTTCCTAAAGCAAAACGCTCTCTCTTTTTCTCTAATTCTAAGATCTCCACACTAATACCCATGATGGCAATATTTTAATGTGCAACTTATCTCGAGATTGATCAATGTCATAAGTGCACAAATTGTACTCTTAAATTAGGTATGTTTACAGTGTGTCCCTTACATTTATGGATTGTATCTTTCCCATTTCCCCAATCTCTAAGGCCTTTTATACTCCTAATTATATTTTGATCATTGATGGTAATCACATGTGCAAGCATTAACTCATATAGATATGATATATTCTATGGGTTAATCTCTCACTTTTTCTCTCTTTTTGAGAGTCCATCCTTTTCTTCCATCCTAGTATGTCCTCTCGAGGGGGCATCATGGGTCTGTTCTAATTTCTTCTTGACAACTCTTTTCTTTGAAAATATGTTGCTTTACCTGAATGTCTCACTACACCTTTTCAAATAGGGGCAAAATATATACATCCAATTCCAAACACCATTTATGTTGAAATTTTCAATCTTACTTGAATTACACTCAAATGCATATTTTAGGTCAAAATACATAAAAAACCTTAAATGGTTCAAAATTATCACTTAAAAGTGTTAGTTTATGTCAAAGTATCCCTAAATAGTGCAATGCATTTTATGGGATAGCTAACTTTGATCAGATCATTTTGAGTCAAAATGATAATTTTGTCATTTAGTGCTCTAGATCACTCTTTTCTTCTAATTCATTAGTACACATCAAATAAATTTTTTATTTGTTGTTGGCAACATCTTAAATGGGAATACAGTTCTAATGCATCTAAAATCACCTTTCAATTCCTCTCCAGTCAAATTATGACCCAATAATATGACTTTTTGACCATCTTGATTAATTATACACCAATTTTTAAAAAATTGCACTAAACTTGATTAAAATTACTTAAGCTAATTAATCAAATTTAAGATCTTAAGTAATAATTCCATAGATATTTTTGAATATCTCATTATTAGAAATTGATTTTGAATATCTACATCACCTAAAGACATCATCTATGGGATGGCATCCATCAAGCCATAAGTGCATAAAATATCAGGATTATGGGTCACCCATGCCTAGTTAATGCCTCCCATGCGTCTTTAATGCTTATTTATCTTGAGGATATTTATGAGTTTAATGCCAAATATTAGGATTATCCATGGCCATACATCTCAATCTTGAGATGGATGGTCATGGTTGATCCTAACCAATCTCAAAAATATATAAATAGAGAGGCCATGGACATGAATTTTAAGCTTGAATATTACAAAATTATAATGTTAAATTATTTCCATAATCCTTTGCATTTGATCATTGATTTTGTTTGAAAGATTCATTAATAGGCTAGGTTAGTGATTTAGAATCATCAGCCTAGGTTTTATGGAGTGTTCTTGAGACATTGGAGGAGTTTTTCACCTTTGTTCACAAAGACAAGGATGCTTGATCAAGGGAGAACATGCTTTTGAGCCACATGGGTGTGGTGAATGCATTTGAGAAGGTAATATGATGTTGCTTTCTTTAATTTTGTTTCTTGTTATCCTTTGTAATTTTAATAGGAATAGATAGGCTTAGTTAGTTAGTTCTTTATGCATTTTTCATTATTTATGGACTAATGTTTGACTAACTTGCTTTGTAATCCTCTCTACAATCACTAGCATGTAGTTGCTAATTCCCAAAAGATAAGCATGGTACAAAGTCAGATCAAATGACACAATATGCAAATAATAAAGAATAGATTTGATAGTGTCAACACTGTACTAAAAAATCAATAGTATTAAAAAACTAAGTTGATAATATCTACTTAGTCTTTCATATAGAATACAATATACATAACTACGTTGATACGGTTGACCTAGTTTGTTATAGGGGTATAATTTTAAGGATTAAAAACTTTCACAAAATAGAATTTAAATGAAGAACTAAATTGAAAGAGAGAGGAATAAAGGAACCTTATTAGGTTTGAAGATGCTTATATTTTCAAAATATCTATTTAAGTTACTTGAAAATTTTACCAACTAAGTTGACTTGGTTGGCCTAGTTTTGTGAATCCCTGTTGCTAAATCTTGGAAAGATAACTATGTCGATAAGGTTGATCTTTTTGATTTTTTGGATACTGAATGTAAAACTAAGTTGACATGGTCAACCTAGTTTATTTTTGGGAGATATTTTTAAAATGATGTTGATAGGGTCAACATAGTTTGTTTTTTGGAAGCTGATTGTAAGATAATTTGATAGGGTTGACCTAGTTTGTTATTTGTAAGTGAAAAAAAATATTGTGTCAACCTGTTTGATCCAGTAATATGTATCTAATGAAGACTTGCATAGATAGAATGGATTTATATTGATACTACTATATGTTAAACTTGCACATAAAAGTTAGAACTATACTGACACAATCAACTAGTATTACAAATAAAGAATGATAATAAATGATATAATTTGAAAAATGTGAAAGAAAGTATGCAAGGGTTAGATTCATGTCGATTTCAATAGAATGTATGAAATGAAAAATATGTGAGATATATAAATCAATCCTAACTTGGAGGAGATAAATCCTACTTACACATCCAATTGGGGATACATTAAATAATTTAGAATATGACCAAGATGGGGATCCGCTAGACTCGATTAGGGGATATCTTATCACAATAACTCCACTAAGGAGGGTTATAAAGCTTGTAGTTTAAGTAAAAGTTCACAAAAACCCTAAAGGGGTCCTATGTTTTCATATTCACTAAAATAATAATAAGTAAATCAAAATCCTAATTTAGTGCTCACCAAAGATTGTGGTATAAATTAGGGGTAATAAACAATAAAAGTAAACATACATAGAAGATATATACTCATGTCAATGTATACAAAATCTTAATGAATGGAAGAGAAGTAAAAATACATTATCTATCTACTCTTACAAGGAGGAACAAAGTTAGGAATACTTACCTTTGAAGATGAACCTGCCTAGCCTCAATCTCTCCCTTGGCCAAGGTGCTTTGCAAGAGGTTGTTGTGGTATGTAAGTATGATAAGGAAAAATCATTTCTAAGATATAAACCTATCAATGCATCCAAAAGACTTATCCACAATATAAGATCCATATCTCCAAAGAAAGTATGAAACCCTAAGCTTGTTCCCCAAGTAGAATGGTTAATAAGTAGAGGCATAATATATCTCTTCACTTCTTCTCTTTTCTCTCTAATAATGATCAAAATGGATGTGCATATAGGTGAATCTAACCCTAAACCCTTAAAAAAGTTCTAGCCAATAAGTTTGACCTAGTCAACCTAGTAGTGTTTTTGACAATGAACCATGCTGAAAATGAACTAAGTTGGCATTATGGGCTGATGACAAAATAATACAGGGTTAACCCAACTAACATAGTCTTAAAACTACTGAAAGGGGATTTAAGCTAGGGAAAGGCTAGATGAAGGTGGAAAATGATTAGAAGAGGGTGCACATAGGAGTATAAGCTTAGGTAAATGGTTTTTAGGATATAGTATGTAGATAAAAAGTGGAAAAGGGACAAAAATCCTATGAAGTACCAATGGTCTGCCCACCCATTTCCTGGTGCATCCCTTAAGGTGTGCACTTAAAGAGATTGAGGCTTGACAGGTTATTACAAGATTTAAAGTGTCAATAAGCGATAAAATTTTAACAATATTATGTGTATACATATGCCCCACTCGAAGCTTATCACATGTCCCATAAGTGTAATAGAGAATGTTGTTTTGGGAAAGAACATGATGACACATAACATTGATGCTAAGTAAAATTCAATAAGAATTAGATAAGATAAATGAAAATACATAATTGAAAAACACATACCTTTACTTACCTTAGTGTTGTGGATAAAGAATGAGATGTAATAAATTTGAAGGCATCTAATGGGAAGAAGATTAGGCAAACCTATAGAGATTAGCACAAAAAGAGTGAAAAAATAATTTTTTTATAATGTTGGCATATGATAGTTAGAAAGATTCTCTATGAAATTAGGATTCCAAAACTTTTTATGGTTTGGAAAAAGAGTTAGTATAAAAAAATTTATGAGTAAAACAAGAAATCTGATAATAAATTTTTGAAGTGTAAATTACTGTGACTAGGAAAGATAAATAAGATGGAAAAGAAATCATTTTGATGATTTGAGAAAAATAGAGCTCTGAAAGAACTAGTGAGAACCCAGAAAGCTAGAATGGTGAGGAGATGATATCCAAGATGAGGAGGATGTCTAATGACCATAGAGGGTGTAGTAAAGGTAGGCAACTAAGAATTTGAACTCTGTTTTTAGTATTTTGGTTGAAATTAAGTGTTTTATAAAATTTTACAAATTAATCCAAATTTATAAACTAGAATGAACCTCAAGGAGTAGCTAAGTAAAATAGAGGTCAAATGGGGAAATGGGTTGAAAGGAATCAGAGAAAGAAAGGATAAAAAATAGGGAAACACTTGGTCAAAGTGTCAGTAGGGTGAAAATGGACTAGGTCGACCCAGTCGACCTAGTAGGAAATTTTTTAACATTTTGACAGGGTCGACCTAGTAGGTATGGGTTGACTTAGTTGGTAGGAAGTAAATTATTGACTGAGTACATTATTGCTGACTCAGTTGTTTGAACCATATTATCAACTTAGTACTAAGGGGGGGAATGAAAGGGTCAACTTAGTTTATTAAGTCAACATGGTCAACTAAGTATTATTTGGTAAACTTAGAGTTTGATTAAGTAGCCAAAATAGTGCAGAAATGCATGAAATAGGCCAAAATAGTTCTTGAAAGGCCCAAAATGCTTGACTAATTACTAAAATGGTCGAGTAGGCTAGAAATAGGTTAAAATAACAAAAAATGAATACATTAAGGCAAATTATGCTTGTTTTTGTTGAAAACTAAAAATAATTTATTTTGAATATAAATGACATGGAGCTCTAATACATCTTTTGTTATTTTATGGTTATAGGGGCATCCCAAATTTTGGTGATTGGTGGATGTGA
This sequence comes from Torreya grandis, assembly GCA_037957365.1. NCBI lineage: Eukaryota > Viridiplantae > Streptophyta > Pinopsida > Cupressales > Taxaceae > Torreya > Torreya grandis. Next base: position 4,954,893 of record JARHVA010000318.1, on the reverse strand, counting down.
GTTGGTTACCATATTTAATAGAATGCTTGATAGATGTGGATCATGCCAGATTGGAAATTCTAAGATTGGGAAGGATTATGGAGATGCGACACATCATGTTGAGATCAAATCTAGTGGTCATGTTCTTTGGAGCCTAGGAATGCTTAACCAATACTTTTTGATGGGAGGTGGATGGGGATACCATAGAGGTTGGTATTATAGTCGAGGATGTCCACATATTGATTAGACTTATGATAGGATTAACATTAGTGATCATAGGGATACCAGATGAGTAGGAGCAGAGATGAGCCTTCACCTTGTGGGGGACAAGCTAAGATAGGATTTACCCATGTCTGAGGGTAATTCTATTCAATGTCTATATAACTTAGATTTTGGACATCTAGAATATTGTGATAAGACTTATGATAACATGAGTACTATGTCATAAGTCATATGGCAATGTACTACTATACACGATATCCTTATGTAAGTCTACATTAGATTAGGGGGCACTATATGACCTAGGATCTACCATATGGGTTTAACTCATGTATGATATGTATGGGATGTTGTCCAAAGGGTAGAATAGGATGGGGCTATTATTTTTACTGAGTGTTTAGATCTATGAGAGATTTTTGATATAATGACAAATTGGGTTACCTTATGTGGTTGATGATTCGTTACTTTGGTTTACATGATGGAGATAAGATTAGGTGACATAAGTCATGCCACATACACCAAAACTATAGGTGATCAAATGAGGATATATCATGTAGTATCCATATGCACACATTACAATAGTGTGGCTGAGTTAGAGTATAGTAGGGCTAAAGCTAGCATAAGAGTGGATCATGGGCCACTACACATAGTGGGTAGAGCCATATTTAGTGGCACACTTGCCAAGGTAATTTGAAGTTATTTAGTCAAATAGGTGTGATACTAAGATTAACTCATGTTGGTAGGTATAATAATAAAATTAAAATGGACCTACCTTCCCACAATGTATTCCCCACTCCTCAAGACCCCTTACAGATTCATCGATTTACTATGAAGATTGGGTAGTTGCATGAGAAAGTAGGTAACATTAAAATTTTGTTGAATTATTCTATTCAAATCTACTAGCCTACCACACCCTAAGGGACCTCGACTCTAGTGTAAAGCCGATTGTGGAGTTTGAGATTTGATTGGAGATAAAATATGTGCTTAGAATCATGTCTTTTAGTGTGATTTAACTTTGAAAGTTTTTAAATGTTGCCTTTTGAGATCATTGCCTTTTATTAAATGATTTAGCTTTTGAATATTTTAAGGCTTTTTTGAGATTTCTTCTCCATACAAATTTGGAATGACCAACTAAGAGATAAATTGATACATACGAATGATCTATAGGCTTTGGATAATGGAAGCTAAGTATCAAAGATATGATAGTTTAGAACACTTAGAATTGATGATGAACCAACATATTATCTCAAGTCTTAACCATGTTTATGCTTAGTTTGTGAGAGGAAATAAAGTGGAATAAAGGGAGATCCAAAATGGACTGGTAAAAGGAGATTGTAATGAGGTAAATTATTTTCTAACTGATCACTTAGTAGAGGATAAATGACTAAAGGTAGTAAGGTTTATATAACCAAGTAACAATAAAAATTATCCATACATATAGAGATAAGATAGAAAATCAATCATGTAAAATAACAATAGAACCATAAGAAATGAACTCAAGAAAAACAAGTAAGAGATTATGAAAAATAATCCATAAGATCACATAAGAAGGTAAAATGACATCATAAGCAACATATAGTGCAATAATAAAAGTCATCATGTAGATAGATAAAAACATAACATAATGTCAGATGATAAAAATAGATAAATGTAAAGTTAGAACATACATATAATCCAAATGAAGAGAGAAAATGAAATAACATTGTGCTTGTGTTCATAAGTATTGATAGATTTTTCCACACACATTATCCATAACATCTAATAAGTCTCTTTGAAGCTGAATGCGAAATATGGCCAATGTCTCATTGATCTTTAGGGAAAGTTGAGAGAATACTTCACATCAAATGTCATTGATATAAAATGTAGGAATGATTGAAGGATCATGCTGATGAGGGATATCGAGTTGGGGATGCTTAGGAGAAGGTATAGGAGTGGACTCTATAGAAGATAGAGTCACTGGTGGGGAATGTGCCACTAGGGAAAGAATTGCTAGTGGACATGGATCCATAGGTGAAGGAAGTTACTTGGGTGAGGGAATCATAGGTGGACTAATGATAGTAGAAGAAGGAACCATAGGTGGTGAGAAGACCATAGGATAAGAAGAGGGAGCCTTCTTGTAATAATGACCTATGGGAGGAAGGGTAGAAGGCACATGAATAGTCAAGAGGTGATCCTTGACTTGCTATTGAAATATGAAACAACGATTAGTGTGATGGGTACCATATTGATGTCAAAGAAAATATACCTATCCATACTTGGGAAGATATTTAGGTAATAATTTTGGAGGAGGTATAGCCTTGTTTATGGGTTGAAAAGAGGTAGGACACAAGGTGTCAATATACTATCACAACTAATGATAATGTGTGGATGAATGATTATCTGTGTCATGGAAGTAACAAATACACTTGTGACAGCCTTGGGAAGAATAATCATAGAAGGAGGTGAAGTAAAGCTTGGTAAGATTGGTATAAGGAGCAGTCTCTAGTCCAATGATCGACAATCTTATGAATGTCACAATATGGCTGATCAACCCATTTGGTGGGAAAAAGAGTAGATTACGGTAAAGGAAGAAAACCATCACTAAGGAAAGGTGGGGTTAGTGGAAAGACTAGGTGAGGATCAACAGAAGGAACAATAAGATTGAAAATTAGAAGAGGCTAAACTATAGAGTGACTAGGAATAGGATCTGAACTAGGCACTATTATATGGGAGGCAAGATCAAAAGTAGGAAGAGACTCAGCTACAACAAGAGTAAGAATAAGATCTAAATTAGGCATTTATATAGGAGAGGTGAGATTGGAAATGGAAAGAGACTTAGATAAAACAAGAGTAGGAATAGGATCCAAACGAGGCTCTGCCATAGGAGGGGTGGGAAGCATAGATGACTGAAGGATAGTCACAAGCATGTCAAGGATAAGGAGGCTATATGGGTCTTGGTATTTGGAAAAATGATAGGGATCAGTCATAACATAATCTATGAGCATGCTCTTATGAGGTTATTCAAAAATTAGAGGTGTATGTACCATCTCTACCCTACCATGAAGAGAAAAAATGCTAAAATTAAGAATGATATATGATGGAATACGCTAAGAAACACTAAAAGACTAAAGTAAAGAGGAATGATAATGAATAATTTTAGCATCTCAAGCCTGAACAAGGCCTCCTAAGAATGGATCATCTAAGGTGTAGACATCATCATAATTAGGTGTATGAAGATCAATGGTGCAAGTAGGGATGAACTTGATATATGATGTGGTGTGATGTATAGAATTATGAGTCTTAGTTAAGATAATGGGTATATCATCACTAGGTATTTGATGGGAACAAGGTCGTAAAGGAGGAAACTAAGAGATGAGATGAGGTGAGAGATCAAATGTTTTGATTTTGAGATTGATCTCATCAAGCTCATCATCATCAAAATCTAAAATATTAGGGGGTATATTCCTAATGAGTTTAGGGTGACCATTGTAACCTTGGGTAGAAATGACAGGAAAGTTGAATAATTGAGATTCATGAAATGGAATGCTTGGTAAAAGTTCAAGAGTAGGAATCTTGAAGACACCACGGTCTTGGAATTGTTCAAAATTTTAAGGGTTAGTGTTGCCTTAAATCCTATAGATGACTCCATTATGAGAAAATTTAACATATTGGAAAATGAAAGAGGTAACAACTCTCATGTAATGAGTCCATGACCTACCCAAAATAATGTTATAGGATAAAAGAAATTTTAATATCATCACCTTTACATAGATGGTAATAGGTAAGATGGTAATGGGAAGCCACACATAACCTAAAGGAGGTGTTGACCATTTTTACCAAAGGTCAAAATGGGTTAACCCTAGATAGTCATAATATTGTATAGGGGTTTTTTATAATGTCATAGGGTATGTTGTAATTCCATTGATGTCATTTCATATGCCATTCTAGCTTTGGTCATAGTCTAGCTTAGTCTTTGTGTCATTTGGTGTCTTAGGGGTCATTTTAGAGTCATCTATGCAAGTAGCAGGTTTGGTGTCTAAATAGTCTGGATCATGGAAAGAGTTTTCATAGGCCTCAAGAAGTTAATTAGAGCTTTCAAAGATCAATCAATAGTTCAAACACAAGCCTAAGTAAACCAATCCATCACCAAGATGTCATCTAGAAGTGAATGTACCAGCTCACTTGTGCATTTGATAAGTTCACTTATAAAGCATCATGAGCTAAAATATTGCATCACTATGGATTTATTCATGACAAGAACATGATCTACAAAATTCATGTCTATGTTAGTTATTTAGGTCAAGTTATAGAGATTTAAAGTCAAACTTGTAGAGTAAGATGTTCATGTGAGCGTCAAGTTTGAGCTTCATGAAGTAACCGTTTATTTTCAAAAATCCCTTAATGAGCTCCAAGTTGATCAGAGATATATGATATGCTTGATCTTGCATTATGAAAAGTAGATCTAATGGTTTCACACTTCGGTAAAACAAGTCAAAAGGTCTCTGGGTTTTAATCCTTAAAATGCTACAAGTTGGACGAGATCTAATGGTGTATATCTAATGAGTAGAGATCCAATGGCGTGATCTCAATTAATAAGAAGGTGGGTCCAAATAAATTGATGATAATCATTTAATCGTATCAATGATCTAATGATATGAGCTCGAATGATAGGAAAGTGGGCCCAATGAGATCTACAGTACATGTTAACTCATACATCTTGATCCAATGGTGCGAGTTAAAGTCCAAAGGTCAGAGGATCTAGATCAAAGGCTCACATTCATTCATAAACCTTGATCCTAAAATGCATAGGAGGTCAAAAGGTGAAGGATATGACATTAGGGATCTTTAAGACCAATGGGAATAAAGATAGTTTGGAGCTATTTGATTGGTCTAAGTTAATTTTTCAATGGACAAAATCAAACCAACAAGCCATTTTTGACCAGAGTAAATAGGTGTTGAAAGCATAATTTAGAATGAAATGAGCAACATGGAAAGGGATTGATACATGAGTGACTATGTAAGATAAATTATTATATAATGAGGTAAGATCTTTAGACTCATACGCTGTCATAAAATCTTAGTAAAAAACCAGAGATGAACAATGACTACCAAATGTAAAAAATAAAGTCTGAGAAATCAACAAATGACTGCAGATGGTGTTGACAAGTGTCTAGAAGAAAAATAGCAGTTAGTATAACATATTTTTACTATAAAATCATATTTCAACCTCTCTCAAATGATATATATGTGTCAACTCTCTCCAATTTATTTTTAAGTGCTTGAGAGATGATCCATGATGAAAGGCAGTTTCTTATGCATAACAAAAAGAGCTCTATGCCACATTTCAAGCATTTTATGTTTCAACAAGCATTTGTACCATTATACCTTACATGGTATATTTATAAGTTTGTCCTCCTATAAGTGTAATTCATTGTATCAATTGGACATGTGTTCTAGTTGTTTCTATGCTAGATTTTCGCTTTCACATTCAAAGAAGGAATTAAGAAACTAAGAGAATGGTCAAGGCTTGTATGTACCTGGATATAGTCGTGCGCACCGTAATCCAGATGATAGAAGGTACTCCTCTTTGGCTGTGGAGGAATGACACCTGCAAAAGAAAGAGACTAAGACAAAGAAGGCGTTAGATAAGGAGATGGTGGGTTGCCAAGCAAAAGCTTGATCCCAGAAGCAGAAGCTTAAGAGATGTCAATCCACTGATTAATAAAAAGATGTCTGATAAAGGACAGAAAGATAAAAGACTAAAAATGATAAAGACAGAATGAAAAGTGGAAGCAAATGCTTACCTGAATGTTGCTGTTGGCCTAGTCACAGTCACCGGCGTCGGTGGTCCTACCGGCGTCGGTTGTCAAGGCTGCTGAGGTTGGTTAGTATGCCGACGTCGGTTTGGGAAGTGACCGGTGTCGGTCGGGGCAGTAGTCTGTGGACGAGTTCTGGACAAGATTTTGGTCTGTGGACGGGTCTGAGATAGAGTTTTGGGCTTGGTTAAATGGTCTAGGGGTCTGGGTCTAAGAGTCTGGTTTTGGTTAATGGTCTGGGAGTATGTGCAGAGTTCTGGGACAATGGACAGAATGTCAAAAGGGGACAGAGGGATAGAGGAGACCAACAGGGGGATAGGGATATAAGGATTTAGGTCTAGTCTGGTTTGGTGATAGGGAATGTTGAATTGATTGGATAGAGGGTGTTTGTCTAAAGAGAGACTAAACGGGTGTCAGAGGCAAAGAAAAGGGAATAAGAGGTGAGAGAAGGCTTTTCAGCCTCTCCAGGAAGAACAGAGAAGGTGGGGTCAAGGATGCTTGGAATAGACAGTAGACATAATGCTAATATATTTGAAATGAAATAGAAATAAAAATAGTACAAATACTTAGCTATGACACAGGTTAGCAAAGGTGCAGAAGCTGTGTTTTCGTTGCCACTGGCGATGGAGATATCAAGCAATTTCTGTGCAGAATGTCTAATGCAAGACCTCAGTGCCTAGAAAATGCTGTCAAGAATGCTGATCCTTGCAAGAAAACAAGAAGCCAGATCCTTGGAAAGCAAGAACACATGAGAACTTTGTTTCACCAGAAGAAGTCCTGAGATTCATGATTAACTCCAGAGATTAATGATTTTTGATTAGCCCCCGTCAAAGGTTATAAATTTGGTTTAAGTAAAACCGACGTCGATGATCCCGCCGGCGTCGGCCGACATTTGACCGACGTCGGCGGGTGGAAAACGAATAAAAGAGCCACCAAGCCCGTTCTCCATCCACCAAGTACACAATCCGTTGGAGAATTGTTGAAGGTTGGGCTAAATACGCACGAGATTTGGTTAGGCGGTTAGAAAGAATTAAGAATAGGTCTTGGGTGAATCATAAGGTGGGAAATAGTCCAAGGCGAGGTGTCAGACGAGGTGTTATAGGTGATGTGTCAAAGGGGAGGATATTAATAATAAATTATTATTTTTAAATTAGTAAGTGTATGGTTTAGGAATGGGTTAGGAATGGACCAAGGGGGAGGATGACCAAGGGTTAGACACGATTTCGGTGTCTACACTAGTGACCTTTGAACTTCATTCTTTTCTCCTTTATTTGAGGTTTTATAAGTAACTGTCATTTTGGCCTTTGTAATATAATTACACTCCATGTATAATGAAGCCCTATTGGAATGATGTCATATTTTGCCTTTGAATATTAATTCAAGTTTGGTTTCAAGTTCATGAACAATTGTCTAAGTGTGTAAGTAATGTATGGTGATGCAAAGTGATAATTCTCTATCCTTTCTTCCCTTATCCTTTTATGTTTATGCAAAGTTCCTATTCTAGTAGGTCATATGAAGTGTTTTCAAGTGTATGAGTTTATATTTTAAGTGTGTAATGAGATTTAGTGTATTCAATTAGCCTATGGTTAAATTACCTTAGATATATTTCATGCATCTCACCTACATATTGAAATACTCATGTTAAAATCCATAAGACTTATAAGTGATAGGACCTAAGTTCCCCAAAGCTTTGACACAACTTGTCAGAATTAAGAGCACACATGATTACCATTGTATAAACAACTTAAGATTGTGGAAATAACCAGAAGAATAAATAACTATCAATGATAAAACACACAGAATATGAGAGGTAACACACAATTGTATTCAACTCATTACAAAGGAAATTACAATAAAGAGATCACACTCTTCTTCCACCTCTATGAGGCTTCTTCCTCAAGGGCTCCAAGTAATCTTCCCACCTGATTAATCTTCTCTCATAGGTCACAACTAACAACTAACACAAGCTGTTGTTCACCTCATTATATGTCTAGTACAACCGAGTACGAACCGGTACTCCAAGTAGATCTAACCATGATCCTGCTCCTTGATGTATTGCTGTCACCTTGATCTTGATCCCCCGTTGATCCTCTTATGACCCTTGCATACACACATCCCTACAGACCAACCTGATCTTACTTATCACATGTAGATCTCCACCATGATCCTATAACACCCTGCATATCAAACCTGATCTTACATACATGAGGAATCCTACTTGATTCCACCATGGGAAGAACTCTCCAAGTTCCACACTTGGGTTCTACAAGTTCTACACTTGGTTCTCCATGTTCTTCACTTAAGAATACAACCCATGAGTCTATTATATAGATCTCATGCATACACTAATTTAGACAAGCAGCTCAAAGACTCGAACTGGTCTTCATCATGCAAACTACGCATTCACTTAACTGACTATTCATCAACAATATTTTTGACCACCATAGGCGACCGATGTTAGTCCCTACCTGACTGGAGGTGACCGATGCCGGTCAATCCCTGCCGATGCCGGTTTCCTTCTGCACTTCCCCTAAATGACGTCGGTTGTGGCCTACCAACATCGGTGACTGCATACGCTTAGAAACCTCCATGTTTGCCTTAAGGTGAAGCTTTTAGCTCCACACCCTAACAATCTCCCACTTGGAGATAAATAACTACACTTGTACCCATACCAGTACTCTGTCTAATCTGCATCTTGGCTTGTATTCCTCTTCAAGCTCCCACTTGAAGACTACCCACCACACTCCTTGTGGTGTTAATCCTGTGCCTGAATTTCTTCATTCTCAGCGTACCTTCTTCTGCCATTGCTATACTCCCACTCAAACAACAACCCCTGTGAGTAACCTGTAATCAACAACACTTAACAGATCTGGGCCATCTGTTAGTCAAACTCGCTATGAGAATGTCCAACCTTGCTCTGATACCATTTGATAGGACCTAAGTTCCCCAAAGCTCTGACACAACTTGTCAGAATTAAGACCACACATGATTACTATTGTATAAGCAACTTAAGATTGCAGAAATAACCAGAAGAACAAATAACTATTAATGAGAAAACACATAGAATATGAGAGGCAACACACAATTGTATTCAACTCATTACAAAGGAAATTAAAATAAAGAGATCACACTCTTATTCCACCTCTATGAGGCTTCTTCCTCAAGGGCTCCAAGTAATCTTCCCACCTAAGTAATCTTCTCTCATAGGTCACAACTAACAACTAACACAAGCTGTTGTTCACCTCATTGTACATCTAATACAACTGAGTACGAACCGGTACTCCAAGTAGATCTAACCATGATCCTGCTCCTTGATGTATTTCTGTCACCTTGATCTTGCTCCCCCACTGATCCTCTTCTGACCCTCGCATACACACATCCCTGTAGACCAACTTGATCTTACTTATCACATGTAGATCTCCACCATGATCCTGCAACACCCTACATATCAAACCTAATCTTACATACATGAGGAATCTTACTTGATTCCACCATGGGAAGAACTCTCCAAGTTCCACACTTGGGTTCTACAAGTTCTACGCTTGGTTCTCCATGTTCTTCACTTAACAATACAGCCCATGAGTCTATTATATAGATCTCATGCATACACTAATTTAGACAAGCGGCTCAAAGACTCGAATTGGTCTTCATCAAGCAAACTACACGTTCACTTAACTGACTGTTCATCAACAACAGTTCTGACTGCCATAGGTGATTGACGTCGGTCCCTACCTGATTGGAGGTGACCGATGCCGACTGATCCCTACCGATGTCAATTTCCTTCTGTGCTTCCCCTGACTGACGTTGGTTGTGGCCTGTCGATGCTGGCGACTGCATACGCTCAGAAACCTCCATGTTTGCCTTAAGGTGAAGCTTTTAGCTCCACACCCTAATAGTAAGTTAGTTTGTATGCCTTATTTCTTAGTGAATTAAAGTATGATGATCATATATACAACATATTGGTTTATTTCCCCCTTATATTAATTTCATTTCATGTAATTTCTAACTGTTTTCCCCATAAGAAACTAGTTAAGTAGGTATGATAATTTTAAGACACATTTAGGGAGCTAGCCCTTAAATCTAGAGGCTCACTTCCACCATAGGTATACCCACATACCTGGAAGTGTTCCCATGTTGCCCAATTATATAAGAGGCTTGAACACCCTCTTCTATGGTGAAATAGTTGGTGATGATATTTTTGGCATGCCTGGTGGGATAAATGTCTCCAAGATAACTTGTTAAGGTGAATGTTGGTCTTGACAACATCAACTGTAAATTGGTGTGCTACTCAATATTTGGCAACTCCATCAAGATAAATCTATTTCAAGGCCATTTTACTATTACAAACTTGATATCATGATTCATGGTTCTCATTAGGTCATCCTCTAGAAGAGTTCTCAATCCTGTTGAGTCACTCTTTCAACCTGAACTTCACCTTGAAGTTTAATATCCTCAACTTAATCTGCCCTTTGGAGGACCAATAGATTTTTCTAGAGGCAAAGGTTGAATAAATTGAATATATTGAAGATTTTGAAGAGTTTTAAGAAGATATGGCTAGACCTCATGTTTTCCCTGCATTCAATACATAAAATCTAATTCACCTTCAATAATATGATGCCATTCATCTTAATGCCATAAAAGGTGTACCCATATTCAATGGTGAGAGTCATATTACACCTAGTGAACATATCCGATATGTCTCCAACTTCTATAGCTTCCACAACATCACTCAAGAGAACATTTCCATTTGAATCCTTGCCATGTCCCTTAGAGGGAAGGCTCTTGTTTGGTATAGGAATCTAGAAGGTGGATGCATTATGTCATGGGATGATTTTGGAGTATTGTTGACCTCATGATTTGGAAATAAAAGTGACCATGCCTCTCTTCTACACCAACTTAATGAGATCAAAATGGGATACAAAGAAATAATGCATGATTTCAATGAGAAGTTTTAAAAGACTTGGAATAGATTGCCTCCTCCTATGAGTCCTCTTAACTTTGTGTTCCCTACCTACTTGAGAGATATTGGCACTAAAATTACTATCATTCTTCAATCCATGGGTGGTTCCACTCTCCTTGAAGTGTATGAAATTGCTATCAAAGGTGAAAATGGCATCATCTAAGCTATAAGGTTTCCCCCTAACATATTTATGGCTCCATTGTATCATGATTTTGCTAGTACTCTAGATGTGGCTCAAACTCCTAATGTCAATACCAAGCCTAAAGCTACTCCCAAAAGGGTAGATAATGTGATGAACAAAGATGCATATTCTCAATGGTTGGAAGATAAGCTTGGAAGAGGTAATATATAGTAAGGTGCATGTTGTCAACCAGACTTGTACCCTTGTGAAGTTATTTTCCAACCTTCACAGTCTTGCTGAAACAATGGAAACAATCCTAGGTATGGGTGACCTTTATAGTGGATTGAATCTCTAGTTTGTAAGGGCTATCTCCCTTTGATGTATCAACGAGGATCTCTATTTCTATGCTAAAAACTACTTGGGGGAAAAGGAGAAAGAAAATGAAATGAAATATTAAATAAGACGGTGATACACCTAATTTGCTTGATCCTACTCGAATAACACTGATTCAGATAAAGAAGAGGTAGAACTTCAATTCCAATTTAGCCAATACAAATAAGTATTTCACGATAAGGTTCAACCTATTAATCTAAGCTCAAGGGAATTAGAGAAATAGGCATGATAAAAGGCACTAAATAGCCACTATAAACTTAGTAAAAGATGTCTTAAACACAAAACATGACCTACATATATAACCAACTAGTAACCAGGCATGAATCTAAACTTGACAAGGAAGAAAAATCTATCACTTGGGCAATCAAAGACAAGAGTACACTATACTAGCTTGCTGGAAATTGAAAAAACACAACCCTCTTCTTATTTATCTTGAAAAAGGTTACAACACAATCTTCAACAGAGATTTTCTTGCCAAAAGAAAGGATAAAAATATAAGACTAAAAATCCATTAATATAGAAAATTACAAAAGCCAAGAGATTGGCATTGAAAAATAAGAAAGAGGCTAAATCAGTCCAACTTAGTCTTTACAACTACTATATTTTGTCTTCTTCCTCTTTGCATGAAAGCTCCTTGGTGCTAGAATTAGACGGTGAATTCATACGATTGAATTTTTTTGTGCATGTTCAACTAACCATGTCTAAAATCAGAGACTTCACTTTGCTAATCTAGGAATGGAATGATGGTTAGTTTGCATGATCCTGCTTGATCATTTGAAGGTGCATCTATTTTTGGCAGTCCTTTACTTACTTATTTTGTTTATCCCCATAGATTTATTTTACATGTTCCTTGTCTATATCTATCTATTTTTGGAGCTTGGTAGCTTGCAAGCTTTTGTATTTTTGGATTACTTATTTTTATGCACATCTTTTGCATGTTGTTTGTCTTTATTAATCTATTTTTGGAACTTGTTCGGATTTGTTCTCAGGCTCCTTATTATTCAGGGTTCTCACTTCCTATTACTTTCCCATAGACCTTTCCTATCTTTTATTTCCTTCAAGATTTTATTTCCATGGGTTTCCTATGTATTAGGATTTTTATTTTCTTTATTCCTGCGAACAAATTTTCTGTGGGAATTTGTTCCAGATAATTTTCCTAGGTGAACTTTCTTGGGTTTCTTGTTTCTTCAAGTTTTTTGTTTTTCCTATTCCCGTGGAGAAATTATTCATGGGAATTACCTAAAATTGTCTATGGGAATTTGTCTCAGATAATTTTCTTGGTTTTAATTCCACCGAGATAATTTTCTCAGGTTTAATTCACCCAAGATAATTTTCTTGGGTTTAATTCACTCGAGACAATTTTCCCAGGTTTCTCTTTGACTCTCTTGAAGCCTTCCCAAAGGGCAAGTGCCCTTCAGGACTTGTCCCTTTGTCTCCTTATGAAGGGTAAGTGCCCTTCAAAATCTCTGAAATGGTCCTTCCTAAAGGGTACCTACCCTTTGGGACTTTTATTTGCACCTTCCTGAAGGGTACCTACCCTTCGAGACTTTGATTTTATCCCTTCAACCTAAATTGAACCTTCTTGAAGGGTACATACCCTTCGATCTTTTTCCAAGTGTCTATTTTGGGCTTTCTATAATGGTCTTTCCCAAAAGGTACAAGCCCTTCGGGCTTTTGTAAAAGCCCTTCAAACTCATGTGATGAACATTCTCAAAGGGTAGGTATCCTTCAGGTTTTTGTATTTGACCCTTCCTGAAGGGCAAGTTCCCTTCGGGTTTCTTGTAATGATCTTTCTTGAAGGGCACCTACCCTTCAATATTTTTGTTTTAGTCTTTTATAAAATGAATTTCCTGAAGGGCACCTACCCTTTGGGATCTCTATAATGAATCTACCTAAAGGGCAAGTGCCCTTTGGGATTCTCAAATTGAACCTTTAGTCTTTTGAAAATGTCATTTTCCTGAAGGGTAGGAACCCTTCAAGATTCTTACAGGTGTCCCCTCATTTCGAATTGAACCTTGTCTAAGGGCCAATACCTTTTGGGCTTTTGTCAAGTGTTCATTTCAAGATTTTTATAATGGTCTTTCTTGAAGGGCACCTGCCCTTTGAGCTTTTGTAAAATACCTTAAAAATCATGTGATGAACATTCCCAAAGTTGAAGTGAACCTTCCCAAAGGGTACCTTACCCTTTAGGTTTTTATCAATGGCCCCTTCAAAGTGAATAACCCTTAAGAAAAGGTACTCAAGTTTTTTGAAGGGTACCTAGACTTTTTGGAGGGCACCTAAGTTTTTGTAATGGACCTCTCTTTGGCATTTTAACTTTCCCAAAGGTCTAATGCCCTTCGAGTTTTCATGAATGATCCTTCTCAAAGGGCAAGTGCCTTTCAAGTTTTTGACTTTGCCCTTTTCTTTGGCCTTTTTGGCTGAGTGAATTCCCTATGGATAAAAGTTCATGGGAATTATCCTTTGCCCTTCAAGATTCTTATTGACTATGAATGCCTTAAACATTTTAGGGGCCTTAACTTTAGAAAAAGAGAGAAGTTGTGCACCTTTCAAAACCTAATTTGAACTACCATGAGTAAGTTGGGCTTGGAAAACCAACTTACTATTGATTGTATAAAACCTTGAGAAGTAAAGTAACATGAGAAACTTGATCTGTACTGTTAGAGCAATTCGGATCCAAGAAATCCAATTACTCCTATTTCTAAAGCTGTATAAGTATAACTAAAAACCTGATTAACACCTGGTAGAGCAATTCAGACTTAGGAAACTTAATTGCTTCTACTGCTTGAACCTGCATAAGTAAAACACCTTTCATATTTTTCAAATGGTCCACCTACCTTTTGTGAATGACCCCTTTATTTAAGTATTTTGTAAATTGACCTTTTTCCCATCCTCTTCAAAACTTAAGATGGTATGAAAGCTTTCGAATGATGGGGTTAACAATTTTGACCAAGTAAGGCTAAAAATTGTTAATATTTTTGGCGACTCAGCTTGGATGCATGCCTACTATGCATGAGAACTTAGATCATAAACATGATATTGAACTCACAAAATAATGTTAAACTTGGTCTATAACTACAAATCTTTGTTCACCATGGATGGAAGTAACCTTTTCCTCTCAAAATAAGAGGGGAAACACACAAAAATTGAAAAATCTAATCTAATCAAAGTAAAAAGTGTAAACAAGCACTTATTGGACAAAACATAAGCAAACTATTGTGCTTGAACAACACTTAGAGGAAAGCAAAAAAAAAACTATGTACAAGGAACTTTGCTCTTTAGTAGTGATGTTTTAGATGTATCCCATTGACTGGGATTGGAAGCTTTTAGCCATCCATCTTTGCAGGCTGGAAGCATTGTGGGATTTACAACTGGAGATCATGTATGGGCCACTACAAAAGGAATCAAACTTTATGTGCCTTCTTTGTTTAGATCGATCGTCATCACACTTGAGGACCAAATCTCCTTCTTTGAAGCTTCATGAAGAAGCCCCTTTGTCAAAAGTTCTCTTTACATGTGCCTAATGAATTTCCATGGCTAGCATGGACTGATTTCTCATTTCTTCTAGATCCATAAGCTCAACATACCTAATTACATTCATTCTCCAATAATTCTAGCTGATGCATTAGTTCCAAAGCTAGAAATTCAAGAGAAATGGGTAATCATGCTTCTTTACCATATACAAGCTTGTATGGCGAGTTGACTATCAACCTTTTGTAGGTGATTCTATCAGCCCATAGAGGTGACTTTAGTTTTAGATGCCATGACCTCTAATTATCTTCAATGGTCCATCATATGATTCTTAGCAAGTTTTTATTTTTAGATTCAGCAAGGCCATTGCCTTATGGGTAGTAGTTTGATGAAGTGCTAAGATACACTCCATGTTGGATAGCATATTGACTAATTTTGGATCCCATAAAATCCATTGTATTATCAGATATAATCATTGAAAAAGCTCTAAATCTAGTAAAAGGACCTTCATAGAAATCCAGAACATTAGTCTGATTTGCTTCTTTCAATGCAATTGCTTCTATCCACTACGTGAAGTAATCTGTAACAATTAAAATCTACTTATGTCTTGAGCTAGAAGGAGGATTTATGAGGCCAATAAAATCCAACCCGCATTGGATGAAACGCTGATCCACTAGAATGGCTGAAGGGGCAAGGTTGCAAGTTTTACTTTCCCTACAAACATAACACATTGTTTGCACTTCTTTACCCATGTATGGCAGTCGTTGAATATAGTAGGCCAATAATACCCACCTCTCATGATTTTGACTGCTATAGTTCTTGTTGAAAAGTTTCCTCTACCATGTACATCATGGAATTCTTCCATCAATCTTTAGGTTTGGCTTGGTTCCATGCATCTTAACAACATTCCATTAATATCCTTTTTGAACAAAACACCATCAACTAACAAGAATGGAATTGATTAAAATCTAAAGTACCTTTATTTTGAAGCACTTAAATGGGTAGGATAAATACCATCCTAGAGATAGCTTACCAACTTGTGAAACCAGATAGAAGGTGATGCATGATCAGTTTCAACTTCTTCATCATTTGTGACTAGAATAACCTCATTGGTCTCCTGCAAGTTTTGAACTAGATGCTCACAAAATCCTTTACCTTTATACATAAATGCATTTATGTACCCAGAATCATCACCTATATCTAGTGGTAAAAATTTATCTCTCTCCCAAAGTGGAAAAGGGGCCAAATCTATTACCAAAGGGGCCAATCTATCATTTATCCAATGGCCAACGCTCATCAGGTGATGCCATTGATATAGATCCGAGGTCACCCTTACTTAATACTAAATTATCTTAAAACATGATCATACTAAAATTTATCATATACTCTAAATTTTTTATCAACCAATCACATTTATTTATAAACATGATGTAAATATTATGTGTCCTCAACCCACCCTATAAATTTCTTATATGGTTGCCATCTAATCTGGTCTTGCATTAATCAATCTAATATAATATGATACTCCATAGTAGTATGAGCTCTACCCAAGGCACCACCCTTCATGTTGAAAAAACTTGAGGGTGGGCCCCTCTTGTTAAGGGTCCACCAACCAGCTACACAACTAAAATTTACTCATATGCCCATACATATAAAAGTGTCTCACTACCTAGCCTATGACTTTATGTCTTCAAGCAAAAACTATATAAATGTATATACAAATAGGTTACCATGGTATGCCCCCAAGAAAATATCACTCCTCATCCCTTAATATAATGAATAATGTGGTACATTTGGTAGTATGTCACCACCCCACCATTAACAACTATCAAGGGATCCATCAAACAACAAATAAACTTCCACTATCATGGAATGTCAACTCTAATAATCATATACAGAATGATACTAATTTTTGGCTTTACATATGTTGATAAACCTAATAAGTACAATTGAGACCTATAAATATAGCCAATGTTAGCATCTCCAAATACTTGTACCATATCTTTTATGACAGGTAACCTTAGAATCTGGTAAACATCCTCCAAAGTGATCATCATCTCCCTTGTCATGAGCTAGAATGTGCAAGTATCAACATTTTGTCTCTCAATAATGCTATCATGAGATGGAAATCATATGGAACTACCCTAAATTAGCCACATAACCTAATCTTACCTGATAAATGACTCCTCAATCAACATCATCCAAACCAATCTCAACTAGGGTAAAAAATGTTTACCATCCCAAAACTCACGGATATGCACATCTTTTTGCATGAGAAAATAAGCAATAACAAGTATCAATAATCAAATTCAAGAAATATAAAGCATATTCTAAGGCTAAAAATTAAAAATATAGTTGGATGGTAGTGTCAAATGCTACTATTGTTTTAGGATAGTAGCATATGGCACTACCATCTAAAATTAGATGTTATCATCAAAGACTCGATGATATTATCCAAATCAATGATGGAAGTGTCCACCAACTATCAAAATTTATAAAAATTGTATAAAAATGCAAAATTTAACTAAAAAAATAACTAAAATATTCAAAAAAAGTTATACTTACCAAATCCTCAAGGTGTTATCCTCCCAAAGTAGCCTGAAGTAGATTAATTGCATTGGTTGCACAATTCGTCTGTGAGGCATTCTTGAATAGCTCCATAGAACAAATTTTTGAAAGTTAAAAATGAAAATGAAATGAATTTTTATTTTCAAAATTCATTATAGAGTCACTGACCTTTCAACTATCAAAACTTCAAAAGACCATATCTTGAGAACCGTTTACCCAAATTCAAAATTGCAAGATGTATTGGCATCCATATAACGAACCTTTCCATATGATATTAATTTGGAAACTAGTTTTAAAAAAACTAAAATCATCTAAATTTTATTTTGAAACCCATATATCATTCAAATTTTGAATGAAAATATCCAATCTTATATTCCATATTAATAAAAAAAGGAGGCATATCACTAGTACGCAATTGAATCCCACATACTTGATACATATACATTATATCCACTTTATACTTTTATGATATAGTGCCTACCATATTTTATCCCCCTCTCCTCAAAAGGGGGAATTTTAATGGGGCATGTCATAATTCATGTCCTCCACATTTATGTGGTTTCTAGATTTAAGTGGGAGCATGTCATAAAGACATGACCTCCACACTTACTCAGTTATCAGTATCTCTATATTTTGGTGGGGGCATGTCATAAATACATGACCTCCACACTATACCAGTATACAAAAAACACATTGCTCACATCCGATATGAAAAGGGGAATGTAAAAAGTTCATTCCTTATATTATTTACTAGATTCACTAATTTATCTCCTAGATTAACCAGATTACAAATATATAAAAATATTTCACTAGGATGTACTGATTACACCATGAGGTATTATTATTAATCCTTATACTTATGCAATAGTTTGTTCTAGTTATAGGTTTTGAGTGATTAAATAATCTAACTTCACTATATTTACAGGATGATCTAGATTAAATCATTCACCCTACACTAAATTATATATATGTTTACACTTAAGTTGTGATGGTTGGTATGTAGTACTCTCAATGGTCATATCACCACTCTCCTTATACTAGATTTTGGGCATGATGACCTCCCAATTCACCTTGTTATATATATGTAACTTCCACTATGTATCATGTATGACCACTTGTGTACTTATTCATTTATGTGGCTAGGAAAAAGATGAGGTATCATGTATTTTTCTACTTTGGCAGCTTCCGTAGTGGATTCAATATCCCATAATGATAACTATACAACACATACATAAGTGTATTATATCCATGATATTTGTTTATCTAGATACTTTCTATTATTTTTCATTTTTAGATTATATACATTGTGACATGATTTTGGTTACAAATATCATTCAAACAATAGGTTAAAATAGAGCTCAAAGATAAAGTGTGTTGTACACACCAAGGTACACATTTTCTTTCCTTTAAACTAGTAACTTTGTTTTCATGCATTATTATATTAAAGGTAGAGGGTGGGGAATGTAGATACCCATATTTGGTATAATCATAGTTTCATAATATGATTTTCATATCTTTGTACATATAGACCTTTTAACAAAGTGTTAGGCATTTAGTGGTGTGATCCTACATGGACCCTTTTGGTTTATGTCTTTTTATTGATTTTACCTCATATTTCTTATATTTTGTATTACCTAGTATGCCTATATCCAGTGTGCTTCAAGGATTCTGACTCATTTTTTGATCATTTCTATGTTTTTATCCCCTGGACATTACTAGTGGTTCAGGACACTAGCATCGAGGGTAGTGTTTGCAATCAGTGGTAGTGTCTAGCCTTATCCTTTGATCATTTTTTATACTTTTCAATTTACAACCATTTTTTAAGCCTAATATGTTTATCTTATTATCAAATTTTTGCATGCCACTACGTTTTATTTATAAATTAAAATTGTTACCTATATATAAAAAGTTATGGCAAAATCTATTGGATGAAGCAATCTTCTTACTTAGCATGTAGTGTTTATTATTCAAAAGTTATTGAATTGCATCATATAACAAATTTACAAAACTATAAGTTTGAAGTATTCAAAAGATTAATTTACACTTGCATTGCTTATACCAAAGGTTGAAATAGGAGAAATAACATAGAGTTGCATAATCACCATTACACCCACCCACCTTAGAGGGAGAAATAAATGTGATTCCAAGGCCCTCCTTGGATTTTTGGTTATTTAGGCAACACTTAACAATAGTCATGGTTGTTAGGTTTAGCTTGATGCATGTATTAACCCCTTTTTATTAAGTCACATGAGGCTAAAAGGTAAGGAAGCTAGGGTTTTACTCATAAAATACATTTTGCATACATTTCAACCTATTTTGAAGGACAAAATAGGATTATAAGTGACATCACACCTTTAAAAAAAATTGGATCATTTTTAGTGCATATTTAGGGTTAGATACCTACATCACAGTCAGACGCTAAGATCAATGGTCGTGTCTAGCTATAATAATGGATCCATTAATCCCATTTTTCATGTAAATGCCTTTGATAACCTCTATAAGCTTTGGATCAAACTCAACACCTTTTTTGGTACAAAACTATTTGGTAAAACCCTAATAGGTGATGCTTTAAAATGGTACAACCAACTTAAGTATAGCTTTATAACTAACTTAGAAGCATTAATAAATGCATTGATCTAAAAATTTCAATATCATTACTCACCTAAAAATATTTTATCCAATATCATCAATTGGAAATAATTATATCATGAAACTACCTGAGACTCTATTAAGAACTGGGAATCATTAGCTAATAAATCTAAACATAATATGACTCAAGATAATTGTTGACCAATTTTGATTTTAGGTCAAATTCAGGCACCCCTAGTAAAAAGCTTGATTTTGAGGCCTATAAAGGAGTATATTGTATTGTCATGAAGAGTTTTATAGGTCATTTTATGTTAATTAATGTTGTACTAGATTTGGTCAATTGGTTTCTAGGTCCATTTATCATTTTTGGGTCATTTGAGGGGTCAAAACAATGCATTTAATGTTGTGTATGAGTTTATTGGGAAATGTAAAATATTAAATGGGTGATGTCATTCCAAATGTGTCCAAAAAGGTATTAATTAATTGAAAAAACTGAAATTTGTAGGTTCATCAAAAGAAAAATCAATTTCCTTAAAGAAATGTTAGAGTTTAGCACTTATACGGCCTCTTTGGAAAATGTGCCACTTGGAAAATGGTGAAAAGTGTCTCTTAAAATCCCATACATCATTTACATGTTTTATTTGCTTTGAAAATGCCATTTTTGGCCCAATGCCATTTTTGGCCCAAAACCATTATGTTGCATTTTTGCCCTTCTTGGCAGATTGAAGTGACACTCAAGTTTTTGTTTGGTACAATCAACACAAGGGGTTTCAAACCAAACACTTATGGGAGGTGATATTAAACTTAGGTAGATCCATTTTAATATTAATAAGTTTTATTTTGGTCAACCATGATTTATGAATTATTCATTTGAAGTTTAGCTTCGAAAACTGCCTGTTAATCTATGCACCCTTCAGGTTTTGATCTTGTTTGGGAAAATCTGTAAAATCTAGCTACCGATACTAATTATATATAATTTTTCATTAATTCCCTTATGATATCATTTTTTTATGTTTCAAGATGATTTGGTGAATAAATCATCTCATGTTGGAAGATTAGTCTCTTTTGGATGATAAATAGGTTCTCACTATTTATAGAGTTTCTCATGAATTCAGAATAGTTCCATGGGATGTGTAGAGTTTTAACATCATGTTTTCGATGTATAATTCACATCCTTACATTTTAACCTTATATTACAAATCAATATTTCATTAATGGTAGTCATACATATGATCACAACTTTCTTGTCTAATGCAACTCAGAATGTGCACCTACAGAGGTTTAAAAAGGAATATTACATTAAAATAAATATTTTTTGACTTGATCCAATGTTTCAAAATTTGTAAAGGAACCATGTTAACCTTGAAAGGAGGTGAAATATTTTTCCAATGCCCATACACCATACATAATTCAGATTTACTATCTACCTGCATGTAGTTAAGAATATTTACCTTCATGGGTGTCTCAAGATGATGTCATGGTGTGGTGGAAGCATTTATATGTAATTCATTCTTATAAAAGTTCTTAGAGTGCATATGAAACTTTATGAGGGTTTTATTTTGATCATAAACATGTGTATTATGCACATTATCTGAATTATACACTTGATGCATGTATATGCAAATAACTACCTACAAGTGGTCTTGATAGAGGGTTGAAATGGTCATTTTGGAGCATTGAAGCATAAGATGAGACCCTATTTAAGGTCCTAAAAATGTGAAATCATGATTTACCTTGTGAAAATTCTAGTTTGGCATATGAATTTAAAACCATACTAAAAGGTCACTTGACTGTGTTTAGGCCCATTTTCCCTAAATGGGAAAAACAGAGGTCTAAAGGCTTTTTTTGGGCCTTTTCCATCATGTCTCCTAAGGGATAAATACTATAACATATAATATATTAAATAACTCTACAAAATATGAGGGTCAAAGGGTGTGTTAAGGATGAACATTTGAAGACCTAAAGTTGCTTTCAAAACCATTAAAACCAAATAGTGGAGTCTACAAGACTGTGACCCAGATAAGGTATTTGCCATCCAAAGTGGAAACTTGTTCTTTCTACCATAATTTAAATGTTTTATTGGGTGGAGGGAACACCCATAAGTTAAGAGATCATCTAAAGGATTGACATACAGTGCTCTACCTTGCCTACATCACCTACAGTCTGTACACTGTAGAAATCCATACCTACAACCAATCAATAGGTAGTAGCTTGAATGAGTGTTATTTGAGCATTCAAAATACACTATAAATGGTTAAAATTACTTATATAATACCCCAAGTGACTCTAAATAATTTGTAATGGATATTTAAACATAATTTCAAGTTAAGGAGTGAAAGTGACCTATAGGCAGGGTAAAAAGATAAGGTACCTCAGTCAGGCAGGGTATGCATATAGGAAGTTAGTATTGGTGTTTTGGTATTGTTTAAAAATATTAAAGGTAAGAAATTTAGATATTATTCTATGCATATCCTATAATTCATGGGAAACCTTCAAAAAATCTCAATTAATGTAAATACTCATCTACAGTTTTCATTCTCCTCAACAAAGTTAACTATGTTGACTGAGTAGGCAAAGAGAAATACTTAGGTGCCTTAATGAGGATAATACATGGAGTTGAATAATATTAACCTAAATAGTGAAATATTTTACATGGAATAAAAAAATATAGTGAACACTGCATTTTAGATCTAATCATACACTGAAAACCTATAGTTGTGATACATAGTCAAGAATTATGCATATACTCTAGAAATCCAAGGATGGGAAAGGTTTTATATAAAGGTATGATAGTGAATGGGTTATAGACACCTCAATAATTATAATCAAACATTGAAAACACTCTCATTATTTTAAATCAAGTAAAATAATATCTCAAAAGGATGTAAAGCACAATCCACCTTGTCATTTCCTACACACAGTCTTTGGCCTAAAAAGTAGTCTTGGTTTTGCAAGTCTTTGAAGGTCTAATAATATGATAGGAGGATAAATTTATATGTGGATATTCCTCAAAATTTATACAAGGCCATAAAATATATATTTTTCCTGAGATAATAGGGGAAGTACCCCATGTTTTGTCTTAGATAGGATGTACTTTCCTATGCACAAACATCGACAATCTTGAGGAAATTAGTGAAAAATGGTGAGCAAAAGATTGGAGAAACTTGTATTAAGGTTGAAAAAGTTGAAAAAACTTCATAAAAATATTTATAATCTTTCAAATAAGAGTGAAAACAAACAAGGTGGTCTGAACACTAGGGTTTGTAGATAAACCTAGAGGGCAAGGTTAGGCCTAGTGCCCAATTGAAGAGTCACTTACACTTCTAGACCTAAAAATGGTTTATACTTTGTTGCATATTATTTAAAAGGTAAAAATGGAGGTGTATATACTATTTATATTCAAGGAAATCAAATAGGATGACCTAAAACATAGAAGTTGTAGGTAGGCCTATGGAATAAGGATTAGGCCAAGACCAAATAGAGGAGTCACTTACAATCTGAACAAGATATGAACATTCCCATGAATTTTAACATGTTCTTGGGGTTTATATAGATGTTTCCAAGATAATTTTGTGTATATATAAGTAATAAAAGTCATTTTAGACCTCAAAACCACTCAGACTTGTGCAGAATGGGGAAAACAAGTTCAATGAGATAGTTTTGGATGCTCATATATTCCATGAGGTTATGATTGGTATTAAAATAGATTTAGGGTTGTTATCAAGGTCCCCCAAGATTATTTTTATGTAATTTTTCTCCAAGTTAGATGTGGAACTTGTATGAACAATCCTTAAGACCCAAAACAACTAAAAACCCCTTGTTAAACCTTGATTAGGACTAATTTGGGAAGATTGAGATGGAAAGATAGTCTAAGGGCATAGTTATCTCATAAAATATTTTTTACCTTAGATAAAACTGACCCAAGCTGATCCAAACCTTTTTGATTGTATGGAATTATACACATGGAGGTAGAAATAGGGTTTTCTCACTGTTTTGTGTGTTGTGCAGGCTATAGGAAGATTAAAGAGATAAAACCAAATTTGGTTGGAATATTAAGACTTAATATAACTCCTCATATTCATTTAATTCCATAAAACAACTTATAAGTACCCCAACTAGGTGATTCAACTTAGCCAATCAAATCTGGCATATTACACAAGCTAGGGAGAAGTGTAAAAACTTCAAGTATATGACCTTTTAATGTGTCCCTAATGCTTAAAAGTCCTTGAGAGGTTTTTAAACATGTCACCCACTACCTTTTATATATTTTCATGGAAAACTAAAAGCATTTTTTAGGCCAAGTGTGTAGGGTACATGAAAGGGTAGTTTTCTAGATAGCAGATGATGATGGCTCACTTTCAAAGGTTTTTAGAGTATAAGGCATGAAAAACATGCATGGATAGGTATGTCTAAGAGTATAAACTTTCATTCCAATCATTTTTACTACTCCTCATCAGTTTTAAGATGTTAAAATATCTCCAATCATGAAGGTAATTTGTCTAATCTAGTTGAGGTGTTTTCTTGCCACTTTTCATGAGGTTTGTGACTTAGTTGACACTTGGAGCTCCTAATATTGTATTTTTCAATCCATAATTTATTATCATGTATGGATAACTAATTTTATCAACTTTACAAGTGTCCTTGTGACCCTTGGACTTCTCTTCTCCTCTCTCTCTCTCTCAAACTCTATAAGAGTTAGCCATTTTGACATTATATCATATGTTCCACCTATGTATGGTGAATACCTACTCATTTGTATACCTTTTTATCAATTAAATTACTAAGTATTACCTCTTCATGACTTTTCATAAGTTTTTTCACTTGAATGATGAATCTTGTTTACTGAAGACTATGGATTCCAAGCATGTGGTCTCATTTTTTCCACCTTGTTTGCAATTGGAAAATTTTTATTGTAGGGCATGAGAAGTGTTTTATTGGATGTCAAATGTTGATTGAGTTATTATTTTCATTAGTTCCATTCAATTCCTCTTTTCTAGTCCTCCTAGATTTTCACATTCATCCATGACCTCATAATGTAACATTGATGTGAGAAGATGAAGATTGAGGGAGTGTATATTTTTAGTTTGTTTCTTGGTCTCAAGTGTAGAATGAAATTAGTTGGAAGTCATCAAATTTATTTGGTGTATCAACTACTTAGTTTATATTTGCTTTTAGTTATCTCTCTCCCTTTTCACCCCCTGCCAAAGTTAGTTATAGATTCAATTTTAAGTGGTACATCAAGGGAGTTAGCCCTATCTAGAGACTCACCTCATTCCTTAGGCTACCCACAAGCCTAGAGGTGATTCCATTATGCCACTTGGATGAGGAGAGATTTACATCTCCTGAAAGGGTGCATATCCAAGTGACAACAATAACCACTTCAACCTTTTTACAATTGGTTTAAACCTCAAATTGTAATACATCATTCAGTCCTTCACTCCTAAGTCATTAGATGAAGCCTTTGATAAATTTAAAAGATAATATCATCTTAAAAGAAAATTTGATATTACTTATCCTAAACAAGGAACTTGAGTGCATATGAGACTTAAAAACAAGCACATTATAGATGATAGTGTCTCTAATATTTATGATCATAGTCATGACTCTAAGAGGACTATTCATGGAATCATACTAGAAGGTTCCTAAGAAATAGCCCTTTCCCCACCCATAGTGAGAATCCCTTTCCAACCTCCTCTTCCTTCCAACAACCAAAACCACACTCATAATGAACCTCTTAGCCATTAAAATTATGAAACACCTTCCTAGACTACTACCTATAGATTTTATAATAGTCAACCTAAACCCCAATGGTATGACCCATAAAATTTATTTTGGTTTCATTATAATTAGGGCCATTCTCATGAAAATCAGTATTATCTTCATTCCTTACCATTAAATTTCATCTTTGGTCATATATTTGACCATGATATTATGACAAGATAAAGCTATCAATTCTTTGAAGAGTTTGCCATAGAACATAAAGGTAAAGTTAAGCATGATGCACTAAACCAAGCTAAAACTTTCCTTTATATTTATTAAAATCCCTTTCCCAATCATTATCAAACCACCAATAATCCACCTCTACAAGTAAGCAACAACATTTCTCAACCTTAAAATATCCTCAGTTTAGCTCTAGCCACTATTGTTATAGATATCATGGATAACCAAACCTCCTTTACTCAAGTGGAGAAGTTAGTTAATAATAATAACATGAAGCACATTATAGCTCACATCAAAACTACACCTAATGTTATAAATTAAGTAAAAATATATCATTTGACTTACACAATTATTCAAAAATATCCTATAATTCCAACCTCAATCTCAATCCTTTATATACTTCAAAAATGATAAAAATAAAAAAACTATAGCATAATTAGCCAAGTCAATTTAGTTGAATTTTTTTAAAAATAAACTAAATTGATTGTGTTGATTAAGTTATCTATGTTGCAAACTAAATCGATAAGGTCAATCCTATCTATTAAAAAACATATTAAATCTCATATCTGATTTCATGGCTTGTAATTGACTGAACTAAATCAGCCACATCATTCTCATCAAAAAATGCTCAAAATTAGTAAAATTTAGGTCTATATTATTATACAATCAGACTTGATATTGTTAAGACCTTTATTTCTCCATTATAATATTATTCAGCTTGTACTAGATTTGATGAGTGGGATCCTTTAGAATATATTTTTAGACTCCCTTATCATTATTTTTCTTGAGCTTGTGTAGACTTCTCCTATACACTATAACCACTTGAAGTAACTCTTATTTGACATGAACATCCCTTTACTACCACTTATGGGAAAATAATCTACCTTGCCCAAGAATGAAGAAATCATCCTAAAACATTGTGTGTTAGAGGTACAATCATTGAGAGGTGGGGGTGAATCAGTGAGCCCAGATATTTCAATCTCAATTCCAATCCTTTAAAACTATTAGATAATCATCATACATCAACTTGATCAAGTAACATTAAAAACAAAGCTCAATCTTTCAGTGCATACACAAGATCAAACACATAACACATAGTTCTTATGGGAAACCCTCATGGGGAATAAACCCACTCTCAATCCTACAACATAATGGACTACTTCTCCTATAAGAAAATACAAACAAAATATTGGTCAACTCCTTTAGACCAGTAAACCTTGATCATGTCCTCCTGACCAAAGTCCTTTAGTTAAACACTTATTTCACAAGGAGAAACTACCCCTAAGGAAGATCAAGTCTTTTAGACCCTCATTTAAACACCTCCACCTTAGTAATGATTTATTCAACACCTGATGATGGATATCTAATTATCAAACCCCTGCACAAACTCTCTATATCTCATATAGGACTCTCACATAGGCATTCCATGATCCCTCTCCTTCTTCATTTAAATTATCCTTATATGCACACTCAAACCTCTTTGCATATCCTCAAACTATAAGATCACTATTTAGACATCATAAATATGACCTACAGGTCATACACATAGTCTTCAATCTTCTCTACTCATTAACTCATCAACTGGGCACTCTACCTTTCCTTCAATCCACAATTATCACATGCACACCTTACACTAGTCTCACACAAGTCTAAAAATTATCATCTTTGATTTCAATATATATAGAGATATCATGATTATCAAGATCACAATATTTCCTATCAACCAAAATACATGCCTTCATGCTTAAGGCATCTAACATGGATCACACTTAAGCATAACTTTCTTTCAAATAGGCCTAAGTCCCTTTTAGGTCCTATGGAGACCCATTTATCTCTTTGACAATTCTCTAAGAAAATTAAAAACATAATAAAACTTTACAATTCATATACCCATTCCACATAATCTATAGGTCCTCCTTAATTTATAACAACCATCATAGTACCCTTCTACTTAACCACAATACGCTTAAACAACATTATATGCACACAGTCACTATGAACAAACACATAGTCACCTTTTAAACCATTATTCATACTACATACAATCGGTCAAACCTTAATAATGAACAACTCTAAGAAAATTAAAAACATAACAAAACTTTACAATTCATATACCCATTCCACATAATCTATAGGTCCTCCTTAATTTATAACAACCATCATAGTACCCTTCTACTTAACCACAATACGCTTAAACAACATTATATGCACACAGTCACTATGAACAAACACATAGTCACCTTTTAAACCATTATTCATACTACATACAATCGGTCAA
Source organism: Torreya grandis (assembly GCA_037957365.1). Lineage (NCBI taxonomy): Eukaryota > Viridiplantae > Streptophyta > Pinopsida > Cupressales > Taxaceae > Torreya > Torreya grandis. The sequence continues at coordinate 4,926,580 of JARHVA010000318.1, read as the reverse complement.
ACCTTAATAATGAACATATATTATCCTCATGGAGTATACAACATGCTCCAATATCTAATCCATCATTAAACATTGAAACATTAGAACGAGCTCAATTACCCTTCTTGGGTTACTTACAGAACATAGTCAAACACATAGTTAACTTTAAACCTTCATAACTTTGAATATACACACTTTAATATATTCAAATATATATTTCCATATGAACCTTGGAGTCTTATACAAATTTTGTTTTTACACCATGAGGACATTCTGCATAGATCAAAAGATATGGCCAAAATATAGAGCACTATTTTTTTCCTTTGTTAAATTCAAATATTCAAATGCAAACGGTCACAGTTAAACCTCCAACACCATGCTCACATCTCATGTCCTCACTACTCAAATTAAACATGTACCATTTATCTTATTTTAAGTAACTCAACCTTTACCTTTTAGTGCTCATTATTGGATCTTCATCTTGACTATTTGACTTAATATGCTCTATCAATCTCCTATACATATCTCGATCTTTATCTTTGCTTGATGTTGAACATCAAACACTTGTCCTCAACTTGATGCTTATAGACATATTATAATGAACACACTCTATTGATACTTTTTTTAAATTCAATATTTACTCATTTTACTCATCAAACACTTTAACCCATTTGACTTATTATGCACCAAAGATCTAGATCTATACAATCACCGGCTCACCATTGATCCTTAGAAGAAGTTCTATCTTTATCTCTATTTAGTGTTAAACATTTAAAAATTGGCATCATGTCTATGCTTCATAATATCTTATAGTAACATGTTCCATTTATGTTGATCAAACTTTAACTTTTTCAAAAATGACAGAGTCTGGGAACCATTGTAGTCTGCCTAGAAAGCCAACTTTACACAGTCATATCTTTTACCTCGCTCACTCGCATGTTATCAAATTTGGACCATATGATCTCCTCATATAGGATAATATAACCATGTGTCAAATTATCTTTAAACATTCACACATGTGAGATATAATGACATTAAAATTCTCACTCATATTTTTATGTTCATATATCCAACTATGTCAAGAACTTGTCTAGAAGGCCAACTTTACACATGCATATCTTTTGATGCGCTTCAGTGCATGATCTAAAATTTAGCATAAATCAAATAGGAATAAAAATAAATAAATCCATATGATCAAATTATCCTAAAATTTACACATGTGTGATATATGACTACATTAAAATGCTTACTCAACTCTTCTTGCCATATTGCAAATTTGGCTAAGTATGAGAAAACACTGTAAAACTGCATGGGAGCCCAAATTTGCACTTGAATATATTTTGTTGTGATTATTTTCATGAACTAATAATTTGTGAATAAAAACTAGGGACTAATGTGATCACAACCATATGATTAATTCCCCTTGACTCATCCATACATGGTAATTATGATGTCATAAAATTGCCTATTCAGATTTTTTGCCATTGGACCCAAAATGTCTAAATGAGAACAATGATGAACCAAGTGAATTCCACTCATGAAAACAATCTCTCAAATCATACTTTAACACTAATAAGACCCCTTATACACTCTTAAATCACCATACTCATCCTAAACATCTCTAAACATGCCAAAATTAAAGATCAACCAAGCCAACTTCAAGTACACTAGGACAAGCACATTGTACACTTTGGCATTGTGACTTAGAATATCAAGGCACTTCACCCACTCATAAGAAAACATATATGACATCATCATTAAATAATTTAAAACTCTCCAAATATCTCCCCCTTTTGTCATTGATGTTAACATACATCATATAGCTCACCTTCCTTCTCTCTCTTCAAGTACTCTTATAATAGGAACTTTTTCCCCCTTTGACACAATGATAAAGTGGGCACCAACTAATCCTGAAGATCTAAATATACTATTAATAGGAAATAATCATCTTATAAATATTATAAAAACTCCCCCTTACCTTGAGCCTACCTCTTCTTATCTTGACAACTTCCTCTTACTCCAAGCCAACACTCTTTTCAACCAAACACTACAACAAATGAGGAAAGAACACACAAAAGAACTGAAATATAATGAAACTCACCAAGAAACATCTAATAGGTACTTCCCCTAATATTTTTGAGCCATTGCATCACTTGATCATCTTCATATCTCCATACACCATGAAGAACCACCATACAGGCTTACTAGCCTTCTTTCTCAAACCACCTCAAGGACCACCAACAAAACTTCATGACACTTTCAAAATAGAAAACATGCTCTAAAATATCCTAAAAAATCACCTTGAAATACTCATGCCTTTCTCTTTTATATAAACTAAACAAAATTCACTCTTCTTATTACCAAGCCTATCTAGTCTCTTTGTAGCCCTACCTAGAACTCGTAGAGCCCACAACTTTCATTAGACACACCATCAAGACCTATAAATTCATATATAGAGCACTCTGATATTCCCCCTCAATCACACCAATTTAAAACAACTAACTTATCCTCTACCACTTACTTCATTCACAAACCAACTTGCCAATTAGACCTCCATCTTGACAAAAACTTGAAAACTAAAAACCTTAAAATCTCTATGTTGTATGATTTTATAACCTATTTGGCCCATTCAACCTATTAAATATCCTCAAAACTTAGCTCATAAGGCAAACCACTTTTCTAGCATAGCCCAAAACCTTATAATCTCAAAATAAACAAGGTCAACATAACACCTTCTAGTCAACATCCACCTCTGAAACTTTTTGTGCTCCTTTAGATAACCATTACACACTTTTAGACCAATATTTGAGCTTTCACATCTTTGGGAACCCATACATATTATAACCCATTTTAGGAACTGCATTCTCTTAAGCACAAACTATGAAATTAGAGATCAAAAAAAAATCTCCAATTTGACTTCAACATACCTTCAAACCACAAAAACACTTAGATCACATCACAAAGAAGTGCAAAAACCTTTATAAGCACCAAAATCTTTTTGAAATTCCATCAATCTCATTAATCCACCTAGAACCACCCATTCTATCCATGTATTATAGCTCCTTCACAAACCTCTAGAGAAAACACATGAACTTGTTTATCCCCCTTAACCAATGACATTTTAATATCAATAAAAGGCTCTATACATATTTTAATTATTATCTTGAGCACAAAAACTTGCTTCTACACAATAAATATATCTTTTAATAAGCATAGGCGGAGATACCCTATTTCACTATGTCCTTAAATAATTTGAAACTAGGAGTTTCCCACAACTCCTCATATTCCTTCTCCTCCTTAATCATCTAATTTTTATAGTTATTATTATTATTATTATTAATATTAAGATAAGTAACATGCTCATCCACTACATCATTCTCCTTATTTTCTATGATTGGATTGACAATACATGGAGACAATATAGATTCATGACATACCTTTTTATCTGTAGAATATTCCTTGCATCTTGGAACCTCATCACTAAGTACTAATAATTTATATTCTTTGTATGAAGCTTGCTCAAAAACATCAATATGTTCACTTGGATCCATATTCACTTCATAACTAGCCTCAACCATCACCTTGGTCTTCTCCTTGAGCTTGGTCTCTTTATTCACAACATGAGCAGACAATGAGAGCCCTTAGTACTCTTCACCTTCTGTAGCATTCTCCACCATAGAAAATAGATTACTTGGACTTGCAGATGCATAAATACTCACCTTTTGTTTCCATGAGCTAACTTTCCTTTTTCATTGCACTCTTGGAGCCTATTTGAACTTATTTTCACTTAATGGCCTTTTCTTTCAAAATCTAGCAATGTGACCTCTTTGTTCATAGTTGTAGAAAACCATACTCCTTGATGGAAACTTAGATTGTTTTACCTTGTTCAAAAAATGTTTTAATAAGTGTCCCACATCATGATATTTAAAACACTTAACCTTTCTCACACTTTTTTACTGATGACCCCCATCATAGTTTCATGTAAATTCAATTTTAACAAGTCTCTTGTATTCTCTAGCTCTATGCCCAAACTGATTATAAGTATAGAAATAACCATTAAAATTCACATAACTCATGGCATTTAGTTGTCTGATCTAATTTTTCTTCATTGTACCATTACCTTCATTCTTTTTCTAATGATTTGTTTTCAAATTATGATTGTCCTTGTTCACATTAGTCTTTATCTTGTTTTGAGTTGCATTCCCTAGTTTTTCTTTGTATCCAAGACTAGTTCTATCACTTGCATACTTTTGATCATTTAGAATATTTTATAGATCACTATATCTCTTTTCAAATCTCACAAATGAATTCACCTTACTATATGTTTTCTCAAACTTATATCTCAATTACTCATTTTTAATTGCATACCTTGATCATTCATCTTCTTTATCTTTTAGGCTTGTATACAGTACTTTCAATTGACAACTAAGATGTTTGACCATATCTTCATGCTCCTTTGTATCATCATTAATTCTTGCCTCAATTACAATGAATTGATCCTGAAAGTATTTGAGTTTAGATTTCATCTTCTTATTGATCTTATTCTCAATCTTTAGTTCTTCATAAGCATTTGTCAATGCAGTCTCATAATCCATCTCATCTTCATCATTATCTAAATCACTCCAAGTAGACTCCTTTTGATGTGACCAACTACCTTCCTCAACCATGAATAGGTCTTCATCTTCATTAGGACCATCATATTCATGATAGTATTCTGAGTCACTGACTTCACTCTCATCTGATGAGCTACAATCTTCTTTGGTGCATAGGCTCTTCTTGTCCTTCAAGTACTTCTTCTTGTTATCAAACCTTCTAAATCCCTTTTTGATTTTATCAAACTTGAATGATATCTTTCCATCATCATTACCTTTATCATTCTCTTTATCATCATTTTTCTTATACTTATGATGTACTTATTAGTAAAATGTCCTATCTCACCACAATTGAAGCATTTGAGGGGTAGTTTACCTTTATACTTTCCTGAACCTATTTTCAATTTCCTTGAAATCAAATCAATTAGTTCATCCTCATCTATAATAGAAATTTCATCCTCTTTGGGTTTCTTACATTGGAACTTCTTATTTGTATTCATTTTTGTCTTGAAAGTTACTTCCTTATTTGGTGGTATATCATCATTCTTCCTCATCTCATAGGCAGTAAGGGTGTCATGAAATTGATACATTTTCAACTAAGTAAAATCATGACTTTATTATATTAGCAGATATTTTTTGATCAAACTTGGGGGATAGATACCTTAATACCTTTTGAACAATAGTAGCCTCTTCAAGGTTGTCTCCAAAACCTCTAATGATGTTCACAATCTCATCACCTCTCTACAGAAAGGATGCCATAAAATCTTATTCCTTCATCTTGAGACTTTCAAATTACCTTCTATGAGTCTACAACTTAGCAAACTTGACCTTTGAATATTTTTCATAAATGATCTAAATTTTTTACCATATCTCTTTATCAAGTTTACAATGGATTTCTTTGGTGTATTCAGTCTCTAAAGGACCACAAGTGATAGCATTCATTACCTTGAAATATTTTCAAATAGCTTCTTGTTTTTAGCACTAAATGGAGGATTAGTAGGGATAACATAACCATCCAAAATAGATTGTCATACAAAAAACCCTAAGGACATAATGTATGTCCTCATCCTTGTAATCCAAAATGCATAATTAGATCCATTGAACATTGGTGCTTGCTTAGTAGAGAAACCTCCTTGATGACTACCCATATTGTACCTTGGATCACCTTCAATATGTCAAGACTATACCAAAAGACCTACTTTGATACCAATTTTTAGAGGTACAATCATTGAGATGGGGGTGAATCAATGAGCCTAGGTATTTCAATCTCAATTCCAATCCTTTCAATCTATTAGATAATCAACATATATCAATTTGATCAAGCAGTATTAATAAGAGATCTCATTCATTCAATGCATACATAAGATCAAACACATAACACATAGTTCATGTGGGAAACCCTAATGGGGAATAAAACCCACTCTCAAGCCTACAACACAATAGACTAATTTTCCTATAATAAATTTGAAACAAGAGACTGGTCAACTCCTTTAGACCAGCAAACCTTGATCATGTCCTCCTAACCAAAGGCCTTTAGTGAAACACTTGTTTCACAAGGAGTAATTTCCCCTAAGGAAGATCAAGTCCTTTATACCCTCCTTTGAACACATCCACCTTAGTAATAATGTATTCAATACCTGATGATGGATCTCTAATTATCAAACCCATACATAAACTCTCTTTCTATCTCATACAGGCCTCTCACATAGGCATGCCACAATCTCTCTCTTTATTCACTTAAATTATCCTTATATGCACACTCAAACCTCTTCACATATCCTCAAACTACAATATCACTATTTAGATATCATAAATATGACCTATAATTCATACACATAGTCCTTAATCTTCTCTACTCATTAACTCATCAACTAGGCACTCTACCTCTCCTTCGCTCCACAATTCTAACATGCACACCTTGCACTAGTCTCACACACAAGTCTAGAAATCATCATCTTTGATTTCAATACATATAGAGTTATCATGATTATAAATATCATAATATTTCCTATCAGCCACAACACATTCCTTCACCCTTAAGGCATCTAATATGGGTCACACTTAAGCACAACTTTCTTTCAAATAGGCCTAAGTCACTTTTAGGTCCTATGGAGACCCATTTAGCTCTTTGATACTTCTCTAAGAAAAATAAGAACACTTTAAAATTCATGTATCCATTCCAAATGATATATATTTCCTTCATTTCTAACAACCATCATATTACCCTTCTGCTTAAGCATAATTCACTCAAACAATATTATGTGCACACAGTCACTATGAATGAACACACAGCCACCTTCTAAACCATTGTTCATACTATATATGATTAGTAAAACATTTATAATGAAAATAAATGATCCTCATGGAGTATAAAACATTATATAATATCTAATCCATCATTAAACATCAAAACAACATCAGAATGAGCTCAATTACCTTTCTCAGGTTACTTACAGAACATAATCAAACACATAGTCAAATTTGAACCTTCATAACTTTGATTGTGCACACTTTGAGATATTAAAATATATATTTACATATTTTCCTTATATTCCTCTAAAAAAAAAAATTTACACCATGAGAAAATTATACATAGATCAAAAGATATGGCCAAAATATAGAGCACTGGTTTTTTTCCTTTGTTAAATTCAAATATTCAAATGCAAATGGTCACAGTTAAACCTTGAACACCATGATCACATATTGTGTCCTCATTTCTCAGATTAAACATGCACTATCAATTTTATTTTAAGGAACTCAACCTTATCTTTTATCACTCATTTTTGGATCTTCATCTTGACTATTTGACTAAATGCACTCGATCTCTTGTACGTAGCTGGATCTTTATCTCTATTTGATGTTAAAAATTGAACACTTATCCTCATCTCACTACTTATATACATCTTGGAATGAAAATGATCTATTAATCCTTTTTTAAGTAACTCTATCTTTACTCAGTATAAGTATCAAACACTTTGACCCATTTGACTTACTGCACACCATATATCTAGATCTGTACGATTACCCTCTCACCATTGATCCTTGGAAGAAGCTCAATCTTTTTTTATGCTCAACATTAAACATTGAACACTTGGAACCATCTCATTGTTTCCTAACATCTTGGATAAATGCACTTCATTGATGTTGATCAAAATTTAACTTGTGCAAAAATGACTAAGTATGGTAACCATTATAATCTTCCTGGAAAGCCAACCTTGCATAGTCATATCTTTTACCTCACTCACTCGCATGTTCTCAAATTTGGACCATATAATCTCCTCACATAAAATAATCCAACCATGTGTCAAAATTATCATGAAACCTTCACACATTCTATATATAATTTCATTAAAATTCTTTCTTAGATTTTTTTGTTCACAAAGCCAACTATGTCAAGAACTTGTCTAGAAGGCCAAATTTGCACATGCATATATTTTGATGCACTTTGGTGCATGATCTAAAATTTAGAAAAAATAAAATAGGCACAAAAATTAACAACCCCATATGATAAAATTCTCTTGAAACATCCACACATGTGTGATATGACTACATCAAAATTCTTACTCGGCTCTTCTTGCCACATTGCAAATTTGGCTATGGGAAAACACTATAAAAATGCCTGGGAGCCCAACTTTGCACTTGCAAATATTTTTTTATACTTAGGTGCATGACTTGATAATTTGGGAATATAAATTAGGGACTAATTTTATCACAACCACATGAACAAATCCCCTTGACTCATCCACATGTGGTAATTATAATGTCAACAAACTACCTACTTAGATTTTCTACCATTAGACCGAAAATGTCTAGATGAGAACAATAATGAACCAGGTGAATTTTAATCATGCACACAAGGTCTCAAATCATCCTTGACCAAAAATATGACCCATTTAACATGATAAATCACCATACTCATCCTTTAACATCTTTAATCATGCCAAAACTAAATATCAACAAAGCCAACTTCAAGTACACTAGGACAAGTACATTACACACTTTGTCATTATCACTTAGACTATCAAGGCACTTCATCCACTCACCAAAACACCTCTATGACATCACCATGACATCATTAAAAATTCTCAAACATTGTGAAGAGATGTATGTCCACATCAATTACATAATGGATGCAGATTTATCTCTCATAATTCCACTCATTTGTATGTACCTGATGATATCCTCGTCCATGTGGATGACCCTCCTCTCTTCATTATCATATGAATTGATGATGTCCAAGTCAAGAGAATACTCCTATATGAATATTATGGTACTCAACTCACTTATTTATAGTTTATTAAATCCCTTAGATGTTATATCTAATAACCTTAAGTCTATATGTAGCACATGTCAAGGATAGAAATGCCTCTCATAGGTTGTATGTGGCTTCCTATCATGGTACCTCCTCAGACAATTAGAGTGAAGGTTATGATCTTCAATTTCCCACTTTATTATAAAATCTTTTTTGGGTTCCCATGAACTCACCACATGATGGACATTACTTATTTTTCATGTCAATGCATTAAATATATATATATATAGGGTTTATCTTTAGATTTAAGGTGATTTCAAACTTGATAATTTTGAATAGTTCTAAGCCCATATAATCTATAAAATACCTTCACTTGAACATTTTCCTAGTATCCCATTATGAGAATATCAATGTCTTAAACATCCCATCAACTCTTTGAGAGGTTTTAGTGGTCACCCTAAGCTTATAGACCATATCCATTAAACCACCTTAACTTAGATGATTATGAACCAGATGAGATTAACCTCAAAAAAATAAAAATTTATCTCCATCCTAAAAATATCACTTAGTTACCTTTTGTAAACACCTAAGACTGGCCATAATTGGATTTTGATTATACTTCAGACCTATTCCTACCAACCATTACAAATTAAGCCTAAGAATCATTGAATATCCCAAATTTGCTTGTTCATCATTCATAAAAGCTCAAAATCATGTTAATACATCCATAATTTGGGTATCCTATCATATGCAACAATAACCTCTCACTGATTCATCCCTAATCACATTATGGAATCATAATAGTCAATTTGGCATATGGACCTATAAAGTGGGGCATATGAATAAATATCAAATATTGAAAGATATAAAAGGATAATAAGAATTAATTAAAAATATAAACTAAATTAAATGCCTAATTGAATTATCCATTTGAAATTAATGAATAAACTAAAAAAGGAAATTCAAAAATTTAAAATATGTTAGCCTTTCATCATTGCCTTTATGACTTGTCAAGCTCTTTGAAAATATCCTAAAATATCTATTTTAGAGAGCCATGCTTAGTAATTGAAAATCATGATTACTTGATAACTATTAACTCTATTATCATTATATTTGACTCACCTAGGTTAGGTTTGAACCCATTTCAAGCCTTAACTCCACCCTAACTCACCTTGGGTGAGATTTAAATCCTTAGGCTAGAAATTCAAGGCCATGCCTCTTCATTTATAAGCTCTCATAATCCAAAGTTATAATGCAAATTTAGAGAGAGACATAATGAATTTTGTTGCAATCAATGTTATAATTCCAAAATATTAAGCCAAGTTATCACAAGCTAATATTAAAGCCATATGGTGCAAAAGAGAGAAGGATCCAACAAGATTAATTTGCCTAAGAATATTTGATGCACAAGCTAAGCAAGCCACTCAACAAAGAATTTATAACTCCCAATGAAGGTAAACAATTTTGTCTTATACATTTTAGTTGTGCTTTCATTCACCTTTTGTTACTAAGCTCTCTAAGTTCTAGGTTTGGAGTGTAAGTGTTAGTGTGTTTTCTTTGAGTTTTTGTTATTTGAACTAACATATTACTAACCTCCCTTTTTGGATTCCTATGATCACAAATGGCATGCCTAATAGGACCCCAAGCATCCCATAAAAAAAAGGATACTAATATTCAACTTTTAGTTTTTCTAATGAATGCTTGATAATCATAAAAAATCAAATTTTGACATTGTTTTTCACATATTTTATTTTTTAGTGATACATAGATTAAATAGAGACCAACGTTGATTCCCTCTGATCAACATCGACCCTGTTAAAATTGACATCAACCTCTTTATGTAGAATAGATCATTTTGCTAACCCTTTACTTATAAGATCTGATGGTATTTCTTGGGTTTATGTTCATTTGCTAAACATCTTTTTTTTTAAAGGTCATATTTTATTTCTCTATGTTTTTTTAGGACCAACATCGACCTTTTTCGATCTATATCAATTTTCCCTCTATGAACCACCACTAATTTGTATATACCAACCTCAATCCTTGCGTAGATTGGCATCGATATTTGAGATAAGAAAATAAGGAAACTGAGAGCTAATTTCAAAATCTTGTTTTCTCATTCACATTTGGGCTTTAAAGTAGGCAAAAAACCTATAAAATTTTTAGGACCTAAGCAAGAAAATACAAAACTTTGAAGGTGGTTAAGTCTTTAACATTTTATTTAGTGATTAAAAAGAACTTAATTATGTTTTATGCTTAGTTGTTTATGAAAGTTTACAAGTTTCTCAACTAAGGTAAAGAGGCCAAAATTTCATAAATATTTTGCTTCAGTGTAATAAAATGAACACTCACACTTAGATACATACTCTTAAGAGTATTTTTTATGTTTATTCTTTCAAAGCTATTTATTTTTACAAAATTATTGATGCGTGTATGCTCTCTCCCTATCCCCTTTAGGGAACTCAGGTGACCAAAAGTGTTCTTTATTTTTCTTGGTTGATTTTAATCCAAAAAGCATGAAAAGAATTTCATTAAGTCCTTCCCTAAACCCATATGAATTGGGTGATCTAAACATGACCTTAAATTCTTTTCATTAATCATTTATTTTCATGAATTTTGGCTTGTGAACAGGAGTTCATAACCTCTTCATAGGTTCTCTAGGGAAGCATTGACCTAAGAATTCATCTCCTAGCATTGTTTCAACCCCACTTCATAGTGGGGTATATAAATTGAGGTCAACTTATTGGGATGTTTTTTTGAGCGATTTTAAGATATTGCCTCAGATTATAGGGGCAACTCAGACATCACATTAAACTGATTAAATAATGGATGTAGTGGTTATGAAAAGGACAAGACCTTTTCATAATAAGTCAGTTGATGTAAATACAAATTATTTAATCATCTCTTATTTTATCCACAGTTGGGACCATCTAAAAATGCACAAAAATTTACATTTATAACACCACTTTTTGTGCATATACTATTGATGCAAGACAAGTAGTCTGAAGTTCCATGTCATAGTACAAACTCTTGGGAGAAGAGGGGGCTTAAAAACCCTACTTTTTATGCACTTTTATTTTTGGATTAACACTTAAAATCTTCCCAAAGTGAGTATATTGATTTAATTTGAAAGTATTATGCAACCTTGTCAGTTTTTGGATATAGGTCATTACACTTAGGTGTTTATGTCATTTTATCCTTTTATTACGTGGTTTTGAGTCTATCTATTTGTTTGTTTTGCTGAATCAAAATGAGTTTTGTTTCATACATCACTCTATTATTTGAGTAAGTTTTATTCCATCCATTTGACACCATACTTTTTCCTTAATCTTTTGATAAATGTTTATGTGTGTGTCACTTGATTGGGAAGGGTAACATTACGTTGCCTAATCCATTTCAAGTTTTATGCCTTGGAGTCTTGAAATAAACCATTAATTACATATTTAGAGTGTAATAATGTCATTACACTACTTAAATCATTTCATATATTTGTTTACCTTGTGTCCAAGTTTCCAAATTTGAAACCAAATCCATGTGTGCGTTTTGGATCATTACCTAGTGTAGTTATTCCATTTAATTTTTGTCTAGCTTGTTGTTTATTCAAATAGTCTAGTTTTCTAAAGTTGAGTTTTTAATTAACCTTGACAAGTTTAAATTCAAACATTGATTGATTTTTATTTATTCCTTGTGTAATTTTGGCCTAGACATTGATCTTTCTCTTTTGGGTTGTGTAACTTAGGTTAATTCTTTACCCAATTTGAAAGCTATTGTTTGTGCCTAGATTTTAGAGAAATAGCCTATCTTCCATATGACTTTTGTTTCATGATTTATATTAATTGACCAAGTTAATGTCTAAATTTGAATGCCTAAGCTATGCTAAAGCATTTCAAATTTGTTAGATTAAATCATACCTTATTTCTAAAAGTCTAGCTTTTGGGCTTATTTTGCCAAAAGTCCTAGAACATGCTTTTATTGATCCTAGATTTTATGCCACATTTGGCCAATCGACCTAGCAACTTTTATTTTCTTAGATTAGACTTGTTTAAAACACTTTAAACCTAGAGTTTGGCATTCCAATTTTAGTTCATCCACTTGACCTTTTTATGTGAGACATTTAACATTAGACATTTGACGTTAGGTTATTTTATACTAAGGTTTAGCATAGACATTTTGGAGATGTAGCTCCATCCTTTGACAAAGTTAGATCAAGTTAAAACCATATGTATTTTTAGACATTATTTTTTAGAGTTTATATAACTCTAGTCCCTTTGATGTGAAACATTCACCATTGATTTGAATATGTTTCACTATACTCATAGTGAAGCCATGTATAATTAGGGGTATGGTAATGTGGTCACATAAGATGACTTTGTTCAAGACCCTTATGGTGTTGGCATAGTTTTTGAGGTGGATCCCTATCCTCCTTACAATACTCAAATTGGGGAACAAAGCCAAGATCCTTTAGATCACTATTTGGTCAACATGCCTCCATACTCAAAGCATGACCAAGAGAAAATAGCATAATACTTAGCTAGCATATTATCGATTATAGATAAAATTCAACAACAATCATACTATGTTACAATACCATTGACCTATGATCCATATTTTTTTGATCATCACTTGCTTGAAAACAAGGATAAAGTTTTGTTCAGAGCTACAAAGGTAGGGGCTAAGTTTACAACAGACAACCCCATAAAAAGTTACAAGTCTAGTTAGAGTGCCTTACAACATGCCTTATAATAAAAACATTAAAGAACCCTCTTCTAGAAATGCTCAATCTCCAGTGTTGATGTTGTATCAAAATTCATATATAATTGTCATAGGAAAAGGCCTCATGGAGGACCATTTTATGTAGATACAGATAGCATACAAGACCTATTTAAACCTAGTGTGTAACTTTAATAACATGACCATGTCAAATGCTCCTAGTATTAAGCTAGTTCCTTCAACAAGAGTCTTATTCAAATTAATAGGCCAAAAAAATTAGGTTATAGACCCATTCACACAAAACACTTCAATTGGAGACATGTTCAATGCCCTAGATATGAAAGAAGTGTCTACTACTTCTATGTATAATAGTGAGCCAAACACTATGGATAATATGCATGTGTCATCCAATCAAACTCAAAGTGGTTTAATAACACAAATAATTATTCCAAGACATGATGTACATTTATTTAACACCATAAGTGGTTTACAAACATAGGGGGTAGGAGATTCTACCTCCTAACTAGAATAAGCTACCTCTAATCTTCAACCAACTACTTTATCAAACACACAACTGCAAGGATTAGGTAGTCAAGTAACAACCATTTCCATAACTCAACACAATGTGATGAATGTTACTCTACAACAACATGCATAATACAACATACCAACATGATAGAGGCAAAACATTTTTCCACCTCAAAAGGGTTAACTAATGTTCCACCTCAATAGGTAATGATGAACATACATCTTCAATTACAAACCAACATGCCATTATAATCATAAATGATGTCTAATAAATAGCATACATCTATTGATCAGTAATAAATGTCAAACACTTTACAAGCATCTACTTCATAATAGGGGTTTGCTTAAATAAAAGGTTTTATTTTTCCACAAGTACTGATTAGATAGAAATTACCTTTTGTTCTTAATATGCCATAAACCCAATGATAAGGCCTTAGTTCACAAGTTTCCCTTATTCAATAAGGTTTGACTAGTAGACATCAAGTCCCTACTCAACCTCAACAAGCACGTTACTTCACTCAAATCCATATCCTTCCATCTCAACCATAATTTCCCAGAAACTAGGCCTATATACCAAATCCCAATCAGAATATCATATTAAAATTCATGCAATTCCAATAATTTCATCCTAATATACATATGCATATTCTTGGTCAATTTCTTGGCCAAACCAACCTTCCACAAAAAACCATGCCTCCACTATACCCAGTTAAAGTAATCCACTTTTTACTGCCCAACCTCTACCTCAGGTCAATGTTCCATCAAGTTTCCTCTCATAAGAGCTACAACAAATGAAGGATGCAATTACTACCATATAAGTTGGGAAATATACCAAGAATTTTAAGTTGGATGTGCGTTCCTACCCATTTAACATGAATTATTTGCAAATACCATTTCCTCTAGGGTATGAACCATCAAAATTTGACAAATACAAGGGTAAAGGAGACTCCAAGGCCCATTTAATGAAATTATTTATTGCTTGCCAACTAGTGGCCTATAGTGACATTTACCTCCTACTATTATTTCTAAGAAGTCTAGTAGGATAAGATTTGGAGTGGTTCTTGAAATTACCCAATAAATTAATCTATGATTTTAATGATCTTTCAAAAAAGTTTGTGTAACATTTATCCTATAATGTCGATCATGAAATTTTGTTGGTAGATTTGATGCAAGCCAAACAAAAGACTGATGAAAGCTTTGCAATTTATTTGTAGTTATAAATATTACTTACTAGCTAAGTCAACCAATAATTTACCAGATAATCAATTAGCCATCATGTTTACCAAGAATTTGTACAGTGAGATATCTTATCATTTAGAGCTACAGTGTGTACATAGTTTCAAGTAAGTCATCGATAAAGGTTTGTTGATCAAAATAGACCTTATTAAAAAATGTATTATCAGTCTTAACTCATCAAATTAGAACCAAACCAACCAAATAAATTTCTAAAATCAAAATTGGAACCAAGTCCAAGTGCAAGCATCACAACTAGCCCAAGCTAACAATTACGAAAAGTCTACGACACTTAATTACAACAAGAATATTATTGGAAATGGAGTAACCAAGTCACAACATGTCCACATGGTGAAAATATCATCTATTCATCCTACATTTCATATGCAAATTATTCCTAACGAACAACCTCTTTAGTAAGCATAGCCTTCATAACAACCTAGACCAGTGAAACAAATGCAACAACCTTTGCCTTTGCAAACCCCTCCTCTAAGGATAATTGTGTTTACTCATCAAGTCTTTAGTGACCTTGGAGTTCTAATTGAAGCAATGCTTTTTAAGATAGCTACTACTAATTTGATTAGTTGGCCTATTCCAAATCACTATCCTAAGGGCATTCCTTAGCCAAATTGGTATATGTAAAATAAATTCTATGAGTAATATCATGTTAATGGACATAATTTACATTGTTCTATATAAATCAAACATCTTATTCAAAATATGTTATAAAATTGGGAGATAACATTGGATAATGGAGCTTTTACATCCAATTATAATCTGGGTATTTATCAAAACCCCTTTTATACAATATAACAACCAACATCAATAGCAATAAAGGCTAGAATAGTAGTAACAATAGTATCAATAGTCAAGACAACAACAACAAAAAAATTAGTATTACCAATAATAATTTCATCCAAATGGATGGAACCAAGTCCAAAATGATGCCAACAACTAACAAACTTTTCATGTAATTGTACATGACTACAAAAATGTTGTAGGCCATATTACGAGAGGTCATGTTTTTACCATTTCCATTAATCTAAGACCAAGTAACATTGTTTCTAATCAATCCCAACTAACCAACCTATGTTAGTGATCCTTCCTTGACCTAGGACTGGATACAAGTGTATCATCAACTATGACCACATACAAGTGCATCGACAACTGAGACTTATCTTGTATGTTCCCCCTTCACAATCATTTACTAGTCAAAATGGTCATGTATCTAATCTTGATTATAAAATCATAACTTGTTTGTTAAATAATACCATACTAGGCCCATATCCATCTACCACTACACCCATCCAACCCATCGTTTTGACTAAGAACAAGACATTTATCATTGTAAAGTAATTCCTTTTGATATTTTGCAACAACTTTAGAAAATTCCCACACAAACATACATTTTAGATTTATTTCATACATATACCATCCATAAGAACATCTTAATAGAGTTATTTGGCCAATCCCAAATTCCTAATGACATATCCCCAGACAAATTTCAAGTTTTGGTTACATCTAGCCTTATGCCAACAATTAACCTTTGAACAAATTGATATGTCATACCTAAGCCCTCTACATAATAATACATTGTACATCAAAGTTATCATAACATAGCAAAAGTGAAACATGTCCTCATAGACAATAGATCTGGTCTAAATATTGTGTCTCTAAAGATCATCAAGCTTCTCAGGTATACAACAGTTGATCTCCAACCAAAAATGATCACCATCAAAGCTTATGACAATGGAGAATGAGAATCATAAGGCATTATCAACTTGCCAGTTATCATTGGGCCCTTAACCCATGATACACTATGCCATGTGTTAGACATTAATTTTTCATATAATTTACTTTTGGGTAGACCTTGGATACATGATATTTGTGCAAGAATTTCAATATTTAAGTAGTGTATCAAGTTCTCTCATTTAGGTATAGAGGTCACCATTCACAGATATTTGTAACCATACAAATATTGTAAGCAGTTGGAGGATGAGTATGAAATCTATAACTATCATTTTGGCTTGAATTTAGTTCCTAAAAAGGATAAGGGGAAAGGAATACTTGTTGATTAACTAGAGGTTAATTATATTGACCCAGATACCCTTGATTTACTTTCCAATATGATGCATCCAAAAATGTCTAATCCTTATACCATCTCGGCTAATAGCTCAAGATAATATTTAAACCATGATACATTCTACATTACCAAGCTTTCATAGAATCCCAAGTCCTATGGAAGATTAAATATAAACCACCATGAATGAAATGGAAATGAAAAGCAAAATGAATACTACATAGTCTATCTCCTATCATTTTCACACCAACCACTACACAAAAATAGGACCCTCTTGTAGATGATGAATCATGGTTGTACAATGACAAACTAGCTGATTGTTACAAAAATTCCAAATACCCTATACATAACAGGATCATGGAGAAGCATACCTATGAAGGAGGAGGCCTCAGACCAAACCAACAAGGAACACTTGAGCCAATTTATACCACTCGATACAAAGGAGCCTATGGTCTTAGATTTAAACTACCTTTAGGTGACCCTACATAATTTATTCATGTTTTAATAATAACAACTAGTGATGATGATGCCAAAAATGAAGCAGAGTTTGATTATAGCCCTTACAAAGACCTTTCCAATACCAATATGTTTAACACCAATGTCATTTATACCCTTAGACTAGTTATTAGTAATAATTTTCTTCCTCTATATCACCCTCAACTTATAGACTAGGACCAAAAATAATCCACAATGCTTATAGATAAGTTTTAAAATGATAAGGCTTTTTATGATTTTCTAGGCCTAAGAGACAATGTTCCATTGGGAAACCACAAATAAGGGTTCTCAATCAAGTCAGAGATCCTACAACCTATTTTGGAGAACAGATGAACACCCTTAGACACAAATAAATTAATAAAACATTAAGGTCCCAAAGTGAAAACCTCTTTGAGGCACTTTTGAACTAGGGTAAAAGTAAAGAGAAAGGCTAGACTAGTGGTGAAAACCTAATTTAGGCACTATTAGATGAACATGTTCAACCTTCCTCAAACATAGCTCAAGAGACCTCCAATGATGAACTTGCCTATGGGTCCAAGTTTAGTTCTAAAGAATAATGTGCCTTTGATTAAATCATTCAATAGTTTATAATAGCATTTGTCACATGACCATACTTCCCATTAGGAGATTATGATTCCTTGTACCTTAGATAACTTGAAAATCTAATCCAAATGGAGGACTTTGTCATTACAAGCTAGTTTAAATCTATGTCAACTATTTTAGAAGATAGTTCCACCCTATGAAAGACACAACAAAAGTTAACATCAAGACTCCAGATGACCTAAAATGGATTAAATTAGGTGCATCCCTCACTGAAGAGGAATGTGAAGTCTTTACAACCCTTCTAAGGTAATTTGTTGATATATTTGCTTGGGCCTACTCTAACATACCTGATTTGGACCTTGCCTTGGTTGCACATCCTAATGCCAAACCCGTGAAACAAAAATTATGCAATATGTATTCTCACATTATTATATTAATAAATAAAGAGCTAGAAAAACTCTTGGAAGTGAGATGTATTCGATCGATCAACTACTCATAGTGGATCTCAAATGTTGTGTTATCAGTAAAAACCTAGAAGGAATCAGTGTTGATCACTGTTTCTATTATTGAGACTTGGCATTGATGTTTTTATTGATGTCAAAGGTTGTTCATGAGATATGAGGTCATTGAATAGTGTTTTTATTTGATTTCATCTCTGATTGGTATGACATTGTTTGAAAAATTTATAAGGCATGTAAGGAAGGTATATAAGCATCAAAGAATGTTTCAAGATCAGTAGTCAAGGTTTTCAAGTGTTTAAACCTAGCAAGAGACTTGAGAAGGAGCATGGTGGACTAGTAGGATGGATGCATAAAATCATAATATGATGTTTGAGGACACGTGAGCATGTATATGAAGCATTCAAGTACTCATGAGAGCTTCAAGGTGAGTCTATAGGGGTAAATCCTATAGGACTAGCATGCACATAGATTAGTTCTAGACTTTGCCTGAACTAATAATGGATCATGAGGTGTTTTCAAGACCTATCAAGGATGCAAAGCAAGGGTAAATAATTTGAGAGGTTGTTTGAGAATGTCAGTGAGGTGGAGAGTGCTTGTACAATAGCTAGAAGGTGGCCTAATGAGGTATCAGGATTAGTTTTCAAGGTAAGCATGGACAAAAGAGAATTGGCAAAGGTATGTCATGTTGTTTCAAGTATATTTACCAATTCTAAGGTTAAAGTATGCAAGAAAAGGCATGGAATGTGATATTCAGGTTTCTTATGTGCACAAAATAAAGGATTTTCAACCCAAGAATAAATTTCATGTATTCATTGGTATGTGTAACCTCTACATGAGAACCTAATCAATTCATGGTATATGGGGAAGGGTCCTATCTCAAATTTCCAATCATTGATTTCTATATGAAGGGCCTAAACTTTGTGAATGATTGTTAAGACTATAAGGTGATTTAAACCTCTCTAAAACCCTAACTTTTACTCGATATGGAAGATATTGATGGAAATGGATAAAAATGGATTGGATGACCTATATTGATGATTTGAGCATGTATTTAACTCTCCCAAGAACTCTAAATGGCATTTTTTTGTTAGGAGTGTGAGTGGACCCTATAAGAAAGGATTTTTTTAAGAAATGTGTTGTATCAAGTACAGTTGACCAAGTCAAAGTTGATAAATAGATGGAGGTTGAATATTGAGACTTATATATTATGACCATGATGGTTTTTAATTAGGCTCTAGACCTTAGATGTGATAAACTGGTCATGCAATTTGACCTATTGTTAAAAGGCCTAATGGTGCAAATAGTGAAGAAAATAAGGTAGAAGTGGGAATGAGATTAGGGATGTGTTGTCATGGATTAAGGATGGATCCAAGTGAATGGGGTTATTTTTAAAGACCTGTAACACATGTACATATTGGATATAATATTTTTACATGGTTTTATATAGCAAAAAATTTCTCTCAATTTGACTTGTCTAACTAAGGTTTGTGTACAGTGAAGTCATGAGATTGGTCTGTAAGACCAATATTGATATTAGAGATTATGATATATTTATTTTAAGTTGTTATGAGAATGTTTTAGGAGTATATAAATTAATTTTAATTTTATGAAAGTGATTATATAGGTATTCTAGATCATTATTTCCATGACTATGTTTTGAAGCTTATTGGCAGTTCTAAGTAAGCTACTTGTAAACAAGGGTTTGAGAAATTTTGCCTTAAGTTGTGAGGTATAATGAAATTTTTTATGACCCTAAGGTCATGAGTATTATTTTCATATGATTTTTTTCCATGATTTTTTGACAAAATTGTGCTTTTGGTTTAGTTGTTCAAGACAAACTTTCTAGGTGTGCTCAGGGCTAATTATTGACAGTGTTAATAGTGTGGTTCAAGTGGTGGTTGGTGGTAAAAGGTGTATTGGACCTAATATGAGATTTTTAGGGGTATATTTAATTATAATATGATATTTTATATCCATTTGATAATTTTTATAGTGTTTTAAGGTGTTTAGAGGGTAATGTGTGTTAATGAAGGCCTAATTGAATTAGATTTCCTCAAGGCCTAAAAGGGGTCTTTGGTCCTATATGATATGAGTGACCTATTTTAATGTTTGGTTCATGTTTATTAAATTTAATAAGTTTAATTTCATTTAAAAATTTAGTGAGAAAGTGTGTATGACCGACCAAGAGGTGTATGATTAAGAGCTTAGTATAAGAAAAAGGCCTACTAGGCCTAATTGTCTAGAGTGAGAGAATGAGTGTTGAAGCGAATGAGTTAGAAAATTTAAGGAATAAATAAGGTTTTTAAAACCATTAATAGGGAAAAATAATATATCATGAAGATATGATATGGGTACTATAGATTATTATCAAGGTCATTTAACCTAACCAAGTCAAGAAAAGGGCTAATTGAGCAAAGAAGTCTAGATAACAGTTTAAGAAGGACAAGTGTGTGAGGAGAGATGAATATGAATATCATCATATATTATATGATAAATAAAGGGTTATGAAGGTGATAATTTTTTTTATGTGGTTGATTTGGTGCTAAGTCATCTAGGGAGTTGGTGCCTCCTTGTAAGTGGGTGTTTATTAAAGCCTAGTCAAGTTGGTACTCGATTAATTGGGGTTGGTGTTCCAAGTGGAGTTGGTGTTTCACTAAATATTGATGTTTTAATAATATTATAGTGGTCCATTTTCATCATTAGTTGGTTTTATTCCCCTTTATGGTTTCCCACTCAAATAAGAGTTTTGTGTGTTATATTCTTCTCTCATGTTCATGTGTTGCTATCTTATTATATTATTGATAGTTAATGAGTGATAAGGTAAAGATTGTAAAATTTTTAAAGTTAAATTCAACCCCCTCCAAATCATTATGCTTCCAAAAATTCACATCATATCTTGGTCATGTGCGCCTCATCTAACATCTTGAAGGTGGTCCTAAGAAGCATAAGAATGTCTTGTGATCAACAGGAAGAAGACAACATGTATGATGAAGTTTACTAGGATATTGAAGAAGGAAAAGCTAATGTAGACCTTGAATATAAGATAATAAGTAAACTTGATTATTTTAAACATCAAAATGATACTATCAGAGATATTAGGAGTTAGTTAGAAGAGGTCAATGTAAGGTTTAAGTCAAAGGAAGTTGAGTATGACCAATTAAAGACTGAGCTAGATTCCTTGAAGATTGATCATGAATAGCTCATAGACAAAATGAGTAAGTTTGAGAGAAATCATGAGAATTTAAAACAAGTCAAGAGTAATAACTTGAGAATATCAATCAAGCAACCCAGTGCTATAAAAGATAAGTCATCATGGAACCATGGTAAGTACATAAAAGTTGTTTGTTATATTTGTCATAACATAAGACACATTTTAATATTATAATATAATAGAGTTATAAGGTCCAAAATATTAAAAAATACATATGAATCTCCTATAATCCATAATATTGATCAAACATTGGTATGGAAGTCAAAGCAATGATGGATCAGATTGAGCTAAAGAAGCAAGATAGACTATTTGCCAAGGAGGAATAGAAGATCAAAGAGGAATCTATGATAGCTCAAACTAATTTTAACATTCAAGATGAAGGCATGAAATTGTATATAGATAACGGCTTCTCAATTCACATGATAGGAGATAGGAACAAGTTCATCTCTTTGAATAAGAATGTTATAGGAACAATGAGGTTTGGAGACAACACAACTACCAATATAGCTGGTAAGTGTATCTTGAGTTTGGATAATGAAAAAGACAATACACAAAATGTGTTGTATGTGGAAGGTCTAAAACATAACCTACTTAGTATGATTCAAATTTTCAATCAAGGACACACTCTAACATTTCATGACAAAGGATGTGAGATAAGGAGAGCCAAATCAGGAAAGCTAATTATCCATGCCAAGAAGACTAAGAATAACCTATTTGTTTTGAATGAGATCAAGAAGGATAAATGTTTCATCACTAAGATAGATGAAAGTATGGTATGACATAGAATACTAGGTTACCTAAACTTTGATAACCTGTTTAGTATTATCACTAAGAATTTTGTGAGAACATGCCTAAAATCATCAAACCTACATACATACTTTGCAAGGCATGTCAACATGGCAAGTAGAATAGAAAAAGGTTCAAGACCACGAAGTACTCTACTAAAAGACCCTTGGATTTAATCCACACTAATATTTTTTTGCCTACAATAATTCAAATAATTTAAGGAGATAACTACTTCATGTTAATCATTAATGATTACACAAGAAAGACTTGGGTTGTATTCCTAAAAGATAAATCATAAGCTCTTGACAAGTTCAAGGCATTCAAGGATTTTGTTGAGAATGATAAGAATGGTAAGATCAAGTGTCTAAGATCTAATAGAGGGGGATAATTTTGGTCCAATGAGTTTGATGACTTCTATGAGGTTCATGGAATAAGGAGACAATTTTTAGCAGCTAGGACACCTCAGAAGAATGGGGTAGTAGAAAAGAAGAATAGGACAATTCAAGAGATGGATAGAACTATGTTGAATGAGTTTATATTATCTCTTGGATATTAGAGAGAGTCAGTAAGAAATATTTTATACATTTTGAATTGGGGATAGATAAGGATAAATGGCAACAAGACTCCTTATGAACTATGGAAGGGTAGACCTACAAATGTAGAACACTTTAGAGTGTTTGGGGGAAAATATTTTATCAAAAGAGATGATGAATACTTGGGTAATTTTGATTCCAAATCTGATGAAGTCATATTATTAGGATAATTATCAATGATCTCAACCTATATATGTTATAATAAGAGACTACAAAAAAAAGTGGAAAGCACCAATGTGAGGATTAATGAGACAAGGAAATATCACTCACAATCAAAGAACACTTTAGAGAATGTGAACTTAAAGAATGAAGAGGAGACTATAGAGATTGATAAGGAAGAATAATAATCTAAAACGAGATAAGACTCAAAAATACCCTCAAGGAAAATTCAAAGAGACCACCTTGAATCTCAAATCATTGGCAACAAGAATGTAGGTATGCAAACTAGGAGAAGATTGGTAAGTAATCTAAATCAAGAGAATGTTCTATTATCCAAGATTGAACCTAAGGGTCTTATATAAGCAAGAAAGTACAAATTTTGGATAGGTTATATGAATTAGGAGCTAGACCAAATATAAAATAAAGAGATTTGGGAATTATTTCCTAGCCTAAAGATAACAATGTCACTGGCATAATATGGGTGTTCAGAAATAAGTTGAATGATAATGGAGAAGTAATTAGGAATAAGGATAGATTGGTATGCAAGGGATATGCATAAGTTAAAGGAATAGACTTTGAGGAAACCATTACGCTAATAGAAATATTGGAGGCCATTAGATTGTTTCTAGCTTATGCAGGGTTCAAAGGATTTAAGGTATACTAGATAGTGTCAAATATACCTTTTTGAATAGGAATTTGGAAGAAGTGTACATTGAGCAACCTGAAGGGTTCTCACTATCATATGACAAATACTATGTTTGTATATTGAATAAATCTCTCTATGGTCTAAATCAAGCTCCTAAAGCTTGGTATTCTAGGTTAGATAAGTATTTGTTGGATTAAGGATGGAAAAGAGGAGTTGGAGACAGTAATCTATACATCAAGATTTAAGATGACCATTAGATGATTATAGTTGTATATGTAGATAATATCATCTTTGGTGGAAATAATGAGAACATGACAAAGGCCTTTATAGAGGTGATGAAGAAATATTTTGATATGTCCATACTAGGATAACTATCATTTTTTCTTGTGTTACAAATCACTCAATCTAAAAAATTTATATTCATCTCATAATCCAAGTACATAAGAGAAATGTTGAAGAAGATTGAGATGGAGGATTGAAAGGTAGATAGTATATCCTAGATCATAGGATGTAATTTGGGTAAGGAATATGAGTCTTCAAAATTTAATTAGATATCATAGAGGTCAATAATTGGAAGTTTGATGTACACCACTACATCAAGACCTAACATCATAAAGCAATAGATCTTATGGGAAGGTTTCAAGTAGATCCAAAGGAGAATCATTTATAAACAATCAAAAGGATACTCAAGTATCTAAAAGGGACTATGGATTATGGATTGTGGTATCCAATAAGTAAGGATTTCAATTTTATATCCTACACATATGTAGATTAGGTAGGAAGTATAGATGATAGGAAGAGTACCAGTGGAGGAGCCTTATTTCTAGGTGGGTGTCTAGTCTCATGGATAAGCAAGAAGAAACCATTAGTAGCTTTGTCTACTTATGAGGCTGAGTACATTGCAGCAACTTCATGTTGTTCTTAGGTTATATGAATGAGATAGACCCTAAAGATTATAAGGTGGAGTATGTTGGTGCTAGCCTTATATTTTATGATAATACAAGTGTTATAAGTGTCTCAAAGAACCCTATCATGCACTCAAGGACCAAACACATTCCCATCAAGTATAATTTTCTAAGAGAGAAGGTAAGTGAACAAAGTGTTAAAATTAAATATGTTTCTACATAGGATCATATTGAAAAATTCTTGACAAAACCACTTCTAAAGGCAACTTTTGAACTCCTAAGATAGGAATTGGGTGTAATTCCTACCCATACAAATCATTGAAGAAGCCAAGTATTTAGGGAGATCTAATCATGCTCATTATCTCTTGGAATAGGCGAGTTTTTCCAAGAAGGTATGCATGGACATAGGGGGAACATGTTTTTTTTATGTCTCATAAACTCATAGTTTTGTGTGTTGAGTATTTTGATTGCAAGGAGTGTGATCCAAAGAATTGAAGACATCACTTTGTTATTTATGTCAAAGGGGGAGAAATAACAGAATGGGGAGATAAAAATTATTAGTGTTCAGTATGGTTTTCCATCAATGACAAAGGGGGAGATTGTTGAGCATTATTTCTATTATTGATACTTGGCATTGATGTTATCATTGATGTCAAAGGTTATTCATGAGGTATGAGGTCATTAAATAGCATTTTTTTTATTACATCTCTAAGAAGTATGAAATTGTTTTAAAAACTTATAATTCATGTAATCAAGGTATATAAGCATCAAATAATGTTTGAATATTAGTGGTTAAGGTTGTCAAGTGTTTGAACCTAGCAGGAGAATTGAGAAGACTTATGCATAGGATGCCTAGTCTTGTGCATGAAGGAACATAGTGGCCTAGTAAGATAGATTCACATAAGCATAATATTATGTTTTAGGAAACTTGATCATGTATATAAAGAATTTGGGCACTTAAGAGAGCTTCAAGGTGAGTCTACAGGGGTAGACCCTATAGAACTAACATGCAAATAGACTAGTTCTAGACTCTACCTAATCTAATAAGGGGTCATGAGGTGTTGTCAAGACCTATGAATTATTAAAATTAGTGGTAAAAAATATGAGAGGTTTATTTATCATGTGATTGATGTGGAGAGTGCTTGGACAATAGTTAGAAGGTTTAATTTAAGGCCTGATGTGACCTACAGATCAAAAGCTTAGAGAACAAAGAGAGAGATGGTGGCCTAATAGGGTATCAGGATTAGTTTCCAAGGTAATCATGGAAAAATGAGAATTTAAATATTCATGTAATTTTTTTTAGGTATGTTTACCAATTCTGAGGTCAAAGTATGCAATAAAAGTCATGGAATATGGTTTTGAGGTTTTCTATGTGCATAAAATAAAGTATTCTCAACCTAAGAAGAACTTTCATGTACTCATTTTCATGTATAACCTATGCATGAGAACATAATACATTTAGTATATGGGGAATGGTCCTAGATCAAATTTACAAGCATTGGTTTCTAAATTAAGGACCTAAGCTTTATGAATTATCGTTAAGACTGGAAGGTGGTTTAAACCTCTCTTAAACCCTAACTTTGAATTGATATAGATTATCTTGATGGAAATGGATCAGAGTGAATTATATGACCTAATTTTATGATTTCATCATGTATTGGACTCTCCTAGGTACATCTAGTGTGGCATAATTTTTTTAGGAGAGTGAGTGGACCCTGTAAAAAAGGCATTATTTTTCAAAAATTTCTTGTAGTAGGCAAAGTTGACCAAGTCAAAATTCATAAATGGATGGAGGTTGAAGCTTGATACTTATATATAATGTCCATGGTGGTTTTTTAGTATTTTTTAGACCTCATATGTGCTAAATTAGTCATGCAAGTTACCCTATCGCTAAAAGGCCTAATGGTGCAGACACTGAGAAAAACTAGACAGAAGTGGGAATGAGATTAGGGATGTGTTATCATGGATTAGGGGTGGATACAAATTCATTGGGTTGTTTTTAAATAAATTTTACACATTTTAATATTAGATATAATATGTGGATATGGTTGTATATATCATAAATTTGCTCTTCAATTTGACTTGTCTAACTCAGTAAGGTTTGTGTATAGTGAAGTCATGAGATCAGTCTGTAAGACCAATATTGATATGATATATTTATTGTAAGTTATTATGAATATGTTTTAATATTATATAAATTCATTTTAAGTTTATTAAAGTGAGTCTACAAGTGTTTTAGATCATTGTTTTCATGATGGTGTTTTGAAGCTTATTAGCAAGTCTTGGTAAGCTACTTGTAGGGAAGGGTTTGAGCACTTTTTCCTTGAGTTGTGAGGTATAATTCACATGGTGATGAAATTAAGGTAATTAATCTTACTTTAATATGATTTTTTCACAAAATTGTGTTTTTGGTTCATTTATTCAAGACAAATTTTCTGGGTATGCACAGGCCTAATTCTGAACAATGTTAATAGCATGGTTCAAATGATGATTGGTGATAAAAGATGTCTTGGAGCCAATATTATATTTATATGAGTATATTCAAGTGTAATATGATATTTTATTTCTAATTTATAAGTTTTATAGTGTTGTAATATGTTTAAAGGATAACATGTGATAATGAAAGCATAATTGAATTAGGTCTTCTTAAAACCTAAAAGGGGTATTTGGTCCTATATGATATTACTAACATATTTTAATGTTTGTTTCATGTTTTTTAAATTTAATAAGGCACATTTAATTAAAAAAATCAATGGTAAAGTGTGTATGTCTGATCAAGAGGTGTATGATCAAGAGCCTAGTATAAAAACAAGGCCTAATTGTCTAGACTAAGAGAATGAGTGTTGAAGCGAATGAGATAAAACTTTGAAGGGATGAATAAATTATTATATACCATCAAGAGGATAAAAATAAACTATCATGAATATATAAAAATGGTATTATATATTATTATCAAGGTTATTTTACCTAACCAAGTCAAAAAGAAGGATAATTAAGTGAAGCATTCTAGAGAACAGTTTAAAAAGGATAGGTGTGTGAGGAGAGATAAATATGAATATCATCATCTATTGTATGGGAAACAAGGGGTTGTGAAGGTGATCAAATTTTGGACATGGTTGAGTTGATGTTGAGTCATCTAAGGGGTTGGTACCTCCTTACAAGTGGGTGCTTGCTAAAGCCTAATCAAGTTGGTACTTGACTAGTTGGGGTTGGTGTTCCAAGTGAAGTTAGTGCTTCACTAAATATTAATGTTTGAATAATAGTAAATTAGTCCATTTTCATCGTTAATGGGTTTTATTTCCCTTGAGTCTTTCCCACTCAAATAAGTATATTATGTGTTATATTCTTCTTTCATGTTCATGTGTTACTAACTTACTATATTGTTGATAGTTCATGAATGATAAGGTAAAGATTGTAAAAGTTTTGAAGACTGATTCACCCCCTCCTCTCAATAATTGTTCTTTCAAAAATTGGTATCAGATCTTTGTCCTTTATGGCTTGTCTAATATCTTGAATGTGGTCCTAAAAATCCTAAGAATGTCTTTTCATCAACAAGATGAAGATAACATGTATGATAAAGAAGTCTACTATGATAGTGAAGAAGGAAAAGCTAAAGTAAACATTGAAATTGAGATCATAAGTACATTTTATTATTTTAAACATCAAAAGGAGACTATTATAGATCTCAAGAGTCAATTATAAGAGGTCAATGTAAGGTGTAAGTCAAAGGAAGTTGAGTATGACCAGTTGAAGACATATCTATATTCCTTGAAGATTAAGCATGAATAACTCATAGACAAATTGAGCAATTTTGATAAAGAACATGAGAATTCAAAATAAGTCAAGAGTATTAACCTAAAAATATCAATCAGGTAACCCAATGTTATAAAGGATAAGTCACCATGAAACCATGGTAAATACAAAAAAAGTTGTTTGCTACATTTGTCACAAGATAGAACACATTGCAAAATTTTTCTCTAATAGAGTTATAAGGTCCACAAGATTCAACAAGACATATGAAGCTCCTAGAATGGATAATAAGGATCAAACATTGGTATGGAAACCAAAGCAAGTTAGGATAGATTAGATTGAGTTCAAGAAGCAAGATGAACTATTTACCAAGGAAGTACAAAAGACCAAAGAGGACTCTATGCTAGTTCAAACTACCTTTCACATTCAAGATGAAGGCATGAAATGGTATATATATAGTGGATTCTCAATTGACATGATAGGATATAGGAATAAATTCATCTCTTTGAAGAATAAATGATATACGAATAGTGAAGTTTGGAGATAACATAACTACTAATATAGTTGGTAAGGGTGTTTTAAGTTTGGATAATGGAAAGACCAAAAAGTAAAATATGTTGTATATGGAAGGTCTAAAACATAACCTACTTAGTGTGAGTAAAATTCACAATAAAAGACACACACTAACATTCATGATAAAGGATGTGAGATAAGGAGATCCAAATTAGGAAGGCTAATTGCCAATTATAAGAGGACTGAGAACAACCTATATGTATTAAATTAGATCAAGAAGGATAAATATTTCATCACCAAGATATATGAAATTTAGTTATGGCACAAAAGACTAGGTCACCTAAAATTTGATAAATTGGTCAGTATTATCACTAACAAGTCTATAAAAAACATGCCTAATATCATCAAACCTACAAACATACTTTTTAGGGCATGTCAACAAGGTAAGCATACTAGAATAAGGTTCAATACCAAGGAGTATTCTATTATGAGACCCTTGGATTTAATCCATGTTGATATCTATTAGCCTACAATAATTCAAAGCATTCAAGGAGATAGATACTTCATGTTACTCATTGATGATTAAAAAATAATAACTTGGGTTACATTCCTTAAAGATAAATCAAAATATCTTGACAAGTTCAAGTCATTCAAGGATCTTGTTAAGAATGAGAAGAATGGGAAGATAAAGTTTCTAAGATATGATATAGGAAGAGAGTTTTGTTCCAATTATTTTGATGACTTTGGTGAGGTTCATGGAATAAAGAGACAATTCAAAACAATTAAGACACCTCAACATAATGGGGTAGTATAAAGGAAGAATAAGATAGTTCAAGAGATGGATAGAACTATGTTGAATGTCTATATTTTCTGATGGGATTTAGATAGACTCACATTGTTGTCTATGTTTTGAATAGGGGATAGATAAGGACAAATGGAAATAAGACTCCTTATGGACTATGGAAGGGCAAATCTACAAATTAAGAACACTTTAGAGTGTTTGGGAGTAAATATTTCATCAAAAGAGATGATTAAGACTTGGTTAAGTTTGATTCTTGATATGATGAAGGCATATTCTTAGGATACTCATCATGAGCTTAGCCTATAGATGTTATAATGAGAGACTACAAAAGATAGTGGAAAGCAACAATGTGAGGATTCATGAGACAAGGAAATATCACTCATAGTCAAAGAACACTTTAGAGAATGTGGACTTCAATAATTAAGAGGAGACTATAGAGATTGATGAAGAAGAATAAGAATTTGAATAGATATAAGACTCAAAAGGACCTTTAATACAGATTCAAAGAGACCACCCTCAATCTCAAATCACTGGCAACAATAATGTAGGTATGTAAAATAAGAGAAGATTGGTAAATAATCTAAATCAAGAGAATGCTCTATTATCCAAGATTGAACCTTAGAGTCTTATAGAAGTAAGCAAGGACAAATTTTGCATAGGTGATATAAATGAGGATCTAGACCAAATATAATAGAATGAGACTTGGGAATTAGCTCCTAGGATTAAAAATAATAATGTCATTGGCACCAAATGGGTGTTCAAAAACAAGTTGAATGAATATGGAGAAGTCACTAGGAACAAGGATAGATTGGTATGTAAGGGACATGCACAAGTTGAAGGAGTAGACTTTGAGGAAACCTTTACACCAATAGAAATATTGGAGGCCATTAGATTGTTTATATCTTATGAAGGGTTTTTTTTAATTCAAGTTATACCAGATGGATGTCAAATTTGCCTTTTTTAATGGGAATTTGGAAGAAATGTACATTAAGAAACCTGAAGGATTCTCACTATTAGATGATAAAGACTATGTTTGTAGATTTAAGAAATATCTATATAGTCTAAAGCAATCTCTTAGAGCTTGGTATACTAGGTTGGACAAGTATCTATTAGATCAAAGATTTAAAATAGGAGTTGTAAACAATAATCTATACATTAATACTGAAGATGGGCATCAGTTTATTATAGTTGTCTATGTGGATGATATAATCTTTGGTGTAAATAATGAGAACATGACAAAGGCATTTATAGAGGTGATGAAGAAATATTTTGAGATTTTCATGCTAGCAAAACTATCATTTTTTGGGGGGTTGCAAAACACTTAATTTGAAAAAGGTACATTCATCTCATAAGCCAAGTACATAAGAGAGATGTTGAAGAAGTTTGAGATGGAGAATTGAAAGGTAATTAATACACCTATGATCATAGGATGCAAGTTGAGTAAGGAAGATAAGTATTCAAAGGTCAATCAAACATCATATAGTTTAATGATTGGAAGTTTTTTGTAGACCACTACCTCTAAACCTAACATCATGTAAGCAATAGGTCTTGTGAGAAGGTTTCAAGTAGATCTAAAAGAGAATCATTTTTAAGAAGTCAAAATGATACTTAGATATCTCAAGGCAACTATGGAGTATGGATTATGGTATCCAAGAAGCAAGGAGTTCAATTTGATAGCCTACACAGATGTAGAATGATTAAAAAGTATAGATGATAGGAAGAGCACCAGTGGAAGATCCTTCTTTATAGGTGGGTGTATAGTCTGATGGATAATCAAGAAGCAACCATCAATAAATTTGTCCACTTGTGAGGATAATTAAATTATAACTTCATGTTGCAGTCAGGTTCTATGGATGAGACAAAACCTAAAAGACTACAAGGTGGAGCATGTTGTCCCTAGCCCTATCTTTTGTGACAATACATGTGTTGTAAGCATCTCAAAGAACCCTTTCATGCACTTAAGGACCAAACACAATCTCATCAGGTATTATTTTCTAAGAGATCAGGTAAGTGAACAAAGTTTCAAACTTGAATATGTTTCTACATAGGATCAAAATGTAGACATCTTGACCAAACCACTTCTAAAGGTAACTTTTGAACACCTAAGACAAGAATTGGCTGTCATTTCTACCCCTAGAAATCATTGAAGAAGCCAAGTATTTAAGTGGAGCTAATCACAATCATTATCTCCAATAAAAGGTGATATTTTCCAAGAAGTCATGCATGGAGATAGGTGGATCATGTATGTTTTATGTCTCATAATCTCATATTTTTGTGTGTTGAGTATTTTTATTACAAGGGGTGTGATCCAAAGAATTTAAGACATCACTTTGTCATTTATGTCAAAAGGGGAGAAATACCATAATGCATAGATAAGTATGATCAGTTTTTATTATGATTTTCCATCAATAATAAAGGGGAGATTGTTGAGCATTGTTTCTATTATTGAGACTTGACATTGATGTTGTCATTGATGTCAAAGGTTGTTCATGAGGATGAGGTCATTGAATAATGTTTTTATTTGATTTCATCTCTGAGATGTATGAAATTATTTTAAAAAATTATAATTCATGTAATCAAGGTATATAAACATGAAATAATGTTTCAATATTAGTGGTCAAGGTTGTCAAGTGTTTAAACCTATTAGGAGACTTGAGAAGGCTTATGTATATGATGCTTAGTTTTGTGCATGAATTAGCATGGTGGCCTAGTAATATGGATTAAAAAAATCATAATAGGTTTTTTGAGGAAACTTGAGCATGTATATTAATCATTTTACCACTCAAGATAGCTTCAAGTTGAGTCTCAATGGGTAGACCCTACAGGACTATCATGAAAATAAACTAGTTCTAGACTCTACGTAAACTAATAAGGGGTCATGAGGTGTTGTCAAGACATATTAAGGATGAAAAGTAGTGGTAGATCATGTGAGAGTTTGATTTATCATGTGATTGAGCTGGAGAGTGCTTAGATAATAGCTAGAAGGTATGTTTTAAGGCCTATGTGACCTGTAGATCAAAAGCTTGGAGAGCAAAGAGAGATATGGGCCTAATGGGGTATTAGGATAAATTTATAAATAATAATGGATAAATTATCATTTAAATAGGTATTTAATGTTTTTTTAGTTATTTTGACCATTTTGAGGTCAAAGTATGCAAAAAAAGGCATGGAATGTGGTTTTGAGGTTTCTTGTGTGCAAAAAATAAAGGATTCTCAACCCAAGAATAACTTTCATGTATTCATTAACATGTGTAACCTATGAATTATAACATAATAAATTAATGGTATATTGTTAAGGTTCCTATCTCAAATTTACAAGAATTAGTTTATAGATTAAGGGCTTGAGATTTATGAATGATTGTTAAGACTGTAGGTGGTTTAAACCTCTCTAAAATCCTAACTTTAACCTGATATGGAAGATGTTGATAGAAATAGATCAAAATGTATTGGATGACCTAGGTTGATGATTGGATCATGTAGTGCACTCTTCCAAGTACATATAGGTGGCATTTTTTTTCATGAGAGTAAGTGGACCCTACAGGAAAGGCCTTGTTTTTCAAAATTTTATTATATCAAGCAGAGTTGATCGAGTCAAAGTTCATAAATGGATGGAGGTTAAAGATTGAGACTTATATATTATATACATGTTATTGTTTGAGTAGGTTCTATACCTCATATGTGCTAAATTATTCATGAAATTTGACCTATCACTAAAAGGCCTAATGGTGCAGACAATGAGAAAAAGAAAGTAGAAGTGGGAAGGAGATTAAGGATGTGTTATCATGGATTAGGGATGGATCCAAATACATGGGGTTGTTGTTAAATACCTATAAAACATGTCCATATTGAATAGAATATTTTTATTTGGATGTATATATCATAAATTTTCTCTCAATTTTACTTGTCTAACTTAGTAAGGTCTGTGTATAGTGGAGTCATGAGATTGGTTTGTAAGACTAATATTTATATTAGAGCTTATAATATATTTATTGTAAAGTTATAAAAATGTTGTAGGATTATATAAATTCATAGTATATGGGTAAACATGAATGTTTGATGGTTTTTAGTTTTCCTTTGTGCATGAGAACCTAATGCATTCATAGTATATGGGTAAGGGTCATAGTTCAAAGTTCTAAGCATTGGTTTTTGGATTAAGGGCCTAAGCTTTATGAATGATCATTAAGACTGTAAGGTGGTTTAAAACCCTCAATTTGACCTGATATGGAATATATTAATGGAAATGGATTATAATTTATTGTATGTCTTAGCTTTATGATTGGATCATGTATTGGAATCTCCCAAGTACCTCTAGGTGGCATTTATTTGTCAAGAGAGTGAGTGGACCCTATAGGAAAGGTCTTGTTTTTTGAAAATTTATTATAGCAAGAAAATTTTAATAATTAAAATTTATTAAATGGATGGAGGTTTAAAATTTATACTTATATATTTTTTACATGGTGGTTTATAATTAGGTTCTAGACCTCAAATGTGCTAAACTAGTCATGCAAGTTGACCTATCATTAAAAGGCCTAATGGTGCAGACAATGAGAAAAACCAGGGAAAAGTGGGAATGAGATTAGGGATACATAAAAATGCATGGGTTTATTTTTAAATACTTATAACACATGTCCATATTGGATATAATATTTGGATATGGTTTTATATATCAAAAATTTGCTCTCAATTTGACTTGTCTAACTCAGTAAGGTTTGTGTATAGTAAAGTCATGAGATTGGTCTGTAAGACTAGTATTGATATTAGAGATTATGATATATTTATTTTAATTGGTTATGAGGTGTTTTATGGTTATATAAATTCATTTTAAGTTTATTAAAGTGATTATACAGGTGTTTTAGATCATTGTTTCTATGACTGTGTTTTGAAGCTTATTGGTTGTTCTAAGTAAGCTACTTGTAGAGAAGGGTTTTTTTGCCTTGAGTTGTGAGGTATAATACACATGGAGATTATCCTAATTTCATGAGGATTATATAAATATGAATTTTTTCCATGACCATTTGATAAAATTGTGTTTTTGGTTCAGTTATTCAAGACAGACTTTCTGGGTTTGCACAAGCCTAACTATGAACAATGCTAATGGGGTGGTTTAAGTGGTGGTTGGTGATAAAAGGTGTCTCATACCCAAGATGAGATTAGTAGGGGTATATTAAATTTAAATATGATATTTTATTTCCATGTTATAATTTTTATAATGTTTTAAGGTGTTCAAAGTGTAAAATGTGGTAATGAAGGCCTAATTGAATTAGGTCTCCTTAAGGCCTAAAAGGGATCTTTGGTCCTATATACTATGACCAACCTATTGTAATGTCTATTTAATGTTATTACATGTCTTAAGGCCCATTTAATTAAAAAAATCAATGGTAAAATATGTATTTAAAACCAATATATGTATGATCAAGAGCCTAATATAAGAACAAGGCCTAATAGGCCTAAGTATCTAGAGTAAGAGAATCAGTGTTGAAACGAATGAGATATAACTTTGAAGGGATGAATAAGGTATTATAAACCATAAAAAGGATAAAAATAAACTATAATGAAGATATTATAGGGGTAATTTATATTATTATCAAGGTCATTTGACCTAACCAAGTCAAGAAGTGGGTTAATTGAGCGAAGAAGGCTACAGAACAATTTGAGAAGGACAAGTGTGTGAGGATAGATGAAGAAGAAGATCATCATATATTTTATGATAAATAAAGGGTTATTAAGGTAATAAAATGTTATATATGGATGATTTGTTTCTAATTTGTCTAGGGGGTTGGTACCTCCTTGCAAATGGGAACTTGTTAAAGCCTAGTCAAGTTAGTGTTTGACTAGTTGGGGTCGGTGCTAAAAAAAAAGTTGGTGCTTCACTGAATCTTGATGTTTGAATTATAGGATAGTATTAAATTTGATTAATTAGTGGTTTTCTTCCCCTTGAGGTTTTCCCACTCAAATAAGTGTTTTATGTGTTATATTCTTCTCTCATGTTCATGTGTTACTAGCGTACTATATTGTTGATAATTCATGAATGATAAAGTAAAGATTGTAAAAGTTTTGAAGACTAATTCACCCCCCTCTTAGTCATTGTGCTTCCAATAATCAGAATATGTACTAATTTTAGAGACATAAACAAATCCTACCCCAATGATCCTTTTCCTCTGCCAAACATTGACATGATAGTTGACTTTATTGTGGGTTAAGAAATGCTTTCACTGATGGATGGATTTTTCGGATACACCCAGATCTAGATTACACTATAAGACTAACATAAAATAGCATTCATCACTCTATGGGGAATGTTTTATTATCAAGTTATGTCATTTGGTCTCAAAAATACTAGTACCACATACTAAGGGTATATGACTATCATATTTAATGATATGATGCATTAAATTGTTAAAGACTATGTCAATGACATACTGTCATGTCCCCTTTTTCGTGGACATTGACAGACTTGGTGACTAGCCTATTATGTGAACTTCGTAGGCTAATAGGATGGATAGAGGGTCATGATGGAGATTGGCTTGGCTTTGATTTACAAAATTCCTATAGTTGGCTTTCATTCTGATTATTTCAGACACATTTGGCCTAAGCTCTTATTATTTAGGGATATTTGACATGTAGCAGAGCACCTTTATTTTGGTATGGTCATGTGTGGAATCACTCCCTGGTTCACCAGCTTCGAACGGTTTGAGGATCCGACATGTATTGAGGGAGATATTAATATTTGATTGATTTAATCAAATATTAATTATTTATCCTATTTTTAATTAGAAACCCTAATTCTAATTTAAGAAACCCTAATTAGGGCAAGCATATCTTTTTGAGGGTATAAGGGTTTCTCATGGAGGCCATTATGGATTATGATTGATTATTGATATTTATTCTGGTTAATAAATTCTTTGTGAAGATTGAGCCAAGGGTTCCAGGATTCCATTTGCAGTGAAGAACGTCAACTCTTCATTGTGTGCGATTCAGAGGTTGTGAGAGATCAGCCGATCTATTGCCAAATTGAGAGATAACTTCATATAGAAGTTGTCACAGGTGTTTAAAAGTTTGAGAGATAACTTCATATAGAAGCTATCACAAGGGTTTACAAGTATTTCATTATTTTGGGTTTTGATTCAAGAATTATCCAGATATAGATCTTTTGTATTAGCCCATAATTCTACAGATCAGGATCAAGCATACAGGGTGTGCTATATCAGCAGCCATACAAAGACCATACAGATCTGTGAAAATTTGTATGCATCAACAGAAAGATTAGACACTAACATCGGCGGGCAGAGACCTACAGAGACCGACATCGGTTGACATATCACCGACGTCGATAGGTTAATGACTCCAGGTCAACCGACGATGGCAGTATAACCGACATTGGCGACTGTGTTTTTTACACAACAGGTCGAGATGTACCAGATCTAGATTTATTTCCCAGTTTGTGGAATATTCAGGCTATTAAGGCCATACTTTCAATATTCTTTGTATACTTGACAGAGGACCTCTATTATAAGCATATGAGCAAATAAATAAGAGATTATACTGTGATTTATTTATCTATTTGAGGATATTTTGTAGAAATACGGATATTACAAAAGCAATTCAGAGCTTTTGTGCTTCTATATTCCCTATTTGAAGGGGATATTACAATGGTATCAGAGCCAAATTCCTGCCATCTTATTGGGTAGATTGGAGCCGATGAACTGCCATCTTACTGGGTAGTTTGGTTATCAGTATGGCTTTAATAGGTATCAAAGATTTGGAAGAAAGAATGCAAAATGTAAAGAAGAAGTTAGATAATCCATTTTAGCAAGCAGATGACATTCTAAAAACTTTGGAGGAGTTAGAAACTTATTTAGGCAAGGTTGATCAGTCAAATTCTTATGATATGCAAACAACGTTATCTCCAACATTTGGTTTGTTGGTGAAGCCCTGATTATTGAGACATCATGATGAGGTGGTAAGACTTGTAACTCTCTCTTGCATTAGTGAAATCATGAGGATAATAGCTCGCTTTAATTTTTATGATGATCAGATTATGAGAGAGGTACTTCACGCCATGGTAAAAAGCTTCGAAAAGTTGGATGACATTAGAGACCCTCATTTCTCAAAGAGGGCAAGATTACTTGAAACATTTGCAAGGTATGGATTTGAAAACAATATGATGTTAGTAGGTTGTATTGGTGACATTCACAGGATGTTTAAAATATTTTGGAATATTTTAAATGAGTTTCATTCTAGTGATGTATTAGCATCAATGCACTCTATCATGTTCACAATCTTGTTTGAGGAGGAGGATAAAATTTCTAAACTTTTGGCAGAAGATTTATGGTATGTCTAGATAAAAGAGAAAAATGTCTCACCTAGAGCTGGTGTGTGGTTAAAGAGTTTAATTGATAGGCCTAAAGATCGTAGTACTTTCCCTATGACATGTAGAAACTTGAATGATGAGTTTGACTGACATGCTGATCCAGTACAGGGAGACATTAACACATCGTCATGTAATGATTTATCTGCATTATCTTCACAGGTAGGAGCAGTTGAGGAAGTTGTGGATGAGCTTTGTCTTAAGGTGAGTTCAGCTCAGGGGTTAGACAGTGAGGATGAGTCTGATGCTTTTATTCAGAGTGTGGAGGTGTACTCAGATGTTAGTACATTGAGTGTTGGTGATGAGTATGTTTCCATAGCTACTGATGAGGAGCATGTTGTTACAGCTGACACACATATTCAAGATTTGGGAGTACCTGGTCCTGATGAGTTTGAGATACCAGTGGAGTTGAGTTTCTAGATTGATTCTTCTCACACCGATGATAGTGTGGTATAGTTGGTTGTGCCATTTTTATCAAGGGATCAGTTAGGGGATGGATTGACACCATCTTTTGTAGATGGAATTTGTAGTTGCCAATTACACAGCCTACAGTATTGACACATCCAGGGCAGTTGTGATTTCAGATATTGGTTGAATTGCATTCACTAGTTTGATTGTGGATGCCTCTTTGTTCTACTTCTGATGATATTACAGGTAATTACATTGATTTACAATAGTGCAAAGCATAACTACATTTGGGATCCAGGTGGATTGAGTGGTTCATTATTCTGAGATTGCTTGAGGACAAGCAATTTTTGGAGGGGCGGATTGTCATGTCCCCTTTTTTGTGGACATTGACAGACTTGGTGATTAGCCTATTATGCAACCTTCGTAGTCTAATAAGATGGATAGAGGGTCATGATGGAGATTGGCTTGGCTTCGATTTGCAAAATTCCTATAGTTGGCTTTCATTCCAGTTATTTTAGACACATTTGGCCTAAGCTCCTATTATTTAGGGATATTTGACATGTAGCAGAGTGTCTTTATTTTGGTATGGTCATGTGTGGAATCACTCCCTGGTTCACCAGCTTCAAACGGTTCGAGGATCTAACATGTATTGAGGGAGATATTAATATTTGATTGATTGAATCAAATATTAATTATTTAGCCTATTTTTAATTAGAAACCCTAATTCTAATTTAAGAAACCCTAATTAGGGCAAGCATATCTTTTTGAGGGTATAAGGGTTTCTCATGGAGGCCATTATGGATTATGATTGATTATTGATATTGATTCTGGTTAAGAAATTCTTCTGTGAAGACTGAGCCAAGGGTTCTAGGATTCCATTTGCAGTGAAGAACGTCAACTCTTCATTATGTGCGATCAGAGGTTGTGAGAGATCAACCGATCTATTGCCAAATTGAGAGATAACTTCATACAGAAGTTATCACAGGTGTTTACAAGTTTGAGAGATAACTTCATATAGAAGCTATCACAAGGGTTTACAGGTATTTCATTATTTTGGGTTTTGATTCAAGAATTATCTAGATATAGATCTTTTGTATTAGCCCATAATTCTACAGATTAGGATCAAGCATACAGGGTGTGCTATATCGATAGCCATATGAAGTCTGTACAAATTTGTGAAAATATGTATGCGTCAACAGAAAGATTAGACACTGACATCGGTGGGCAGAGACCTACAGAGACCGACATCGGTTGACATATCACCGACGTCGACAGGTTAATGACTCCAGGTCAACCGATGATGGCAGTATAACTGACGTCGGTGACTGTGTTTTTTACACAGCAGGTCGAGACGTACCAGATCTAGATTTCTTTCCTAGTTTGTAGAATATTCAAGCTATTAAGGCCGTACTTTCAATATTCTTTGTATACTTGATAGAGGACCTCTATTGTAAGCATATGAGCAAATAAATAAGAGATTATACTATGATTTATTTATCTATTTGAGGATATTTTGTAGAAATACAGATATTACAAACGCAATTCAGAGCTTTTGTGCTTCTATATTCCCTGTTTGAAGGGGATATTACACATACTGAGAAAATCAAAGAGTAGGGTCGATCATCCAGCAACACTA
Source organism: Torreya grandis (assembly GCA_037957365.1). Lineage (NCBI taxonomy): Eukaryota > Viridiplantae > Streptophyta > Pinopsida > Cupressales > Taxaceae > Torreya > Torreya grandis. The sequence continues at coordinate 4,885,930 of JARHVA010000318.1, read as the reverse complement.
CAAAGGATATTTGAGAGACTACATGAATATAAAGTTAGACTCTATCCTAAGATGTGTGTTTTTTAGTTACCTTAATTAAATTTATTGGCTTTATTGTGTCTTATAGAGGCATTGAAATCGATCCAACCAAAGTACAAGCCATTACAAAGATGCCACCACCCTTTAATAAGAAGTAGATCTACAATTTGTAGGGAAAGATATAATTTATCAGATGCTTCATCTCTTAGTTGAATAGTAAATTCCATCCCTTTACACACTTTTTAAATAAGGGTATCACATATTGAGATGAATAATGTTAGAAATCTTTCCAACACCTCAAAGACTATCTCACCAATTTGCCTATTTTATTTCCACCAATGTCAAAAAAGTTATTCTTACTATATTTATCTACCATAGACAAACCCCTGGGGGCACTTCTAGCTCAGCATAAAGATAATGAAAAAAACATGTGTATTATTTAAGCTATACATTGGTCGCATATGAACATAATTATACAACCATTGAAAAATCCTATTTAGTTATGGTCTTTGCAGCATAGAAATTATGACATTACATTTTAAACAATAAGACCATGGTCATTTAAAAATTAGATCCACTCAAGTATTTTCTATCTAAAATATATTTACAAGGCTACATGGCCAAATTGATTATGCTTATCAGTGATTTCAATATATAATATGTCAATCCAAAATCTATCAAGGGATAGGTTCTTACAGATCAGCTTATTGAAGCACCACTTGCAAATATAGAACCTTTAGCATTCCAATTCCTAGATAAATCCATTATGACCATCATTATAACACCTCTTTAATAGAAGTAATATAATCTATATTTTGATGGATCATTCATAGCATATGGATCAAGGGTAGGCATTTTGTTTATTGCACCATAGGGGGATTTTATTCCTAAATCATTTTGGATTATCTTTCCTTATACTAACAACATGGTTGAATATGAAACACTCATTATAGGACTTTATTAGGTAGTACAATGGAATATTTAGCATCGTAAGGTTTATGGTGATTCTTTGTTAATCATCAGTTAGGTTACAAACCATTTGCAAACCAAGGATGATAAGTTGGTACCATACAAGGCCATGGTTGGTGCTCTCAAATAGTAGATTGCTAATGTACAATTTGAACATATACCAAGGGCTAGTAACAAAATAACAAATTCCATGGCCACCATTATCTCTTTGATTCATCATATAGACATGACAAAAGAATATCAATTCCTTATTGAAAATTTGCAAGTGCTAGCTCATGAACCTTCAACCATCACAATGATCAGTGATATTGTTGGTTCCTTTATGACCACATTATACCACCCAACCTATCTTAAAAAAAATCTAAGGCCTTTATCCATCATGCAACATAATATACCTTACTTGGACCAACCCTTTACCACCACAGCTTTGATGTAACTCTAGTATGTAGATCCCATAAAATTGGGGTTGTCCTATCCAAAAAAAAATATGTACTAGGTATTATTAGCCAATGATAGATGCAAATATAATTACGTATGTTAAAAAGTATTAAAAATGTCAAAGGTATGCTAATATAATTCATGATCTAGCTAAAACACTATAACCAATGCTTACACCTTGACCATTTGTTATATGGAGCCTTAATCTCATTGGGAAGATAAACCCCACATTATCTGATAGCCATAAACACATCCTAACCACTACTGAATATTTCACTAAGTGGGTTGAAGCTATACTTCTCACTTACATGATTGGAAATCAAATTTCCAAATTCATATTTAACCATCTCATTTTTTGTTGTGGTAATCCATCCAACATTATATCTAATAATCATAGTTCATTCAAGAACAAGGATGTCAAATACTATATGTCGAGTACAATATTACTCAACATTTTTATACTACTTATTACCTATAAGGTAATGGACAAGCAAAATCATCTAAAAAAACCATTATCAACATCCTTAAAAATATTTTCAATGATGTTGGCTGTAATTATCACCTACAAGTATTCCATGCCCTCTAGGCATACTTCACCAATTACCATACCCCAATAGGATCCACTCCATATTCCCTTATTTATGGCACTAAGGCCATTATTCCCATTAAAGTTGAGTTACCTTCTTTGTGTATCTTTTTGAAGCATGTCCTTGATGATTAAGCCTATCAAGTAGCTCACTTGCAAGATCTAGAGTTACTTGATGAAAAATGCATGGCCATAATCAATAACCTTTAAGTGTACCAAAATTGAATTTGTGGCCACTATAATCGATGGGTCATCCATAGTTAATTTGAGCTTGGTGATCTTGTACTTAAATAAAACCAATAGAATACCATGGTTAAGAAGAAACACATGGGCAATTTCAAACCCAACTCAATCATCCCTTTCATCATTATTATAAACTATGGTGCTGGAGCATACAAGCTCACTACACCAGATGGAGATGAACTTGATGAGCTGATAAACATTATCCACCTCAACCATTACTTCACTTGAAAAACTATATGTATTGTCTATAAATCCCATTTTTTAAATATCATAATAATAAAATTATTCTTTATACCATATCATTCTATCGTATGCCATTCTACCTTACCTTTTATATTGATCGAGTTATTTTTAACCTTTTCTACCCAGCCCTTTTAACCTTGGTTCCATTCCATTGGTTCCACAACCACTTTCAACATGAAGATTCTGATCAAGTTTCAATAGTTATTTTAGTATTTCAGATAGAGGCCATATTTTGGAGCAATATGATAGTGGTTTGGCAATTACATCCTTCATTTCTTGTTATATTTTATATCAAGTGAGCCTGATTATAACCACCTTTGGGAAAATTAATGTTTCACCATTATGATACTAATTATAATCGTCTATGGGAAAATTAATATCATTGGCATATGACATTATTTCTTAATTATAACTTCTTATTGGAAAATTAGGAATAGAATTATTTATCATGCCTTGAAGTACCACCTTTCCATGCCTATGTTGTACTAGGCCTTTTGCCTACTTTTCCTAGTTTATGAATTTGATGCTACACTAGTCAGATTCCTTCACTGTAAGGTAAAACTATAGTGACTTGAGTTCCCATCTAGGGACTATGTAGGTAGTGTTTGATTCATGTTGAGTTCATTTCAGTCACCCTTTTACAACGCTCTTACCATTTTATGAGTATTTCCAGTTTGAATGCTCTCATCATTTTTTGAGCTTAAAAATTTTCATATCTCATAATCCCCCATTGAGTTGAGATGATTTCCAAAAACATTTGTAAAAGCTCATAGAAAATTCCAAGAATAAAAATCATCATCAACCACTTATTTGCCTTCAGGATTCTAGAATCCCTAGTTATTTAATAGGAAACCACTTGTCAATTAGTTTCCCCATATTTACTAGCCTAACATCCCACACCCTCACCATTTTGTAAGCCCATTCCCATTTTTCCTTTATAACATCAATCATGTTTTATTTATCATCATTTTATTCTATCTCATTTCTTGGGAGAACTAAATTTCTCCTAAATTTTATGTTGGATCTTGCATCTATGGAACTATGTAAGCAACGTCCACTTGCCTAGTATAATTGGACCCAACTCAGCCACCCCCTTCCTTTTCCTCTATTCCCCCATGTTGTTTGTTTTATTGTCTCTTGTAAACTAGAGATAACATTTCATCATCTTGTTTGTTATTTGTTTATGCTAACATTGTGACCACATATTGTTGTGTTTTGTGTCCTTTTGATTGAATTATTTATTATTTATTTGTTGTTTTGTCTTTCTATTTGTTTGTTTACTTTTTTGTTGTGCCTCAATTCAGTCTATGTGCATTCACTAGGTGATTCCTTGTGCATTATTATTGAATCCATCCATATTAATTTGTCAACCTTATCATCATGATTTTTATCATTGGTGCATTTTTTCAATTATTAATTGGATCACATGTCAATCCTTATGCATATTTTTGTTAAGTTATCATGGTGTTCTATCATGATGCCTACCATCATGTGCTATAATAAAAATAATTTTGAGAAGTTTTATAATCAATGTGGCCATAACATATCTCCTTGGTACCTAAAACATTCCCAATCTACCCAAACCATATCATATATAGAGTAACTAAATCATGAAAAAAAATTCACTCTTATTAGTTTAGACGAGCATCTCCCTACTAGCAGGTTCCGTAAATTTATATTTATCTTTTATTCCACTTTGCCATCATCATTTGTTCAATGATTATAACCACCTATAGGTAAACCATTTTAACCCATCCCATTTATGTTACCAGTGATTCTAACTACCTATGGGCAAATCATTACGTTTTGATCTATTTGGAGGTTAATGATTATAACCACCTATGGACAATCATTTGCTTTCTTCTACCCAACTAGGGCATGTTTTCATTGTGATAATGTTGATAAATGTCTTTGGGTAAACCATCATCTCTATCCTCCTAATTGGGGAATGTATTTATCCTACCAATGATTATAACTATCTATGGGAAAATCACTATCTTATTACCATAAGCCTTTTTTAATGATTATAACCACCTTTGGGAAAATCATTACCTTTTTTGTACCACCTATGTTAATGATTATAACCCACTATAGGTAAATCATCTTATTTCTCTTCCAAACTAGTAAAAATCCATATGCCATTAATTATAACTACCTATGGACAAATCATTCTTTTCTACCCCATTTCATCTTTTTGGTCTCATTATTTCTTCTTTTTAAGGGATCAATCATTGACCCTTTTTACTAACCATTCCCTTGATGGGACATCTACAGTTCATCCATTGTCATTCAATTCATAAGCATATAAGACCTTTTCATTATTTGATAAAATGTTATTTTGCCTATATCTTACAACTCCTTCCCAAATAAGGGCAAACTATAGACACCTAAAACTGGCCATAACTGGGTTTTGACTAGACTTCAAACTGATTCCTACCAACAATTACAAATTAAGCCTAATAATCATTAAACATGCTAAAATTGTTTATGAATTATTCATCAAAGCTCATAATCATGTTGAGACATATCTAATTTGAGTATCCTATCGTATTTAATAATGTCTCACAAATTCATCCCTAATCACCTTGTGGCATCATAACAATCAATTTGGCCTATGGACATATTAAGTGGGGAACATGAACAAATATCAAATATTGAAAGAGATAAAAGGATAATCAAAATTCTTATTATATGTGATAATAACCTCTCATAAATTCATCCCTAATCACCTTGCAGAATCATAATAGTCAATTTGGCCTATGGACATATTAAATGGGGCACATGAATAAATATCAAATCTTGAAAGAACTAAAAGGCTAATCATAATTAATTAACAAGATAAACCAAATTAAATGCTTAGTTGAATTATCCATTTGAAATTAATGAATAAACTAAAAAAGGAAATTCAAACATTCAAAATATCCTATCCTTTCATCATTGCCTTTATAATTTGTCAATCTCTTTGAAAATATCTTAAAATATCTATTTTGGAGAGCCATGCCTAGTAATTTTAAATCATGATTACTTGACAACTATTAAATCTATTGGGGTTATATTTGGCTCACCTAGGTTAGGTTTAAACCCATTCCAATCCTTAACTCTACCCTAACTCACCTTGGGTGAGAGTTAAATCCTTAGGCTATAAATACAAGGCCATGCCTCTTCATTTCTAATCTCTCATAATCTAAAGTTATAATGCAAATTTGGAGGAAAACATAAGGAATTTTGATGCAATCTATGTTATAATGCCAAAATATTGATCCAAAATATCACAAGCCAATATCAAATCCATATGGTTCCAAGGAGAGAAGGAGGCAATAGGCTTCATTTTCCAAAGACTCTTTAATGTACAAGTTGATAAATCCACTCAATAAAGCATTTAGAGCTCCTAAGGAAGGTAAAGGATTTTGTGTCTTTTACATTTTAGTTGTGTTTTCATTTGACTTTTATTACTAAGCTCTCCCTAAGTTCTAGGCTTAGAGTGTAAGTGTTAGTGTGTTTTATTTGAGTTTTTGTTACTTGAACTAACATATTACTAACCTCCCTTCTTGGATTCCTATGATCAAACCTTCTACCTTGTAACCCATTCTTCTAAGAGGCCAACTAATTAGATACTTGTGACATGTGTCATTCTAAAAAATATATCCCATTATCACTCTTAGTAATAAGACATTATGATCCTTCAATGTGGATCTCACCAATCCTAGTTATGATAATGATTATATATCAGATGACCCTTGATTTTTTCACTACACTTAAGCAAAAAATGCAAAAGTCATGTGTTACCAATCTTCTCTTAAGAAAATTACAACCAAGTGTCTTTCACCCATAATATTAACCTAGTAAGTATTTATATGTATGATTATTTTGACATTAATAATTATTCATCTGAAGACATGTATATTTCTCCTTATTTTTACACCCCTATGTGTGCATTATGGTTTACTAATCTTATCTTACCTTCTCATGATAGGTCCACTATGGAGCCAACTTATAGTTTGGATGTGTTTGATGTACCTATTATTTTTGATAGTCTTCATTTAATTCTCTAATATCATTCCTAAACTAGACCATACCTTTTCATTAAATTTTATGATCCCTCAAGTTTTCTTCCTCTTGATATGTTGGCTAAGTTGACCTGCCCACTAGCATTGAATCTTTCACTGAAAGAGATGGTAACACAGTTTTTTAATTTTCACAAGACCTCCAAACATTAAGATTATAATTATAGAGAATATAAACTACATTTAGAATATAAAAAAATATTATCCCTGACTATTACCACGTATATTTGACCACCACATTCATATACACCTAGGTATTTTCATTGTTTCTATAAGACGAGCACACATTCTTCAATTAATTATTAATATCTTTGATAATATTTTCATATACTTCATATTGAGGTTGATAAATTTCCTCTGTAGACAAATATTCCTCCTCCAAAGGTGAATCCAACATGCATACACAAAAATAGGGAGTTTTAACATCTTTTTCACAAGTGTTATATCCATCATTCTAATATATGTATAGCTATTCACCAACATTTCCACCAGTTTCTAAGGCTAAGCCTGAAAATCCATAGTAGAATCCACATGGCATCCCTTACTTATAATATGTAAAATAATCCTTCATTACCACTAGAACCACCTTTATATCTATAATAGTTTATTCCCCATGTGTATTATTTCCAGTTGGAGGATCAATTTCTTCCCCATTCTAGCATGCCTACTTTCTCCATCAAGGCCATTTGCAAGTAAGTGTTTCCATAGATATCTAAGAGAGTAGAAGAGACCATGATTAAGGTGAAATATCATCCAAAATAAGGGATTTATGATGTTTTTGATGGTGTTTATATACACATTACAAGCTATTTATGAGCAATTATTGATTATATCATAATGCTCACATCATATTCATCACATGTTTTGATTTTACATTACTATCTTTTGCATTACATGTTTCTCGCAATTTAATTTTTTTTACCACATTTTTTATTTTCTATAATTTATTTCCTATCATGTTTTGTTATACATCTTGGTTTTCCTCAACCATTGCATCTTTTCAAATTCCTTAGTATCTTTACTTTTCCTATATCATCTCCTTGTCTTATTTGGCCATCATGTCTTTTGATATTTCTTGGTATCATTAATTTCTCAACATTTTCATTTATTAAACCTCTTAGTTTTATTTTTCCATTGTGTCTTTTTAGGTTCTTTGGTATATTTACTTTTTATAAATTTTATCGTTCTTCCCTTATTGGGTTTATCATCCCCCTCTTGTATTTTACCACTAACTTTATTTATGATAAACTTTTAATAGGTTTACGTTTCTTATCTAGTGACATTACTATCTTCCTTCATATATCCTTCCCCTTGAAAATTTTATCTTATTATTTTTTATCACCTTTTTATGTGAATTGAATGACATTCTCATGTACTTACAAATCCCCTTTTGCTTGGTCAATCTAAATCCAAGCATTCCCTTCTTAAGATAAATTACTAGCATGTCTTTATTATGTCACTTTACATCTCTGGATAGATCTTACACAATCCCCATATTTACCTTTCCTTATTTCACATGAGCCACACTTGGGTCAGTTTCAAGATTACACCTTTCTCTAAAGTGTAAGTTTGTGAGTATCTAAACTTCTTGGTCCCTAAGTTAACTCTTTTAGTGGCTAGCTGTAAAATCTCTTGTGTTAATCATCTTTAGCACCCTATATTGGTCTTCTGAACTCATTTTGAGGAGGAAAATAAAATAAAAAAATAATCCAATGTATCGAATTAAAATTGAAATAAAATAAAAAGGTAGTTTTAAAAGGGAAAATATCTTTCAAAATTCAAATCACACAAAATGATGTGATCACATTGCTTTGGCATGTTCCTTATCCTAATTTGAAGTTGCAATTCCATAGTTGGCCTTGTGATAGATTTGATTTCCATTAGGGTGCGATATGCTAGTATATTAGCAAAAGAGTCTCATATATATCATTAGTGATACCTACTTTCTCACACAAATACCCAATCCTCATGGTAGACTGAAAACTCTATAATGGGTCTTGATGAATGGGGAACACATTATGGGAAGGTAAGATCCTTTTACTTTTCATCCATTTAGCCTTCATGGGATGATTTTTATACTTCATTTGTTAGCCTAATATTTGCACTTTCTAAGTGGGGTTATTTAGTTCATTTATGTAAAAAGCTCTCAGCCTTGATCTCTTAATCAAAATGTCTTGTTCCAACTAAGGATTTATACAACACCTTTATGGCCCACTCCTTAATTATATCTCCATGTTCTCATTCCTAGTATCCCATTGACATATATTATTTATATTTGGTCACTTAATTCCTCTTTATATTATTTTTTATAGCTTTTTGCTCTGGATTTTACACTTATCTTTAATTATTATGCCTCTTGGATTTTTAGTTCATGTGTTGCATGGTAAGACATTGGGGAATAAAACTAGGCACTCCTCATAAATGTTTATCACCTTTCATATCCACATCATCTCCATCATTTTAATCATGACTCTTGATTATTGTGTATCCCTACAAAACACTCTAGCACAAACCTTGATTTTGAGTTTCAGTCATCAAAATTCTTTGCCTCCATGCATCACATACCTTTTATTTTATTTAGATCTTCATCTTCTTACATAAGGTGTTTTCAAACCCTCTTATAATCTTCCCTTTTTCATTTTCTTGGTTATATTTTTGTTTGCTTAGGCTGGATGTTTTTACAACCCTTTTAAAACTCTTTATTTTCTCATATCGTTTGAGTTAGAGTTTCATATTATTACATTAGATATTATTTATTTATTACATATTATGTTTTCATTTAGATTTTCATATATCTTACATTCCATGTGATTTATGATTGTGTTTTCCTTGGTTTTACATATCTTATTTTCCCCTTTATATTTTCCATCTTACACTTTATACATTTTTCAATCATTGTTGCACATCTTTTACTTGATGATTTTCTTATTTACTTACTTAAGATGACATTTTTTTACACTCAACATTTTTTATTTTTCATCATACACATGCTAACATTTGATAGAAAATAATAAAGGGCATAACATCATCATATACACATATAATATCAAGCTAGATTATCATGTCATAAGTGTTAATGTCAACATCAACTTAAAACCCATGTAGAAGATATGGAATCAAAACCAATGATATGTATACATGTATCTATATTTTTTTACATAAAAAATACAATAGATACAACTATATTCATGTGGGTCACCTTCACCCCTGAGTGGGAAAGGATATATTATTTGAAAATAAGCTATTAGTTTTTCCTCTTTAAGAGTTGTCTCTAAAATATGAGATCAAAACTATAATCCTTAAACCTCTCCCTGTACTCTAGGCAATTGTGTTTCTAGGTTTATCATCCAAATTTATAATGCCATCTCCCACTCTATACATGTTACCATGGTATCCATGTGTGAATATTGATCTATGGATAAAGTTATTTATGCCATCACCACTTATTTCCATGCCACAACATCTCCACCTATTAGAACCATAACTGAAATCATGACAACAACCTACTCTTATTGTTGTAGTTCTAGAGTAGTAACTTATACTAGTCTAAACCAGCCAACATGTTCCCTTGTATATGGTGATACATAATTTAACACACTTTCCATATTATTATCTAGTACTATGGAATATATAATATCATGATGAGTAGCCAATAATCATGGATCCCCACCATGCCATCTCTTCCATAACAACTGTAACATGCAACCTAAAATTAACATTGTATCAAAATATATTCAAATCCAAATCACTCTATCACTAATGCATAACATGCATATATATAATTATATAAACAAATTGATAAAAACTCTTATATACTTATAAGTGCATATCCTAAAACAATGATCACCTTATTCGCTTGATTACCAAGGACACCCCCATCCTTTACTCCATCATCTTGTTGGTGGGTTGTTCTAACTTTACCTTTGTACCACCTAGACCATGAATTTTCATACTTTATCCCACCATCATACTACCCATGCCTAAGGCCTCTCTAGAGTCACCTCCTCCATGAATACATCTATAATGACTTGAATAATTTTCCCTAGCCTTACTCCTCCTTCCATCACTATCCAAATCCACTACCTTCTCCTTGGGGTCTCAAACCTCAAATGTGTGGTGGTGGTTTTAGTTTCCTTACAATTCTCAAATATATAACATGACACACCCTATAAGGGGGAACTCTAGGGGCACCTTTAGGTGTGGTAACCCAATCTATCTTGGCATTCTACTACATGAGTGTGGTTCTATCCACTAGATGTAGTGATAAATCAACTTAGTCACTTCTTGAGCTCATAAAAAAGATGGTAATGATGTCCATGCATCCATAGTTCCCTGATAATATATCCATATTATCTAGTCCTTATGTATGGTATCTAACCATGGATACCCAATGATGCATATCATCCCACCATATTGTGTACTTAATGTGGTGGTTATGTAGGCCATTTTATGGGAAACTTATCATATATATAACATGATAATAGTATCATATGACCCATATTCTAATGCTATCTCTTCAGGATCCCATATAAATTGTGCACAAGCCACACCCCAACACTAACACCCACTATGTAGATTGTGCCTTGATATAGTGTGTATCAATACATCAAAATAAAAAATAAAAGGCATTTGCCATCATAGAAATGAAAAAACACCCACTATGTAGATTGTGCCTTGCTATAGTGTGTATCAATACATCACAATAATAAACAAAAGGCATTTTCCATCATATAAATGAAAAAGCACGTGTTTGGATTTTAATCCTATTATGACCTTCCAAATGTCTGGAATATGTGAATCATAAACATAAAAAATCCATAAAATATATTTCAACTCATAACTTTCAAATCATATCACCCAATAAACTAGCTCATGCCTATCAACCATAGTCTTTGGTGTGTCATTACCATTAGTGCACACTTCAGTGGTAAACCTAGTATAACATGTACATCTTCTAAGCTAATGGTAACCTCCATTGTGTCCCCATCTAGGATCCATATGAAGGTGTTTATGCTCTATTGGCACTTGTATAAAAATATTAATAGTAACTCTGCATCTAGAAACACTAGACACATCTCAATTAGGCCTCCAAATCTTATACTCACCAATTGAGCCATGTCCTCTATTGATAGTTTGTCCAATAAATTAGGAAACTAACTTGCATCCACTAATTTCCATAATGGTGTTCATATATGTGCTTACAAAACACTAAAAACAAATCCCAAGTAGTTTATCATTAGATAAAAATTAAGCTAAAATCTGTAAAAAATCAAACAAAACTACAAAATTTCAATGAAACTAGCCAAAAAAACTAGATCAACCATGTTAGTTCTACTAGATTGGTCATCTATTTGATTTTATACTAAATTGGCTATGTTAATATCAATTTATTATTTTTGATAAACCACTGTATTTTATACTTGATTGACCATCTGTCCAATTTTCTACTAGATTGACCCTATTACCAATATTTTAACTAGATTGGGCACTAAATTTTTTATTAAATTAATCATATTTCTAGTTTTATACTAAATCAATCATGACATCATTTTTACCTTGTTTCTACTAGATCAACCACTTTAGGTTAAACTAAATTGGCCATCTTTTCAAATTAATACTAGATCGACCACTTTCATGAACTTTTATTACATAATTAAATTAACATGACTAATTCAATTCCTTTTATGGTGAAAAATCTTTTTTGAACCCTAAAAATCACCAAAATCTCAACACGTCATAATTTTTCCTCATACCATTATCCACAAAAAAATCGTTCTATGATTTGATACATGTAAGGGAAAATTCCATCACATGAATTTTCCCTAGCGTATACTTTTCCTAAATCTACCCTGACTACCTAACCAAACATTGAATACATCATCTACCTCAATGATAGAAGTAGTCAACCCCTTGTGCCCTTCTATGTGTCCTCTCACCATAATATTTCTTTGTGTCAGACATGATTGCCCAGAGCTCTCAAAATCTCATAACAACAAATGTTCAAATGGAATTCTTTTTACCTATTTACAGTGAAATTTGAAGACTTTGAACATTTAAATAATTGTCCTTTAAATTATATTTTTTGACCATATATTTGTTTATGTAGGCCTATTTGAAGAATTGGAAGAAGTGTTATAATCTTGGCATCACAAATAATTTTGTGGTACAAATGAAATGTTTTTGTATAAATTTTGATCTTTGTCTTTTTTTTAGGCATACCAATTGTAGTTGTAAATTGGTACCTTACATCAACATTATATGTGCCTCGTCTACCAAATTTGTCTTAAAACTTATTTAACATCATACATCATTATTTATACATGTATGTAGGTAAGTTAATGTATGTATGTTCATTTAATTTATTTCATTTTATCTTACTTTCTCAACATTATTTACAACATTTATTTTTATGCTTTTGTGTTACTATATTTATTTCCCAAAAATATTGTCTTGTGTTACACTATTGTGACATATGATGAATTTTGGGTGGGGAATGTGTGTAAACTTATATTTTTTAGTCAATGAGTATATCTTTTGCATAACTCATTAGCACATCAATCTCCCTGAGTGTACGTCTTAAGGAGTGATTAGGAAAGGGGCTAGGTCCATTCATGGTGTTTCAAAAGAGATGTACATATTATCTCATTATACCTGCATATCACCACTATCTTTCCTTTAGATTGTTTAGTTTCTTCTTGGTCTTTTTTCCCTCCATTCCTCTTATTCTACCTAATATTTAAAATTTACCAACTAAATTGATCATGATTCATCTAGTTTTGTCTATCATTCCTTATATATCCTAATAAATCAACATGGTCGATCTAGTTTGTTTTTAGTCTATGTCCTTTTCCTACTAAATTGACCTTGTAGATCTAGTTGTTTTATTAATTGTGACTAAATCCATCTTGATCAATTTAGTTGTTTGCCTTTTTGTACTAGATCAACATGACTAACCCAATATGATGTTGTTCTTGATTCATTATATTAAATTTATCTCCATTGATTTCATCAACATTTGATTTAGGTCTCTTTTAGGACTTTGACTAATATTTATAGTGTTCCTAAATATCATTTTTATAGGAGAGAAACACTCATATGCTTTACTTATGCATGAAAAGTCTACTCTAATTATATAGTAGGAACTAAGAGATAAGAGCTTATTCTTGTGGAGGTCTAGTAATAATCAAGGTCTTTAAAGCTTAATAGAAGGAGGCTAGACCAAGGAGTACCCCTTAGTCTTTACAGTCCCCAATTAAGGATAATTAGGTATTCATTCTTACTAATTGAGGTCTTCACCTACAACATCTTTTGTAAAGTGCCATTAGAGCCAAGGGTAATATTGATGTGATGATAATTATATTCAAGGTAAGTATCCTAATTCTTAATCTCTTCCTGCTATTTACTTTAGTAAATAGATATATTTTACATATTGTCAGAGTAGTATGTTTGTGGTTACTTCTATCCCCACCTAGATTATCTCAATGTAGGTTATCTATTCCTACATATATAATCATAATTAGATTTCATTTATATATACTTAAGTCAATTTTAACTACCTTTGCATACAACTATAACCCTTATATCCATTTGGAATTTGTATCTTGTTGGTTTAGATTCTACCATCTTAGACTAGGTTGCCCTTGTCTATCAAATCCTTGCATGTAGTTTCCTTACTATATCCTTGATACCCCCTTACAAATATCACAAGCTTATAATGTATATTATTGGAATATTGTTATCACTAATGTCAAAATGGTATATTAAGTAAAGGCATAATGGTCAGTGATCTCAAAGGTCTATTTGGTCAAGTGCTTGAGCATGATAGTAGCATAAAGAGAGTGTTGATCAGTGAGTGAGTATTTTGGATATGAATATCTTATTGAGAGTGTGTTCTCAGTTAGCATCATGATGATTTAAAATTTTATGAGTGATCAAGGTTGATGTTGTCATGAGATAATTTGAAGGTAAGAGAGAATTTCAATGCAATAAAGAATTTGAATACAAGAGATAATTTAAAGGCAACTAATTTATTATTGTTGCATGAAAGTACATGTCATTGATGTCAAGGTTGATGTTAGGGTTGATTTCAAATATGAATAATAAAAAATGGTAGTATGTGATATGTCAATGTATATAAGAGTGTATCCATGAGTGTTGTCATGAGTTTTTCCATGAGTGTTGTCATGAGTGTTTCCATGAGAGAAAAGAGTGTCATCATAAGAAGAGAAGAGTGTGGTCATGAGTAAGTTCATTCATAAAAGAGAGAGTGTTTCATTATTAATATTTATCATGACATGAAGAGGTATGTTCATAGGAATTTATGTGCATAGTGTGGCATAGTCATGACATGAAGAGTTTCAAGGTGAGCCATGTGAAGGAAGCATAGTGAATTGAATGAACAAAGGTAAGTGATGTGAAAATGAACATTGACAGAGCATTATCATTGAGGTTGTGGAAGATTTTTATCATCAAAAATATAATTGTGTAGTGATATAAATATGTTTTGAAGTCTTAAGCCTTCTTTTTTGATGTTTTTTTTAGTACATGACATGGAATGAACATATCAAGGTGTCAAGTGAATTAGAAACTTGAGCCTAGTCATGGCATGATGAAGGTATGATTTGGTGGTATGATGAGGTGAGTGAACTTAGGAATGTAAAAGGTTTTGAATTTTGTGTGATCATGATAATAAGGTGTGTATGTACTTAGAAGTGTTTCAAAATGAGTCTTTAAAGGTAGGTCCTTCAATCTTGATCTGCACCTAAACCATTATTTAGCCATGCCTAGTGTAATGAGTCATGAAGATCAGATTTCCATGTCAATGTGTGAAGGAGTACATTAATATAGGTTAGTAAAGTTGTTTGAAGAGTTATCATGAATTATGAGTTTATGGTTTGCAAGAAAAGTCATGGAAAGTGGTTTTGAGGTCTCTCAAGTGCACATAATGAAGGTATGCAAACTTGAAAAGACTTTTAGGTGTTTATTGGCATGTGTAACCTATAATGGGAACATGAGATATTAATTATAGATGGGGAAGGGTCCTAGATAATATCTATAGGCATTGGTTTTGTATTTAAGGGGTAGTACTTTATGAATAATCATTAACACCAAAACTTATGTTAAACCTCTCTAAAACCTTAATAAGGACCTGATGTGAAATATCTTGTTCAAATCAGCTTATAATGGATATAAATGATCAATAAATCCATTTTATATTATATTTTAATCTCTCAATCACTTTTATAAGCTGATTTGTCAGGTGAGTGAGAAGACCCTACAAGAAAGGGGTTGTTTATGAAGTATTTGTTATAACAATCAAAAGTTAAATTAGTCAAATTAGATAAATTAATGGAGGAAGAATTTAGAGACACATATTTCATGTCCATAATGGTATATATATAGGTTATAGGATTTAGTTTTTCAAATTTGGTGATCCAAGTAAGCTAGTCATTAATAGGCCTAATGAGTGCGAAACCCAGGCAAATATGAGAAGATGAATTTGAGTGTGTTTTCATGATATAATGATGAAAACAAGTGCATGGAAATTTTTTTAAAGAATTTTATGACATTATAATTCTTATAAGATGCTTTGGAGATCAAGAAAATAGATGAAAACATTGAATCCAAAATGGCTTATGTGGTTCAGTTTGGTCTGTGAGATATAAGGTCATGAGATTGGTCTGAAAGACTAATATATTGCTATTAGACAATATGATTTCTATGTTTGATTATGTTTTAAATATGTTAGAGAATATTTTTAATGCATCATTAATATTTTAAAGTGTTCATATAGGTATTGGAGGTCAATTGTTTCATGGTTATGTTTTGAGTATTCTGGTAGTTCTAAGTGAGTGTGTTGATGAGTTGTTCTTGAAGCCTTAAACTTTGAGTGGAAGTGTCTAATAAATTTTTCAATAACCTTAAGTTCATTTATATTATTAATATGTATTTTTTTAATCATATTTTATTGTCTTAAGTTTTTTTGAGCTTTAGTATTAAAAGGTAGACTTTTTGGTGTACATAGGCCTAATAAGACTGAGTATTATTGAGGGTTTCATGAAAGGGTTGGCCCTAAAAGGTATTATGGAGATAAAATAATGTTAGATAAGGTATATTTATAGTTTAAAAAAAAAAAATCATTTATGTATATGTAATTTTTTCCAATGGATCAAATGGTAATGTGTTGATAAGAAGGCCTAATGTAATTAGGTCTCCATGAGACCTAAAGGAG
This sequence comes from Torreya grandis, assembly GCA_037957365.1. NCBI lineage: Eukaryota > Viridiplantae > Streptophyta > Pinopsida > Cupressales > Taxaceae > Torreya > Torreya grandis. The sequence goes on along the minus strand of JARHVA010000318.1, from coordinate 4,869,138 downwards.
GAATAAGACTTATGAGCTGTTGTGGCTGAATAATTGTGATTGATTCATGTTTTTCATGTGTTCTAAGACCTATTTTTTAATTTAATTTTTTTTTTTTAGTGTGTGTGTCTCACCAAGAGGTGTGTGATTAAGATTCGTGTATATAAGCAAGGTATTTTAGGCCTATTTGGACAAGTTAAGAGTGAGAAAATGGATTGATAAATCAATGAGCCTAAGGAAGTTGGGTAACATGTTGTAAACCCTTAAAAGAGATAAAATAATCATTTTATAAAGATATTATAGGTGTTCTATACTTTAATATCAAGGTTATATGACCTATTCAGTCTTAAAGAGGGTTATTTGAGCGAAGAAGCCTAGAGGCAGTTTTGTGAGAGATCAAGTGGAGTGGATCTGAAGGAGTGATCATCATATGTTGAGAGCCAATAAATTTTGAATAAAATATGAATTATTGATGTATTAAATTGTATATATTTTAGATATATCATATAGAGAGTTTAATGGAAGAGTAGAGGAAAGAAGTGTGATTGGCTAAGTTAGTGTTTGGTTAAAGAGGGATTTGAAGTTTCCTTATAGGTTGGTGCTTGTAGAATTAGTCTTGGCTGAGTTGGTGATTTTTCAACATGGATTTGGATCTAACTTATAGGTTGGTTCTTGTATAATTATCCTTTAACTAAGTAGGTACTTAGTCATAGGGGGTTGTAGCCTCCTAATAAGTGGGTGCTTACTAAATTCAAGTGGGTGCTTGATAAATTTGAGGTTGATGCTCCATGTTGGGTTGGTGATAAACTCAATTTGATATATTTCATTATAGGATAGTTTTTAAAATATTTGTTTTAGTGGGTTTTATTCCCCATAAGGATCACCCACATAAGTGATGAGTTATCTTATTTCATGCTCATGTGATTGGTTTTTAATGCATTGTTATATCACTAAGTTACTTTGAATGATTAATAAATGTTTAATGGTAATTTATTGAAAGTTTTGAATATTGATTAACCTCCTTCTCTCAATAATTGTGATTTTAAAATTTGGTATCATTTCTTGGTCCTTTGAAGTAGGCCTAACAGCTTGAAAGAGATCCTTGAAGCATAAGAATGTCTAGTCAACATGTACACAGAGGTTGTATATATAATATTTTCAAACTGTTATTAATTACTGACACTTTGTATCTTGAAATAACCTATCGAGTCTCAATCTCTCTAAGTGCATGCCTTAATGGGTGTATTGGGAAGGGGTGGGCAAACCATTGGTGCTTCACAAGATTATTATCCCATTTACCACTTGTTATATACATGCTTGTCTCCTAAAAACCATTTACCTAAGCTTAGCCTCCTATTTTCACCTTCCTCTAGTAATTTACCACCTTCATCTAGCCTTTCCCTAGCCTAAATCCCCTTTTATTAGTTTTAATAATATGTCAGCTAGGTTGACCCTATATTATTTTGTCATCAACCCACAGTGTTGACTTAGTTTATTTCTAGCATGGTTCATTATTAAAAACACTACTAGGTTGACTAGGTTGACCCTATCGGCCAAAACTTTTGTAAGAGTTTAGGGTTAGATTCATCTATATATACACATCCATTTTGGTCATTATTAGAGAGAAGATAATAAGTGAAGAGATATATTATGCATCTAGTTATTGACCATTCTACTTGGGGAGAAAGCTTAGGGTTTCATAATTTATTTGGAGATATGAATCTTATATTGTGGATAAGTCTTTTGGATGAATTTATAGGTTGTGTCATCTAGGATAATTTATCCTTGTCATCCTTACATACCATAACAACCTCTTATGAATCACTTTATTTAAGGGAGAGATTGAGGCTTGGCATGTTTTACTTCAAAGGTAAGTATTCATAACTTTGTTCCTCCTTTGTAAGAGTAGATATATAATGCAATCTTGGTATGATCCAAATAAATTTTGTTAGTTTCATGATAATTGGGGTCATTCACATGAGACTTATAGGTAGCTTCATAATTTGGCTATGGATTTGCTTTCTAGTCCCAATTTTGACCATGGTTCTATCATTCATAAATGCCAACAAGCGTATGACATTACCTTCAAATCCATGAATAACAATCTAAACCTCAAGTTTTGAACTAGGCTAATGCTCATTTGGCCATCTATAAAGATACTCTTCCAAATCATCAAGCTAACCAAGATAAGCCTACCCATTATACTAATCATGTTGATAGTCATATTGACCCACCTTATGAAGAGAATGTAATCAATATGACTAATATGTGAAGGGTGTTTGCCTTCATTGATCCTCATCCTATCCACACACTTCAATTTTCTCACTTTTAATATGTTTTTCAAGATTCTTCTCCAACTCACTTAACTAAGTTGGGGTAAGAAGACCTTGTATATTTTGATGAACCAATTCCAAATCCTCCCTTTGATAACACTTTTCATATAATTTCTACCTCTTCACCTATCATTAATGATACTAAACCTTCTACCAACACTTCTAATATCTCTCAAACCAAACCTACATCAATTAACTCATCTTTTCAGGACAATCAACCAAATTATCCTCCAACTCAACCTCTTGCATCTTATCAACATAAATTCACATGTACTTCATCTCCTCCTTTCGATGACCTCCTTAAACAATATTCACCTCTTTATACTAGTCCTCTTATGGGTTATGATGAGTGGGATCCTATCACAAAACTTACTAATCTCCTATCTCAAATCCAATTTCTTGAGCTTATGTGGACTTCTCTTCATCATCAAAACTATATTATGTAACTCTTGTTTGAAATTAACATCCCTTTTCCTCCCTTAAAAATATAGGAAGTGACCTTATCGAGATCAGAAGATCTCATTTTATAATAATGCAAAGAGATGTCCATACACGTTGATAAAACAGTAGAAACTTATCTTTCCTTCAAATTTCCCATTACTTCCATGATCCCCAATGAGATTTTGCTTCATAAAGATGATCCTCCTCTTTTAATTAGTGTCTAAATTGGTGATATCCAAGTTAAATTTTCTTTGATTGACAAGGGTTATGGAAATTATGTTGCTTCTCTTGATTTTATCAAAACCCTTGGATATTCTGAATATAATCTCAAATCCAAATGAAGCACATGTCAAGGCTATGACCAAAGGAAAATACCTTTTGTTTTCACCAAATATTTTACCCTAAAGAGGGTGTTCAATCCTCTTATATATTTGGGAAACATGGGAACACTTTTATATATGTGTGTACCTATTGTGGAAGTGAGCCTCTATATTTAAGGACTAGCTCCCTGAATGTGTATTGAAATATTTACACCTACTTAACTAGTTAATTATGGGGAAAAGAGTTAGAAGTTACATGAAATTAACCTAATATAATGGGGTGATACACCAATATTTTTTCCATATGACCATCATGCTTTACTACACTAAGAAACAAGGCATACAAACTAACTTCCAAGTCTTATGGATTCTAACTTGAGTATTTCAATATGTAGGTGAGATGCATGAAAGCTATCTAATGTAAATGGTCCAGAGGCTAATTGAAGACACTGAAGCTCATTATACACTTAAAATATAGACTCATACACTTGAAAACACTTCATATGACCTGATATAATAAGAAATTTTCACAAACATGAAAGGATAAGGGAAGAAAGGATAGATAATTATCACTTTGCAACACCATACATCACTTGCAAACTTATACAATTGTTCATGAACTTGAAACCAGAATTGAATTAATATTCAAAGGAAAAATACAACATCATTCCAATAGGTATTTTATATACATGGATTGGAATTAGATTATAAAGGCCAAAATGGCAGCTACTTATATAACCTTAGAGAGAGGAAAAAAGAATGAAGTTCAAAGGTCACTAGAACACATGTCCAGTTAATAAGAGGAGTTACACTTGTAGGATAATGAATTAAAAAATATACCATACAAGTTATAATGGTAAAAATTGTTGTAAAAACATAAAAATCCTAAGATTTGGTATAGAGCTCCTTTTGTTATGCATAATAAACTACCTTTCATCATAGATTATCTCTCGAGCACTTGATACTGAATTGGAAAGAGTTAACACATATTTATTATTTGAAAGAGGCTAAAACATGATATAAAATTCATAATATGTTATAATAAATGATAAATATATTATATACATTTCTATTTGATGTTCACAATCATTTATTAATTTCTTGGACTTCATTTTTTACATTTGGTAGTCACCATTCATCTCTGGTTTTCAACTAAGTTTTCATGACAATGTCTGAGTCTGAAGAGATTATTTCATTAAAAAATAATTGATCCTAAATAATCATCCATGTATCATTCCCTTTCCACATTGATCATTTGATTCTAAATTATGCTTATAATACCTACTTACTATGGTCAAAAATGGCTCATTGGTTCAACTTTGTCCATCAAAAAGTGACTTAGACTAATAAAATTGCTCCAAATTATCTTTGTTGCCATTGGTCTTACAGATCCCTACTATCATATCCTTGACCTTTTGACCTCATGTGCATCATAATATCAAGGTGTACAAATTAACATGAGCCTTTGATCTAGATCTTCTAACCTTTGGACTTTAACTCGCATCATTGGATCAAGATGTATGAGTTAATGCATATCATAGATCACATTGGGCCCACTTTCCTATCATTCAAGATCACAGTATTGGATCATCATTATAATTAAATGTTGATCATCAATTTTCTTAGACCCACCTTCTTGTTAGTTGAGCTTGCATCATTGGATCTTTACTCAGTAGATACGTGCCATTAGATCTCATCTAACTTACAACTTTTTAAGAATTTTAACCCAAACACCTTTTGACTTGTTTAACCTTAACATGAACCATTAGATCTAATTTTCAAAATGTGATCTAACATATAATGTATATCTCCAATAAAATTAGATCTCATTAAGGGATTTTTTAAAACAAATAGTTACTTCATGAATCTCTATAACTTGAGCTAAAGAACTCACATGGGCATGAATATTTCAAAGCATGTTCCTAGCATGAAGAACTCCATAGCACTAGAATATTTTGGCTTGTGAGGATTTTTGAGTTAAATTATAAAATACACAAGTGAGTTGGTACATTAATTTATGAATGACATCTTGATGATAGCTTTATTCACTTAGGCTTGTACTTGAAATATTGCTTGATATTTGAAAGCTCAAATGGCCTTTTTGAGGCCTGTGTAATCTCTTTCCATGATCCTAATTGTTTGGACACCATGAAAACATTCTAATTGCATATATGACTCTAAAATGACCTTGAAGACACCAAATGACATAGGGACTAAGCTAGACTATGACCAAAGCTAGAATGGCATAGGAAATGACATCAATTGAACTACAACATACCCTATGATATTATAAAAAGCCCCTATATGAGATTCTAACTATAGGGGGTTGACCCATTTTGACCTTTGGTAAAAATGATCAACATTCTTGGTAATTTCCCAAGGGTGGTATGATTTTTATGCCATGACCAATTGCCTAATCTTATCCATTGGGTTATGGAGTCACATTATAGTAGGTTTGACACAAAAATTACCTTTTACAACACAAAAAACAATATAGAACAACTAGAATAAGACACAAAGTAAAAACACACATGTGTTTAATTAGGACACTTAGGGAGCACAACACACATAACTAAAACAAAACATACATTTAATATACTATCTATAAACCTCACTCTTGAGGTGAAACATCTACTCACACTTTAACGAGGATCAAAAATAGTCCCCCTTAAATATTTATCTATACATGAAGACAACCTTTCATGAGGAGCATGCTCATTACTAATTACTTGCATATGTCTATGGTTAATTAACCTACCACCTTTAAACCTTCTCAAGTTTGCAAGTGAGCTATTTAGGGCCTTCATAGATGATCTTTCTTATTCTCCAAGTATTTTAAATTAGGGATGTAACTACCATTATTTCCATCATATCCATTAGTTGTTCTCCAAAAAAGTGCAGATTAGAGTGCATGATAGTCTTCTCAACCTTGTCTTCCTCTAGGATAGAAAGTTCTTGATATCTGAAAGCATCGAGATCCCCTTCTTCATGATCGAATACCCTTGAAGGTGATTCAACATTAGGTGGGTCTCCTAAATTTTCTCAAGGCACACCAACATTTGTCTTAACCTCATTATCCATATCTATTTTTGGGTATTTGATGGTAAGTGTTGTCATTGATGTCATTGAGGCATTAGCAATGAAAAAGTGGTCTGTAATGTTATTGAAATGGATCATAGTGGCATAGTGTGCTTGGTATAGTGTGTAGCTTACATGGGTGACCTAGATGGATATATTGGAGCCTAATATAAAGATGGTTGACATGTTCTTGATGTGTTCTACATGATAGCTTGGCTATTGACCTGGCTGGGCTATTGAGACTTTGTGAAGGGTCAGATGGTTATTTTAAAATGGTTAAGCTTATATCTACATGGGAGATGATTATATAGATGTGTTAAAAGGTGTTGACCATGTCAGAGGTTAGAGATTGAGCTATAAAGTTAGAAAGTTGGTTTAGAAGCTTCAAAGGGTGCTAGAAATAAGTGTAAGGAGCCCGAAAGGAAGTTTCTCATGCTTGTTGGCATGTGCAAGGTTTTAATGGGAAGATAAGATATTTGGAGTAGTTAGTTAAGGTCCCTAAAAATTATTTATAATTATTTTGTAGTAGATTGAGGGAAAAAGCTTTATGAACATTTGTTAACAATGTAAATTAGCCAAAACCCTCCTAAAAACCCTTATAATGACCCAATTGGAGAAATCTTGTTTTATATGGATTAGAATGAATTTTTTGACCAAGTTTTAATATTGGATTCTATATATAACTCCTCCAGGTACCTCCAAGTGGTAGTAGTGTGTTAGGGTAGTGAGCACAAGGTACAGGAAAGTGATGGTTTCTAAATATTTTGATACTATAGGAAGGGTTAATTGAGTCAACACATGAAAACTATTAGAGGTTAAAGTTAAGTAATTTTTATTAATGTATATGGAGTGTTTTTGGAAATTTTCATCTTTTTTTTGTCAATCATTTTGATCATATAAGTTGGCTAGTTTTTAAATCTGCAAACAATGAGTAAAAGCTAGTCAAAGTGAATATGTGTTTAGGTAAGTGTTCTAAGTGAGTAGGGATAAATCCAAAGGATTTGGGTCTTTTTTTAAGACCAATTCCTTCTATTACCTTTATTTTTATATGATTTTTATAACCATACAAAGGCAAGAAGGTGCCTTTAAGATGACTTGTCTGAGTAATGAAGATAGTAAAGGAGTATGTCTCATATAATGTTCTATATATTTCATATATGACATTAGACCTCTATATGTTTGTGATTATAAATGTTATAAATATGTTTTAGGATCACATTAATGAATTTTAATATCAATTATGTGTTTATACAAGTTTTAGATGTCATGTTCACTATGATTATGTTTTGGACCAATTTGAATACTACAGGCATGCCAAGGAAAGTGAAATGTTTAAGGTCTTATGACAAATGGTGCTGAATAAAATGAACATGTTAGTGTTTTTAAATATATAATTGGCATGCTAAATATTTTTGGAAGCTATTGAGTTAGTATGAGGTGTTGAAATGTGAAATCCAAATTGGCTTGTTAGATTGTGTTAAGACAGTGAAATAGAAACCTGAGTGATTGGTCTGTAAGACCAATGAATGTTACTACAACATGAAAAAAAATTGAGATTGATATATAAGACTTATAAAATACACTCATGTTATTTATGAGTGCTTAAATCATCCTTTTATGTACAAGAGGTAAGCTTCTATATGACTATACTTTGACTGAGTGTGACTAGTCTGAGTGGTCATCTTAAGAGAGTTAGTTTGTATTTGTTTTGATTATGTGATGGTGAATAATGGATTTATTTATGTTTTTTAGGTCATTTGGGACCTATCCATGTGATTTTTTTAGATTATTTTTTGATAAAATCATTTGTGTGCTTTAATTCTAGAAGATAGTGTTTTTTGTGTTTCTAAGCCTATTGATGAGTAGGCTAGAATGGCTTGGTTCAAGGTATGAATTGGTGTTACAAGTGTTGTGGACATTTTTGGGAGTATGAAAGGATATATTGAAGGTATTTTTTATGTTTTTTATGTTTTGGTGAAGACTGAAGTTGTAACAAAGAGTTCAAGGTGTAATGTAGTGTTATAGGCCTAATTTATTTAGGTCTCTATTATGCCTATTTGGTGTTTTGGGTCTTAAGGGAAATGGATGACATATGGAGTGTTTGATTTAGATTAATGGAATGTATAAGTATATATTTAAAATATATATAAATCATGGAAATCATCTTGGTTGACCAAGATGGGTTAGACGAGAGTATGGTATATATACTATGCCTAATTGACCTAATTGGTGGGAGAGAGTGTGTGTGAAGCTAAGCAAAAGAAAGCGCTTAGTCAAGGAGAAAATATGGGTCTTTGAGGACCATGAGAGGGTGTATAGGATCAGTCATGTTATACTTATCATGTTCATGAGATAACAAGTCATTAGACCTAATAGTCTAAAGGGTGATTTGGTTGAACAAATAAGGTAGGTGTGCCTACCTTGAGAAGAGAAGCAATTTTGCAGGTGTTAGAGCAAGATAAGGTCATCATCAGGTGTAGAATACATTGTATAAGTGGTGTACATTAGATCATATGTGGTTGAGTGGGTTATTAATCACCTAGGGGGTTGTATCCTCCTTGCTAGTTGGAGCTTGTTAAAGGTCTAGTTGGAGCTGGACTAAATTGAGTTGTGGATGCTCCTTGATCAGTTGGTACTAGTCTAAAGTATCATGTTTTTATTATCCTTATAAGATTGTATTCCATTGTTTTTTATGCTTGAGATTGGGTTTTCTCCCCCTAGAGTGTTTCCCACATAAATTATGTGTTCAGATGATGTATGCTCTTGTTCATGCTTTGGATGTATAAGCTTTCATGTTCATATTATTAGATCAGATTGATGTATGATGAATGCATTTTGGAATTGAATGTACATTATTTTATATTGATTCACCCCCCTCTCAATAGCTACTTCTAATAATTGGTAATGGAGTCACATGTACAGTAGGTTTGACACATAAATTACCTTTGACAACACAACACAACAAATAATAGAAAACAACTAGAATAAGACACAAAGCAGAAACACATGTGTTTAATTAAGACACTTAGGAAATAAAGCACACATAAATAAAACAAAACACACATTTAATATACTATTTACAAACCTCACTCTTGAGGTGAAACATTTACTCATACTTCAATGAGGATCCAAAATAGTCCCCCTTGCATATTTATCACTCCATGAAGACAACCTTTCATGAGGAGCATGCTCATTACTGATCACTTGCATATGTCTATGGTCAAGAAACCTACCACCTTTGAACCTTCTCAAGTTTTCAAGTGAAATATTTAAGACCTTCATAGATGATCTTTCTTTTTCTCCAATAATTTTGACTCGGGATGCAACTACCATGATTTCCATCATATCCATTGTTTGTTCTCCAAAAAAATGTAGATTATAGTGCATGACAGTGTTCTCAACCTTGTCTTCCTCTAGGATAAAAGTTTCTTGATATCTAAAAGCATTAATCTCTTCTTCTTCATTATCCAATACCCTTGAAGGTGATTCAACATTAGGTGGGTCTCTTAACTATTCTCAAGGCACAAACACTTTTACCTTAACCTCATTATCCATATCTACAACTTCTTGGACACTAGCATTATCAAATTGCTTTATGATAGCAGGGTCTTAATCAATAGAATGACCTTCATCTTTATGTTTATTGATACAATCATTAACATGATTTTTAGATTCATTAACCAAATCATATGTATACTTATTGAAAGGTGAAGTAACATTATCAAACCGATCAAACTCATGACATATGACATAAAACCTTTGCATAATTTATTCTCATCCACTTTATGAATGTAAATATTCAAGGCATACTCATCAATAATAGGGATAAAAACATCATCTTTCCCACCATGGTACTCAACTTTATTCATCAACATACTCATGAATCATATATTTACCTTCAATAGCATGAGAATTTTTGATACTTACCTCAACTCCTTCAAATGGATCCTCATGCATGATATAAATCCAAAGGTTAATTTTTTCAAAGTATGCATAAGGATCATGTCTATATTCATCTACACCATACTCATCCAAGAACAAGATATAAATTCCTTCCAGTTTAGAATATCCCTCATCCACATTAGGCTCCTCATTCCCATGTAAAACACAATTCAAGGTTGAACTCCCTTCACTATAAGGCTCAATATGAAATCTTGAAAGAAGATGATTCATAATTGTCACCTTGGTCTCATACCTTATCCAAAAGTCCAATAAATACTAATCAACTAAGAGATAGACACCAATCTTGGTAGTAAAGTCCCTCAAAAGGCATATTCTAAAGTGAGTTAGGAGATCAACAATAACTATGTCTTGCAAGATAGGAAAACTAGGACAATCATGCAAGAAAACCTTCAAGTTTTTTATCAGTCTTATTGTCTTGGTGGTGTAGACACCTAAAACTGGCCACCAATGACCTCTAACCAAGGTTTTGACCAATTTCTACCAAATATCAAAATTGGGCCTAAAAACACTAAAACACATTAAATGGTTCAAAATTGTTATATATAAGTGTCAATTTTGGCCAGAGTATCATTAAATGAGGTAATGCAATTTATGAAATAGCTAACTTTGATCAAATCATTTCGAGTCAAAATGACATTTTCACACCTTAGTGCTCTGGATTGATCTTTTCTACCAAATTTATTGCATAAGACATGTGACTTTGTTATTTTTTGTTGGAAACATCCTAAATGGAATAACATATCCAACACATCTAACATTTCATCCTAATTCCAATCTAATCAAATTTTGAGCCAATAATATGACATCCTGATCAATTTGACTAATTTGTGCACCAATTGCCAAGATTTATATCAAAGTTGACTAATCATGTTTAAGGATAATCAATTTAAATTATGAGCCTAATTAATAATTTAATGGAGATTTTTGAATATTTCTTTTTATAAATTGATATTGAATATCTACATCATCAAATGACATCATTTCTTGGAAAGACATCCCTAGTCCATAAATGCATAAAATATCTCATCAAACCCTCCCATACCTCATTAAGACCTTCCATGTTTATTTAATGCCTATCTATACCAAATATTTATGAGGGAAATTATTGAATTGGCCTCCAAAATTGAATGGATTCTTAGCCACACATCTTCATCTTGAGATGGACAACTCAGGTTCAATCTGGTCATTTTAAAAAATCTATAAGTAGGAGGCCTTGCCTATTGAATTTTACATTTGGATAGTGTAAATTTATGGTGAAAAAATCATTCCAAATCCTATGCAATTAGTTTTATAATTAAAAAGTATTGATCCAAGTCAAATCCATCACAAAGCCATTAGTACTAAGGAGAAGAGGAGATAGCCAAGCCTCCTTTGATGAAGACTCAATGAGCACAAACTGAGAAACCCACTTCAACAAGCTATTTTAAACATCCAAGGAAGGTGAAGGATCCTTTGTATTTTGCATTCTATTTATATTTCTCATTTGGTTTTTTATTATGTACCCCCTTGAGATAGGCTTAAGGTGTTAGCATTAGTGTGTATTATTTGATATTTTGATTTCATTCACTAACACCATACTAATCTCCCCTTATTGAAATACTATGTTCAAAAGAAGTGTACCATCTAGTTTGAGAACTCCTTTGCTATGAGGCTCATAGTTTATGCATAATTTATCAGTTACCACTTTGGGCATGACCAAAGTAGAAGCTCCACTATCAACTATGTAGTTATGGACCAGCTTGTCACCCATTATAAGAGTGAGATAAAATGGTAGACATTTCTCATCCCCAGTAGATGGTTCAAAAATAGTGTTATGAGAATTTTCAAGGATAAAATTACTTTGAATTTGGACTAAAGGTAAAGGACTAGTAGGAATAGTAGACAATTATTCTTTTAACAATTATTTTTAGATAGGCATATGAAGGACATCCCATAATGAGATTGATGATTTGGCACTTTTCAAGGAATACACTATATTTAGGGAATTAGTACTCACCTTTTATAGAGTATTTGGAGGCAAAGGGCTTATTTTAAATTTATGAATAGTGTCACCTTGAGTAGACCTTACCACATTTTTACTTAAAGGAGGTGTAGGAGATTTTGGAGCTACTACACTTACATCCATGCTTTGTTGCCTTAGAGGATGATTGCATGAGCTTGTAGGCATGTTGCTATCACATCTTAGAGCCTTAATATTAGATATTATATTATATTATCTTCAATATAGTCTCCTTTATTTATCACAAAAGTATCTTCCACCAAAAATTTGGTGAAACTTACTCCATGGGATTGTCAGTCCTCATTTACTTGCATCATAACCTTGTCTTCAGTTGATAGGAGAGGGGTAAATCCCTCTTGAGAAACAAGATATTTCTCTCCATATTAATTTAAATCCATTAATTTGACTTTTTCCCAATATTCCCCTTTCACCAAGTTGTTATGAACTAGTACTATCTCTCTTGCATTGATGGTAGAGTTAGGATTGTATGCATTAGTAGGCCTATTAGGATTAGGCTGCCATTAACCTCTCATTTCATATTATTGGAAAAATTATTGTTGATGAGGATATTGATTTTTATAGGCACTATTGACAATTTTTTGCATTACTTGGTCAAAATTTCCAACCCCATCATTCGAAAGGTTTCATGCCATCTCAAGTTTTGAAGAGGATAAGAAAAAGCTTAATTTACGTAATACTTCAGAAAAGGGGTCATTCACAATAGGTAGGTGGACCATTTGAAAAATTTGAAAGGTGATTTACTTATGTAGGTTCAAGGAGTATAATCAATTGAGTTTCTCAGGTCTGAACTACTCTACCAAGTGTTGATCAAGTTTTCAATTTGCTTTACTTATGCAGCTTTAGTAGTAGGAGTAACTAGATTTTTTGGATCTGAATTGATCTAGCAGTGTAGATCAGGTTTATAATGTTATTTTACTTCTCAAGGTTTTATGAAAGTAACATTAAGTTGATTTCCCAAGCTTGACTTACTCATGGAAATTCAAATTGGGTTTTGAAAGGTGCACAACTTCTCTCTCTTTTTGAAGTTAAGGCCCCTAAAATGTCTGAGGCAGTCATAGTCAAGAAGAGTCCCAAAGGGAAAAAGATAATTCCCATGGGATTTTTTTCTATAGGGAATTCACTCGACCAAAAATTATAAACAAAATGACAAATTTAAAAACTTAAAGGGTACTTTCCCTTTGATAAGGATCATTCACAGAAACCCAAAGGGCATCAACCCTTCAAGAAAGTTAACATGCCAAATAGAGGTCCATTAAAATAACTTGGGTGCCCTCCAAAAAGTTTGGGTGCCCTTCAAAAAAACCAGGTGCCTTTCCTTAAGGGTTATTCATTTTAGAAGGGTCATTAATAAAAACCTGAAGGGTAAGGTACCCTTCAAGAAGGTTCACTTCAACTTTGGGAATGTTCATCACATGAGTTTTAGGGGCTTTTACAAAAGATTGAAGTGCAAGTGCCCTCGGGAAAGACCATAAAAAAAATCCCTAAATGGAAATTTGACAAAAACTTGAAGGGTAATTTCCCTTTTACAAGGTTTAAATCTAAAATGATGGGATACCTATAATAGTCCCAAAGGGTTCCTACCCATTGAGAAAATGACATTTTCAAAAGGTTGAAGGTTCAATTCAAGAATCCCTTCAAGGTCATTACAGAGATATCAAAGGGTAGGTGCCCTTTGAGAAATATCAACATAGGAAATTCATTTTGAAAAAGGCCAAAACAAAAATCCTAAAGGGTAGGTACCCTTCAGGAAAGATCGATACAAGAAACCTGAAGGGCACTTACCCTTCAGGAAGGGCCGAATGCAAAGACCCAAAGGGCACCTACCCTTTGAGAATGTTCATAATATGAGTTTGAAGGGATTTTAAAAATGATCAAAGAGAATGTACCCTTTAGGAAAGACCATTATAGAAATCCTGAAATGGACACTTGGTAAAATCTCAAAGGGTATATACCCTTTAGGAAGGTTTAATTTAGGTCGAAGGGATAAAATCAAAGTCTTGAAGGGTAGGTATCCTTCAAGAAAGTGCAAACAAAAGTCCCAAAGGGTATGTACCCTTTGGTAAGGACCATTTTATATATTTTTAAAGGTGCCTACCCTTCAAAATGAGACAAAGGGATAAGTCTTGAAGGGCACTTTCCCTTCACGCAGGCTTCAGGAGAATCAAAGAGAGACTCAGGAAAATTGTCTCAAGTGAATTAAACTCAAGAAAAAAATTTAGGATAAATTCTCAAGGACTAATTATCTGTAGGAATAGAGAGAATAAAATCTTGGGTAATTACCATAGACAATTTGTCCATGGAAATAGGAAAAATAAAAAACCCAAAGAAACAAGAAACCTAGGAAACTTGTCCAGAATAAATTCCCATAGACAATTTGTCCACAGGAATAAAGAAAATAAAAATCTTGATACATAGGAAACCCATGGAAATAAAACTCTAAAGGAAATAAAAGACAAGAAAGGTCTATGGGAAAGTAATAAGAAGTGAGAAACCTGAATAGCAAGGAGCCTAAGAACAAGTCTGAATAAGTTCCAGAAATAGATGAATAAAGACAAACAACATGCAAAGGATGTGCATAAAAATAAGTAATCTAAAAATATAAAAGCATGTAAGCTACCAAGCTCCAAAAATAGATAGATAAAGATAAGGAACATGCATAATAAATCCATGAGGATAAACAAAAGAAGTAAGCAAAGGACTATCAAAAATAGATGCACCTTCAGACGATCAAGCGAGATCATGAAAGTAACCATCATTCCATTCCTACAGTAGCAAAGTGAATTCTTTGATTTTAGACATGGTAAGCTGAACATGTACAAACAAAGTCAATCATACGAATTCACCCTCTAATTATAATGCCAAGTACCTTTCATGCAAAGAGGAAAAAGATAAAATAGACTCATTGTAAAGGCTGAGTTGGACTAAATTAGCTTCTATCCTATTTTTCAATTCCAATCTCTTGGATTTTGTAATTTTCTATATTAATGGCTTTTCAGCCTTAGATTTTTTATCCTTTATTTTGGAGAAAAAAATTATTTTGAACATTGTGTTGTAACACTTTTCAAGATAAATAAGAAGAGGACTATGTTTTTTTAATTTCCAGTAAGCTGGTATAGTGCACTCTTGTCTCTGATTTGCCCAAGTGATAGATTTTTCTTCCTTGTCAAGTTTAGATTCGTGCCTAGTTAATAGCTAGTTATTTATGCAGGTCATGTTTTGTGTTTAAGACATATTTTACTAAGTTTATCATGGATATTAGTGGTTTTTTAGTTCCTTTTATCAAACTTATTTCTCCATTTCCCTCAAGCTGAGATAAATAGATTGAACCTTCTCGTGAAATATTTATGTGTATTGACTAAATTGGAATTGAAGTTTTGCCTCTTCTTTATCTGAATCAATGTTCTTAAAGGCTCAATTTGAGTAGGATCAAGTAAATTAGGTGTGTCACCATCTTAGTTAGGATTTCATTTTAGTTTCTTTCTCCTTTTTCCCCAGGCAGTTTGTAGCATAGAAATAGAGATCCTCATTGATACATCAAAGGGAGCTAGCCCTTACAAACTAGAGATTCAATCCACTAAAAAGTTTAGCCACACTTAGGATTATTTCCATTGTTTTATAAAGACTATGAAGGCTATAAAATACCTTCACAAGGGTGAAAGTTTGGTTGCCAATAGTTTTTGACATGACCAATGGGACATGAAGAAATTATTTTTATATCTAAAGAAATTTTGTAGCAAAAGAAGATACCAGTTGTAAATCTCATAGCATAAATTCATTCATGCCAATGGTTACCATAATATTAGTAATTTTAGGTATTCCTTTTGAATTTTTATCATATAAAATAACAAGTTTTAAGAGAACAAAGCCACATCCACAAAAAGAGTATTTGCCTCCTGCTTATCCTACTATTCTAGTCACTACAACTCCCATTACTCAAATAGTCATCTGAAATCAAGTATTTGTTCCATTAAATAGAGGTACTCCATTGAATCTATCCTAGTTTGATGATATTCTAGTGTCTACACTTAAGATCATCCCATTCTTTTTGGGAGAAAATCAAACAACCCCCATTGAGTATATCTAAGATGTGGCTAATCTGTGTTCAGTCCACAATGTTGTTGAGAATAATGTTGTTATTAGATTACTTATTGTTTATTTCGAGGGAAAAGTGATAAAGTGGTATATAAATCTCCCTCTAAATTCCATTTCTACTTAGGATGAATTGGGGGCAGCCTTAGTTAAACAATTTGAGGATAGATTTGATCACTTGTCTCTACTTGAGCAACTAACCACTATAAAAAGTTCTCTTCATGAGGTCATGACTGATTTTAACCTTAGATTCCAAAAGACATGGACAAAAATACCTATGTTAAAAAGTCCATCCCCTTAATATGCTTTTCTATATTATTTGAAAGCTCTCAATTCTGATATTACCATGATGATACAGTCAATGGGTGGTATTACTTTCCCAGATGCTTATGAGGTTGTCATAAGAGAAAAAAATAGTTTGATACAAGCTGGTAAACTTTCTCCAAGGCCTCCAGTGCCTATTTTATTATAAATAAATTCTACACCAGCCCCTCAAGCACCCCAAATGCCATTTATAGCTCTTATTCTAGCACCTCCAACTTAAATTACAGCCCCTACTAGTTAAATTAGTGAGATAGGAGAGTTGAAGAGTTTGTTAAAATATTTTGAAAATGAAATAGTATAGCTCAAAAGGTATCAACATCAATAAAATAGGACATACCAATAAAAAAATTAGAATTCCTATCACAACTTCAGAGATCAAAGGCCTCTTTAGCAAGGTTTCAAGGAGAATAGACCATCTTATCAAGCATAAGGAGCCATAACTCCAGCCAAGCCATATGCTACCATTGATCCTAATGATCCTTCTTCTTCAAAATCTATTATTCCCAATCCATCTCAAATAACATGATGCAATATTTAGATTTGTAGCCCTCAAATCCCAACAATGCTCAAAACCAAACCTTGGTATCTCAAAATATTAACATGCCATAAATGACACAAGTAAACTTCTCTTTTCAAGGACATCAATACCAAGATATAATTTTGGAATCAAAAGGAGAAAATCAAATTTAGGGGCAGCCTGATGCTATTAATGTTAATTATCAAACAGATGATCATGTTGCTTTTAATCAAGGTTTTAGGACTAACAGTTTAGGTGAATAAGTTGTAACTATAACTAGAGCTTAAAAGAGAGTTGTGGATGCACTAAAAGAGGTTACAAAAGCTTCAAGTAATCCTAATGTTGTTCCCAAGAGTATTAAATAAACACTTGATACCCCTACAACTCATAAAAATTAGGATATAGAGGTTAAAAAGGTGTAGCAAATACCTCTAGTTCATGAACAACAAACACATCAAAAGATATAATCAAAGGTTAGTGGATCTCCATTCAGTATTGTAGATCAAATGAAGAAGTATAACATCAGAATTACCATGTGGGATTATTTTTAAATTCTAGGAGAAAAAGATAAGCTTATATAGGAACTTTCAGCTCTTGAGTTATCTCCAAAAATGGTTGAAAAAGAAGGTATTTTATTGGCAAATTTAGATCAGCCAACTAAGCAATAGGTACAACAAGGAAATAATCAGCCAACTAAGAAATAGATATAGAAAGAAAATAGAACACCAAAATTAGAAAAAATAGAGGTAAAATCAAAGAAGACTCCTTTATATCTTCCTTTAATAGTAGGAGATATCTTGGTTCATAATTATACGGTTGATAGTGGAGCTAGTATTACAGTAATGCCCAAATAGATTGTAGACAAGCTCAGCCTTATTTATGAGCCAAATACTAAAGGATTATTTTAGTTATATGGTTCACCATCAAAGATGGTAGGCATCATTAAGGATTTAAAACTAACATTGCATGCTTGTCATAATGTTACTATTCAGTAGGATGTTGTGGTGGTGGATTTGCCTCCTTATTTTGCTATGTGTCTTTCAAGGGATTTTACCTCAAATATTAGGGGATATTTATTAGTTGATTGATCTTATTTGTTGTTTATAACTAGTTATGGCACTAAGGTAACAATCCATTCTGAACCTCTTGCATGTTTTCATATGGAGCTATATATACCAAGTGTTGTGCTAATTGTATTATTTTGGATGAGGTGCAAGAGACTAATGAAGTGGACAATATATCAGCTTTAGATGGAGTTCAAAATTTATTTATTGATGAGTGGGCTTCCACATTTCATGAGCATGATCCATTTGATCTAATTAAAGAAGAGGGGCTTGGCGTGTATTGTCTTCATGAAAAATATGTGCTAATTCCATCCATGTTTAAGGATGATGATTCGAATGAAGGTCTATGGAAATTATAATTTCATGGATCAAGAAATAAGCATAGTACTATGATTGGAATTATTTTGGTTTCTCTAAATAAACAAATATATTTCCTTTCCATTAAATTTTAGTTTGGTTATTCAAACAATGTTGTTGAATATGAGGCACTAGTTCATGGTTTACAGTGGGCTAGGAAGATGAAAGTTAATTCCTTACAAGTATTTGGTGATAGTGATTTGGTTGTTCATCAAGTAAGAGGTTTTAATGTGTGAAAATTTTTATTTCTTAAATCTTAAAATCATAGAGTATGGGATTTACTTGAGTATTTTTAGGCTTTTAAGATTCAAGTAATATCGAAAGATAAAAATAAACATGATGATAGGTTGGCTACTATTAGGGCATAATTTAGTATTTTATCTGATGTAAAAAGTGATAAAATGTAGTCACACATAAAGGTGGTGGTAAGGCCTTCTATTTCGGATAACAATGATAATTGGCAGGTATTTGAAGATGATGATCAAATCATGAGATTATTGAAAGAAGAGGTTGAGTTCTCTTCAAGAAACCAATCAAAGGAATTGTAGTAGTATGGAGATTAGATTATGAAACTCAAAATAAATAAGCTACCCAAAGGATTAGTCACACTTGAAAACATTTTCAGTGGTGATGATGAATTAAGAAGAGAGAAGGCATCTTTGTTGACAAAAGAAGAGCACTATGCCAATGTGGAGATTACAGCCAATAAGTCTTTTAAGCTGGGTAAGGTATTTACTCCTTCACAAAATGAATCCTTTATTGAAATTAAGTACAAGTTTTGTTGATGTATTTGTTTGGTAGTATAGTGATATCAAAGGATTTGATCCATGTTTGGCTCAACATACCATTGAATTAGAAGTTAAAACTAAATCGGTGAGACAAAGACAAAGGCCCATCAATCCTAAGCTTGAGCCTTTGATGAGATCTAAGCTTTACAATCTAATAGAATCAGCCATCATATTTCCAATCAAGCACTCAACTTGGGTGGTGAACCTTGTTTTGGTATGGAAAAATAATGGTGAGATTCGATTATGTGTTAATTTCCATGATTTAAATAGAGTTTATCTTAAAGACCACTATCCATTACCATTAATGGATCAAATATTACAGCTTCTTGTAGTTTCAAAAAGGTTTTCCTTATTGGATGGCTATAGTGGTTACAATCAGATCTTGGTCAAGGAAGAAGACCAATTTAAAATAGCCTTCACAACCAAGTGCGGAACTTTTGCATACAAAAATATGTCACTCAGGAAGGGAATCACCACTAAAATAGGGTCTCCAAAGAGAATATAGTAAGAATTATTCTAGTAGAGCAAATATGATCATGATTAAATAGTTTTGCCCTAGTAGGGAAAATTTTGATCATTGATAAATAATAAATAATGATTTTTCCCCTGTAGAGATTATTTTATTCAAACATGGTTCAGATGTTGGGTCCTAGCATGGGTAATTAACAAGCAAAAATAGCTCAAGGATATAACTAAAAATATAGATTAAAGTGAGTGGGCATAAACGTACATGTGATGGTGTAATGGCTTAGAAATCCATATAAAACCAAGCATATGAGAATGCACAAAGTGATGAGAGAGATGAAAAAAATAATGGAGATAGTTGAGCTGACCTTAATAGAAATTAAGCGTTGCCTACATTGTTATATGGACTCATGTTCCAACATGAACTTTGGGCCAATGTAGTTCACCCATGTTTGGGAGAGAATGGAATAAAGAATGGTAAAAATTTACCAAAATTTGATTAGACTCACAATGCATACGAAGAGATGCACATCTAAGCATAGAGTTAAGTGTTAAAATTCATGTTAACTAGATGCATAATTCCATATCATGAGCCTAGGTTTTACAAATTATTCTTGAGAATCGTTCATCGAAGTTGATGTTGACATTAAGACATTGAGACCTAAGCACAAGGTGATTGATATAGCAAAAAAAATTAGGCATCATAAGTATAAATAATTTATAATGACATAAGATTCTAATTGTTCTAATCTAGTTCAAATGTGAATACCTATAACTAAGGATAATGGTAAAGCAATGACCAAAACTAGAGTTACAGTGATTGACATTTAAAAAAAAATTAAAGATAAAAAAAAAAAGATAAATATAAATGAACCTAAGTTGAAATTAAGATATGATCAATCAAGACTTAAGTAGGAATAAAAATGTTTAAAAAAAAAGGCAAGAACATCTTAACGACATGATACCAAGATATAAATAATCAAGATCCATGTGGACCATCAAGATGTACTTGGAAAAAAAAGAGAAAAAGTAAAATCAAATAGAAAAATAAGACACCAACAACAATCAAATAAACAAAATGGTCTAATAATAATGTAATAACATAGGATCAAGATATAAACAATTGAGATCCATGTGAATCATCAAGATGTTCTTAAACACAAAAGAGATAAGCAAAAACAAATAAGGAAACACAAGATCAAGATGAGACAAGAAGTAATAAGAAGAGAGAAGGAGAAGAAATAAAAGGAGAGGTGTGAAATCACAATAAAACACTAAAAAAACACAACAAAACACCAAGAGAACTCAAATAAATACACACAAACAAAAATGAAGTTAGTGTGGTTTAAAGACAAATGTTCATGTATGTGCGGTAGAGGTGTTAATTTCCACCACATCATAACAAAGAACAATGACATGATAATTGTTCACTAATTAAAGAGGAACAATGGAAAAAGAAATGGGGGAAGAGAGGAAAAGGAAGGGCTTGGTTGAGCTGACTCCAGATGTATAATACAAGAGGATGCTACCTACATAGTTCTATGGATGTATGTTCCAACATGAACTTCAAGGCAAATGTAGTTCTCTCAGGAAATGAGATAGAAAAAAAATTATGATTAGACTAGCTTGATTTATAGAAGAAATGAAAGATATGAAAAATAAATGAGAATGGTCTAGCAAACAAGAAGTTGATGAGATGAGAAAGAATGGCCTTGAAAAATGGCAAGTGTGTGGGACAAGATGAACTGAACTAGTGTTTTTGTGTTTTAAGATCTCTTAAAAAATTTAGGTACTTGCTGTCCAAAAATAAGATACATCTAATGGTTCCTCATCCAAGTGTCAAAGAGTTCCTTCTAAACAAAGATATAAATGAGAAGAGAGCTAGTTGGATAACCAAATTAATGGAGTATGATGTGGATATTAAGGTCACCAAGTTGGTAGTGGTGGGCAAGGACCCATTGGACATTATTATTTCCAATGATTATTTCCCCTTATGTAGTTACTATAGTGTAGGGAGGTGATGGTGGAGACCCCATGGATCCATAGCCTTTGGATGAGGCTTTTATTATATCCCTATATGAGTATATTATATATGTTTTATTTCCATTGATATAATGTTGGATAGATGTATGTAATAAATATATCTTATCTTTTATTTATAATAATTGGTTATAGATAATCAAGAGTGGTCAGTGATCATAGGTTGCACTATACAAACCCTAACTCAGAGTGTACCCATGAACATTGATAGAGATGGTTTTGTGATAAAGTTATGAACATTATGGGTGCTCATGTGACCTTATTTGATCATGTTAATAGATTAGTGTAATATTCCATATATTAGTCACTGAGTGTGATGAGTTGTGTGTAGATTTACATAGATGAGACATTACCTTGTAGAGCTCAATTGAGATCATGTAGGTTTTGATTAATTGCTATGATTATCTTTACCAAGATCATGACTAGACACTACATCAACTAGGTTCAATAGAGGAGAAACTATGGGAGTGATCCTAATCTCACAAGCTTAGGTAGGATTCAGGAGCCTTCACATCTAGGGATGTTATATTTATGGAGATAGATAGTGACGATGATTCATATAACCCTAGGGATATGCCCCCACTTGTGATTGATGTTGTTTATTATAAAAACTTTGTATCATTTCAATACGTACAGGATGATGTTTATTTTTTATATTTGGTCTTAAAATGGATGTGCACTATTATGTCTTATTACTTATATTGCTTTATTTTTTTACTTTTTGTAATAAACATTTAGATGTGGTAGTTGCACTTGTGAAAAAATATTGGAAATTTATTTTAAAGTTATTTATTAATGATGTTTGAGGTAATAACTATCTGCATTGGAATTTGATTTGGATTAAGAAAGATCAAATATAATGATTAGATTTTAATTGGTTTCTTACTACTGGTTTTAACACTATAATTGGTGTATTTTTAGGAGTATCAAATGTATTTATTTGATCTGTATTTGAGCATGCTAGTTTTGATACCCAAATATATTGTGTATATATGCAAGTATGATCTATCATATTTGTCTTGATGCCTTCTCCACATGTCCCTCTAGAATTTTTTTGATCTACTAATGGTTCTTGGATAGGATCAGTGTGGGAAAGATCAGTATTAAGAGAGGGTACACTAGGATAAGGGCTTATTCTAGTGGTTGATTTTTATCAAGGTTGATGAACCACATGTTCCTAAAAAGGAGTGGAATGGGGTGTCTCAACCTTCTTAGAATGACCACTATAAGAATCAGAGGAAAGAGACCTTGATGTGTCTTTCTAAAATGTAATGGTCCCTCGATCTATGAGTTGTGAAATCTTTTACCTTGGTGAAAAAATATCATTATCATGATGTCCATTAATAACATGGTAAGTGTAAAAGGGTTATTTTTTCACCCTTTCAAACCTATGTGGTGGATGGTAGTAATTTTAAGGAACAATAATTATCCATTTATCCAATAGTGTATGTAATATATTATGTGGTCTATTTCTACACTGATTAAATTGAAGTGGTTGTCTCTTAATAGAGGTATAAGTTTTAACTATAAGAGGTATTATGTATGTATATTCCTTTCCTCTATGTAGAAATTTTATTGTTTGTTCTTTGGTATGTACTAATGGTTTAGAAGAAGGTATTTGAGGTGGATATGAACCCTTTCTTGGTTTGTTGTTTTACTTTATATGATTTTTTTGTAATACCTTTAGGCAAATAAACATGTGGTTTGGTATTAATATTTGTTAAGGTACATGCATATTTATGTACATCCAATTATAAAGTATTGAAGGAAGTAAAGGGCTTGTGAAATGATCTTTCTTGAAGTGGAGAAAGAAGACCTCTACTAAATACGAATTATACTTATAAATATAAGGGAGTGTAGTTCAAGGAATATAAGATATCCTTAAATTGAATGATATAGTATTGAATAGATTCATACTCATTTTGATTTAAGGATTAAAAATGGTCCAATGATAGCTTTGATAACTTATGCTTATGAAAATTAGACAAGAACATATCTTCAAGTTTTCTAAAGGTTTGTAAGTACATGTTGACCAAATTTGACTTATAATCAAATGAGGCCAACCCCTATCATTTTAATATTTTTAAGAATGTTTACATGCATCCTATGGGGTCTCATTTTGTCCTAGATATCTTGCTTAGCCATGTCCTAGTCTTGGTTGTAGTTCATTCCTCTTGAATTGGCCTAGTCAACCATGGTCAACATGGTCAAACCTTGGTAAAACTTGGTCAAAAGTCCATTTTGTGTAAATTTGTCCATGTATGGTTTTTATAATGTTTTAATGTGTTTACAAGTCATGAATTTTTCATTTCTTAAGTTTCATGTGCAAAAAAGGGGTCTTTTGGTCACTTTCTAGCTCATTAATGAACTTGTACGGACTTATAAAAGGAAAAAATTGTCACAAAGATCAATTTAAATGTGGAAGACGTCAATATCAGGTTAGAACCAGTTAGATAATAGTCATATGTTAGTTAAAATCAATAAATGTGAGTTTCTCCTTATTTTTAGGGGGTTTTGGGCACTTGTACAGCTCCCATGATCATATATTTAGCTAAAAACGTGGGTGGGGTGTATATTAACCTCCCAAAATCAATTTAAATATTTTAAATTCAAGTAAAAAGAAAACAATTTCATCTACAACTCACTTTTCTTTATTTTTCTCTTGGCATACAAATGGAGGTCAAGTTCAAATGCTCACCATGGGCTGTACAGGTGGAGTCAGGAAGAATGGTCTTGGGGGTGGATATTAATCTTAGTAAAATTAACTTTCATGGAAATAAGTCTCAAATTGGTGCATTATAATTTATGAACAATCATTAACAATCCAAGCAGCCTGTTATAGATTTACATCTAAGAGGGGTATATTTATGCATTTGTTTATAAGTTTTAGAGGTCCTTGGAGCTATGTGATCTTGATGAGGTGTTTTAGGTTGAAATAAATCTCTCTCCATGATGTTTTCAATAACCAACACTTCACCTTTTCATTGCTTGTGAAGGAGTTTTTAAATAGTGCTTGCTTCTTAAAATTAAGAAAGTTGGGTGTGTAGTATAAATTTTATAGCATGGAAAAGAGATCCATGGAGCTTTCAATGTGTTTATATCCATGTTTAAAAAGTGTTTCATTCAATCCCATTGTGAAAGATCAGTCAACTCCTTCAAGCCAAGTTGCCTTTTCCTTGTTTACTGCCTTGTTAGAAAAGTGTACTTATCATTAGCTTCTATAGGGGCATTAGGAGGTTGAACAGATAATGCAAAGAGTGAATGCATGTTGGGATGTTTTTTTAAGGTTATAAAATTCTCAAGAGTCATGCTATTTATGACATAAATATTGGAATGGGCTATAAGCGGGATTTTCATTCAAAGTTCTAAATGATTGAGTTTTGTCCTCTCAGTCCATAATGGACCAAATAGAGGTCCTTGGATTTTTTTAGATTAGTTCATAGCCTAAATAAAGGGTTTATCAATGCCCCTAATTATTTAGTCTATTATTCCTATCTAAAAATAATGCACTTGACAATGTTGAGGTCAATAGGATAAGAATGAGATGGTTTTGAGCCCCTCAAAGGTTGTTAAAAAGACACTGAAAATAGATAGTGGTGTCTACAAGATTTACAAGGAAGGTTTGATGTTTGTAATATAGGAGGAAGTTCTAAGCCTATTATTTCAAGAGGGAAAATTTCCAAGCTCTCCAACAAGCAACTTTAGGCTTTTTGATCAGGAGAAAAGAAGTGATTGCATGAAATGACCTTCTTGGCCATCCCCTGTCTGTACATAAGTACCTAGGGTAGAGAGATAGTGGAAGAAATGTTTCAATGGTTGGCATAAAATATGGTATTGAAAGTTCATAGGGAGAAATATATATCCTATTATGAATAATAAAGAGTTAAATACAATTTAATAAAGCTCCATACACTCCTAAACAAGATGAAAATGCTCCATAAAACCTAGAGGCTTATGAATATACACCTACAACAAGAGGTGTGGAAGCTTAGTATTTGTCAAGAGCAAAGATGGTTTTTGAAACTAAAATGGAGAATGTAAGTAGGTGAGATGAATGTGTACTAATTCTATGGAAACAATATAGACCTTATACACACCTTGTGGGGGTTATCAACCATCTTGACAACCTTCAACCAAGCAAAATGGGCAGACACAGTCAGTTTGAAGGTTGGTGACAGTCAAGAGTAAAAATGTATTTTAAGGCCTAATTCATGAATATAAATAGGTGAAAATAATATGGAATTATTATATAAATAAAAACATGGTTTTTATGTACTTTGGAGAGGTAAAACTCACCTATAGACAGGTTCCTAGACTGTTTCGGTCAAGAGAGATAGTGAATAGTTGACATGCCTAAAAAGTTTAGAGAAAATTTGAGGATTGAGAACTCAAATTGGCACATGAGAGTAAGTTATAAATGGGATTATATGATGTTATAATCCTTGGTCAACATGACACTAGAGAAACTTTGAAGAAGGAAATTCCCTGCCTACTTTCACAGTCATACAAGGGCATAAGCAATGGAGGAGTCTATGAGGGTTTGATACCCTAGAAAGAAAAGGGATGGTATAAAAAATGATAATAAGGTAAAGTGACATAAATTTAAGGTAATGAAACTCATAATATCATGCAAATATTTATCCAAACAACTTTTCACCTAAGCAAAGTTGTCTCAGTCCATATAATTGGGCTAAAAGGACCTTGATCCAATGGGTAAGTGATGATTCTCAATAGCAAGTAGGATTTATAAAGTCTTAAAAACATTAATGAGATTTTAATAAGGATGAGAAAATTTTTTGAGTGAGAATTTATAATTGGAATTTCATGGAAGGATCAACTACATGGAGGTTTGAATAAGAAACATAGAAAAATAGGGTTTTGACCCCTTTTTTGGCAAGGTTTAGTTGGTTGGACCACCTAGAATTAGAATATGATGAAATAATTATGTAAAAGTGGTCATTATAAAATTTTGGAGCTCCCAAAACCTTAAATTTTTCCTTTAAATTAGGCTTAATACCCTGTATTTTTTCTTAGAGGTAGGTCAGTCCTCTCATATAAGAAATTGGTAGTTTTGAGAAAAGGAGTTTGATAGTGAACCATAGGTCATTATAATCAATTGGTGAGGATTTTAAAGTTGGAGGAAATATGGGATAACATAAGGAAATAGTATATAATGATGGGATTCCAAGGATATGGTTTACACCAGGAGGTCTGCAGGCAGACCTAGTGAAAACATGAAAACCCAACCCCTAATGAGATGTCACTCCAACTTTTGGTCTTATACATGTACCCTAATGTTCTGTGTGATGTTTTTATGGGTAAAAATGATGTTTTAATTCTATTATAATTAATTTATGGTGAATATTGTCATATTTTGGCTCACAAAGTGCTAACATGCCTGTTGACATGGCATAGTCCTTATTCCAAAATATGGGTGACTTCCATTTTGGGGTCTTGTTGATCTCTCAAAAGGATTTTAACATGTTTGTAGGTCAGTTTCAAAGGTGAGGAATACTTTGGTTGGATTTTAAACTCATCTGGAAGCCATCTCCAACTCTAGACATACTCAAACCCTCATGAGAAGCATGAAAGCCACTCAAAGTTCAACTTTGGACACTCATATCTCTCACAAAAATTTGCATGGGAACCTAAGAAAATTGGAAATGTTAGGGAGGGTAATCAAGGAAATCTTAGTGGCATTTTTGAAGGGTTTCAATGTATAACCTTGATGAACAAAGGTTAAGAGTCCAGGTCACTCAAAACCCCTTTAACACCCTTAAAAGGACCCAATTGGAGAGATAAATCATTTTGAGTATCTAAATGAAATGGGATGGACATTAAACCACTTTTAAGTTATAGAGGACTCTTAGCGGATATCACACATGTGTTTGGTTTGTACAAAATTGTATGAAATAGGGGAAAACTAGGCTTGTTTTGGCCATTTTGAGTGGTATACAAGCTACAAAAGGAGTTAAAAGATGAAAAAAACTTTGAAAATAATATTTAGACTTGAAATAACTCCCAAAATTCATTTAATCTCATGAAAAAAATTCTAAGTGTCCCAACCAGACTCTCACTTTTAGCCAGTCTAGTGAGCCAAACTAGTGAACATTTGGGAAAGTGGTGAAAAGCAATTAGGGTGACATTTTAAAGGCTTTTATTGGAATTTATGGTATGGGAGAATTAAAAAAGTTTCATGACTAATTTTTCATGGATCTATTATGAAAATTGAGGAGTTTTGAATGACAAGTGGAGAAGGTGCATGGAAAAGAGCCTTTTGGAAACTGCTAGTGATGATTTTGCATGTCCAAAAGAATAGGGATGGTTAGGCACCAATCCAATGCATGTGGGTTTTTTTTGTAACCCATCTTTATTAGGCAAACCACTATATTTGACCATATGTAGGGATAGGGGTAGTTTTGGAAGGCAACTCAGGTAGGCAATTTTTTATGCCAAAATGGAAGTTTTGTGCCACTTTTCACTATCTTTATGATTTTTTTGGAAAATTATAAAATATGACATGGAATATATCAACCCATATCTATTCCACATGAAATTGTAACTAATTATCTCAGATGGACACATGTCAAAGTGACTCTTGGACTTCCCTTCTCTCTACCTGGGTATGACGAAGCCCTACCAAAATTTTACCTTGAAGAAATAAATAAAAGTGTTTTACCTCATTAAAATATTTAATATAGTGTAAATTCTTGGTATTAGTCTTGTGAAAGTGTAATTTCCATTAACTTCACATGTTGATTCCATTGGTACCTAGTGTATTGTGTTTCCCTTCTTGCAGGTCAACAAGAAGTTTCTGAAGAGAATGTAAGTGTAAGTGAGTAGGCTAATCAATAGAGTGCCATAGAATTCCTATTGTTTATTTCCTCATATCCTATTTAATTTCAAATACCCCATGTTGAAACACTGATGTGAGAGGAGAGATTGATGTTTAATGAAGTGTATGTGCTATTTGTTCTTAGTTTCAAGTGTATGTTAAAGGCAAGAGTAGAGAAAATATTTTGGTGCATCACCTCTAATAGGATAGGTTTAATTTAAGTTATTATAACCATTTTCATCATATTAAGTTTCTAGTATTAGGAAAATGAGATTAAATGATGCATCAAGGGAAACTAGCCCCTAACCTAGAGATCCACCTCATAATAGGGATACCCACAGCCCTAGGGTGGTTCTATTGTGCCACTTGAATGATGATAAGTTTTTCCCATCTCCTCATTGGGTGAATTCAAGTGAAAATATTTTTTATCATGCTCAATGGGAATATTGAGTTTATTCCTTGAGGATTTTTGGTGTTCTCTTCCAGACATCAACCTTTGGAGGCAATTCTAATAAACATCAATGGTGATTCTATGTACATATCTGCTAGTTGAGTAGCCTAGGTATCAATTGAAGTTTTTTTCTTGTTCCATACTCTTTTTTGAAGTGACTCATGGAGATTGGTAAGTTTGAGCTTGTTTTCACCCAAGTTGAAGAGCTATGTCCAACTTTGCCTTTTCCTCTTGATTATGAGCAAGTTCTTGTCTAGCCTTATCATGATCCTCATCAAGCATATGATGCCAATAGTCAGACTTATCAAGTTTGTAATCCATCCAGCCCACCTACCTCTCTAACAAGCCCTTCCATTGCCAATTTAAAAATAACTCTCCTTGGTTACCAAGAATACATGCTAGACCTTGACACTAGGTATGGTTATGGTGAAATCATACCTAGTGTTTGTATTGAGAGTGTGAGGAATGCCTTGGAACAAGTCAAGGAGTGGATACCCATAGAAGGGGATAATTGGCCCAACCTTACTTATGAAATGATTGATGTGTGTGTTTTGATATTTAATCTAGAGGAAATAATTAGAGTTTATGAACAAATCCCACCTTGTCAACCTCAAAATTCCCCATATTTACCTTCAAGTGTGCCATCCTTGCTTCTTCAAAATTCTAGTCCAACCATCTTTCCTAATACCTCAAACCCCTCATGTAATTCCCAAAGTTTCCATTCTTGGAAATCCATCCAAGAAAGTAACTCAAGATATGATAACATCATGGTTGAGCAGGTTCATTTATTGGGAGAGGGTTTGGAGAGGGAGAGATTGAACTTTGAAGCTCATCTTGAAAGGGAGTGGAAATTGGCCAATCAAGCCTTGAGGCAGTCCATCATGGAAATGGAACATAATATATCTAAGGATATTCATTAAATTACTAATAAAGATATGAAACCTTGAGAAACTCCAAGTTTCCTAGACATATCTTTCACTCCTTCATTAGCCTCTCAATCCCATGAAGCTATCCTTGAACCCACCTTCCCTAGATGGAAAGATGTGATGGCAGTTCATGAAAAAAAGAACAAGTCATGTTTAAATGAAGAATTTGGTAGGAGATAAAATACTAAAATCACTCAAATTCCTCCCACCCCTCCTCAAGAAAACATTGAATCCATCTTTACACCTCCTCAACTTGATCAAGTTTGACTTCCTAGTGTGGAGAATTGTCTTGCTACTTGGGAATCCCCTTTGGCCAAACTCCCTATTTTTGAGGTTATTGATGTTGATACCACCAAAGGGGAGGATGAAATTAAAATTTCAGATTAGATAAAGGATGAGAAGGTGTTGACTGATAATGAGGAGACATTTTCTTGCAATGATGAAGGAAAAGTTGAGGGAGAGTTGGCAGAAGAGCTCTTTTTGAATCCCATAGAAGAAGAGGGAGAAGTCTCTCTTGTTTTTCCATTTCATGACTCAGACCAATCAACTAAGGAAGAATTATGGTAGAGGTTTGAAGACATATGAAATGAATCTTAAGGATTCAAAGAGACTACAATTCTTTTGGAACTCACCCCAAGCCATGATAAGCAAGAGGTTATTTATAAAAAAGAAGACATGTGGCAAATCTAGTTGCAAATGTTTCAAGAATATGAGGAGGGTGAGAGGGATGATATCCAAGTTGAATAAGATAAAGATGAAGGAGATAAAGTACATGTTGAAGAACATAACCTCCAAGAAATTCCAGCTCATGATGGAGCCATCTATGATGATCTTGGACCCTTTGAAGGTGATCTAGAGTTTCTTTCTACATCCATTCTTGAAGCTACCTCCACCAACTTCCAAGAAGAAAATGAATAAGAAAAACTTCCACATGGTCATGATATAATCCCCTTTGAAGAGTTTGAAGACATTGTGACCATTGAGAAGGATGAGGGATCCTTCAAAGTGAGATTGATTCACAACAAATTGTCCCATGTCTAAGTATGCCAATTTTTCATGAAGATCTAGGAGGAAAATAATATGAGGCTTGCTTCAAGGTTCAAGAGGACCTTATATATTTTGGAAACATATGGGAGATGACTCCATTAGATGATGTACACAGATAAGGAATAAAAAGAAGGTAAGAGTAATCTATTATTCCATCCAAGAAGAAGCAAGCTTGGCATCCTCACTCATATAGTGAGGAAGGAGACCTAAGATACTTCCCTTTTGATCTAGGAAGGGAGGTATGATCAAGAGCAATGTACATATATATATTTTATATTGTGTCTTATTTCCTTAAGTGCTTAGTAGCAAAATTGTGTCCTTGTCTTATTTGTTGTGTTTTGTTTGAGTCATTTCCTTTTGTGTGTTTTGAGGTAGAATTGATATCTTGTTGAGTTTTCAAGGTCTGATATTGATTTTTCTATGTGCATTCTGACTCCATAATCCCAATGGACTGATAAGGCTACTAGTCCTTAACATAGGCAAACATGCTACCCCTAGGAGTTGCCAAATTATTGACCAAATTTGACTTCTAGTCAAATGAGGTCAACCCTTATCATTTTAAATTTTTTAAGAAGGTTTACATGCATCCTATGTGGTCTCATTTTGTCCTAGATATCTTGCTTAGCCATGTCCTAGTCTTGGTTGAAGTTTATTCCTCTTGAATTGGCCTAGTCAACCATGGTCAACAAAGTCAAACCTTGGTCAAACTTGGTCAAAAGTACATTTTTTGAAAATTTGTCCAATAATTGTTTTTATAACATTTTAATGTGTTTAAAAGTAATGAATTGTTCATTTCCTAAGTTTTATGTGCAAAAAAGGGGTCCTTTGGTCACTTTCTAGCTCATTAATGAACTTGTACGGACTTCTAAAAGGAAAAATTTGTCACCAAGATTAGTTGAAACGTGGGAGAGGTCAAGATCAGGTTAGGATCAGTTAGACATTAGTCAGAGGTTAGTTACAATAAATAAATGTGAGTTTCTCCTTATTTTTATGGGGTTTTAGGCACATGTACGGCTCCCATGATCAAATATTCAGATAAAAACATGGTCAGGGTGTCTTTTCACCTCCCCAAATATATTTAAACATTTTAAAATAAAGGATAAATCAAATAATTGCATTTTAAACTCAATTTTCTTCATTTTTATCTTGGCATGCAAATGGAGGTCAAGTTCAAATGCTCACCATGGGCCGTACAAGTGGAGTTAGGAAGAATGGTCTTGGGGGTGGATATTAATCTTAGTCCAATTAAATTTCATGGAAATAAGTCTCAGATTGGTGTATTATACTTTATGAACAATCGTTAGCAATCTAGGTAGCATGTTATTGATTTACATCCAAAAGGGGTATACTTATGCATCTGTTTCTGAGTTTCAGAGGTACTTGGAGCTATGTGATATTGATGAGGTGTTTTTATGATGAAATAAATCTCTCTCCATGATTTTTTAAATAACCAACACTTCACCTTTTCATTTCTTGTGAAGGAGTTTTCAAATAGTGCTTGCTTCTTGAAATTTGCAAAGTTGGGTGTGTAGTCTGAGTTTCATAGCATGGAAAGGAGATCCATGGAGGTTTAAATGTATTTGGATCCATGTTTTAAAAGTGTTTAATTAAATTAAATTATGATAGATCAATCAACTCCTTCAAGCCAAGTTGCCTTTTCCTTGTTTTACCTTGTTAGCAAAGTGTACTTACAATCAGTTTCTAAAGGGGCACTAGGAGGTTGAACAAATAATACAAAGAGTGAATGCATGGTGGGATTTTTTTTGAGGTTATAACATTATAAAGAGTCATTATTTTCATGCCATAAAGACTAGAGTGGGCTATAAGTGGGATTTTCATTCAAAGTTCTAAATTATTGAGTTTTGCACTCTCAGTCCATAAATGGACCAAACATAGGCCCTTGGAGTTTTTTAGATTAGTCCATAGCCTAAATAAAGGGTTTTTTAAATGCCCTAATTGTTTGGTATATTATTAATATCTATAAATAATTAACTTGATAATTTTGAGGTCACTAGGACAAGAATGAGATGGTTTTGAGACCCTCAAAGGTTGCTAAAAAGACACTAAAACTAGATAGTGGTGTCTACATGGTTTCCAAGGAAGGTTTGATGTTTGAAATATAAGAGGAAGTTATAAGCCTATTATTTCAATAGGTAACAATTAAAATCACTCCAATAATAAAATTTAGCCTTCGTGATCATGAGAAAATAAGTTATTACATGAAATGACCTTCTAGGCCATCCCCTGTCCGTATACATGGTACATAGGGTAGAGAGATAACAGAAGAAATGTTTCAATGGTTGGCATAAAATATGGTATTAAAAGTTACTTGAGAGGAATTTATATCCTATTATTAATAATATAGAGTTAAATACAATTTAATAAAGCTCCATACACTCCTAAACAAGATGAAAATGCTCCATGAAACCTACAGTTCTATGAACAGACACCTACAACTAGAGGTGTGGAAGCTTAATATCATTCAAGAGAAAATATGGTTTTTGAAACTAAAATAGAGAATGAAATTAGATGAATTTAATGTGGTGAAATACTAGGGAAATAATAAAAACCTTATACAGACCTTGTGGGGGTTATCAACCATCTTGACAACCTACAACCAAGCAAAATGGGCAAACACAATCAGTTTGAAGGTTGATGATAGTCAAGAGTAAAAAGGTATTTTAAGTCATAATTAATGAATATAAATATTTTAAATTAATATTTCATGATGAGATAAAGAAAAAAATGGTTTTTATAGACTTTGGAGAGGTAAAACTCACCTACAGTCAGGGTCCTAGACTGTTTCAGTCAAGAGAGATAGTGAACAGTTAACAGGACTAAAAAGTTTAGAGAAAATTTGAGGATGGATAACTCAAATTGGAACATGAGATTAAGTTATAAATGTGATTATATTATTTTATAATCCTTGGTAAACATGAAAATAGAGAAGATTTGAAGAAGGAAACTCCCTGCCCACTATCACAGTCATATAGGGGCATAAGTACTGGAGGAGTCTAAGAGTGTTTGATGCCCTGGAAAACAAAGGGATGGTATAAAACATGATAATAAGGTAAATTGACATCAAGTGAAAGTAATTAAACTCATAATATCATGAAAATATATATCTAAACACCTTTTTACCTAAGCAAAATTGTCTCAGTCCGTACAGTTAGGCTAAAAGGACCTTATTCCAAGGGGTAAGTGATGATTCTCAATAGAAATTAGGATTTATAAATAATTCCAAAGATTCATGAGGTTGGATTAAAGATGAGAAACATGTTTTAGTTGGAATTTATCATGGTAATTTCATGTAAAGGTTAGCTACATGGAGGTTTGCACAAGAAACATAGAAAAATAGAGTTTTGACCCCTTTCTTGGCAAGGTTGAGTTGGTTGGACCACCTAGACTTGGAATATGATGAAATAATTCAGTAAAATTTTTCATATATACCTTGTGGATATCTAAAAACTTTCAATTTGTCCTTTAAATTAGGACTAATACCCTCTATTTTATCTCAGAGGTAGGTCAGTCCTCTCATACAAGAAGTTGGTAATTTTGAGAAAGTGAGTTAGATAGTGAACAATATGTCATTATGATCAATTGGTGAGATTTTTAAAATTGGGTGAAATATGGAAAACATGATGAATTAGGATATAAGGTTTTTATTCTAAGGAGATGGTCTACACAAGAAGGTCTACAAGTAGACTTAGTGGAAAACATGAAATCCCAACCCCTAATGAGATGTCACTCCAAGTTTTAGTCTTATATAGGTACCCTAATGTTTTTTGTGATGTTTTAATGTGTAAATGTGATGTTTTAATACTATTTTAATGTATTTATGGTGAACATTGTCATCTTTTGGCTCATAAAGTGCTAAAATCCCTATTGACATGGCATAGTCCTTGTTCTGAAATAGGGGTGACTTCCATTTTGGGGTCTTGCTAAGTTATCAAAAGGATTTGAAAATGTTTATAGGTGAGTTTAAAAGGTTAAAAATATTTTATTTGGCTTGGAAACACATCTATAATCCATCTCTAACTTTAGACATACTCAAACCCTCACGAGAAGCATGAAAGTCAGTCAAAGTTCAACTTTAGACACTCATATCTCTCAAAAAAGTTTACATGGGACCCTAATCCAATTGGAAATTTTAGGGAGGGTACTTAAGGAAATATTAGTGTAATTTTTAAATGGTTTTAATGTTTGACCTTTATGAACAAAGGTTAAGAGTCTAGGTCACTCAAAACCCTTGTAAAACCCTCAAAAGGACCCGATTGGAGAGATAGAGCATTTTGAGTATCTAAATTAAAGGTAATGGCCATGAAACCACATTGAATTTTTATAGGAATATTATAGGATCTCACACATGTGCTTGTTTTGTATATAATTATATAGAATAAGGAAAAACTAGACTTTTTTTAGCCATTTTGAGTGGTATACAAGCTAAAACAGGAGTTAGAAGATGAAACAAAATTTAGAAGGAATATATACACTTGAGATAAATAAAAAAATTCATTTAATTTCATGAAAAAAATTCTAAGTTTCCCAACCATACTCTCACTTTCAGCTAGTCTAGTGAGCCAAACTAGTGAACATTTGGGAAAGTGGTGAAAAGAAATTAGGGTGACCTTTTTAAGGTTTTTATTAAAAATGATGGTATGGGAGAATTTTAAAAGTGTAATTACTTATTATGCATGGATAAATTATGAAAATTTAGGAGTTTTTAATGCCAAGTAGAGAAGGTTCATGGAAAAGAGCCTTTTGGAAACTGACAGTGATGATTTTGCATGTCCACAAGAATAGGGATGGTCAAGAATTAATCCAATGAATGTGGGGGATTTTTTGGAATTATTGGGAACATAGTCCATTAATGGATTCAAATCAAACCAATTACCATATAGATATCTACTATTTATTCCAATGATTCAATAGTGATGGTAAAGAATGGTTAACAGCTAGATGTTCACGTCATCCATCCACTGGGACATCCATCTATGAGGTCGTAGGGTCGAGCCCGGGGCCTTTTTAGGAGCATGAAACTAGTGGGAAACTTTGATTATTTGAGCCAAGGGAATAATAACACTCCATCCTCCCAAACTAGTGTAGTATACCATCCAAGCATGGAAAAATGTAGAGATAGAAGTAGGCCAACTGTTATAACAACATTGTCTTGTTTTTTGGTTGAAAGAATCTGGGTTAGAGCCCAATAGTAACAAGAACATGCCATATCCTCAAAGTAAAACTTGGAAGATTCCTAGAATATTTTTTTGATATTTGACATAGTATAAACTAACTAAATCTCCATATCAAAATGAATTAAAATCAAACCCATAAAATCACTTCTATAGGCAGCTACAAAATTAGCTTTCTGTTAAAGCTGGTAAAAGCAAGAAAATTCATTGTTAGAAAATCAAAACATAAATGTTAAGCTTTCCATGAATTAATTATTTGGTTGATCCCATTGACTATTAAGAAGAATGGTAAGACTAAAATTACTGACCATGATACCCTGGTCTAATACTTGACAGTAGCAAACACACATCAAACCACAAAAATCCAAACTAAAAGGAACTTGGATAGCTGAGTGAAAAAGTTTAAAACTAAATGACATTTTAGGATTCTGATTTGAATATTTATAACTAATGGCATGAATATAATCCATTTAGGGGCCTTTTTTCCCCAAATTTGATAGAAGCCCATAGACCTAGATATTGAGATGCCAGGGTCCCAAATGAGCTTTCCTATAGAAGACTTAGAAGGTCAAATTCTTTTCAACAAACAAAGAGACCCATCCAAACCATCCACCAAATTTTTTGAGTACTTAGCAAAGAGATCTCCATTTTAAAGGGGGTTATATTTTTCATATTTCTCCTTCAATCTTTTGGAGCCAAAGAAAACCCCAGTGCTGACCACTTTCACCACTAAAATCAAAGAGAAAGAAATTTTTTAAGAATTTCACCTGGGTTTCCTAACCCATAAAAAACACCATCACCAACTTCATCCACCCCTAAAACTATAAAAATAATAGGTTTTTTAAAATTTTCTTTCACTTTAGATCCACCACCATTCTTAGACATGGTCTCAGCTCCAAACTCAGCTATTGAATTTTTTAGAGAGGAATTTCTTAGGGAAGAGCCATTAACATCAAAACACAAATGCTAAGGGGAGAAAGGAAACTCAATCCCTAGCTCTTTTTCCACCCAAAACTTGCACCAAGGATCTACTTCAACCTGAAGATTTATTATTCTCATGCATAACTAAAGTTACATTTATTTTAAGGTTAGCAAATAGATTAGGGCATTCTCCTAGCTCCACCTCTAACCCTTTGAAGATCTTGATCTTTTCCAATAAGTCCTTCATTTCTTCCTCAAGTAGTGCCTCATGTTCCTCTTCTTCTGTTATTTCCTCATTTGATAGCTCCCCATCTAATAACTTTTAATCTATCAACACCTTTTCCTCCATTAAGACCTCTTTCTCCAATAAATCTACCTCTTCTAGTAAATCCTCCACCAAATCCTCCAGCAAGTTCACATCCTTCTCCAAGTCCTTTAGAAGATCCCCCATATACTTCACAACAGATCCCCTAGATCCTCCATCCCCTAGATCCTCCACATTAGATCCCCAAGATCCTCCATAGCAGATCCCCCAAAACCTCCATTAAAATAGTGTTAAGTGTGATTGATTTTAAAAAAAATACTTATATAAATTATTTTGATACTGCTTGGCTTGGGGTGCACAACCACATTCTTCTCATTAACTAAATAGATTATTATTTATTTATTTTTCCTTTTTATTTTCTTTTTCTTTCAAAATAACTACTTCCAACATAAGCAAGCAAGTCAATTTTCAATTGCTTCAAACATTTTAAAAAACCTTCGAACCATCAACTATGTATCTTCAAACTAGAAAAAATTCTATAGGATTAATAAAATGTTTGTAACTTTACCATATGAAAGCATATATCATAATGAACAGGGGCACACTTAAACAAAGTATTTCATGGGAAAGTAATATATCAATAATAATATTATTGAATAATATAAGTAATATATAATAGAGTTTATATATATAATATTAATATTAATATACTAAATAAATAATCATTTATGATAATATATTACATTAATTTAAATCTTATTTATTGATAATTCATATATAATATTTAATGATAATTACTAAATATATAAAAGGCATGTCATATAATAGGCACTCTCAAATTGTCACTACATGAAGCCATATTTCATCTAATTTAATTTGAGTTACTAGAATATTGATAAAGTACATTAAATACAAAACACATCTATTTATAACCAATTGTTTAAGTCTTAAGGCGGGGTTTTGATGCTACAACCTAGGCCACATGTAGACTCACTCATGTTACTTTTTATCTCAACCTTACGCTCTCAAGTAAATAGATAACATTGTGTTTGGTAGTGGTAATGTTGAATGCATTAGTTCACCCTCCAAATTGGCATTGGCAACATCCTATTGTTGACTTTAACCCATGATATTAATTTCCATCCCCATCCCCATCACCATTATATGTCAAAACTTATGGGGTCCATTTAGTAAAAACACATTTTGACACTTGTTCATGAACTAAAAATAATAGGCTACTTGATGTTGGGGTTGCGTGCATAGTCTCTTTTATCCTTTGAATCACATTTTATTAATTACTTCTTATAAAATATTATCTTAAATGTAAAATTTTTTCACAAAGAGTAGGGAAATATGTATAGCTTATAATTGAGAAATGATATAAGAAAGTCAAGGCTCCATTCATACCTAGATCTTCATATAAGCAAGTAAATCTATGTTATCTATTATGTAATTTTGATATAAACAACTTACATAAAAATTTGAAGGATTCAAAAATAATGAACATTTTTACCACATGTAATTTAAGAATGATTTTTGGCACATGACACATTCATTCCCTTCTCAACCCCACTAGGTAGTCCTATCATAATATACAAATGAATCTTTCTCTAATCAAGCATTATAGAACATGTTAAATGATCACATTACATTACATTTTAAATATTTTGTATCACTAGTTAACATATTCATATTTATATGTTATATGGATTAGCCCTTAATTCTATGGCATAGACTATAAAAACACTTGTTGTCTCTAAATCTCACACCCTAGGAGATGGTTGTTCAGGCTTCTTCCAAATTTGTGCAATGTTGGGACATCTCTAGGCTTGTGGGTGTGCCTTTAAGTGGAGATGAACCTCTAGGGTGAAAGGGATAGCTCCCTGTATTATCTTCTTGTGAAAAAATTGCTAAACTAGTTTGTATGAATGAAAAGAGTTAGGAATTTGCATAAATGAAAAGCCTAGTCTAAAAATGGTGATACACCAAGAATTAGTATCCACATGTATGCCATATACTTATGCACAATACAATAGAACATAATATATAACTCAATCTTTAAAATATCATAACATAAGTATTTCAATGCAAAGACAAAATGAATGAGACCACATAAGGTAAATGATTGGAAAAGACAACTTATATATTCTAAAAAAGGGGTTACATATGTGCAAAATCTCACACTGCTGAATGCACTTTACATGACTTGTAGGATCAAATATTTGCTCAAAAACATGAAGGATAAAGAAAAAAATGATAAAACATCACTTTCTATCACTTTATGTCTCTTGCATGCCCAAGCAAATATCTAGAACTTAGAAAGAAAAAAGACTTATGTTTATTTACTCAAAGGCAAGAAATGATAAAAAATTCTATCAAGGCTTCACCATTCTATCTATGGATGATAAAACAATAGCATAAGGGTCCTATTTATAAAAAAAGAGGGAGAGGAGAGAGAGCTCTTGGATGCCAAACTAGAAGCTTCCAAAATGGTTCATGGTCACCATCTTGGTAAAATTGATTCTAGCTGTTCTCTTATTCGATTGGAGTTTGTCCTTCTCTTTGATTCTCCTTCTTGAAATGACTAGGATCACTAAAAAATAAATTATGAGATGACCCTCCATAATAAATGGCTTGGATCCCTATAAGATCAATGGCTTAGACTCCTCTTGAAAGCTCCCACATTTTGTATTGTCTTTGTCATTCGGGTTTTCCACATGGCTTTACTTGTGAAGGATGACAAGTAAAGCATGTGGAGAATCCTAATTGACACTATCTGATCCCTTACCTACTTAGGATTTTCCACTGAATTTACTTATAAAATTCATAATTCAAACATGTTTGGAAATCTGATTGGCACTATCTTTCCCTTTTAGGTTTTCCACATGGATTTGCTTTTCCAAGGATGACAAGTAAAGTATGTTGAAAATATTGATTTACACTATCTTCCCCTTTTTGGTTTTCCACATGGATTTTATTCTCCAAGGATGACAAGTAAAGTATGTTAAAAATACTAATTTTCATTGTCTTGCCTTTTCAGATTTTCCATATGGCTTTGCTTCTCCAAGGATGACAAGTAAAGTATGTTGAAAATCCTAATTTACATTGTCTTTCCCTTTCAGGTTTTCCACATGGATTTGATTATGACTAGATGAAAAGTATATCATGTCAAGAATATTGATTTGAACTATCCTTAGTGTTACCCACTCAGGCTTTCCCACTGTCTTTACTTCTTGTTTTGTCCAACAACTAGTTGGCCACCCTAAAATTGACATCCTATAGCACGTCATGCCCCTTACTCTAATGACTAGTTGACCACCTAGAATTTGATGGCCTATGTCACATCATGGATTTGAATCCCAATAGCTACTTGACCACCCTAAAATTTATGTTTTATGGCATGTCATACCCCTTGCTCCAATGATTAGTTAGTTGTTTTAAACTTGATGGCATGTGGCACGCCATAGGGAATCCACTTGGTTGAGTTAATTTCTTTAGGAAATTTTCTTGAAGTAATTCCTTTGGATAATTTGTTTAAAGGAATTATTTGAGGATTTTATCTATAGCAATGATGGCTCTTTCCTTTGCAAACTTTTCTTGAAGGACACTTGGGAAAGTGTCCTTCAGAAATGTTCTCAAGGAAAATTTGAGGAAGGCACAAGGTCCTTTCAAAAAATTCCAAAGGGAATTTCCAAAGGAAATGGCCCTTATAAATTTTTTTGAAGGGTATTTCCAAGGACAAAGTGCCCTTTGAAACTTTTTGAATGGTCACTAGGAAGACAAAATGCCCTTCAAAAAAGTTTGAAGGGACACTTGGACAAAAAAGTGCCCTTCAAAACTTTTTTGAAGGGTCACTTGGAAGAAAACACCATTTGAAAAAGTCTAAAGGGACACTTAGGCAAGAAAATTACCCTTCAAATTTTTTTTGAAGGGTCACTTGGAAGAAAGTGCCCTTCAAAAAAGTTTGAAGGGACGCTTGGGAGAAATAAAGTGCCCTTCAAAACTTTTTTGAAGGGTCACTTGGAAGAAAGTGCCCTTTGGAAAAGTTTGAAGGGACACTTGGAAACAACAAAGTTCCCTTAAAAAAAGTTTGAAGGGACACTTGGGAAGAAATAAAGGAAAAAGGGCCCTTAAAAACTTTTTCGAAGGCACTTTTGGGTAAAAACATTCCTAACAAAACTAAGGCAAAGGAGGTAAGGAAAAGACAAGCAAAAAGGCAAGAAGAGCCTGAAGAACAAAAAATACAAAAGGAATTGACAAGTAATGAAAGAAGAAAATGCTAAACTAAGAGAGGCTAAAGGAAAAGACAATTAACAAAGGAAGAAAATCCTGAACCACAAAAAATGAGCAAGGGAGAAATGAAAATATCCAAAGGGAAAACACAACTGATTATGCACAAAATGGTCAACATTCTAGTGATTTCTAGGGGAGACATGCCTACTATGTCATGAGACTAGTCACCTAAATCCTTCCATCTGGGCATAGAGTCATGCATGGCAAAAAAGAGTTGAGAGAGCAAGTCAACAAAAGAAAGACACAAACTGGGCTGAAATACATAAGTTAGAGAGACACACACACTACCAACAAAAAAAAAAAGTATAAATGGAAAACACTATGATCTAAAGAACTTAGGGAACACAACAACAAACTAAAGGAAACACACCTAAAATACTATTTACAAAGGAGACTTGGGATGAACACTTCCTCCTGGATTAAAGGGGTAGTTAGAAACCTTCCTAGTTTCATGACATAGAGTGATGAATGAAGCATGCACCCTTTTTATCCTTGTCATCAATGCCTCCATCTTCTTCATGGTGTTTAGCAAGAACCAAGTATCTCTAAACAAGTTAGCCATAGAAATGAACTTCTCCTATAGCTCAAGCAGGTTAGCCATAGAAAAGAATGTCTCCTGTAGCTCAACAAATTCAAGACTCTCATAAGATTTTTCAACTTTGAACTCCAATGGTGATGCAACAAGGCTTACATTCTTAGTTTTCATGGAATTCTTAATGAGATTTGGATTCTCATTAGCAGCAAGTTCTTCAAGATCACTAAGGAGATTTACATAGTCTACCCAATCCTAGTCATTGTCTTCCATGGGGAGGATTTACTATACCTTATCATGTACTTTTCCCTCATCTTGGAAAAGGTTTTCAAGATCTTGTAAGAGCTCCATTTGTTGCTACCAATCATATCTATCTTCCTTGACATCCTTGATCACTACCTCTTCTTTCTTTTCTTCTTGACATATGAGATCATCAAGCCGATGTTCCTCAAGTTGCAATGCATCTGAGGGTGATTCAAAATTAGAAAGAGGTACATAGTCATCTTCAAGCACTAAGTCTTCAACCTTGATCTCATGAGTTTCTTGTATGACTGCAACTTCTTGAGGAGTGTCTTGACAGTCCTCTTTGATGGTGCACTTCACCTCATACTTGAGATTATCCTCTACAACTTCAATATTAGACATGGGATATTTTCTAAATATCTCTCCTCGAAATACTTCTCTTTCCAACTCTAGGTTGTATTCCTCATGAATAGCTGCAACAACTACAAAAGAGTCTTCAACATGTTTTTCTTCATTCAAGGAGATAGGACTATCATTTACTTTACCAAGATAAGTCTCTATGGTGATTAATTACTCATAATCATTCATGATGTCTTCTTACTTTATTACAAACTGAAGTTGCTCATCTTTTGATTCTTCTCTTGAG
Source organism: Torreya grandis (assembly GCA_037957365.1). Taxonomy (NCBI): domain Eukaryota; kingdom Viridiplantae; phylum Streptophyta; class Pinopsida; order Cupressales; family Taxaceae; genus Torreya; species Torreya grandis. Next base: position 4,826,009 of record JARHVA010000318.1, on the reverse strand, counting down.
AGAGTTTCTTATTCAAGGAGAGGGATGATGGCAGGGAGATATATGGGTCTATGGGATGAGGATGGAGTGTGGTGGTCAAGGATGGACATAGAGATGTGTGAAACTTCTTGAATGGGATCTTGAGGGAGAGGTAAGATAAGAGGACCAATAAAAATGAGATTTTCATCTTCTTCATACAAGATGTCATCATCATCCTCTTGAGTCTCTTTATAGATTCTTAGAGATTCTTCTACAGTTGTAACTTGTTCCATACCCTCATGGGTTTCCATACCCTCTTGGCCTTCCCATCTCTCTAACCGATCAATCCACCATTGAAAATCTCTTCTATCCTTAGACAATCCTTCACCAATGATGTATTGGTTTTATTATTCAACATGCCCCCACATGTCCATTAACAATCTAATTGAAAACCTTAACCAATCTACAAAACCACCAAGATTTATATCATTACACTTATCTACCACCATCATATGCTCTTCTAATTCTAGAAACATTGGCATAACTACCCACACATTTTGAGAATGAGAGGGGTAGTAAGCTTATACAAAGTGGCTAGGTTGTTTGGCTTCTTCAAGCAAGGCTTTGAAAGCTCCAAAATTTGTCTCCCAATTAATGGTGCTTCCTGACTCATCATGACAAGTATGAGGTGAACATGGGTTATATGGATAGTCAACATCAACACACTCACTTGGAAAAGGACTAAGTTAACCATGGGGCTACCATGACTCATAGGGAGGATGGTATTCTTGGTAGGAATACTGATAAGGGTAGAAAGAATCATGATAGGGAAGTTAATGGTAAGGATTCTCCCCATATCCATCCATATCAACTTTAAAAGTCACATGAAAAGACAAGAACTAATCAAAATCTTCATCAATAGACAACTGGGCTAATTACAACCAAAAATTCATTTGGAGTCACCATTGGTGTTTGCTTGGATGCTTCCAAAAGATGATGAGAGAGAAGACACACTAGCAATCTTCTCACTATTTTGACCTAGTCCCATCGGGCATGTTAAAACTATTGTCTTTGAATCTCACACCCTGGGAGATGGTTATTTATGCCTCTTATATATTTGGGAAATGTTAGGACATCTCCAGTCTTGTGGGTGTGCCTATAAGTGGAGATGAACCTCTAGGTTGAAAGGGCTAGCTCCTTGTATTAGTTTCTTGTGAAAAAAATGCTAAACTAGTCTGTATGAGTGAAAAGAGTCAAGGATTTGCATAAATGAAAAGCCTAGTCTAAAAATGATGATACACCAAGAATTAGGATCCACATGTATGCCCTATACTTATGCACAATACAATAGAACATAATTTTTAACTCAAGATCTATAAGATCAAAACATAAGTATTTCAATCTAGAGATAAAATGAATGAGACCACATAAGGTAAATGACTGGAAAAGATAATGTGTATATTCTAAAAAAGGGGTTACACATGTACAAAATTTCACATAGCTAGAATGCACTCTACATGACCTGTAGGATCAACTCTTTGCTCAAAAACATGAAGGATAGAGAATAAAAGGATAAAACATCACTTGATATCACTCCGTGTCTCTTACATGCCTAGGAAAATATCCAAAACTTAGAAAACAAACTTATGCTTCTTTGTTCAAAGGCAAGAAATGGAAAAAAATTTCTAGTAGGGCTTCACCATGCTATCTGTGGATGATTAAATAAGATATTGAGGGTCCCATTTATAGAAAAAGAGGGAGAGGAGAGAGAGCTCTTGGATGCCAAAATAGAAGCTTCCAAAATGGTTCACAATCACCATCTTGGTGAAACTGATTCTAGCTATTCTCTCATTCAATTGGAGTTTATCCTTCTCTTTGATTCACCCTCTAGAAATGACCAAGATATCTGAAACATCAATGGTGAGATGACCCTCCATAAGAAATGGCTTAGATCACTACAATATCAATGGCTTAGACTCTTCTTAAAATCTCCCATGTTTTGTACTATCTTTGTCATTCAGGTTTTCCACATGGATTTACTTGTGAAGGATGATAGTAAAGCATGTGGAGAATATCGATTGGCACTATCTGATCCCTTACCCACTTGGGATTTTCTACTAAATTTACATCTAAAATTCATAAGTCAAACATGTTGGGAAATCTGATTGGCACTATCTTGCCCTTTTGGGTTTTCCACATGGCTTTGCTTCTCCAAGGATGACAAGTAAAGTATGTTAAAAATCTTGATTTGCATTGTCTTTCCCTTTTTATTTTTCCACATGGATTTATTTCTCCAAGGATGACAAGTAAATTATGTTGAAAATACCAATTTTCATTGTCTTTCCCTTTTGGGTTTTCCACATGGCTTTGATTCTGCAAGGATGACAAGTAAAGTATGGTGAAAATCTTGAATTGCATTGTCTTGCCCTTTTGGGTTTTCCACATGGATTTACTTATGATTGGATGATAAGTATAACATGTTGAGAATATTGATTTTCACTATCTTTATCATTACCCGCTTGGGCTTTACCACTATCTTTACTTCTTGTTTGGTCTAACATCTAGTTGGCCACCCTAAAATTGAAATCCTACAGTACGTCATACCCCTTGCTCCAATGACTAGTTGGCCACCCTAAATTTGATGGTCTATGACAAATCATGGATTTGAATCCCAATGGCTACTTGACCACTGTAAAATTGACATTCTATGACATGTCATGCCTTTTGCTCCAATGGCTAGTTGGCTATTTTAAATTTGACAGCTTATGGCACGTTGGGGAATCCACTTGGTCAGGTTAATTTCTTTGGGAAATTTTCTTGAAGTAATTCCTTCAAACAATTTTTTTGAAGGAATTCTTTGGGGATTTTTTACATAGTAATGATGGCTATTTCCTTCAGGAAATTTTCTTGAAGGACACTTGGGAAAGTGTCATTCAAAAAAGTTCTGAAGGATTAGGGGAAGGCACAAAATCCCTTAAAAAAATTTTGAAGGGCATTTTCAAAGGAAATGGCCCTTTGGAACTTTTTTGAAGGGTATTTCCAAGGAAAAAGTACCCTTCAAATTTTTTTGAAAGGTCACAGTAAGACAAAGTGCCCTTTGAAAAAGTCTGAAGGGACACTTGGGTAGAAAATTGCCATTCGATACTTTTTTGAAGGGTCACTTGGAATAAAGTACCCTTCAAAAAAGTCTGAAGGGACACTTGGGCAAGAAAAGTGCCCTTCAATTTTTTTTTGAATTGTCACTTAGAAGAAAGTGCCCTTTGGAAAAGTCTGAAGGGACATTTGGAAGAAATAAAGTGCCCTTCATAACTTTTTTGAAGGGTCAGTTGGAAGAAAGTGCCCTTCAAATTTTTTTGAAGGGACACTTAGAAGAAACAAAGTTCCCTTAAAAACTTTTTTGAAGGGTCACTTGGAAGAAAGTATCATTCAAAAAAGTCTAAAGGGACACTTGGGAAGAAACAAAGGCAAGAAAGGCCCTTTGAAACTTTTTTAAAGGTACTTTCAGGGCAAAACATTCCTAACAAATCTAAGGCAAAGGAGGTAAGGAAAAGACAAGCAACAAGGCAAGAAGATCTCTAAACACTAAAAATCTAAAAGGAATTGACAAGTAATGAAGGAAGAAAATCCCAAACTAAGAGAGGCCGAAGGAAAAGACAATTAATAGAGGAAGAAAAGCTCAAACTTTAGAAAATGAGTAAGGGAGAAATGAAAAGACCGAAAAGGAAAACACAATTGGTCATGCAAAAAATGGTCAACATTCTAAATTTCCAAAGGGAATTTATTGCCTTTGTTTCTTCCCAAGTGTCCCTTTAGACTTTTTCAAAGGGCACTTTGTCTTTTTTAAGTGTCCCTTTAGACTTTTTTGAAGGATACTTTGTCTATTCCAAGTGACACTTCAAAACAATTTTCAAGGGTACTTTGTTTGCCTGAGTGTCCCTTAAAACTTTTTAGAAGGGAACTTTCTTCCAAGTGAGCCTTTGGAAAATTTCCAAAGGGCACTTTGTGTCTCCCCAGTGTCCCTTCAAACTTTTCTAAAGGGAACTTTGTCTTCCCAGTGTCCCTTCAAAAAAGTTTTGAAGGGCACTTTGTCCTTGGAAATACCCTTTGAAAAAGTTTTTAAGACCATTTCCTTTGAAAATGTGCTTTGTAAGTTTTGAAGGAATCCCTGAGTATCCTTCAAATTTTTTTTTAAGGATACTTTCCCAAGTGTGCTTCAGAAAAATTTCTCAAAGGAACTAGCCGTTGGAACTAGTCATTGCCTCTATCCATTTGTCTTTCAGATAAAATTCCTGAAAGAATTCCTTCAATCAAATTGTCTAAAGGAATTATGTCAATAAAATTGCTTGAAACATTAACAAATAACTAACCATTACCCTAGACAAAATCCTTGAAAGAATTCCTTCGAATAAATTGTCTAAAAGAATTACTTTAAGAAAATTGCCTGAACCAATTAACTCAACCAAGTGGATCCCCCATGACATGCCATAGGCCATCAAATTTAAAACAATGAAATATTCATTGGATCAAGGGGCATGACATGCCATAGAATGTCAATTTTAGGGTGGTCAAGTAGCCATTGGAATTCAAAGCCATGATGTGCCATATGCCATCAAATTCAAGGTGGTCAACTAGTTGTTAGAGCAAGGGGCATGACATGCTATAGGATGTCAATTTTAGGGTATCCAACTAAATTTTGGACCAAAAAATAAATAAATATAGTGGGAAATCCTAAGCGAGTAACGACAAGGATAGTGTAAATTAGGATTCTTGACATGTTGTACTTGTCATCCAATCACAAGTAAAGCCATGTATAAAACTTGAAAGGGCAAGATAATGCAAATCAAGATTTTCAACATACTTGTCATCCTTGGAGAAGCAAATCCATGTGGAAAACCTAAAAGGGTAAGATAGTGCAAATCAAGATTTTTAACATGCTTTACTTGTCATCCAATAAGTAGAAACATGTGGAAAACCCAAAAAGATCAAGGATAGTGCCAATAAGATTTCCCAACATGCTTGACTTATGAATTTTAGAAGTAAAGGTAGTGGAAAATATCGAGTGGGTAAGGGATTAGATAGTGTCAATCAGGATTCTCCACATTCTTTGCTTGTCATCCTTCACAAGTAAAGCCATGTGGAAAACCTAAATGACAAAGACAATACAAAATGTGAGAGCTTTCAGGAGGAGTCTAAGCCATTGATATTGTAATGATATAAGACATTTATTATGGAGGGTTATCTCACCATTGATGTTGCAGTGATCTTGATCATTTTAATAGGGAAAATCAAAGAGAAGGACAAACTCCAACCGAATGAGAGATTAACTAGAATTAGTTTCACCATGATGGTGACTGTGAACCATTTTGAAAGCTTCTATTTTGGCATCTAAGAGCTCTCTCTCTTCTCCCTCTTTGTATATAAATAGGACCTTTAGGCTCTTTTTTTATCATCCATAGATAACATGACAAAGCCCTCCTAGAATATTTTGCCATTTCTTACCTTTGAGTAAAGAAGCATAAATCTATTTTCTTTCTAAGTTATGGACATTTGCCTAGGTTTCAAGAGACAAAGAGTGACAAAAGTGATGTTTTATACTTCTGTTCTCTATCCTTCATGTTTCTAAGTAAAGAGTTAATCCTACAGGTCATTTAGAGTGCATTCTAGCTATGTGAGATTCTGTACATGTTTAACCCCTTTTCTAAAATATCAGGCTATCTTTTCTAGTCATTTACCTTGTGTGGTCTTATTCATTTTGTCACTACATTAAAATACTTATGTTGTGATATTCTAGAGCTTGAGTTACATATTATGTTATACTGTATTGTGCATAAGTATAGGGCATATGTGTGGATACTAATTCTTGTTGTATCACCATTTTTAGACTAGGCTTTTCATTCATGCAAATTCTTAACTCTTTTCACTCATACAGATTGGTTAAATGGTTTTTTCATAAGAAGCTAATATGGGGAGCTATCCCTTTCAACCTAGAGGTTAATCTCCACTTATAGGCACACCCATAGGCCTGGAAATGTCCTAATGTTGCTCAAATCTATAAGAGGCTTGAACAACCATCTCCTAGGGTGTGAGATTCAAAGACAACAACACTATATCAATCCTATTATTAATGCTTTTATTTATTTACTATTATTAAATTTTCCCATAGAAACATTATATCCTTAAATCATATTGTTAATGTTTTCTCTATTTACTATTATTAATTTTCATGTACTATTTACTATTACACTAAGTTTATATTGTAAATTTACGTACAAATGCAACTTTAAAGTTTACAATATAAAGGCAAGGACTAACTATTATGCAACCCTTGTTTTACAAGGAATAACAACCTGTAATAAAGAGTTGAAAATACATAGTAAGTGCCTTTCTCTAGAAACCCACTTTCTCATACACAAATATAATTTTACACTAAAGGGAGCTCCATAAACCCACTTTTATTTGAATGAGTTCCTATTTTCTTAAAAATGAATACATGTATTTGAAATCAAAATATATATTCTACCCATAAATTTTGTTGGATCATCCTTTTTATTCAAAAAATTTACTATTAATGGAGAAATAAATTACAAAACAAATCTTTGGCTCTTATCTATGTAATATTGCAATAGAAAATGTTTCACACTTTTGAACTTAAGCCCTAACACCATATTATATTATATTAACATGTCCATAGTTGGTTAATAGTTAAATAGTCCAAGAAATAGAATAAAAGATAATGTAATTTTTTGGTAGAATCAAAAGACACCTAAATAAGAATAATAAAATATAATGTAATATAATTAATGAACAAGGTTATTGAATAGGTGAGATACATTGATTTATATACAGCTATTAACATATAAAAAAAATGCTATTATTAAACCTCATAAATTGTAACATTCCTCTAGTGGTAGTTGAAGCATTTACACTCTTCAACTCATGGTTTCAATCATTGTATCTCCTTTGGGCATGATCACTACATGAAATTCTCCAAAGAACTTCAAAAAATGTTAGCTTGGTTCATGTACCCTTAGGTGTATTTTTTACTTAGAATTTTGATTCCATGAAATTTAATTATCTAGATTATTTTAGATTGCTTATCATGAGAATAAATTGATCTATACATGTTTTATTTTAGGTTTAACATGATCACATGGGGAATTTTGGACATTATTGTCAATGCCAAACACAATTATCATAGGTACCCAATTTATTATTTTATCCCTTTAATTTAGCATTTTCAAAACTAGATTAAAAGGTGGAATTTTTAGACACCTAAATTTGGTATTATAGAATTTAGAAATAATAACTTTTACATACTTTGACATTGCTGCATAATTTCCCTCTGTCATTCTACCCATCCATTATCATAGACACTCTAATCACTATAGACACCTATTTAGCAACATATTAATCTATGTAGGAAACTTATATAATCATAAATATATTATTTTCATATCTTAAATAATTGATTTACACTCCCAATTTATTACCAGTAATGATTGGATTATTACAATTATCGTAGGTATCTCCCTTCATCTAAAGTGTCAAGTAACACTCAATGATTATTTTTAAAATTTAGAGTTTTCCATCAGGATAGCCTAAACATGTTTCATGGGTCAATCATAATAATAAATAACCAAGATTTAGATATAAATACAAATCAATCTTAAGGTTATACTCATCTTGGCAAGTCCTAACAAACTTGAGGAATAAATTATCACTATTTCAAGACATTATAAGAAAGGAATAAAAATATAATAAACTCTGAAAGGATCAACCTTAGATACAAGTATAAATAAATGAGAGTTAAATTTTCATGGTGCTCTGTGTCAAATGATAAACATTGCATTACATTCTATATTAATCATGATGTTTCACACACACACATAAGTGGGAGAAATACATGCAGTTAAATCCCTATTAGGTGGAATGGAATGTAGATAACACTCAACCATTTAGTGGGAGTGGTTGGTGTATGCATATCTTGGACTAACCTAAAATTTTCCTACCTCAATAGACTTATATTTGAATAAGGTCAATCAAATAGTACCTATGATACTTGGACAATTGGGCAATGGCCTATGTTTTATGTAGATCTAGTAGAGGGTTACCTACAATGAACATATAAAGAGGAAAGGGTTATAAATCCTAAGCCTATGATACAAGGATTTAGCTATCACTATACCTCTACAAAATTAAATTTATTGTAAGTGGTGATTTTAAGAATGAAAATAATGTAAACTAAATTAAAGGGAAGGGTTAAAATGATTATAATTGGGTAAGGTGAAATGGTTGACCAAATGGGGATATATGTAGCATAAAGTGAAATATGACAAGTCTAAGAAATATTATAGCCACACTAGATTATTCAGTGTAGATAAATCCTAACCAAGGATACACACACATTCATTCACAAAGCAACAAACCACATCTAATCTACTAAGTCAATAAAGGAAAGAGTATAAGGTTAGAAATGCTTACCTTGGGGTGGACCCATCAAACATCAATATCCCCCTTGGTTCAAGGGGATATTTAAAAGAGAATGTTTTGGGTTGAGTAATTCACATGGTTGGATAAATACCAATGATATTCCCAACTGATAAATCCTAATGACTCCTCCTATTGAGATTTAAAGACACCACAAGATAAGCTTCCTCCAGATAAGATTTTAGACCATAAAATCCTCCAAGTATGACTTAACGTAAAAGTGAGAACAAAATAAGAGTGGATATATTGTATATTATATGATATGAATGAAATATGACCCATATATATACTTATTTAATACCCAAAACTAATCCTAAACACTAATCCAATGGTATTGGCTAACACAATATAGTTTAATGGGATGTTGGTTGACTCAAAAATGTATCAACATAATATTTAGATAAATTGATATTTAGACATGGAAATTTAATTTATTATACTTTAATACACACACACACACACATAATTTCATGAAGTTTGAGAGTGGTTTTAGACCTCTAGGAGTTATAATGTGAAATATAGGTTTTGGAGGGTCCTACTAGATTTCAATCTTATTTGTATTTAAATGTTTTAGGATCTCAAACTTGATTGTCATATGAGGAAAATTCATAGACACTTAGATAAGGTCAACTAATAGTAGTAATGATATAATAAAGATAGAATAGAAACATATCTCACAAGGCAGCATGAGCTTTACCCACCCCATTCTCGGTGTAGCTTTTAAGGTGTGAAGTCAAAGAGATTGATGTTCGACAAGTATTTTCAAAATAAAGTTGTTTATAAATGATAAAGTTAAAAATATAATGGACATACATAATCCCCACTAGAATCTCATCACATGTCACAATAAAGTAATGTGGGATGGTAATTTTGGAAATAAACATAACAACACACTAAATAAGATTACTAAAAATAAATGAAAGTACATAAAATAAAAATACATACCTCTGAGTCTACAATGGCTCAAAGTGGGGATAGAGTTTCCAAAGGTTTTTTATCAAATTATCAAATTTAAAACTCCCTCCCAGTGGATCCAAGCCATCTAAAAGGATGGGCATTGCCTTACTAAAATTCTTGATATGCTAAAAATTACCACCAAGTTTTTGTAACTCAATAACCTTCTTTGGAATGACAACAAGATCTTGACCAATGCATTTCAATTATTCTGAGAAAAGTTACTCCTACTCAAAGGGTTTACTTTGATGGACAACTTTCTATTGAGGATTTATATGAGGCAATTATGTATATGGCCACTAAAAAATCTCCTGGGTGTGATGGATTTCCTTGTGAATTTTACAACAAAAAAGTGGGACACTGTTAGGGATTCATTATCAAGTCTATCTTGATGCCTTCCATAATCAATCCTTGGGCTTGATTATTAACAAAGGGCACATCAAATTCATCCCAAAATTTATCGACCTTTAATTAATATTTAATTGGAGGCCTATTACTTTACTTAATATTTCCTACAAGATTATTACCAAAGTGTTACTACTTTGGGTTCAACACCTTTTGCCTTTGATTATTAAACTTGAGAAAACAAGGTTCATCCAAGGTAGATATATCCTGATAATGTTTTTACTATGTGGTAAGGCATGGTATGGGATCACTACTCCAATAAAAAAGGTCATGTTTATTTAAATTGACTTTGAAAAAGCATATAACCATTTAGAGTGGCCATTCATTTTTGATATGTTGTAAACTTTAGGGTTCGGCCCAACCTTCTTGCAATTAGTTCATATGATTTTTGTTGATGCCTTTACCTTTATTTCCATTAATGAAGTTAGCTCAAAATAGTTTGGTCATTTTAAATCCATCAGGAAAGGTTTCTTGATATCTTAGGCTCTTTACATTCTTAATTATAAAAATTTTGGCTATTTTTTTCCAATGCCCAATCTCAAGGGCTTGTTTGTAACATTTTTTTGCTTGCTAAAGAGCCCTTACAACTTATTAATAGGCATTTATCAGATGATTCCTTTATTAATATCATTTTGGATTAAGCTAATATTACTAATGCCATGATTTATATTCATATTTTTGTCTTAATTTTGGATATTCAATATAATGGTGTAAAATCAAGTATTACAAAAAATATTTCCTCCCCACCTCTTTGGATGGCTGGTTGTGAGTGGAAATTGCTCTAGCATGATATATTTTTTTAATTTTTTGGGCATCCATTTTGATTTATTCCCTCACTCTACACTTTGGAAATATGTGGTGGATAGGGTGGAAAAAATCTTGTTGTATTAGATCACCAAACCCTTATCATTGGCTGAAAATTTATAAATTTGTTCTAAAGTGCTTATAACCACTCATGTGAATTATTCTTCCTACTGGGTGCCTTCCAATCAATCAATCTAAAAACATGAAAAAATTCCCAAAGAGTTCATTTAGGCTAACCCCTCCACTAGCAAAGGTTTCCATAGGGTAACATGGGAATATTATTATCTTCCATATGAGTCAGGTGGTATGGGATTGATATATGTCTCTCACCAAGTTTAGACTCTCTATATCAAATGGATTGTCTATGCCATTAAAGTAAATAAAGCCTAGAGGGTGCTCATTTATATTTCTATTGGTCAATACTCCCCTTATGATCATGTAAGGAAAGGTCTTAGTTTTAATAACCTCCTTACTCTTATTTACCTTATGAAAGTTGTAGGGTCTTTTGTGATAAACAATATCTAGAAAGCTTAGGAAAAAGTAAAACCTTGGTTATTATAAAATGGACCTAGGTTTAGAGATGGTCTCTATATCAATTAACACTACCTATGGTGGTCCCTTATCATTAAATTCCATGTAGTTCCTTTTGCATTAGTACCTTGGATTCAATCCCTAAAATTGTTTTGAATGGGAATTCATATTGTGTAAGACTTGTTTTGCAAAAACACTCATTTTTGGCACACTAGGGAAGAATTGAAAGTTAAATATAAAATTTCCTCTACAAATAAATAATATTATGAAGATATTATAGAAGTTGTTCTAGTGGAACTACTTCATAAAATCATGGTCAATTCTTCCTACCCTTGGTGGAATGATTGGAAATGGTATGTCGACACCCCTTTCTAGAATTACACTATTTAAAAAGGTTGGATTTCACCACATCTACATATGGTTGACAAGTTTAATGGCTATTAGAATATTTATTCCTTCCATCATAGTTTAGGGGAGACATTTTCAAATTATTTGTTCTACTTGTGTTGAACCTAAGCTGGCTCATTTTTATTAGTGTTTACTTCATCAAAGGATTCTGATGGGTATAAGGTTAATTCAATCAGGGGTTATGAAACTTTGTTTCCCTTTTTGTAGGCACCTGAAGACTAATGCACCTTTTCTAGTTTTTCCCTAAGGCCCAAAGTGCTTATATTTGGATACATGATTTTTTAGGCCTTTTTACCTAGACCTATTTAGTTGGTTTCACACACTCTTGGTTGATAGCCCATAGATACCCCCTCAATTCACCCAAGTCTTGCATTATTTAAAAGTGGAAATTATATTTTGGATATGGAAAGAAAGGAATTCAACTTTATTATCCATTATTTCTGCTGACATTCACTTTTCTATATATAATAAGGCTATTATTATTTATAATGTGCTTCTATAGATATAAGTGCAAACTAACAAAGTGGATATGCAGTTGGATTACCTAAATGATTACTTTTCCAATGGGGTGATGCCCTATGAAATGTTGCTTACATGCCAACCTCTACACCTCAGAACACACCATCGAGAGGTGGTAGTGGCCCTCTCCAAGGTGTCCCTCATCATAGTTGGTCTCTCGATCATTCTAACAACCATGTTATTGGTTCTCTATAGTACCATCACTCTCTTCCCTTAGCCCAATGTGGAGGTTGGGGATCTTTGCCTCTTCATCCTCTATAGGCTTAGGTGTGGGGCTCTTTGCCTCCTATAGACAAATGTATCTGGAGTTACCTACATGGAGTTATTAGAGTGGTAGGAAACCATTGATAGACAAAGGTTTCCTTAGGATTTCTTTGGTAATTTTATCCCCTCAATTTTTTCAAGGTAATCACTCAAGGATGTCATGTGGATGCTAATATGGAGTTTGAGGCTTGGCCTTTAAAATTGGTGGAAATGTTGTTGAATATCTATACATCTATTAATATAATGGGTAGAACGCTTGTGACAAAGACGTTACAACTTATTATTATTTAGGATGTATTATGGAGTCACATTTAGAGGAGGCATATTTATCTTAAGAGGAAATTTAACAACCTCAAGATGAAGTACATGAAAAAATTATTGAAGATCTTCATAATTAGTTGAAGAATGTACTTGTCTTATAAAAACAATGAAATTGCCTAGGTATAATTGAATGTTGTGGTTATATATATGTGGTAAAAATTATGGATAATAATTTTTGTTGTTATAAATGTGTTTTATACGCTCTATAATCATAATCTTAATGTTTGGAGGTATTGTGAAAATTACAAAATAGTGTTTCCATCTCTTTTAGTGAAATATTCAATGTTAGTGAGTAGGTCAACTTAGCCAACATCTCAAGAGGAAGAAAACTTGAGGGGTAATAAAATCTAATGAAAAGGTATGGTATAGTTTATTAATGATAGTGTGTAACATTATAGGAATATAATCAAAAATAAAAGGGACATCAATCACATCTAAACTAGAAATTGGCTTCATAGTGGACCTATTATGAGAAGGTAAGGTAAGATTAGTAAATCGTAATGCACATGTGAGGGTGTAAAAATAAGAAGTATATATGTTCTCAAATGTCTCATTAGGAGATTTAAAATGCATAATACATATAAAAACTAACTAGGTTAATATTATGGGTGAAAGATACTTGGTTGTATATTTTCTTAAGAGAGGATTAGTAACACAAGACTTCTGTATTATTTGCTTGGGTGTAGAAAAAATGCAAGGGTAATGTAATGTATAACAATTATCATAATTGGGAGTGGTGAGATCCAAATTGAGGTATTAGAGTGTGTTATTACTAAGAATAATAATGGGAGGTTTTTTTATAATGAGATATGTCACAAGTATCTCATTGGTTGGCCTCCTAGGAGAATGGGGTCACAAAGTAGGAGGTAACTAAGTGATATTGTTAGGAGGGAGATCATTTTTTAATTTTGAGGTTAACCTCATCAGATTTATTATCATCTAAATAAATGTGGTGTGTTGGGATATGGTCTATAAGCTTAGGGTGACCATTACAACCTCTCAATTAGTTGATGGGATGGTTGAAACATTGGTATTATCATAATGGGATAGTAGGGAAATGTTCAAGTGGAGATATTTCATAGATGCTATGTGCTTGGAATTGTTCAAAATTAAAAGTGTTTAATCATCATGAATCTTATAGATATACCATATATATATAAATTTAATGTATTGACATGAAAAATAAGTTATAACCCTCATGCGATGAGTCCATGGACACCCAAACAAGATTTTATAATAAAGTGTGAAATTGAAGATCACACAACCTTAACCCTAATAATCTAATGACGTGTTATGATAGGAATCCAAATACAACACAAGGGAGGCATTTGTATCTTTGTCATGTGCTACTATTATACTTAAGGTTGTTAGTGTAACATCTAAGGGATTTAATAAACTCTAAATAATTGAGTTAAGTACCATAATATTCATCTAAGAGGCTTATCTTGACTTGGACATCACCAATTCCTACACTAATGAAGAGAGGAGGGTCATATAAATAGATAAGGATCTCATTAGGGTATATAAAAATGAGTGAAATTATGAGAGATAAATCTCTATCTATTGTGTAACTAATGTGGATAGTTATTTCTTCACAATCTTGTAGGATGTTTTCTTCAGTATTGGGCAATGTAGCTTCTTTTCCCATAAGTGGTAGTGAAGGGATGTTCATGTAAAATAAGAGTTAATTCAAGTATTTACAGTGTCTAGGATAAGTCTACACAAGCTCAATAAATTTTTTAAAAGGGAGTCTAGAAATATCTTCTAAAGAATCCCACTCATTAGAGCTAGTCCGAGCTAAAGAATATTATAATTGAGAAGTATCGGTCTTAACAATATCTAGACCTATTTTTTCATAATTTTGAGAATTTTTTGATGAGAACTATGTGGTCAATTTAGTTTAGTCAATTATGAGCAACAAAGTCTAATATGAGATTTAGTATGTTTTTAATAGATGAGATCAACTTTATCAATTTAGTTTACACCATAGATAATTTAATCAACATAATAAATCTAGTTTATTTTACAATTTTTTTCAAGTGAATTGACATGGATAATTGTGCTATGATTTTTTAAGTATATAAAGTATTGAGATTGAGGTTGGAATTATAGGATATGCTTGAAAATTTGAGTAAGTCACGGGAGATATTTTGAATTGATTTATAACATTAGTTGTAGTTTTGATGTGAGCTATAATGTGCTTCATGTTATTATTATTTACCAATTTCTTCACTTGAGAAAAAGAGGTTGGGCTATCCATGGTCTATAGCATTATTGTCTAGAGCTAAACTTGGGAGATTTTGAGGTTGAGAAGTGTTATTGTGTGCTTGTAGAGGTAGATTATTGGTGGTTTGAGAATGATTGGGAAAGGGGTTTTGGAAAATATTAAGGTGAGTGTTAGCTTGGTTTAATACATCATGCTTGACTTTACCTTTGTGTTATTTAGCAAACTTTACAAAAACTTGATAGTTTTCTCTTGTCATAGGATCATGGTCAAAGTAATGACCAAGGAGGAACTTGAATGGTAATGAATAAAGAGAATGATGATTATCATGAGAATAAACCTAATTAGCATGAAAATAGAAGAAATTTTATGAATAACACCATTGGGGTTTAGGTTGGCTATTATAAAAATATTTAGGTAGAGGTATAGGAAGGTGATTTGTAAGTTTTACTGACTAAGAGGTTAATTATAAGTGTGATTTTGGTTGTTAGAAGGAGAAAGAGGTTGGAAAGGGATTCCACTATGGGTGGGAAAAGGGTAATTTCTTAGGAATCTTCTAACATTATTGCATGAGTATTCCTCTTAAAGTCATGACTATGATCATAAATATTAGAAACACCATCATCTATAATGTGCTTATTTTTAGGTCTCATACGCATTCGAGTTCCTTGTTTAGTTTAAGTAATCTCAAATTATCTTAGGAGATGATTTTGTCTTTTAGCTTGATCAAAGGCTTCATATAATGAATTGGGAGTGAAAGATTGAATGATGCATTGTAATTTTAGGTTTAAACCAATTGTAAAAAGGTTGAAGAGGCTATTTTGAGTCATGTTATTCTTAGCCTATTTGTCAAGTGATTCCCAGTGCTAAATATATTCTTGGGCAGTTTCATTATTTATTTATTTCCAATTGATAAAGTTGGATAAACTATTGTTAAGTAAGTCACGATAATGTAATTCTTGGATTAGTACATTTAGTAATGCTTATTATTTGGTTATAGAAATATAATTAAATTAGTTATACCATTTTAAAGTACCACCTATTAGGATTTTTCCAAGTAGTTTGATAGTGAAAAAGGTGTTGAGTTTGATCCAAACCTTATAGAGGTTATAAGAGGAATCTAGATGAAAAGTGGGATAAATGGATCCATTATAGGAGATACTAGGAACATTCCCACCAATGTCAATGTTTACAATTTGAGGCACTACGGGACCAGTTTAGAGGTGTTAGATACCCTTATTGTAAATAGGAGGTTGCATAATGAGGTTCCCAAGATGATCTCTAAGGAGGGTGAGGGGACATTTTGATTTAAAATTCTCCCTACACCTGTTGAGGTTTATATTACATTTTCTTGAGTTGGTTTTAAATTTACATGATTTTTTAAGATCTAGTGGTTTGCATGCTAATAATTTGGTTGATGACCTACAATTTTACTTGTGTTGTGTCAGGTGTGTTTTGGATTAAAGTACAAGTTTGGGTAATATTTTAAGAGTTTTTTAAGCACTAGAAGAATCATTAATATTGGTATTGACATAAGTGATTTGGGTGGAATCACCACCACTAATAACCATCATACTTGTAGATAAAGTAGGAATGGTGGATATAAAAAGGAGAGGGCAAGTTGCAAATTGAATTCACTCAAGTTTGGTAGTGAATATACAATGTGAAGAATATGTCTCCATAAAATTAAATAACATGAGATCATAGATGACTATGGGATCCTTTCCCTTGTGCTTGGGGTGGATTTAGAGAAAAAATTACCTTTGTGTGATGTAGTCAAGACCTCTTCCTCTTTACCCTTGGATTCATGGGTTTCAAGGGTTTTTCTTTGCTTATATTTCTTGATATTATATGTCTCATAAAATTTATTTATAGTTAAACCCATGTTATAATCATTGAAATAATGATCTTGGAAGGTAGAAACATTGAAAATGATAGGTCATTGAGAATCCTTATGGGTAATGATTAATTTCATAGCACTAGGATTGTTGCTTTAAAATCCCTAAAAAATTTGGTTAATTTTATCTTGGAACTATTGGAAATATTGCATTTTGGAAGGCTAGAGAAGATTTGGAAGACATGGTATCTTTGTTTTTTTCAAAACCTAAGAGGACAACACTAAGAAGCAAGAAAAGGCAATGTGAATATGATCCAAACAATGGTGGGATAAGATTCATGTTAGGTTCCACTTAATATATGCTAGGTAAATATGGTTAACAATACTAATATCCTCTAATAGGAAGGTGAGAATAACATACTAGGACCAAATTACAAACAAAAATTTAAACTGCTAAGTGGGATAGAGGCTACAAGCAAGTACTATTTTAAAGGGGTACCAAAAATATAATAAGGAAACCACATGCAAGGAATTGATAATCAAGAGTAACCTAGATCTAATATTTTGGAATATAAACTAAAAAGATATAAATTTTAAATGGATATAAGGGTTATAGTTCCATACCAATAAATTCAAAACTAGCCTAAGTATGGATAAAGGAAATATGACTATGGTTGTATCTGCAGGACTGGATAACCTACATTAGGATAATCATGGCAAGGATAGACATGAAAACAAACATACTAATTTAATTATATGCTTAATATATCTATCTACTAAAGTAAATAAAGGAAAATTATTAGGGATAGGTATGCTTACCTTGAATAGACTTGTTGACACATTAATCTTCCCCTTCATTTATAATGGAAATTTTAAAGAGATGTTTTAGGTGAAGATGTGAGCTAGGCCCAGGGATGAAAGAGTTAGGAAAACCAACATTAAAAATGTATAGATGTGTAAGAATAATAAATTCAAGAATGATATATTATATTATAATATTGTATTTATTATTTTTTATATAGTTATATCATTGAGTTTTTGTTTATGGAACTCTTTCAACCTTTTAGCTGATGGATGGAGTGGAATGGGCCACCGATGGTTGGGCTCATCATACACATTTTTTTTCTCCCCCTTGACTATTTTTGATGGAGATTTAAAGTTGTACCATAGATTTTCAATATTTTATAGCAGGAGGATGCCATAGATTTTTATTAGTTTATAAAGTAATGTAAGAATAACTTCCCTTAAACTAATTTTAGTTTATTTTACTTCCCTTTTTGATGTTTTATCTTATGTCTTATGTTTCTCAAGTATGAATGGTGAGTCTAGGCATGGCATCCAAGAAACCCTCATTGAATATATATACATACATACATATATATATATATATATATATATATATATATATATATATATATATATATATATATATATATATATATATATATATATATATATATATATATATATATATATATATACATACATACATACATACATACATACATACATTATACAATCCTCTAATGAAATGTTGGACTAAAGATGTAGAAAGAAGTAAGGTCCAAATAAAATGATGAGGCAAGTAAAGTGTAGTAAAAAATTTCTCTTGAAAAACTAATACTTTTTATTGTTTGATAAAAGGTTTCTTATTGGAGCTTTAGACACTCTAATTTTATCACTTCCATGTCAAATTGCAAAATGGAACAACTTCTCACAATTACAC
The DNA here is from genome assembly GCA_037957365.1 of Torreya grandis. Classification (NCBI taxonomy): domain Eukaryota; kingdom Viridiplantae; phylum Streptophyta; class Pinopsida; order Cupressales; family Taxaceae; genus Torreya; species Torreya grandis. Next base: position 4,807,571 of record JARHVA010000318.1, on the reverse strand, counting down.
ACTATCTATTCTGAAATCATCTATTCATTTAATATATGTTCTCGTATTCACCTTGGTGAATCTCTAGGTAAGACAATTCACTGTATAACATCTATTCAATTATAATTTTGTGGTCAATTTATCTGTTCAACTATCCACTATGATCAAATTATCTATTCCAATTAATTCAATAATTCCCCCTTCCCTAATAAATTAATCCCCTCTCTCAAAAAATTCTTCTAGTTATAGTTCTATTTTAAATAGAATTATAATCATATTGCATTTAATTAATTCCTATTTTTCTGTCCAAGTGGGTATTTCCATGCAAATAAAGGATCTTGAGATCTCATGGAATATTATTTTGTTAGGTAATTAAATTGATAAGTGAATTAATGTATAAGATTATTCTCCACCCTTCATCTTGGATATAAGATGAAGGGCCCATAATGCATCTTGTGAGATATTTTAGGATCATTCTCAACCCTTCATCTTAGAAACAAGATGAAGGGCCCACATGGTTGATCCATGTGATTTATTGGGAATGGTTCTCCTCCCTTCAATTTGGAAATAAGATGAAGGGTTTAAATTCACTCTCACTAAATATTTTTAGGAGAATTCTCCACCCTTCATCTTGGGAACAATATGAAGGGCTTACATTCATTCTTATTTGATATTTTTAAATATCATCCTCTACCCTTCATCTTGATTAAGATGAAGGGTTCATACCATTGATCTGTGTGTTGATCCATGTGCACTCTTGAGGAATATTTTGAAACCATTCATATTGATTTCAATATGAAGTGTCCTCTTTGATCTAATTTTTTTATAAATACACCTATTTATAATGTAATTCATCATGTTCAAGAGTTATTGTGAATCCTTGGCATTTTATTGAGCTAGCTTTTTTATTAACCCTCTTCTTATGATCAATTACACATGATCCATAACTTTAATGGAGACATACTCATACAATTTTCATTGATAAAAACCATATAAAGATACATTTGATCCAAATCCAAACAAAGATGAGTTCCAATGAAGGTTTGCATTATGTTTGTTTGAATATTTAGCATTGTTGCCTTGTTTTTTGTTTGCTCACAAGGTATTAGGTGTATGTTTTCATATTTATGATTGATTTGTTTGTGTTTTAAAAATTAGTGAAAATATTGAGAATATTGATTCTCTAAATGGTATATTTACTTGATTTCACTTGTGTGTTTCTAAATGGAATGTTTAATTACTTTCACTTATGTGTTTCTGCATAGAAAGATGCCTAATTTTATCAGGTGCCTTAGCTTGTTACATTGTGCTTCCTGCATGAGTCTTGGTTATTTAAATTGAGATGTTTGGATGTGAGTGAATGCTTCCAAGCTTGATTTTAATGCATTGTGTTTTGGTGTGTTTCTTTGTTACTTGATTTCTTTAATCTAGTACATTATGTTTTTTACTTAAGTTTTGATTATTCATTTCATGATTTTGAGTGGTTAACACTTATATCTAAATTAAATTGATTTAAGTGAATTATGTTTTACATTAAAAGATTGATTGTTCATATATTTTTAAACATGTATACATTTTCATTTTGAATTCAAACTAATACACATTTTGACAAATGAATGTTGTCATAATTCTTCCTAGATTATGATGCATATTATCATGTGCAATATTAAAAAATAAAGTTTAAAACTGGTTACCATATCAATTCCATCAATCAAATACATATTTATCTATATGATTAAATCATCTAAGCTAACAAACACCATGATCATCATGTCTATTTATATCATCAAGCATTGTAATAAGAGCATGCCTAACATTAATATCATAACACATCATGTCTAATCTACAAATAAGTGACATTAGCAAATGAAATAAAGCATCACATTTGGTAACATATAATATCACACATCTCATATATATAAAAATGATCCATGTATTTATGTACATCAAAAAATGGTTCATATACATCACAAGGGAGTACAAAGTACAACTCGAATCATCTAAGTACATTATATACATTAGTACATTTCATAGATCAAAAAGTGCAAAGTAATGCCTCAAGTATAGTCAAATTTGAATATGATTGTCTCTTATAGATTTGTCTCTCTGATGTCCCTAATAAGAAAACTCTCCTCTCATGTCTGATGGTGTTAGTGGTTGTGCTAGAGGATCCATAGTGGATGATCAAGGTGTGGGCTGTGCTACTAATCTAGTTGAGGTAGAAGACCTCTATGATCAAGATGCTCTAGAAGATGAACATTGTTGTGCCTTGTACTTTGAGAAAGTAGGTCTCCTATATTACTATAGTATTGATGTCTCATATAAATTACTATAATATGTAACCTCATCCTTATCCCAAAGGCTCCTATTGAAAATTGATATCACACTTCTCTTTATGGCAAACTCTATGGCCTCATCCTAATCAATCTATAATCTATTTATCATTGCATGTATCTTTTCCATCTCCACCCATGCTAAGTCCCACTCTATAATGGATGTATTTATATGTTCCACAAACTTTTCATGTCACTTTACCATTAAATCCCTTTCTGATCAAGAAACACATCTATCTAAACTCATACAGTCCCTCTTTAAAGTAAGTTGTATATGTATTTGGTGTATCCTAGCTATCTCTACACCTAATATAGACATCTCTATCTAATCTAAAATAATATGCACATGTGTCGAGGATAAATTATAAGATATATGGTTTAACTATTTCTATAAACCTATGAGATTAGTCTCTCTAGCACTGATCTCTTATCTTAATCTATCAAGGGTCAGATGTGCCTCCATCGATACCATACATCTGCTATGACATGTGTATCATGAATAAATCCTATCGTATCTACTTCCATCATCTCCTCATTAGTCATAATCTTAACCTTATCTTCTAAATACTCTATCTTAACACCATTTCCCTTGTTTATCTCAATATCCTCTAACTCCTCATCCCCTTCTTCCTCACACTTATCCTCTACTCCCCTATCCACTTCTCTAGATTTTGGAACACTTAGAGCCTATGCATCATCACCATTATGTGGAATTGTTAGTCTCAAAGGCCATTACTAGGACAACCATGTAACATAAGCTCCTCTATCACTCTAACATCTACTATCCCACCTACATATATCCAGGCTATTTTGGGTACCAATCCAAAGTTAACTCTTGCCTCAGCTTGATCTAAGGATGGTCCCCACTGTCCCCTATCTCACAACATGTGAAAACCAATGAGGACTTAGTGGTACATAATAATGTAATATTAACTACATTTATACCCTATATGGATTATAATTCTCAATAATATACTCCTACTATCCCATAATGTAATAAGGATTAGTCATATATAAAATATACTATGCATCCTATGGCCACTTAATCTAGATATCTCAATAGGTCCTCCATGTGACATCCAAATTGGTCATCTCATCAATTGATCATATATAATACCTAATCTCTCCCCTATGGCTCTTATGCCCTAGCCCAACCTAGTACCATTCATATGTTATGGGCTCATATACACCCCTTTATTTTAGTCTATCAATAGGATGTTCAATGGAAACATGATCCCACACTCATATTTGAAGAAGTGGCAATGGGAAAATACTTCATCCATTGATAAACCACACAATGCATATCATGATATAACTATGCCAAAATCATTAGTCCTAAATAAAGACAACTATGTCTATCAGCATATCCCTAACCATTCCACCCAAACCCATGTGAAAGAACTTCTCGCTCTTGTCAAGTAAAAAGATGCCATTGATAATAGCCATGAGGATAATAACAACTCAATCATATAACATAAGTGTAAATACATCCTCCTCCATTACTTCATCTTGGGGTAGGTCCATCACCAACTCTATCTCATTTGTGTTTATGTATCTACCTTCTACCATCTCAATGTTTAACTATCCAATCAAATATTCTAGAGCCTCATGTCTATCCCTCAGGGCTAACTAGTATAGGGGATGACCTTTGATCAGAACTCATAACATGTAATGGACATACTCCAAAATGATTGTAATCTCCCTTGTGGGTATCTAAAAGGTTGATGTGTCTAAACTTCAATGCTTTACTAAGGCACTAAGTAACACCTAATCTAATCTAATACCTAACATATTTGATATATGAAGAAGCCTAATCATGTCAAAGAACCCTAACATATCACTTATCCACATGCCAAGCTGACATAGAATGTGGGATAGTCATTCCTAATCTATAAGTTCATCTAAGCACTCATACAATCTAGTCCAAATCACTTTGATTAGTTATCTATTTCTACATTCTAGATCACATTCTACATGCCAATCACATCTATTTTTCTAACATAATCATGCAATCTAGTCCTATTTCATTTTCAATGATCATGATTCTCTATTTTTTTGTTCAAAATTTGTTCATTTGATTAATTAGGGGATTTCACCATTTATAAGTGAATTCACCATTTAACAAATTATTTTCATTTTTCTAGGATAAATTCATTATTAAATAGTCCTAGGGTAATTTCACCATTTTCCTATCAATTTCGATAATAGGATGGGCCATTTCACATTTTTCAATTTAATTTCATCATTTACATGACATTGACCTTTCCAACATTTTCCTCATTTTTAGTGGTAAATTTATCATTTGACTGGACCATTTTGTTGTTTGATTAGATGAAGTCATCGTTTAGAAAAATCACTTTGTACCATTTTGATGTTTAAAGTTTTTTCTATTTTCATGGATCAATTCACCAATAACATGGAAAAATTTACTAAAATTTTGACAAATTCACCATTTTAAATGCCAAATTTACCATTTTCATGGTCAAATTCATCAATTTAAAAATATTAAATATATCTAAATTCTAAGTTCATCATGCAATAAATGATATTAAATGTAAAATTATCAAAATAAATAATGGTACTAACTGATGGTCCCATTGGGTGTTCCATATGTATCATTAGAATGTAAGATTCTCAATATTTTCACTAAGTCATAAAACACAAGTAAAATAATCACAAATATGAAAATCCACACCCAAGACCTTGTGAGTAAAACAAACAATGCTAAAGATTCAAATAAACATGATACCGACCTTCATTGAAACTCATCTTTGTTGGGATTTGGATTTGATGTATCTTTTAATGGTCTTTATCAATTCCAAGTGTATTTAAACATCTCCATCATAGCTATAGACTTTGTTTAATTGATCATACGAACAATGTTGATGAACAAGTTATCTCGATAAAATGACAGGGCTTTGTTATAATTTTAAAACATGATGAATTGTATTATAAAGATGTGTATTTATAACAAATTTAGATCAAGGAGGACCCTTCATTTTAAAATCAATATGAATGGTTATAAAAGAGTCCTCAAGAGTGCACATGGATCAATGCATGGGTCAACAATTTGAGCTCTTCATCTCAATCAAAATGAAGGGTGGATGATGATATTTGAAAATATCAAATAAGAATTAATATAAGCCTTTCATCTTGTTTCCAAGATGAATGGTGGAGGATTCTCTTCAAAATATCTTTGTGAGAGTACTTATAAACTATTTATATTATTTCTAAGATGAATGGAGGATAATCATTCCTAAAAAACACATGGATAACCAATGTGGGCCGTTAATCCCATTTCTAAGATGAAAGGTTGGGAATACTCCTAAAATATCTCATAGGATTCATTGTGGGCCTTTTATCTTGTCTCAAAAATGAAGGGTAGAGAATAATCCTGTACATTAATTCACTTTATCAATTTAATTAGCTCACAAATGTACATTCCAAATAATCTCAAAATCCTTTCTTTGCACGAATGTGCCCACTTGAAGGAAAAAGAGGAATGAATTAATTATAAGAGAATTATAATTCTATTTTCGATAGAGCTATAACTATACGAATGCTTTAAAGAAGGGGAATAAATAAAATTAATTAATCAAAGAAAGGGGGAATTATTAAATTAATCAAAAATAGAGAATTTGACCAAAGTGGATAATTTCATAGAGAAATTGACCAAGAAATGATAACTGAATAAATCTAATACAATGAATTATCTCACCTAGAGATACCCCAAGGTGAATTTGAACACGCATATTAGATGAACACATGATTTTAGGCCAAAATATATGTAACTATGGTAATTCATTTCATTTTTCAATTTGGCATAGAAGTGATAAATTAGAGTGTCTACAAGAGCATTGTCATATTTTTCAAAAGCATTATAATTATTTTTTTGGATTGATTTTTAGTTTTTTATCATAACTATAGATGGTCTTGGTGCACAAACTAGGGGCCCAATCCCCATGAACTTTTAAACCAATATCAATGATTATCACTTTGAACACTTTGAAAGTACATTCAAATGACCACATCCAAAATCTAACATCTTATGAGATTTGAACTTGGGTGAGGTTGGGCACAACCAAACCACTTCACCAATCCTTCTATATCTCATTGGCAAAAACATTATAATTATTACTAATCCTTATGTGCTTCTTTGTAAGTTTATTTTTTATTAGGTATATAAGTTATAGTATGTAAATAAATAAATTGTTTAATGGAATTGACTCACTATAATTTATTATGCTTATTTTGTATAATTTGAGAAAAAGATAAAAAAAAGAGAGGGTTGATTGATTGATTTTGTTTCATAACCTTTGAAATATACTTATAATGCATTAAGTCCAAATTGTGCAATTTAACATGTATAACTACCACAATATTGATGTGTTTTGTTTACCCCTAAAGAACAAAATATGTAACAGTTGATTACAATGAGACGACCTAGTGTTAATTCAACTTAAGACTGTTTGGCATGTTCTCTTCATGATCTTATTCATAAGTTGAGAAATAATGTAAAAAGCCTTAAATAATCCATATATTAATCATTGTGATTTTATGTTATGTATTCTTGGAACAATAAATATCCTCCTTGGCAAGCCCATCTTCTTAGGGTTCAACTTCTATCACACAACTTGTTTCCTCTAAATTTGATTTTATTATTTCCATTAGACTAACTACTTTTTACTGATGTGCCATAGCATTTTGTGTAGTTATTTTTTGCTCTTTTCTATCCTCATTACACTTTATAAGTTTATCTTCAAAGTCTTCAACAAAAGACTTGAATTCAATATTTTTAATTTTTTTTTTCTAAATTAATGAGAGTATATGAGATTCAAGTCTTTAACCATTTCAAAATTTGACATAAAACAAAATGTAATAAAACTAAGCAAAGTGCATCATTACTTGTTGATTATATATTTAAAATAATCAATAACAACATCCTCATAAAGCATGTTCATAGCTTTTGAACAAATCTGCTAGCTTTTAAAATCTTTTTCAGTGCAGGTGAGTTGAAAAAGAAAATAAGAAATATCAACCCATTGTTTTTAATCTAGAGAATACAAAACCCAAGGTGTATGTATCAACAAATGTGGAGTTGAAATAAAATTATTAAATGATGAAATGAAAGTGACCAAAAACTATGTTAATACTCCTTATAAACTATGTACCACTATAAGAAATGTAAGTTTTAGGTTAATGAATAGTACCAATAAAAACCCATCATTTGCATGGAATTAAAAATATAGTCCAAACCTTATAGAGAGTAAGCAGAAAGCACTAAAGCACAAAAAGGTTTATAAGAGAATAAAATATAAAAAATAATCATGCCTATGATTATGGAGAATTGATGACAAAGATTCTCAATAAGACCATCCATTTTATTATCCTATATTTAAAAAGAATAATAATAATAGTAATAGGTAAATTGATAAATTAAAAACTCACTCCAAAGAAAAACCACTAGCATCACAAACTACACTTTGATAAGCTGTAATTATCAACATTAATAGTAACTAGATGGGCATGGTACATTACAAATTGATGTCACTTTGAGAACAAAAATTATAGACGGGACATGGTATACCCTTATTTCTTGATTTGAATATGACATTTAATTTTTTAGACATTTATAAATTTATTGAAAGAGTTAATAGACTAGCCAATCAATTTACACTTACGTGGTAGTTTTACTAAAGATTAGCCAATGGAATTATCCATAAACTCTATAATTCACTAGGATTTTATAGTAAGTTTTAGGTGTCCATTCATAAAATTATACCTTATAATGAGGTGCAAAAATAAGGTGACCAACATGCCTCTGATTCTATATGGGACCTAGTGTTGAAGGGAAAGATCTTCTAGGCTCCAAATGGGGTGGTCTTCCTAATCATGATCCCTCCCCTATTAGTCCCCTTTTTAATATTTATTATATTATATTTTTTGATGTATTATAGATTTTATAGGATTTTCCTAGTTTGTTTATGTGTTTTTTGGATTTGTCCTTGCTTGTGTTTCCTAGGCTGGGCCTAGTCTATTGTTGTGGCTTGCTCTCTTATTGCCAAATTTTTTTTATGAATAGTCTTGTAAATGTTGATATATTTATATTAATAATATAATCTCTATTTCATAAAAAATATTACCTTCACTTACATTTTTTATTGTATAAAAATGTTACATATTTTGTAGGTGATGGAAGGCACCCAATGAGAAGATTAAAGAGTGGACCTAAAAATAAGATAAATTTCTAACTTTTTGTAAAAAAATTCAGTTAGAACCTAAAAATTATCTATCATGATAGGATTCTAGGCCTTATTTAGGTTCGTTAAAAGGGCATATGGAAACAAATATAGGGGTGAAAAATGGATTCTCGTAGTAACTAACTGAAATCTTCACACTTTGAAAATTCGAAGATGTGATGTAATGTGATGTATGCCTTACTATTTTCTATAAAGTGTGAGAAGATGCATGGTCAAAAAGAACAAAAGATAATATTATTAAAATGAATGTAAAACACACTAAATATTATGAGAAATCATGTAAAACATTTTAAATAAAAAGAAAATATCCAATGTAAGAAAATTCAAAAAGATAATCAAATAAGGATATGTAAATAAAAAATGCCCACTCATATAAGATAAGTCTAGTCTAATAAAAAATGAAGAAAAACATAAATGATTGTAAATAAATGTAAGACAAGTCAGGTCAAGTCAAACATAAGGAAGAACACAAATGATTATAAACTAAATTTCCTATGTAAGAAAAGTGAAGTCCAAAAAATCAAACAAGAGCATGATGGAAAAATAAACAAAAGACTCTAATGAGTGAATACTCAAAATCAATGCTCACTATAAAACATGTTTTAATGACATGAATATGATGACTAAGATGGTGTAGATAAAAATTTTGGGCATTTATAAGGAAGTTTTGGTTGGATTCCTTAGGTCTTATAATATAACTCACAAACTAAAATTCCAAGTGGCATCACAAATGATGATGGCAATTCAACTCTAAAAGTAGATGTGACAAGACGTGATCAAATACAATCAATATCCATCAAGGGGATATCTAGGAAGATTATGATGTAATGAGTGATACAAGGTGCCACATAGGTGATGTATAAATCTTAATGATCATGAAACACTCTAGATAAGTGGATAAGGGTAAGAACTATCAACATCAAGGACCTAAGACACTCCAATAATGAACAAAAAGCTTTAGAATACAAGATAAATACATAGATGTTCCCATGAAGGCTATATGCATGAAATTAAAATGAACCTACCTTCCCATAACATGTTCCCTACTCCTTAGGAACCCTTATAGAATCATCAGCCTACTAAAAATATTGGGTACTAGTGTGAGAAGATAGGTGGCACTAAAATGTAGGAAGATATAATGATGTAATGATATGATACCTCATACCCTAGTTTACCAGCCTACCACACCCCAATGGACCTAAAATATATCATGAGGTCAACTATGGAGTTTGATTTTTGATTAAGATAGGATATGTGCCAAACAAAGATCACATATTTTAGTGTTGTTTGAATTTTAGATTGTAATTTTGCCTTTTATATTTTGCCTTTTACTATAATATGGATTTTAACTCTTTTGGATTTTCCAATTCCTCCTCTATACATATTTTTAAAAACCAATCATGGGTGAAATAAATGAATAATACAAGAGAGTGTATGATCATCTACTAGAGAGAAGAACCCAAAGACCATGGTGCCAAAAGGACTCATGACCTGCCCTACATGGAAGTGTGTAATCTTGAAATCAACCTACATGTACCTCAAGTAAAATGAAAAATAAGGATAAATGGGGATGGTGAGAGATTCATCCATGTAAATATAAGGTGTTAAAATTATTAATAAGCTTATAATTGACCACAAAGAGTAAAATTATGTTCTAAAATGATGAGGTTATGTTGTGAAAGGCGATGGTCATATCACTAAAGAAGCTAGGCTAACCTACATGGGATTTAGAAAAAATATTGATATATGAAGTAGTCATACCAAAAGATGGGGAAAGTAAATATGTCCCAAATAATCATAAGGATACTAAGGAAAAAATGATAAAAATGTGATAGAAATAAAACCTAAAAGAGTTACCTAAACTCTACAAGAGAAACACATGCCGATAAAAATGATAAAACAAAGCCCAAAGACAAATCCTAAGATCTTCAAGTGGATGCAAGGATGCCTATAAAATGGTATAAAAACCAAAGGTGAAACCTAATATCTATATCTAAGGTGAACTATAAAATGATATAAAATCTAAAGATGATACCTAATATCCTCAAGTGAATCTAAGGCTACTGAAAAGATACCAAAGAAAAAAAGAAGAAGCAATGTTGCTAGTAATCATCCAAAGAGAGGGTGAAAGTAAATAAAATGTAAAGAAAAAAAGAAACATGAGATAAAATGACAAACAAAATATATGATAAAAACTATATCGAAGAAGAGCATGTGAAATGAAAACATATACATCTCAAAAAGTTTCTTAAAGTTGAATTTGTTTATTTTTAATATATGAAAGGTTATTGACTGCTGACTTGTGGTAAGGAAGAGAGAAAAATAAGCCAAGAGAATGAGAATGGGCATATTAATATTCTAAAAAATTATGCATAAGATCAATTATAGGCATCATAACATGCCCTGAAGGCTAAAAAGTGGGAAACATAAGGTATTCCAATATGTGTAATAAGAAAAGGATGGGCATCATATGATTCCAAAATATGCATGATAATAATAAGATGGGAATCATAAGATTCCCCATCCTATGGGATGTAATTGGATTAAAGTTATTCTCAAGAATAACAAGCCTATACGTGATGTTAAAATCTATGCTATAAAAGGGAATGTGACATCTAGGGTAATGTCAGGATCTTCGGGAGGTGATAACAAATTTTGGTGTATCGTATTGGCTAGGGAAATACAATATGGATAATTAGGACAAAAATGAAATGTATGGACCTATTTGATATAGTTTGGTGAAATAATATTGAAATTAAATGTACCATCTAGATCAATATAGTCAAGAGAAAAAGGACTACAAGGAATTGTATCAACTAAGTTGATACAATATGATGAAATAGGACTAAAAGTAACTATATTGGCTAGATCGATAAAATATATCAAAATAAGACTAAAATGAACTATATTATCCAATTCGATAGAATTTGTTGATATGATTAGATTTAAAATGAATATATCAACTAGGTTGATACTATCTGATGAAATAAAATTGAAAAAGATTGTATCAACCAGGTCAATATAGTCTAATGAAACAAGATTAAAATTGATGGTATCGGCTAGGTCGATATAGTATAATAAAACATGAGTAAAATACTGTATCATATAGGTCAATATATTTAGGAGAGTTAAATTGAATTGTATCAACATATTCTAGGTCATGGCCAATGGAATTGTCTAAAAATGGTTGCAATTGAATTGTATTAGGTTGGCCAATACCATTGGAAATAAGTGATTTTTTTTGGTGATTTGGGTAGATAGGAAGAGGTTTAAGTAAGATAGTTATGAATTTTCATGTAGTCTCAAGTATTAAAAACACCTATAATGTGTAATGTGGTAGGAATTTGAATTAGGTGTTCTTCATAACCTAACAAATTGACAAAAAATGGTTGAGTATGAATTGAGTATTGATGATTAATCCTTATAAGGCCTTCTAAGGGTGGGGTATAGGGTGGTTAGAAATCAAGGAAACTATGCTCATCATTTCTTGATTTGTTGGTAAATATGGGAAAATCATATGATGTATTTTCATCCATGTTTTAATCATCATTAATGGGAACATATTTCATCATACTAGGGTCTTCACCTCCATCAGAATCATCATCATAGATGAAAAAATCATGATATTTATTTTCCACAATGTGAGAAGTGGTGAAGGTGTAAAAACTAGGATCCTCATATGGATCATCATGAGTAGGAAAATAATTATAAGTGTAAGGATTTTTAGGGTCATATGGGGAAGATCATCATGGGGATCTTTGACAATGTCAGAAGTGTCAAAAGTTATTTGGGGATGATACAAATAATCATCAGTCCCTCTATAAGTGTTTTCATTATAATTTTCATAAACATCATCATAAGGGGGAAGACCATATGGATAGTCTATGGTTCCACTATAGGTATTATCATAAGTGGGGAGATCATCATTGGGATTCTTAGCCATGAGAAAATGTGTAGTATAGTTACACAAGAAGTTGATTTCAATGGTGGTCATGAAAATTTAATGTGAAAAATTCAAATTTAGGAAACTGATGGTATTAATTTGGCTGATATAATTAGTTACTGAGTTTGTAAAAATAGATTGTATCAAATAGGCTGATATAATTTGAAAAAAAAGTGGTGCTAGTGGTAACTGAGAAAAATGAAGTATTTATCTGATTGATGTAATTGTAAAAACACATAATAGTATTAGGTTCATTGATACTATTGGAAAATAGATAAAAAACTATATCGGGTTGGTTGATATAATTTCTATAACTAACAAACAATATCAATCTAGCATATATAGTTTGTCTAAAAAATATGATGATTTTTATGATGTTGCTAAGAAGATAATAGGAAAAACATGAATCTAATCCAACCAAATATGGGATAAGATTCATGTTGGGCTCACTAAAATGTATGCACGGGCTTAGATTAACCTACAACTATCCAATCTTAATAGACTCAGACTCGAATGAGGTCAATTAAATAGAGCCTATGGTACTTGGATGATTGGCTAATGACCTATGAATTTCATAGATCTAGAGAGGGTTACTATAATGAAAATATCAAGAGGATAGATTTACAAAGCCTAGCCTACAACACAAATATGTAATTATCACTATACCTCTATGAAATTAAATTGATTGTAAGTAGTGATTTTAAGTATGAAAATAAAGTAAACTAAACTAAGGGGAAGGGTTAGAATCATTTTAATTAGGTAGGGTGCAACGGTCAACCAAATGGGGGTCTATGTAACCTAAAGTGAAATATGGTAATTCTAAGCAATACTATAAACACACCAAATTATTTGGTGTAGATAAATCCTAAATAGGATATACACACATTCATTCACTAAGCAACAAGAAAAATCTAATCTAATAAGTAAATAAAGGACAAAGTATAGGGTTAGACATACTTATCTTGGGGTATACTCGTTGATCATTATTCTCCCCCTTAGCTCAAGTGGATCTTTACAAGATAATGTTGTGGGTTGAATACTTAAAATGGTTAGATAAATACCTAAGATATCCTTAGATATGAACTCCTAGTGACTCCTCGTATTGAGATTTAAAGACACCATAAGAAAAAATCCCTCAAGATAAGGTTTTAACCATTAAATTCTCCACATATGACTTAGGGAAGAAGTGATACCAAAATAATAATGAATATAATGTATATGATATTATATAACTAAAACATGACCCCTATATATAATAATCTAATACCCAAAACCAACCCTAAAAACTAATATGATGGTATTGGCTAGGTCGATACAATTTAATGAGATGTTGGCTAACTCAAAATTATATCAACCTAGCCAATATAATTAGAAAGATTTAGAATTGTATCAGACAAGATGATATAGTTCAAGTAAGAACTATGTTAGCCAAGATATGGAAAAAACTATAGAGATATATTAAGGAAAATTCAATAATTTAATTTTATACAAAGAAGCTTTAAAAATATATACAAAAAGATGAGCTAGTTGAGAAACCAAATAACAAGTAAAAACCACCCAAACAAAAAAACTAACAAATCATTTAGATCACTAAAAATAATCCAATAAACTAAGCCACACCCGAACCGATGATTGGGCTAGCCATAGAGGGGCAGTATCTCAGTTGGTAGAGCACTCCAACAACAAATGGAAGGTCTTAGGTTTGAGTCCTAGCTGGTCTATATTAGCTGTAGTTCACATGTGGTATCAAAGCCAAGCTAGGAGCCCCAAGTACCTATAGTGTGGCTTAATGGGGGGTGTTGGAAATAAGCCACACCTGGACTGATGATGGGTTAGCCATAGAGGGGCTAGTAGATTAGTTGGTAGTGTTTCTAATGCAAAATTGCTTTCTACATTCAAAAGAAGAAATAAGAAACTGAAAGATGGTTAAGGCTAGAAGTACCTGATATAGTCGTGCGCACCGAAATCAGACGTTGAAAGATTCTCCTCTTTTGCTGTGGAGGAATGACACCTGCGAAGAAAAAGCTAAAAACACGGAAAAACGTTAGTCAGAGATATGGTGGGCTGTCAGGCGAACGCCCGATCCCGGAAGTACGAAGACTCCCTAGAAGGATATCAACCCACTGATAAAAAAGAGCATAATATTGGATGAAAGTAGATGATAATGACAGAAATAAATGATAGAAAATAAAAGGCATACCTGATATGTGGCACTGTTCTGCAAAGTTGCCGGCGTCGGTCTCTGTGGTGCCGGCGTCGGTTAAGTAAGGTGCCGACGTCGGTTAATGTGCCGTCGTCGGTCGGGGCAGTGACCGGCGTCGGTAGGGGCAGGTTCTGGGAAAGGGTTCGGGACAGGTTCTGAGAGAGTCGGGACAGGTTCAGGGAGAGTCTGGGGGGTTTGAACAGAGTCGGGATAGGTCTGAACAGTCGGGACAGGGTCTGATATGGTCAGGGTAGGGTTTGATAAGGACAGGGATGAGGTTTAGACAGAGTCGAGACAGGGTTTGATAAGGACAGGGACGAGGTTTAGACAGAGTCTGAGGAGTTTGAACAGTTGGGAAGACAGAAAATAAATAATAACTAAGAAAGAAAATGAAATAAACAGAATAAAGACTTACCTGGTAGAAGACCTGATGAAAGCCATGGTGTGCAGATTAGTTGATGTCGTAGTGTCGATGATTGCTCGGAGTTTGCAGGTTGGTGGAGGAATTCGCAGGTTGGTTGCTCAGCGTTCGGTTGATCAGCGTTCGGGGATTAGCGTTCGAATGGCTGGCAGAGGTTGATGAAGGCGGGGGACGGGGACGGTTTCAGAAACGGTTCGTCAACCGTTTCGGGAAACCGAATGGTAACTGATAACGGACAAGGGGAAGGTGACCGACGTCGGCATGATTGCCGACATCGGCCGATAGGTGACCGACGTCGGCGACATCGGTCGGGTAAAGACCGTCGTCGGCAGATGCATAATGGGGATAGAGTCTGCCTTTCACTCTGTGCTCCTCTTTACATGCTGCCAGGGTCAATGCTGGTGAAACAAGTGATCGGCAAGGGTTCAATAGGCGAAGAAGAATAAGACGGGGAATGACCAGGGGAGTCGACACGATTTCGGTGTCTACATTTGCCCCTTTTTGTCTTGTTGGTTGTTCTGGATGAACTGCAAGACAAAAATAGGAGTGAGTGCCCCAGGTGAGGGATAAGGTTGATTTCGTCTTGTTGGTTGTTCGAATGAACTGCAAGACAAAAATAGGAAGCGAAATGCCCCGAGTAAGGATGAGGTATTCCCCCTCAAAGCAGGAGTCGAGGGAAGGGAACTAGGAATCGGGTGCTGATTTGATAAAGAGCGGATGAAAAAAGGGGTGAGGGTGAACACTGCAAAGGTCGTGATTGCGCGCATACCACTGCACGAGATGGTCAGGCCAAAGTGTCGCAGGTCAAGGGTCGAGGAGTGCCAAAATTGAAGTAACCAGGCCCCAGCATTTAGTCGTCTGCTGATCGGGTCACTCAATCTAAGCTGAAGCTCCAAATGGGTCGTCACGTTCTAGGTATCCCGGGCTCAGGAAGTGCTCCTAGAAATGCGAAAAAGTCACAAGTAGTAGGGATCAACCGGTGTGCGATCCTATACTTGTGAGGGTCCAAAAAGGTCTGCGCACAATTCTGCTAACCAGTCATGAGGTAGCATACATGCAAAAACAACCAAGGCAACAACGTCTTGGAAGTGGTCGAGGTCGGAGGAGATAGGCATGATCTCCAATGGTTGGTGGTCGAGGGATGGATGAATGGACGAAAGGATGAAAGGATGCGGCCGAGCTAACCCCAGAAGACCCCATGTCAACTGAGTGCTGCCTACATAGCCCTGGTGATAGGGCCTCAGGCCGATGTAGTTCTCCCTAGAAGGGAGGAAGGGTCAGAGGGATGGTGAGAAAAAAAAAGATGTTGCAGCCTTTTCCAAATGGTGTATTTTGCAACATTGGTTGAGGGGTTTTTCATCCCTAGCAATATCCCATATGCGTGATGGATGTATGCTAAAAATGAATTGAGGTCTATTTATGCTTCAGCAAGTATTGGTTTATGCTTAACACAAATTGGGGCGAGTCGATAGTTTCCGTGTGGATTGGTGTCCATAGAAACTAGGGTGAATAGGCAAGGTCATGTTGATGGCCTGAAAAGAGAGTTGAGCTGAGTTGATCGATAAGTGATGAGGGTGAATGTGACCAAAGTGTAGAGAAAAAGAAGAAAGGCGAATCGCTCTTTCATTGACAAGGACCAAAAAGATAGCATAGATAGGGGTTATGAGAACCAAGAGCCCCATTCATGTGTGACGTCGTTGACCATAGTTATGTTAGAGCGGTAATCGAATCACTTAGACATTAAAGTGAGCTCGAAGTCCCTTGAGTAGGTAATAGGAGGAAGAAAGAGGGTAACCCGTTTTAAGAGCAGAGATAACTTTGCCCCTTTTTATAGGAGACCCTGAGACAACTACAAGCCAAGTCCATGACTCATTTTTTTTTTTTTTTTGAGAGGCAGACTGATCGATGCAGGAAGCCTGCATAGAGATGTCATTTGCTTGGTGGTCAGGTTGCGAAGCTGATCAATGCGGGAAGCTTCTAAAATAAGTTGCTGTTTATTGCCAGAGTAGTCATAGCCATCCTTCGAGGGAGTGGTCTAGATTTTTGTTTAATATAAAGGCTTTTGAATAGCTGTCCTTCGAGGGAGCAGTCTATTTATTACAGCAATGATAGTACAGCTGTCCTTCGAGGGAGCAGTCTGTTTTTTTTTTAATTTGATATGGATATAGTGACCATGGATATGTTTTGACATCTTGATTTGTTTTGATAGAAGTGTGAGTCATGGACAAGACTGTAGAAGGTCAAGGGCTCCCTTTTATTAGGACAAAGCATCCATACATCATAAAAGGGTTATAGGAGTTGTTAAGAGGAATAGGGTTGAAAGGAAGTAGGATAAAGAGGACGGGGATTGCTCAAGGGACGAGCTCAAGTTAAGTGTCAAGTGGACGAATACTCGACTAGCAGTAGAACGGTCGCAGATGCAACGCATTAAGAGGCTCAGGTTCTGGGCGTCCATCAAGAGAAGACAGACGGTAAGTCCCTGATCCATACTTGTGCGTGATAATAAAAGGTCCGAGCCAATTAGGAGCAAACTTGCCTCGTTTACTTCGCTCCATATTGGTCACGTGTTGATTCTCTTTGAGGACGAGGTCTCCGATGTTGAAATCTCGTTCTCGCAGATTTTTGTCATAGGTGCGCTTGATGCGATGTTGATAGACATGGAGATGATTAAGGGCAGCAAGACGGTTTTCGTCAAGTAACTCAAGTTGAGCTAAGCGATCTTGACGAAAGTCATCGTTGGAAAGGATATCATGTAGAGAAATGCGGAGAGACGGGATCTGTACTTCGAGAGGTAAAATAGCCTCTGTTCCATACACAAGAGAAAAAGGGGTAGCACCCGTAGAGGTTCGGATGCTAGTGCGGTAAGCCCACAAAGCGAAGGGAATGTGAATGTGCCAATCCCTGCCTGTGTCACTGACCACTTTCATGAGAATTTTGGTGAGAATTTTGTTGGAAGACTCAGCCTGCCCATTTGCTTGTGGGTAGTAAGGCGAAGAGAAACTGAGTTTGATGCCGAAGGAGTCGCATAGCTTTTGGACAGTTTTTGTTTTTGAAGGACTTGCCGTTATCAGTGATGATTTTATGAGGGACACCGAAACGACAGATGATGTGGGTGTTGATGAAGTCGATGATCTTGTCGGCTTTTGTGGAGATGAGAGGAATGGCTTCCACCCACTTGGTGAAATATTCAGTGGCTGTGATGATGGATTGATGACGAAGAGACGAATGAGGGTTAATCTCACCGATGAGATCTAAACCCCACTGAGAGAAAGGCCAGAAATCCTGAGCAACTTGCAAGGCGTGGCTGGGGAGATGAAGCAAGTTAGAGTGCTGCTGACACTTGATGCAACGCCGAACATAATCGCTACAGTCTTGATGAAGGGTAGGCCAATAATAGCCCAGACGAAGGATGCGCTTGGCAACCGAATTTCCACTGAAATGCCCGCCACAAATCCCGTCGTGGACTTGCTGGATGGCGTGAGATGCTTCAGTGGAGGTGAGACAATGAAGAAGGAGGTCGTCGAAGCCTCGCTTATAGAGAAGACCCCCTAGCATGGTATAGCGAGCAGTACGCTTGATAAAAGCTTGTCGTGCATTACTAGAGAGGTTGGGAGGAATGATAGAGAGAGATAAGAAGTCCACAAGTTGCTTATACCAAGCATCTTGTGGTCTAGGGTCTATAGTGTTGACATGATGAATGTGAGGAGAGATATATGAAGGCAACGGCACACGACGCACCGTGACAAAAAGTCTGGATGCAGATGAGGAAGATGGGATATGGGAAGCGAGAGAAGCCATAGTGTCAGCAAACTTGTTCGTGGATCGAGGAACAGTCTGCAAGAGGAAATGGTCGAAAGATGCAAGGAGAAGGTCAGCACGATTTTTATACCTTTGCAAAATTTCATTTTTACAGAGGTATGAACCGTTGACCTGATTGACGACGAGCTGCGAGTCGCCGAAGATGTTGATGGACTTGATGCTGAGAGAGAGGGCGGTCTGAAGTCCCAAAATTAAGGCCTCGTATTCGGCCATATTATTGGTACAATCAAAGTTGAGTTTGAAAGATAAAGGCATGGGCTCCCCTTCGAGTGGGATGAGAATGACCCCAGCACCTCCACCTAGTTGACATTTGGATCCGTCAAAGAACATAGTCATCTGATAGGTGGTGTCGTCGGAGGAAAGCGCAGCGATAGACTCGTCAGGGAATTCACACTGCGAAGGTTGAGTGTCAGGAAGAGGGGCATCGGCTAGTTGATCAACGATGGTTTGCCCCTTGATAGATTTCTGCTGGATGAATTCGAGATCGAACTCAGCAAGCAGCATGAGCCACCGAGCCATACGTTGATTCTGATATGGCTTGGAGTGCATATATTTGAGTGGGTCGGTGTGGGTGATGACAAAGGTTTTGTGACTGAGAAGATAGTGGCAAAGCTTAGTAGCAGCAAAGACTAACGCCAAACAGAGTTTCTCGATATGGGTATACTGAGTTTCATAGTCGACCAGTGTTCGGCTGATATAATAAATGGCTTACTCGCGGTGATGCTCGTCTCGGTGCGCGATCATGGCACCTAACGAATGGTGAGTGGCTGAGATATAAAGGTAGAAAGGTTGGTCGTCTCTAGGTGGAATGAGAACTGGTGGAGAGACCAGATAGCGTTTTAAGGCTTCAAAAGCCTCTTGAAAGTCCTTATCCCATGTAAAAATGACGTCCTTCTTAAGGAGATGATGAAAAGGTTGGCAGCGGTCAGAAAGCTGCGAGATGAAGCGACGAATGGACTGGAGCTTGCCTTGCAAACTGTGAAGCTGCTTGAGATTGGTCGGGGGAGGCATTTCGAGGATAGCGCGAATCTTGGCGGGATCTATCTCGATGCCACGGAAGGAAACGATGAAGCTGAGAAGCTTGCCAGAGAGGACCCCAAAGACACATTTCTTGGGGTTAAGACGGACATTGTACTGAAGAAGACGAGAAAAGATGATGTTGAGAATGGTCGGATGGTCATGGCGAAATTTAGATTTGCCGAGAAGGTCATCCACATAGTCCTCCATGATTTTGTGGAGGAGATCGTGGAAAATGTAGGTCATGGCACACTGATAAGTGGCGCCTGCATTCTTCAAGCCGAAAGGCATGACTCGATAGCAAAAAGTCCCCCATGGGGTGATGAAAGTAGTCTTGTGCTGATCTTCCGGAGCAATCAGAATTTGATTGTATCCTGAAAACCCGTCCATAAGAGATAGCATCTCATGGCCGGCCGTAAGATCAACGAGCTGGTCAATGTTAGGAAGAGGAAAGTCGTCTTTAGGATAGGCTAGATTAAGGTCACGATAGTCTGTGCAGATCCGAATCCCCCCAGTTGCCTTGGTGACTGGGACGATGTTAGAGACCCACTGTGGATAATCGATAGGCTGGATGAAGGAGACAGAAAGGAGCCGCTGAAGCTCCTCCTTGACAAGGAGGGCAACGCGAGGATGCATCTTTTGAAGATTTTGCCTGACAGGCTTAGCCTCTGGTTTGGTGACAATGTTATGGGTAACGATGGTGGGGTCGATGCCAGGCATATCACTGTAAGTCCAAGCAAAGGCCTTGCTATGGTCGGAGAGGAACTGGGTATAGTCAAGCTGCTCCTGAACGTCTAAAGATTAGCCGATCTTTAAGACATGAGGAACATCAGAAGAAGGAAGGTTGATGTCAATGGTTGATTCATTTAACATAACCTGGGTCTCAGAAGGGAGGGAGCGTTGGATGAAAGAATCATCAGCACCCATGTAGGAAAGAATGGCGTCATCGTCAACGCAGTGAACAGTGTGAATGGTTGCCGACTCATCTTCGATCATGGTGGGAAGAATGAGAGGGAGAGACTTGGATACCCCATTGAGCTGATAAGTCAAGGGGTCCAGGTGGATGGTGTTTATGGAAAAAAAAAAACTAGGAGGAATGGAAACCACTGACTCCGTAGGTGAAGGTGGCGAAATAGGCGAGTGTGGAGGAGATTGGTCGAGGATTGGTTCAGGATAAAGGTCTACAGGGTCTTGAGTGGGGTCGTGATATCCCAGACCATACCGTTTCTTGGCGTCGTCATCGTTGAGCGGTTGGATAGGCTAATGGGAGCCCTGCTCATAGCGTCCGAAACCAAAACCCTTCCATGCACACCTGTAAAGGTAAGTATGTGCAAAGGCGGGGTTGCCAAGAAACGAAAAATCTGATGTGAAAGGTTGGGGTGAAGAAAGAGGATTACCGTCAGTAGGAGCTTGATTAAGCCCTCCATAGACGAGGTTGGTGCGGAGGTGAGGGGGACCATAAGGTATGATCATCCCAATCCGATGGTTGTAGCTGGGGCTGTGATGAAGGCGTCCATACTCTTGCGGAGTTTGGAACATGTCTAAAGCTAGCAAGCGATACTCTCCCAATGAAAGTCTTTGGAAGACGTCTTCCATGGGGTCTGTGGTCGTCGCTTGAAGGGGAGGTGTAAGGGCGACCGCCTGTTGTGAACTGGTTGAAGCTTCCGCGGATGGAGGCAGTGCCGGGGTTGATGGCTTGATAGGAATGAGGACATCGTTTGGACGGTAAGTGGTATTGCATGTTTTGAAAGGCGAAGGGTCAGCGAGAATGGTGTGGACTTGTCCGTCATGCTCAAACTTCACACAACGGTGCAGGGTGGAGGGGACACAGGCCATGGCGCGGATCCAGGGTCGGCCCAGCAAGATGTTGTATTAGAACTCTCCTTCGATGATGTAGAAGAGCTTCGGGATTGTGCGTGGACCAACGCGGATATGAAGGATGACGGTGCCAATGGTCGTGGCAATAGTGTCGTTGAAAGAGCGCAAGATCGCGTCAGTTTTGGAGACGCAATTCTTGGGAAGAGCCAACTGATCAAAGGCATGAGTGGAGATGATGTTGATGCTAGCGCCCCCATCGATCATAACGCGTTTAATGCGTGTCTGATCGATGTAGGCAGTGATGAAGAGGGCAGCGTCCTGGTCTTCCGTGTTGGATGTAGGAATCTCAGAATCGTTGAATGTTATGGAGGCAACAGGGGCTAAGGAGTGGACAAGGGCAGCAAGTGGCTGGGGATCCTCAGGTTGGACCTCCACTGCCTGCAGGGCTTGGATGAGGGCCTGACGATGTTGGGGTGAGGTTTGGACGAGATCGTAGAGGGACATCTTCACAGGCGTCTGGTGAAGCTGTTTCAACATGGAGTCGTGGATTGGTCCAGAAGAGGAAGAAGAAGAAGAAGAGGGTTGAGGCGCGCCAAGGATAGAAATCTTAGGCTTAGGCGGTTGAGGTGGATTGACAAAAGGGTAGGTCCAAGGAATGGCGGCTTTTTCTTTTGCCTTATCCTTTTTTGACCTAGTGGTGATGTGAATGGCATTGATTTCAAAGATGGGGGGTGAAGATGATGAAGGGGTTGTAACCGGTTGATGAGATGTGGATGGGTTTGAAGAGGTTGAAGGGTTGTGAGAAGGAGTCGGGGGGCGGTCGAAAGTGTCCTCAAAGAGAAGAGTGTCTTTCTCCAGATAATGGTGAATGACAGCCTTGAGGGCACAGCAAGTCTCAGTGTCATGTCCTGGTGTACGATGATATAAACAAATCTTCGTGTCGTCGAACCAGGAAGGTTTAGACCCGAGAGGTTGAAAGGGCTTGATGGGTGGAAGAGTTAAGCTAGAAGTTTGCAAAAGTCGTTGCAAGATCAAAGAGTATGAGCCCACTAAAGGGTCCATGCTCATCGATGTATGCGATGTCGGTGACTTTTGCTTGGGCGAAATGGGAGGAGGTTTTCGTACCACCTTCTGGGTTGATGGTGCGATGACAGGCGGAGACGGTACACTCTTCATGAGAGGTATCGCCCTTTTGGGAGAGGGTAGGCTAGTGGTAGGTAAAGGAAGCAAAGGAGGCAACCGGTTTTGGTTAGAGGTTGAAGCGGGAAGGATTCTGGTTAAGGTTGAAGGATGCGGGCCCAAAATGGAGGGCAATGGTGACGAAAGAGGAGGCGTTCGCCTCTGTGGTTTGGCAGTCTTTTGAGATTTGGGTTGAAGACTAGTATTGGTTGAAGTTTGGGTTAAGTCCACCTTCACTTGTGGATGAGTGAGGTTGGAGACGGGGCGAACGCCAAGTGATTTGATAGGTTTAGGCGGAGTAGATGAGGGTTTTGGTTTTGATGAAGTTGATGAAGATGTAGACGGTTTGGAAGTGGAGATTGGATTTTTGTTGATAGTCTTAGGAGGTTCCGCCATGGGAGGATTAGCGGCATGAGATGAGAGGGCCCGGGCTTGTTGAAGAGCTGTGAGACGGTCCCACAATCCCTGATGTTCCACTTTCCTAGAAGGGAGAAGTTTGAGTCTCTCCACTAGTCGGGAAAATGGCTGAGAAGATGCGGGATGAGGTTTAGGCTCTTGAGAAGATGCCAATGGTTGTGGGACTGAAGGTAAGACGGATGTAATAGTCTCGGGTCCAAAGCATGGTGAAGTTATGACAGGTTCATGTTTGGTTGGAGATGAAGGAGAGATAGGTTCTTCTCTGGGTGGAGAAGAAACTGGTGAATGAAGCTCCTCAAGCGGGTAAAGGGCAGGGATGATAGTGCCCTCCACTTGTGGCCGAGGAGTAGGAAAGGTTGGGTCCTCCATGGGCAGCAAGAAGGAAGATGGTGAAACTGGCGGTGCTGGTAAGGTCGAGGCGTCCTCCAAAATTAGAGAAGTTGAGGGAGAACTAGCCGGAGAAAGAGGTTCGTCCACATGTGATGGACTGATGGATGAACTCACCTCTTGGGGTTGGTTAGAAATGAGGGGCAAGACCGTATTGACTGTTCGAATATTATGTTCATGGGTATTGTCAGTCAAGGTCTGGACGTTGTTTTGGGTTGGTGGATGATTAGGGAATGGTTGTTTGAAGATATCGATACCCTGATTAGGAGGGGCGTTAGGATTGTCAAGGATGAGGTCACCCTTTTCCAACATGTCTTGAACTATGTTTTTAAGGGTTTTACAGTTGCCCGTGTCATGACCTTTAACACGGTGGTAGTGGCAGAAGTCATTCTCCCTATACCACGCAGGGATGGCGCGTGAGGGATCAAATTGTGGTGGAGGTCGGATCTGAGGGAGATTGATGGCCCCTTGTTTGACGAGTTTTTCCAGCACAGACGCGTATGATTCTCCAAGTGGAGTAAACTGTCGCTGTATGTATCTCTGCTGAAATTGACGAGTGGCGCTCATGGACGTGGATGGTTCAGATTGATTAGTTGAAGGCGAAGAAGAGGAAGATCTAACAACCACAACATTTGCTGAAGCTTTAGATTTAGGATTGGACGAGGAGGGCTTAGAAGAAGGGTCATTGGTTTTGGAGTTGGGATTCTTACTCCGCAACTTGACTTTATTCTCCTCAACGGCACGTAACTCAAGTTTACGAGCCATCGTGAAGGCTTCGTCAAAAGTGCGGAAGGTTTGAACCCTCAAGGTAGAAGAAATATGTTTAGCATAGGCTTGAGAGAAAAGTTCAATAAGCTCAGGCTGAGGTAAAGAAAATGAAAGTTGATTGATAAGGCTCCTCCACTGAGCGATGAAATCAGCAATAGATTCATCCTCGAACTGGCGAATAGAATAGAGGTCTGTGATAGAGACCTTCTTGGTGATATTGATGGAGAAATGATCGAGGAAGAGCTGGGCCAGCTGAGTGAACATGAGGATGGAATGGCTAGGAAGAGAGCTGTACCAGTCAAGTGCAGCACCCGAGAGAGACATGGGAAATGTGCGTAAGAGTAACGCATCGTCGTGGGCGATAAGGTAACAGGCATGTCTGAATGCCCGTAAATGTTGTTGTGGGTCTTCCTTACTCTGGAAACGAGAAAACTTAGGAAGTTCCCACTGGCTGGGATATGGTCTGATGGGGACAGAAGGATGGATGGGCTCGTTACAGATTTGTTCGTACGAGAGAGTGTTGCGTGAGCCGGTAATGGAGGTCTCTAGGTTGGACATTTTATCCATCAGCATCTTGATAATATCTACTGACGGATTGACGGGTGGAGCACCTCCTAGATTGTGAGGCGCTTGAAAGAGGCTGGAAGAGGTATACGACGTAGTCGGTTGTACCAATAAGGGCGCAACGTACGGATGACTAGTCGTAGGGACAGAAGAAGTGACTAAGGATGATTGGATGGAAGGCATGGCTAGGTTTGATGTTGTCATGGGAGGTTGGTTAGAGGTAACATGGGCTAACGGATGGGTAGCCACCCTAGTGTTGATAGGAGTAAGAGTGGACGGAATAGAGACGACCAGGTTTTGAAAGGGGGTAGAAAGTGGTTGAGTGGACTGAGATTGATTGGGGGCCGAAACCCTGATGAAAGTGGGCCCAACGACGGAAGGAGAGGCCACACTTGGATGGTTGGTAAAAGGTTGGTCAGTGGTTGAGGCAACAGCCTGGGTGTCTAAGGGTTGGACTACGGACGTTGTTGATACGACCGCAGTTGTGAGGAGAGAAGTCGGCATTCCATAAATTGGATTGCCAAAGGGGTCTCGCGTTTGGCTATTCGTGAGATAGTGTTGCAGGGCTTTGGTATTGAGGTCCAAGAATCGTGCGAAGTCTTGGTCCCCTTCTGGAATAATAGGCGTTTGGGTCGGAGATGGTCTGGTAGGAGTTCTTTCGGTTTCCGAGTTGAACTCCATTGTAGGGTTGGTTGTAGGCGGGGTAAATGGAAGAGGATGATGCCTCGCGTGATCGACTAGAGCCTTGGCTTGGCTACGAGTCAGAACCATTCAAGGCAAGGGAGAACGTCCTCACAAGCTCAAACAAGCAGATAAGAACCAAAAAGATGAAGACACAAACAGATCCTAGAACCCTAGAAGTAAATTATTAGGATTATAGTGGCTTATGCCTTAGAATGTGTGTGTAGAGGAAGATTGGTTGAAAAATGGGTCCTAGAAGAAGCAGTCTATGGATGGTTTTGGGTTTTGTTATGGTGCTCAAGAAATCTGTGTTAGCTTCCGTACAGGCCTGGTGCTAAGGAGCAAGCTCCCCTCACTTCACGATTCCAGTGGTTAGCTGGTTTCGCTTAGCCAAAATATACTTCCACTAGAGTTTATCCTCCGCCAGAGAACGGAGTGGGCTTCCCCCTTGGTGGTGAAATCCAAGTAGGGTCACCGGGACGGGTAAGGTATCCGCTGGGTGATGAAATCCCAGTCGGGCCTTGTCTCAGGTAAGTTTTATGTTTGTTTTGTGCAGGTGGTTTGGTCGTGTAACATCAAGTGATCTAGATTAATTCAATATGCGGTTTAATTACTATGTGTGGTCTAAAAGATGCAGGCAAACAGAAATGAATGCAAAGTGTTTTAATGTCCAAGTCGAAATGTTTGTTCGTATGAAGACGAATGGAGAAAGAGTCGAGGAATATGAGTTAGTCTAGAAATGCAAGAAAGAAAGAAATGTTCATTTTAGTTCTGCTTATGATGTCGTTTAAGAAGAGACGAAAGGAGGCGAAAAGGAAGAAACCTAATGCACCTAAATGAACGAAAGAAAGAAAGAACCCAAGGAGGACCTAGGGTCCCACCGGGCGTGCCAGAATGTTTCTAATGCAAAATTGCTTTCTACATTCAAAAGAAGAAATAAGAAACTGAAAGATGGTTAAGGCTATAAGTACCTGATATAGTCGTGCGCACCGAAATCAGACGTTGAAAGATTCTCCTCTTTTGCTGTGGAGGAATGACACCTGCGAAGAAAAGGCTAAAAACACAGAAAAACGTTAGTCAGAGATATGGTGGGCTGTCAGGCGAACGCCCGATCCCGGAAGTACGAAGACTCCCTAGAAGGATATCAACCCACTGATAAAAAAGAGCATAATATTGGACGAAAGTAGATGATAATGACAGAAATAAATGACAGAAAATAAAAGGCATACCTGATATGCGGTACTGTTCTGCAAAGTCACCGGCATCGGTCTCTATGGTGCCGGCGTCGGTTAAGTAAGGTGCCGACGTCGGTTAATGTGCCGTCGTCGGTCGGGGCAGTGACCGGCGTCGGTAGGGGCAGGTTCTGGGAAAGGGTTCGGGACAGGTTCTGAGAGAGTCGGGATAGGTTCAGGGAGAGTCTGGGGGGTTTGAACAGAGTTGGGATAGGTCTGAACAGTCGGGACAGGGTCTGATATGGTCAGGGTAGGGTTTGATAAGGACAGGGACGAGGTTTAGACAGAGTCGAGACAGGGTTTGATAAGGACAGGGACGAGGTTTAGACAGAGTCTGAGGAGTTTGAACAGTTGGGAAGACAGAAAATAAATAATAACTAAGAAAGAAAATGAAATAAACAGAATAAAGACTTACCTGGTAGAAGACCCGATGAAAGCCATGGTGTGCAGATTAGTTGATGTCGTAGTGTCAATGATTGCTCGGAGTTTGCAGGTTGGTGGAGGAATTCCCAGGTTGGTTGCTCAGCGTTCGGTTGATCAGCGTTCGGGGATTAGCGTTCGAATGGCTGGCAGAGGTTGATGAAGGCGGGGGACGGGGACGGTTTCAGAAATGGTTCGTCAACCGTTTCGGGAAACCGAATGGTAACTGATAACGGACAAGGGGAAGGTGACCGACGTCGGCATGATTGCCGACGTCGGCCGATAGGTGACCGACGTCGGCGACATCGGTCGGGTAAAGACCGTCGTCGGCAGATGCATAATGGGGATAGAGTCTACCTTTCGCTCTGTGCTCCTCTTTACATGCTGCCAGGGTCAATGCTGGTGAAACAAGTGATCGGCAAGGGTTCAATAGGCGAAGAAGAATAAGATGGGGAATGACCAGGGGAGTCGACACGATTTCGGTGTCTACAGGTAGAGCACTCCAACAATAAATGGAAGGTACTAGGTTTGAGTCGTAGCTGGTCCATATGAGCTGTAGCTCACAAACAAGTAATATAGTTCAAGGAAAATAGGTAGGAAAAGAAGTGTATCAACCATACCAATACATAAGAAATATGGGGTAGATAAAAAATTGTATAAACCTAACCAATACAATATAAATATAAGGTGGTTATAATCTAGATAGAAAGAGAAAGGAATGAGGCTCACAGGTGCTAAAGTGTGTGTGTGTGTGTGTGTGTGTGTGTGTGTGTGTGTGTGTGTATATATGTATATATATAATACACACATACATACATATATACACACATATTTAATGATAATAATAATAAACATTTATTTATAAGTTAAAATTTAGATATATATATATATATATATACATATATATATATATACATATATATATATATACATATATATGTATGTACATATATATATATATATATGTACATCTATATATATATATATATGTACATATATATATATATGTACATATATATATATGTATATATATATATATATATATATACATATATATGTATATATATATGTATATATATATATACATATATATATATATATATATATATATATATATATATATATATATATATATATATATATATATATATATATATATATATATATATAATTTTAGGATGTTTGAGAGTGGTTTAAAAACTTTAGGAGTTATAATGTGAATTATAGGTTTTGGAGGGTCCTATTGAATTTTAGAATTAACTATATTTCAGGGTTTTATGATCTTAGCCTTGGACATCATACGATGTAAACTATAGACACTTAAAGGAGGTAAATTTATAGTATTAATTTTGTAGCCAAGATATAATAGTAACATATATCATAAGGCACCATGAGCTTTACCCTATAGATGATATTTTTTGATTATATAAAACTCTAATCTTGTACACTTGGTATACTTAGATCTTGGTCATTTTCTGAATTATAGACCTTTTCTACTTTCACATGTCTCATATCTACTCTATCTTGCACCCATTGGCCTATATCTCTTAGTTTGACCAATATTATATTGATGACCTAGGTCTTCGATCTTACACAAAATGCTTAAAACATACTTATCTTCCATATCTACAAGTTTAGAGCCTATACCTATTTTTCTTCTCCCTAGACACTAATGTCTAGGATAGATAATAGAATTGATGCTATTGTTCTACCTTGAAGTAAGTGTTCAATGCCCTAAATTCATCTAATTTGGAAATGAAATGTATACTAATGGTTAGCCTAAGTGCTTTAATGTGAGTTATTACTCCAAAGGGATTGATATAAATACAAGATCAACTCTCATTCATTCCTCACCTAGAAAAATACCAAGGAAACCAAGGCAACTTATCAAAAGCACCATATCAAGAATTTGATTGAATAAATCTTCCCTATTTCCATACAAGTCATAGATAAAACACATATACAAGTTTGAAGTACTAAAAGATCAGCCCAACAACTCAATTTGCCAATTTACAAGATAAGTCACTATTGTACTTGATTTGCATAATATTGCATGATTCACACACAATCCAACACATAAGGGATAACTACATGAGTCTGAGGCTCTCTTATAGAGTATTGAGTATGTAATTAACACCCTCTAATTATAGGGTCTTAGGGTCAGCTCGACACTAAGTGATCACTAACCCATTTTTCCCCAAGGTCATTATGAATATGGATAAGTAGGGTTTCACTATTTCATAAAGAATGATAGTCCATGACCTAGATTTGAATGTACCAAAGTGAAGGAGAATCAAAATCTAGAAACATCAAGGTGGTTGAATCTTATTCTAATAGGTATTTCATACATGACACTAGCATTAAACCTAGATAGTAGCATCAATGTAACCATCCCAGGGTAATGTTACTATTTAGATTTCCAAAATAATTAGATGTATAATCTGATGACTATTCCAAAATATTCTTCCAACCTAATTTTTGCCTATTCTAGATCTAGAACCATATTAGCATCAAAACAAGATAAGTACATCACTTCTTTGTCATTCATATATCTAGCATAGTTTTACTTTCCATATTTAGACTATCTTAACATAATAAATTCAATATATGCTTATATATGAGTTTGGCATCTAATTGGCCTATTATAGATCTGATTATCACCCTTGTGCCATTTCATTTATATATATCTCTTTAATTCAAATTTAGGGTTAATGATAAGATCACATTAGATCAAATATTTTAGGGTTAAACATTTGGTGAACTTGATTCATTTGGATATATTTTTTTTAATTCTTAGGGTTTTAAACCAACTAGGGTTTTAGATAGTTGTAATTTTTAATTTCTTACTTTCACTATTTTATATGCAACTTGGACATAACTCTAGATTGAGAGGTGTGCCTATTTAACATATTGAGCTTCCCATTCAACCATCTAAGATGTCTCATACTAATGAGGGATCTCATACCTTGGATCATAATGATACCAATGCTACTGATATGGTTATCATAGAAGAAGAATTTGCTAATGAAAACCATGAAACAAATGAAAATGAGAAAATAGACCATGATAAAGTGCATACAATTACATTATTTTGTGAGTGTGTTTGACAAAATATTAAATATCTTAATGAAATATTTAAAACTATACTAGAATAAAAAAGCTCTAAAACTATATTGGAAACATCCCTCCCCTTTAACTCATTACAACTAAATATATATAGTGGGGGCATGGGTTATGTGTTTAAACCTTTGTTCACTGAAATTACTATTGATACATATATAATGTAATTACCCATTATTTAAACACAAATATTGGTTTCAATGTATATTACTTCTCAAAACATGTTTTCATCCCCTTTGATGACTACTCAAATTGTTAATCTAAATCCCACTGGGCCTACATTTCAATCACTCCAAGTTATAAAGACTTTGGAGGACAAGGTTACAAACATTGAAAAAAATGCTTTAAAATCCCCTCATGCTATAGATTCACAAGATATGTTGTATACCCCTCTAGCACTTGAAATATCTTTGCACCATTTTCCAACTAAATTTATTACACCTAAGTTCAAATTTTATGATGGCAAGGGTGATCTTGAAAAACATCTTAGAATTTTTTATGCGCCATGCCTTGATTATGCCTCCAATGATAAAATTTTAATCAAATTATTTCCAAGAAGCCTTAAGGACCATGCTTTGAGTTGGCTCTATGATTTACCTCTCCAATATATAAAAGCATTCAAACCTCTTACATACCATTTTTTATCAAATTTTTCCATTAATATTTATGAAAAGGTTTCCTATGCTCAAATTTCAAAAATAAAACAAGGAAACAATGAACTTATCAATGAATGTCTTGAAATATAAGACATTGCAAGCCAAAATGACCAATCTTATGGCAGACACAGAGTTTCAAGATATATTAAATTAAACTTTACTTGATCCTTTACATGAGTCAATTGTTTTTAAGAAGTTCAAATCTTTTGATGACTTATGCCATGTTGTACATGAAGCTTATGCCATTGAATAAGCTTAAGTATGTAACAAACACACTAGTTGCATCTACATCTAGTACAAAAATTCACAATCAAACCAAGTTATAAGGTAAAACCTCATGACCCTAAAAAGGAAAAAACCACCATGGTTAACACAGTTTCACTATAACCTATCATCTTGTCTTATCCAATGCACCAAAGAGATAATTTACACATTTACCTGAGTCCACAACTTCATTACTCCCATAGTTACTAGAGTGTTAGATTATATCTTTCCCTCATCCTATCGAGCTGATATGATTCGACCCCTACCCAAATGATATGAATAAAATGCTTATTGTGACTATCATCAAGGACCAGGGCATTCTACAATTAGATGTTTTACCTTGAAGCATAAGATCCAAGATCTTATCGATGACCAAAAATTATATTTGAGGATCCTCCAAAGGAATCAAGGTCACAACCTAGTGATCACCATAAATAGAAAATATTTAACAATAATTTTTAAGACCATTCTAATAAGGATCCATAATTACAAATGTCATATAACACACATCCTCCTCCCTCACATTATGAGAACCCATTAGATGGGATTATTAGTACTTACACATGACACATACCTCATATGGTTCAAAAGCCTTTTATTTACTTCGATGATAGTGAAATTAGGGATGATGACTCTGATATTCATTCTTTATTCATTCAAACATACCTTAAAAAACACCCTATATGTAGTGTTCTGATTAATAATGGTGAAAGTAAAAATGTTTTCATAATGACATTACTTACACACTTGGGTTATACTCATTATGATTTACAACCCTATACCATATCAATTCAAACATTCAATGGGACCTCCCAAAAGGTTATTGGTAAGATTGACTTACCTTTATAGTTGATCCAATAGATGTGGTTACTAAATTATCAATTATCCTATCTATAGGCATATTTGATATGTTATTTGGAAGACCTTGGATAAACACTCTTCAAGCAATACCATCTATAATACATGGGTGTGTTAAATACATTCATGCCAATCGAGTAATTATAGTTTTTAGAATTCCATGAGCATCCCCTTGAATAAAATAAACTTATACTTAGGCAAATGGATATCAAGCCTACTAAGGCTAATTATTTGTAAAAGGGTAATAAATATGTAATAAACTTATACTTGAATGACCATTAAATCAGAGACATATGGTGGATTCCACATAATCTACATATATTAAACACCATGTTTAGATATCTAGAGTACCTCCAAATGGACATATTACTTATATACCAAATAAACAAACAATCAATGAAGGGTTCCAAAAACCACTACTCCTATTGCTCATACTATTATTTCATGACCACAGAGTCTTCTTTTACATAAAACACCATTGATAACATAGTGATGGATATTTCACTTATACATAATCCTTGATATCATAAATAGGGTATTAAACTAGATGCATAACGGGGATATATCTATGATCATCCATTAGATGGAATTATATGATGATATTTCCTCTTTAAATACTAAGAACATCAAAATATTAAAAAAATCCAAAAACATTTTCAGCACCTACATGTTCTATTAGTTCCTTGGCATCTATGTGTTAGTTCCATGTTGATGGATGAAATACACAAATATATGATACATTCATATTTTGGATGTTGAGATTTTCCTCTACTCATGTTATATCGACATTGGGGGTATCTACTTCTTTGATCTTGATACACATAGGTTATAT
The DNA here is from genome assembly GCA_037957365.1 of Torreya grandis. NCBI lineage: Eukaryota > Viridiplantae > Streptophyta > Pinopsida > Cupressales > Taxaceae > Torreya > Torreya grandis. Next base: position 4,774,400 of record JARHVA010000318.1, on the reverse strand, counting down.
GATTCAATGATCACTCTACATTATCATGTTGGAGTTTACATATGTACTTACACATGCCTTCATCCATTATTATATATTACATAGGGTACTTGATATGATATACACTTGACATTTTTTACTAACACATTATATCCATGGGCTACTAAGACATGTTTATGCCAATTTATTATGATTTTATTTCATGTACTTCTTAAGTGTCTTACCTTACTATTATATTCCTTATTCAAACATTTAAATATTCACCCTTACTTACAACCCCTATGCCTATGTATAATTTCATTGACATTTGTATATCTCATTATTTGTTGTATGGACATTTGAATATGCCATTCTTATTTTTATGGACATTCAACTAAGTCATGTCCCTTCTATTGTGCGACATTTGAACATGCCCTTTATTTGTGGTATGATTGGGCTATAACCTTTTGAATTGATTTTGAGTGCTCTTATGTGTGTGCTTATTTTATTATTGAACTTGTATTATTACTATCTAGATTTTTTCATGAAATTTATCATGCATATTAGGCCTACATGTGATCACATTAGTTCTATATTTGTCAATGATACATTTACCTAGACAAGTTCCTTCTATATGCTACATGGTTACATTAAAATATTACATAATTGTCTTATAATTTGAAGGTGAGGTACATACAAGTTATTATCTTTCCCTCACCTCAAGGAGGGGCATATAAGTGGGGGCATGTCATAGAGATATGTTCTTCACACTTGGAATAGTTTTTAGATTTAGTGGGGGTATACTTTCGAATCATGTTCTCCACACTCATTCATATATGATACTTATATCAATTTCTAGATTTAGTGGGGGCATGTCATATGGGCATGGATTCCACATATTCATAGTTCCTAGATTCCATGGGGGGATGATTTGAAAGCATGTTATCCACACTCATTTAGTATATGATACTTTTATAAATTTTAAGATTCAATGGGGGAATGTCATGTGGGGTCTAGGAATAGTTTCCATACATTCATAATTCTTAGATTTAGTGGGGGCATCCTTTGGAAGCATGTGCTCCACACCTATTCAGTATTCAACATCCCTAGTTTATAGTGGGGGCATGTTTTGAAAACATGTTCTCCACATTGGTACTTATATTAGTTTTTTTAGATTTCTCCACATATAGTGGGGGCATGATTTAGAAGCATGTTCTCCACACTTACATAGTTTTCCAAATTAACCAAATCACGTATTTATATGATTTAGATTCATATTTGTGGTAGAATTCTATACATTGGTACTATTATTATACACATTTTCAACATGGGACATATCTAAGGTGTATATGATATGCAACATGTGCCTAATATTAAAAATACAAATTAATTTTAGATTATAAAACTATTTTATAAACTATTACAATATCATGGAGTTTTTCATACTGATACCATGCATAATTTTATGGACTTTATTAAAATAATCTACTATAGTAGTTATTTCACCTTTTGGTATGGTTGAGGTGATAAATTCACTTAATGTTTCTAAGTTTTTAGGTTAGAATTAATCATCCAAACTCATCAGGTTATAATTATAATTGGGGTTGCATGGTTGGGCTAATCTCTACTACCATGTAAAAACTCACTTTTTGCTCCAAAGTTGGGGGCATGTGCCTCACAATATATATATCTCTCTATCTCTTTAAATTTATGCACTTAAGAAATTTATCTATATTTGTCCTAATATCAGTTTTAGAGCCTTATAACAATACATATTTTCCAAATCAACTTGCCAATAGGCAAGGTGGTTATATCAACACATAGGCATACTCCTAAACCTTGATATTTAAATTTAAATATATTTTAAGTACCTTCAACCCAAGTTATATGCATTAATTTTATATTTTAAAATTTATTTGTTTGCAAATTAGTCACCAACAAATCACTCAAGTTAGGCACATGCAAAGATAACGTGTGTATACACACCCAAGTACACATTCCTTTCCTTTAAACTAGAAATTTCATTACTAGATTAAAGGGGGGAAATGTATATGATATTTTATGATTATATATCCCCTTAGTCTTGTACACTTGGAAACCTTAGACATTAGATGTTCCTCTCAGTTATAGACCTTTCCTGCTTCCACATGTCTCACATATACTCTATCTTATGCCTTTTGGCCTATATCTCTTAGTCCAACCAGTCTTATGTTGATGACGTAGGTCTTATATATTTTTTAAAATGCTTAAAATATACTTATCTTCCATCTCTATAAGTTTTGAACATGTACCTACTTTTTTGCTCCTTGGACACTAATCTTTGAGACAAATAATAACATCGATGCTACTATCCTACCCTAATATAAGTGTTCAGTGCCCTAAATTCATCTAATTTTCAAATGAAACATATCCTAATGGTCAAACTAAGTGATTTAATGTGAATTATTACTCCAAATGAATTGATATAAATATAAGATCAACCCTCATTCATTCCTTACCTAGCAAAAGACCAAATAGACCAAGGAAGCTTATTAAAAACACTCTATCAAGTATTCAATTGAATAAATATTACCTATTTCCATCCCAATCATAGTACAACACATACACATGTCTAAATTACTAAAAGAGTATCCAAAGATCCTAATTTTCCAAGTTACAAGATAGTTCATTGTTGTACTTGCTTTGCACAATATTACATGATTCACACATAAGCCAACACATATGGGAAAGCTACATGAGTATGAGGCCCTCTTTGGAGTATTGGCTATGTAGACAACTCCCTATGATAGTGGGGTATTTGGGGTAAACTCAACATCCCAAGGTCACTATGAAGATGAATAACCAGGGTTTTACTATTTCATAAAGAGAAATAGTCTATGACCCAAATCTAAATACACCAGAGTGAAGGCAAAGTAAAACCCTAAATCATATAATTGGTCACATACCATTCTAATAGGTATCATGTATATGATAGTAATGTCAAACCTAGATAGTAATGTTAATATAACCATCCCAGGTTGACATTACTATCTAGAGTGTTAGAAGTGTCATATGTAGAATCTCCTTCTAGCATGTTTTCTACCTATTCCATATCTAGAACTACCTTAAAATCAAAATAATCTTAGTACATCACTTATTTTTTATTTATATATCTAACATAGTTGTAATATCCATATTTAGACTATCTCAACATAATAAATTTAATGTATGCTTATATTTGAGTTTAGCATTTGATTGGCTTGTTATAGATTTGATTATCACCTTTGTTCTATTTCATTTATATATATCCCTTTAATTTAAATCTAGGATTAATGATAAGTTTACCTTGGATCAAAATTTTTAATTTTAAACATACCCTCCATTCATGGTGTACCCTTTAAGGTGTGCACTCAGGGAGAATGATGATTGACAAATCACTGTAAGAGAAAGAATCAATAAATGATAAAGTGAAAAATATTATGTGTATATAGATGGAACTATCCAACCCAAAATACAAACCTCTTTTTTTGTCATCTTTTGGTTGAAAGAAAAAATAGGATTTAGATATAAAGAGATAAAAAAAATACATCAGTGCATAAGATCAAAGGTAAGGACACACACATGAAGTAAATACAAGCACATGCAATGGGGTTTTATGAGTTACATACTTTCATAGTCTACATGGAAACTGTAGGTTAAACTAAGACAATAATAGTTTCCATAGGCATAAGCCTTTATCAAAAACCTTTAGGCAGGGGTTGAGCCATTATTTTTATTTGAGTAGTGATAGAGTATGCATACACAAATCATTTCTAGATTTAATGACAACTAATATGAATGATATATTATTACAAAAGTTTAGTACATCTCTCCCTTCTTGATTTATAAAATTCAAATTATCTAAAGTGTAATATCTATATTATCTTTTCAATTTATATTTGTATGTTTTAAACATTCAAAATTGGCTCTAAATTTACCCTATTATAGGACACTCCAAAATAAGTTTAAAAAATAGTGAACCCTAAGGCATAGTCATTAAGGATCCTAGATAATAAATTGGCATGAAATATATGATTGTGATCCATTACAATAAAACATTCAAAAGTTTAATAATCAAGGCATTATAATAATCATACAAGTATATGTAAAGGTAACTAATATGAATGCACTAGTTATGGTCTCCAAGAATACCCAACAAATGAAAAAATAGTATAAAGTGTATAAACATCCATGAATGGACCCATTTACTATTAAATTATTGATTCAAGAGTCATATAGGAAATAATTTAAAATTGATATAGAAGAAGGGGCTAATACATGCAACATCCAATTTATACATTAATTAGGTCACATAATAAATGAGATACAACACATATCTATTGTGATGTGTTAATAGGCCTTGTTACACTACCAATTTATTATGGGCCAAAAATTGTGGACACATTGATATTTGTGACATGTTTTATGGCATAATTTCATGCTACACTTAGATAATAGTGGTTAGAACAAATGCAAGATAGAATTAATGGTCCAAATTATTAGGATCTAACACACATGCATGACTCAGGTATCAACAACTAAAGCCTAGATTTGATACCACTTGTTAGGAACCAAAACATAATCCTAAACATGTGTAATAATTAATATAAAAAATAAAAACAAGATGCAATAAAACAAAATAGGAGAAAATGCATTACAAAATATATACATGGAAATCTTTGTAAAACCATCAAGGGAAAAACCATGGGGCTAGGCTTCATATTACATCAACAACACTCTTTTACAACATCTCCTCGTAGCAACTCCTTTCAAGTGCTAACAACCAAGAATTTAGGTGATAAAAGCTTACAACCAAGATTTCGATGTTCTAACCTCAAAGTTGTAACATGAAACTTAATCTAATACTAACATCCATAGCATCCAAGGTGATCTCTAAGCATCAACCTCCATATCCAAACATGAGCTGATCTAACAAGCATCTAAGATTCAACCCAAGGGATTACCATGCTTACAAATTAATCATACCATGCTTACAACCAAAGCATACAAGGTGAGATCATGGATTAAAAATTAAAAACATGTAATCCCAAGGTTTGCATAGATCATCAAGGGGAATCCATAAGGAATAAATCTTGGATTCCAAAATATAAGGGAGAACATAATGTTTTATAACAGATTATAATGAGAGAGAAGAGAGAGGAAAAAACTTCATGGTGACCCCAAAAATATGCCACACATGAGTGGGTGAATAGTGATCCTTAGTGTTATTTTTCATCATATGAAAAAGTCTAAAAAATTAGAATCACCTTTAGACAAGATCATAGGCCACCTCTATGTGGCTCCAAAACCTATGCCCCACTTCCATAAGTGAGTCCAAACTCTAATAGTGTTCATCTTGTCTTTATCTCCAAGAGTCAAAAAATTAGATGCTCCACTTTGGACAAGATACAAGCCACCACATGTGACTCCAAAAATTGAACCCCACTCACACATGTGAGGGCAATCAATAATAGTGTTCTTCTTGTCTTCTTCATCCATATGCACACATAAGTCCAAAAGTTGTTGTAATCACCTTTTGACTTTCCCTACACATGTGAATCATGGGTCCCCTTATAAATTAGACCCATATATAACATATTGTACTTTATACCACATGAAAAACCTATGTGACTCACCAAGAACAAAAACCATGTACTCTAATGGAGTTCTATGTCCCACACTTTTCACATCATCCTGATCACACTTGAGACCTTGCATGAGCCTACAACACATCACCTTCCTTTCACATCACTTGCATGGAACATCACCAACATACCACATCATATACATCACATGTAGATGACACCACCATGCATCACCTACATACCACATGCCACATCATGTGCATGCCATGTTACCATGAATAGTGTTTGAGAATATTGGCTTCACACCCATTAAAAATAAGTGTGTTACATTATATTTTGACTACCATACAATTAAAATTCAAAAAGATAGAAATGATGAGCAATAAAAAGGTGAAAAATTCAAGAAAAAGTCAAGTGACATCACAAATTAAAGTAACATTTGAACCTACACATGGTGTTGAGAGAAGTAAATTACTCACACATAAAAATATTGAGAGGGAAAATGAAAATTTGACAAACATACCTAATTATGAATGCACTAGTAAAGATGATATTTAGGCATTTGATATAATTCTATAGCTATATATAAGCACTATGTTATGAGATCCAAGGTCTATACTTAGTCATGCCCTTGATGGGATCATAGTTTATTTGGGGCATAATTAAAATAAAAAATAAAATATTCAAAAAATACCAAAAATCCTACTATGGATATATGCATGGTTCATTGTTATATATATTTGATTTATATTATTCATCACATACATAATCAATTACATATCCATTTTATATGCACATGATCTTCATGGTATACATGAGTTGGATATAAGACATACATGTTATATATGATACACATACATATAGATGTGTGACATTACTTATACTCTACACTAAGGACATCCTCAATACATTATTAGGATATATCATTCTATATTGGTCCATTGATCATAATATAATATTAAACATTACTTGTTCTTGATCATACTTTTCAAAGTGTTATTTCCTATGTATAGTGTGCTTTGATAGACTGGATAATGACATTGACTAATTTTGTAGACTAACATTTCTTATTTTGTGCATGATTGATATTAATGATTATGGCATTGCATGATCATTAATGTGTGAAATACTAAGTGTTATAGGGTACATCAATTGTATATTTTCATGTCATGTTATTTTTTTATAAAGGATCCTCTTGTTTGAGTCATGGCCATGTCATGCCTATGTTGGGTAAGAGTTGTATCATGTATTGTGTGCTCGTGTGATTATCAAACATGATATTGTGTGTTTTTGAATTTGCGTGGATATATTTTATAACTATTATCATGATCTAAGTATCATGATTTCTATCACACATAATTTTATTATGCATGATATCATGATATATATCATTCATCTACTATGATTCATATCATTATGTGCTTAATTGATATATCTACTAGATGTTGACATTTTTATGCATATTTCCTTGGATTACATGTTTCATGTGTTTTAATGATAAAATATTTCTATGATGACATATATTTTCATGTTTTTGTACATGTTTTACATGATTTTAATTTTCTATATAAACACATGGTGCACATAACTCTTTATTTTGAGATAAATGATTAATAAGATTCATCCCTCATATCAAAGGATGGGGGCATATAATAGATTTATTTTAGAGATTTAGGCCATGAGATAGAGGCACAATATGAGATATATTATCTTATTCATATGTGTCAAATTGAGTATATTGAGATATATGTTGGGAATTATATAGGATTACAAGGGATAATGGAGGTATTATATGACAATGTGATAGATAGATGTTGTCATTCTATACAACTTTGATGGACAAATGGATCATATTGGGACATGGACTTTGTTCATGTAAACAATTTTCTACTTTTTATATTGAGTATCATAGAGGAACAATGGTACTACATAAGTAATTTGGGTATATATTTGTCTACAATAGTTGATCATTTACATATAAACCTAGTTTTGGAGTTCAAATTTTACATAAACCTATTTTAGGGCTCTAATTCTACATATAACACTTTTTGGGTTCCAATTTTATTGAAAAACCTATTTTGGGGTTCCACTTATACATAAGAATATATTTTGGGATTATACTTTTGCATATACGAGCTTGATTTTGGGGTTCCACTATTACAAATAGTTTTTGAACACCTTATTTGATTCTTTGGACAAAAATAACAGAAGGCTAATATCTCATTCACCATATGAGTTGGGTCATTTGGGTCCCATGGCATCTCTAATCCAAAATGCATGAGCACATTTCAAGAGTAGTAGAATGTCACATACAACATGTGTAATTATTCTTTGGTTATTTCAATTTTTTACTATACTATTATCCATTTGGTATATTAATCTATCTAATCACATTACTGAGTATTTATAGGTATGCATTGGATATTATGGAACACCTAATTGTATTAGACACTTTGACAACATAAAATTTGGCATTTTTGGACATTGCACATATAGTTGACTATTGTACATGCCTTTCATCTATTCATTTACCCACTTCTTGTCTTTTCCAACTCTTTTAACCAAATATACATATTCATGATTAGCTTAGCCTATATAATAACCTTCTATAATCCTAAATATATGTTTTACATATCATTGATCACCAATTTACTCTCCTAAAGATTATTGGTAATGGTTGGACAATGTTAATTACTATAATTGTCTACCTCTATAGGTAGTGTTCAAGTACACTCAATGAATATTTTTAAAATTGACGGGTATCCATTAAATTTTCCTAGACACATTTCATGGGTTGGTCATAGAAGGAAATAATGAAGAGTCAAATATAAATACAAATCAATCCTAAAGTTATATTTAGTTGATTACTTGGCCATCACATTGAAAATAACTTTCAAACTTGAGGAATAAATTAGAAATCTCTTTAGGCATTATTATAAATAAATACATATTTGAAAAACCAACAAAGGAGAAAATATATAAAAAAGTTTTAATACACAATGCATACATGGGATAGGATGACCTATAAATATTTTCTTTCTCTCAATAGACTAGGACTCAAATAAGGTCATAACAATAGAGCTTAAAATGTACCGAGAGATATGATATATTAATGTATATATCATGTGGCACAGATTCTTGTTAGTTAGTTTTATGGGTCAAACATATTGGTTTAAATTAGTAACTTGTGGAATTAATACATTGGGTAATGAGTTAGACTACATTGGGATTAAGAGTTTACCCATCCATTATTATTAATATATGTCTACATAAAGAAAATGAATATCATTGTAAAGGATATCAAGTAAATATTGAGTCTTTTATTTGTTACCAAGATATTGAAGGTTTCCCCTTAAAGTGGAATTGTGGAGTTATTCGTTCCTCAAAGAGCATTGTATGGTATTGCCTTACCACAATTGTATTATTCTATTTCTAGATATATTGCATATTTGGGCATATTGGCCCACCAATATCTATTGTGTTATGTTTATCTACATTATATTCTAAATGTTTGAATTATTATAATCCTTGATCTTAACAAGTCATATCAGAGCTTTGATTTGGGCAAATATGTGGGTAAAATCCTAATTTTGGAGAATCACTTATATCTTCCATTTCTTTACTACTTTTTTAATTATTTTTTTTAAAAGTGGGAAAATAATTAAAGGAAGACACAATAAAAATTTAAGATTTAATTATCATTTTAGAGTGAGCTATTGCTATTTTAGTGGTTTTCATATTAGACACAATTACAAAAATTATTTTTCAATGTTTTCCTTGATTTTTTAAAATACTTAAAAGAAAGATACAATAAAACATTTGGGTCTTTTTAATTTTTTTTTGTGAGTTATTTTGATTTTATAGTTTTCCAAAAATTCTCTCTACAAGCCATAATTTCACAATATTTTATATTTTTGGAAAGCTTGAAAAAATATATAAGGTTATATTCTTTAAATTTTTTATTTTGAGGTGAACCTCAATCCAAAATTGTTTGGTCAAAGTTTAGTCAAAGGAGATATTTAAATGTACTTATTTACAAGTTTTTATTCTCAGATTAATGGTATAAATTTGAGTTCTTGAAACCCTAGTTTGTGTGGATAATGAAGTTACAAAATAGTTTTTATAGAGAGGATGATTTTTATGCTATATAATGTGGCTCTTTTATAAGGAAAATTATTTTCATAAACATTTATGGTAAGTAGGTTTGTCACTTTGTTTCACAGGTCCTACTTTGTGTTGGTGGATTTAACTAGGTGGAGGTCAATTGAAATTTTCATGGGAAGAAGTGGAATTTTTTTTCTTAGATTGATGAGATATAAAATAAAAAGAGGAGGATGAAGAGAAATAAGAGGAAGAAAATGATGATGATGATGATAATGAGGAAGACTCTATAAATGATGGAGATGAAAAAAAATGAGAGCATAATAATGATGATGAGGAGTCTACAAATTATGTATAAGGTAAGATAGAGGATCATGATGATTAAAAAGGAGAGATGGAGGATAAAGGTTCAAATATTCTAGATCAAAAGAGACATGTTTCAATATTTTAGTTTTAAGGATGTATTCAAGATAAGAAGGTCATTATGTCGATAAACCTTAACAACAAGTATAACTTCATCAACATGGTAGGAGGAACAAAACCATTTACTCCCCCATTTCTGAAAGGACTACTATATCAAATCCACCATATCTATATATCTATTTATAGGGGGTTCCCCCTATATAATTAAACTCTCAAGTGAATGAAATCCAAGATTTTTATATCTAACTCTATATATATATAGAGGGGGGCCACTCCCGACTGTCTATCACTTGAATCTAATCTAATCTATATAGAGAGGAGAGAGGTCAGAGGGGAAAGGGGAAAGGGGAGATGGGGGCCACTATTTATCATTTTTTTGGCAACTATATATAGTTTTTTGGCAACCCCCAACCATATAGATGAGTTGAGTTGACCCTCTATATATATGGGATCCTCTGTCTATATATGGGAGTTTAGATATAAATGATAGGGGAGGGGCTCCCCATAGATAGGGCCTCCAAGTATATTATCTGATATACATCATCTGAGTATCATCTAAAGCTTAAATGTTATTACCCCTGGTCCGATCCAAGTGCCAATTCCATATTCAAGCAAAGAATATCAATAAGGCTCAAGTAGATGGTAAGAAAATTCAAATTTATGAAGATTTGAAGCTCATTATGAAAAAATATATTTTTTAATCATAATTGTATAATTTGAATATAGATGTTGTGGATATGGTTCCTAGATATCCTTATTTAAAGACTTTGGGAACAATCAATATTAATGTATAGAATCAGTTCATGATTTTTGTTACAAGAGAAACAAAATCACTTTAAAATTTATCACACTTGGAAACATACAAATAAATCTCAAGGAAAAGCATAAGGATGAAGTTAAAGATGGTTAATAAGAGCATACAGAAGATTCAAATAAATAAAATGATGAAGAAAAAATACAAGTAGAGAATAATATTTCATCTATTCAAGTGACAAAAGCAATACCAAATACAATGGTGGAAGAGATAGAAGAAAATTTTGATAAGGTTAAATTTTTATAAAAGGATACTAAGGTTGGGGCATATATATACCCACTTCATAATGAGAGGCAAAAATCATGAAGGCATGTAAGTGAGTGTCATAGTAATAATCATTTTTGCTATATAAGGAATCATAAGAACAATCATTATGGGCATACTTGGAAACCAAAATATGGCCATGAATAGAATTATAATAACATAATGGAATATAGAATATGAAATCAATTGAGATATAATTATGGATACACATGGAAGCCAAAGTGGCCATGCATAAAATTAGAATAGTGTAGGGGAATATGGAACATGGAATTAGACAAGGAATAATTATTCATGTCCATATGATAATGTATGGAATTATAGTATCATAATGAAATTTAGAAATAAGGTTGGTGAGATATCACCTACCAAGATCATATATGGATGGTTAGATGATTAGACATAGAGATAAGTGTGCAATGATTTGAAGCACACTCATTACTTAGTTTCTTCTCATGTTTCAAGGATGAAACATGTCAAGGAGGATGTAATTATATGTACTTAGGATATTATATATTAATATATATGGGTTGATGGAGATACTAACATATGCCACACATCTCCATTAGTTAGTTTGTATGGTTCAAATGAGTAACTTGTGGAATTAGTACTTTGGGTAGTGATTCAACCTACAATGGGAGTAAAAGTTTACTTGTCCATTATAAATCATGGAGTATATATAAAGTGTAGACACCCAATTCCATCCATAATTGAATTTTGATTATAATTTAGATTGATTCCTACAAAACATTATAACTTACACCTAAGAATCACTAAATGTCCCAATTTCACCCATGAATCATCCATCAATACTCAGAATCATGTTGAAGCATCCCTATTTTGGGTAATAACCCATACAAAATAATAATATCTCACGGATTCATCCCCAATCACCTTGTGACCTAACAATTGGCAGTTTGTCCTGTGAACCCATTAAGGGCACTTAATCAATTATTAAAAGAGCTAAAATGCTAATAAAAATGAATCAACTAATTAAACTATATTAAATGCTTAGTCAAATTAACCATTCATAATTAATGAATATATAAAAATGGAAATTAAAAAATCAAAATATCAAGCCTTTTCATCATTGCCTTTATGAGTTGTCAAGCTCTTCCAAAAATCTCAAAATATCTAATTTGAGAGCCATGTCTATTAATTGAAAGTAATAATTACATGACAACTTTTAACTTAGTTAGAGTTAGCCTCAACTCACCTAGGGTTAATTTTAAATCATTTAATATTTAAACTCAACCTTAACTCACCTTGGATGAGAGTTAACTTTAAAGGCTATAAACACAAGGCCATACCTATTGATCTCTAACCTATCTTGGTGTAATTTTATATTTCTCAAATAGATGCAAATAAAAATTTCAAGTAATGTTACCATGCCAAATTCATAATCCAACCAACCAAACCAAGGTACCAAATAAAGGTGAAGCAAATGAAGCTCCATTGATGAAGATTTCTTGATGCACAAAACTGAGTAAGTCACTTCAACAAGCCATTTGGAGATCTAAGGAAGGTAAAAGAATGGTTTCCTTTGTGTTCTAGTTGTGTTTCATTTGTATGCTTATTACCTATGCTCCCCCTAGTGTCTAGGCTAGAGATGTCAAGTGTTTAGTGTGTTATTTTTTATTTTTTTATATTGGGATAACACTATACTAACCTCCCTTCTACATATTCCTTGTTCACATGATGGCATGCTTGGTGGGACTCACACCCCATAAAGTTATTCCCAAGGCATTTTAGGACATCCTCCTAACAATTTTAATGTCAAAATCCAAACTTGATGACCAAAAAAGTGGAAATTGAAGGCTCATGGACATTCTACAGGAAACCATGAATTTAATCTATATAGTCATGTTTTTGCTTTCTGAAATCATGATATTACACAATATCATGAATTTACAGTCACAATATCACCTAAACTATCATTATATTATTGTAGATGTCACGATATTACTTTATCCATCATGGTTTTCTACTAACTATTATTTTTTATAGGAAGACTTATGATATTTCAAAATATTACAACTTTATAGTCCCAATATTATTTTAATTTTTGTGATATTTCAATAACTCTTGCAATATTGCATTAACTTCTATGATATTGCACTAACTATTATAATATTGCCTAACTGTCATGGTTTTTCCAATAAATATTTTGTGTTGTAGGGAGAGTTGAATATTACATCAAGAATTATGGTATTATCTTTATGTTTTTTTGATATTGCTATAATAGTTGTGATTTTATGCTGACACTTTGTTTTGCAAAAACTTGTGGTTTTATGTTAATAGTTATGGTTTTACAAGTAGAATCACGGTATTTCTTTGTGTTTCTAAAATTTTTCACTCTATGTAAAACTTTTGAAACATGAGAGCTAATTTCCAAAAGTCATTTTCCCATTTACATTTTTTATTCTAAGCACAAGGACCCCCTAACATCTTTTGTAGGACCCAAAGGCCAAGAAAAGACATTTTTAAACACCCTAAGTTGTAAAATTGGCATTTGAATTTGGTATTTTAAAATATTTTACTTGAGTTATTTTTTATTTTGTTTAAAATTTCAACACAACACCAAGGGGATAAACTTTATGACATATTTTGTTTAGTGTTATAAAAATGAACTCATACTTTAGTTAAATACTCATAAGAGTTTTCATTTTTATGCTTGTTTGTTGAAGTGTTTGTTTATCAAGACAAGTGTCATGTGTATACTCTCTCCCCATACCCTTTAGGAAACTTGGGTGATTAAAAACACTCAATTATTACATTTTTTGATTTTTTTCAAAAGCATGGAAGTAAAGTCATTAAGGTCCTCCCCAAAATCTAAGTGATTTTTGTGACCCCAAAATGACCCTAAAATCCTTCCTCTTTCTTTATTTTCATGCATTTTAGTTTGTGGTCAGGATTTCATCACCTCTTCATGGGTTACCTAAGGAAGTGTTGACCCAAAAATTCATCTCCTAGAATCACTTTAACCCCACTCCATGATAGGGGTATACAAATTGAGGTTGACTTATTGGGACACTTGTTTGAGTGGTTAAGTAAGATATATTAGTAGGAAATCACCTCAAAACATATGATTAACTTAGACATCACACTACACTAATTAATTTATGGATGCAGTGCTTGTGAAAAGGACAAGAAATTTTCAAAACAATCTAGTTAATGTGGGTCTAAATGCTGTGATGTGATCTAGTGTTAACCACACATATAGGACCATTTAAAAATTAATGGAAATTGATAGTTTATATAAACCCACTTGTCATAGACATACTGTCAATGTAGGGTGAGTATCTAGAAGTTCCATGTCACTGTATAAAATCTTGAGAGAAGAGGGGGCCTAAAAACCCTAATTTTCATGTAATTTTAATTTTTGGATTAACAACTTGAATCCTTCTCAAGAGTAAGTATATAGATAAAATTTGATAGTATGAATCTACCTTGTTAGTTTTAGGATTTAAGATGTTACACTTAGGTGTTTATGTTTTTTTCTTTTTTAATTGCATAGTTTTAAGTCAAAAACTATTTATTTGTCATACAAAATCAAAAATGAGTCATGTTTTTCACATCAATCATCTATTTGAAGAGACATTATGCCATCTTTTTGACATCACACTTTGCCTTAGTCATTTTTCAAACTTTTATGTGTATGTTACTTGGTTGGAAGGGGCATCATTACACTACCCATTTCATTCCAAGTATTGTGCCTTAAGAGTTTTTGAAACAAATCATTATACATACCTTTAGGTCATGATATCATTATTACACTACTCAAATTATTTCAAAGACTTGTTACCTTATGTCCAATTGTAAAATTTCAAAACCATGTGTGCCTACTTGGTCTATGCCTAGTACTATCATGCCTTCTATTCTTGTCTATCTTGTTATATATTTTGGGGAACCTAATCTTATAATTTGGGTTATAAATCAGTCTTGACAAGTTTAGATGCAAACATTTATTGGTTTATGCCTATGCCTCATATAATTTTGGCATAGACATTTATCTATCACTTTTGGGTTGTGCAACTTGGACTAATTTCTTGTTCGATTTAAAGATTATCTTTGTGCCTAAAAGTTTGGTAAGTGGTATATCTTCCATATACATAATGTCCAATGTCTTTTTAAAAATAATTGAGTGTATGTTTAAAATTAAATGCCTAGTTTGTGTCAAAGTGTTTAAAATTTATTAGATTAACTATCTTGCCTTTTAAACCTAGTTTGTGATAAGTCTAGATTTTGTGCCTTATTTCCAAAAGACCTAGAAAATTCCCATTTGTTATTAGACCCAATGTTGTTTAAAATTATATATTTTGTGCCTTGTTCCCAAAAGACCTAGTAATTTACCTTTTATTTTATTTTAAGTCTAGTTCTTGTGCCGTGTTTCCAAGAGACCTAGAATCTCACCACTTTTTTTTAAACATAGTCATCTAGCTTTATGCCTTGTTATCAAATACATAAAAACCTTTTTCATTTTTAGACCTAGATTAGAATTTTTTGAAACACTTTTTACCCTAATTTTGACATTAATTTTTATTCATCCACTTGACCATTTATGTAATAAATTTGATGTTTGACATTTGACATTTGACTATTTTAGACCAAGTATAACATTGACCTTTTTGGAGAAACAAAACTAATTTTTAAACCAAGTTAGACCAAATTTAGACCATTTGTCTTTTAGATCTTGTTTTTAGAGTTTGTATAACCCTAGGCCTATATTCATAGAATGTTAGTCATTGATTTGGATATGTCTCATTACACTCGTAGTTAAGCCATGTACAATATAGGTTATGATAATGAAGTCACAAATGATGACTTTGTTCAAGACCTATATGGTGATGTTGTGGTTTGTGGGATGAATCCCTATCCTCCTTACACTACTAAAATTGAGGGAACAAATTCAAGATTTGTTAGCCCACTATTTGGTTAACATGCTTCCATATTTGGCGCAAGACCAAGAACGAACTAGTACCTTACTAGTATACCATCAGTTGTAGAATAAGTTGACAATAAATATATTACATTACTATGCTATTGAAATATGATCCTTATTTGTTTGATCATCACTTAATTGAAAATAAGGATGAATTCTTGGTTAGATCTATAGAGGTAGGGGCCAAGTTTTTAGTATAATTCCCCCATAAAAATTTACCTAGTCTAGTTAGAGTGCCTTTAAACATGCCTTATACCTAAACCATTGAAAATGCCTCTACTAGACATCCTCAAGCACTCATGATGATGTCATATCAAGAACCAAATATGCTTGTAAAAGGAAAGGGCCTCATGGAATACCACTTTATACAAATGTAGCAAGCATATAAAAATTATTTGAATCTAGCATGTAATTTTAATGCCATGACTATATCAAAATCTCCACTCATAGAGTTAGCTCCTTCACTAAGAGTATTAATTGATTTGACCATTCAATAAAATTTGGGTATAGACCCATTTGTGCAAAACACTTTAGTTTGTGACATGTATAATGTCCCATCTATCAAATAAGTGACAATGGCTTCTATTTAGAATAATATGCCAAACATGGTAGATAACATGTAAGTGTCATACAATCCAGGCCAAAGTGGTTTAACTGCACCAAAAAATAGTCTGCAACAACATGTTCCTTTAGTTAATACCATGAGTGGTCCATAAAAGTATGGGGTAGGAACTCTTATATTCCAACCATAGAAAGTTATTTCTAATCCTCAACCAACTGCTTATTCAAGCACACAACCATAAGGATTAAGTAATCAAACATCGACTAGTGCCTTGCTTCTTCAAGTTAGATTACATGCATTCATACCCATTCAATATGGAGTATCCACATATACCATTTCCTCTAGGATATGAACCACTAAAATTTGATAAACATAAAGGTAAAGGAGACCCTACAACCCATTTGATATAATTCTTTGTCGTTTACCAACTAGTGGTTTACAATGAAAATTAGTTACTCCTCTTGTTTCCCTGAAGTCTATCAAGATAGGCTTTAGAGTGGTTCCTTAAATTTATAAAGAATTTTGTATCTAATTTTGATGACCTCTTAGGCAAATTTGTGCAACATTTCTCCTATAATCTTAAACATGATATTTCATTAGTAAATTTGAATCAGGCCAAACAAAAAGTTGGTGAAAGCTTTGAAATCTATCTATAGATATGGAGAGAACTTGTTATTTTCTTCACCCATGACTTATTAGAGAAAAAATTAGCCACTGTGTTTGTTAAAAATTTGCACAATGAGATATCCTATCATCTAGAGCTTCAGTGTGTACATACTTTCAAAGAGATCATCAATAAAGGTTTGTTAATTAAAAAGGCCCTTATTAAAAAAGGGATTATTAAGTTAACATCTTCAAATAAAAATCAAAACCAAAACCAAGTCCAAGTGCAAACATCAGAACCAACCCAGTAACTATGAGAAATAAAAATAATGCAACCATAATAAGAATGTTGTTGGCAATAGAGTAACTAATTTGAATCATGTTTAAATGTTGAAAATACTATCTACTCAAACCATGCCACAAATGTAATTTACTCCTCATCAATAACCTATTTAATAAGCACAACCTTCATAATAACATAAACCTACTCCGAAAATGTAATAACCACTACCTTTACAAACCCCTCCTCTAAGAATAAAACCCACTCCTTAAATCTTTAACAACCTTGGAGAACCTATTGAAGCCATGTTTCATAAGCTAGCCATAGCTAATAGGAATAGTTGGCCAATTTTAAAGCATTATCCTAAGGGTATTCCATATCCAGATTGGTATAGAGAGAATGAGTTCTATGAATACCATCATGTTCATGGGCATAATCTATGCCATTATGTGTAGATAAAACATCTCATTGAAAATATGTTGGAAAATGGTGAGATTATATTGGATAATCAAGCATCTATGTCCAATCAGAACCTACGTATCTACCAAAAACCTTTTTTGTAACATAATAATAATAAAAACCAATAAAAACAACAAAAATGTCTGGACCAATAGCAATAATAGTATCAACAGATGTGGTGATAGCAACAATATCAACATCAATAAAAATAACAACAATGTCAATCAAGTGGGAGGAACCAAGGTCAAAATGATTCCAATAATCAACAAAATTACCACATAGTTGCACATGACTACACTAAAGTTGTAGGTCATATTGTGGGAGGTCATGTTTTAACTATCACCATTAATCTTAGAGCAAGTGATAGCATAACAAGACCATTATCAAACAATTCCAATCAATCCACCTAAGCTAGTAATCCTTCCTTGACTTGGGACCACAAACAAGCATAACAAAAAATAGGGATTACTATTTTAGGACCTTATATTAATAACTCATCATTACCCTATGACCATAACCAAATACACCAATAATTGAGACTTATCCTATATAGACCTTCTCCATCATCATTTTTTAGCAATAATGGTCTTGTATCCAATCTTGATTGTGAAATCATAACTCAATGGTCAAAGACCACCATTTCATGCCTATAACCTACTTCCAACAAACCAATCTAACCCACTATGCTAGCTAGGAAGAAGTCATATACCACTATTAAGAAAAATACATATTATATTGTAGAATACATTCGAAAGGCACCTGCATAAATATCCATTTTAGATTTTATGTACATCTAACATCCACAAGAACATCTTAACAAAACTCCTAGGCCAATCCCAATTTCCTAATAACATAATCCCAAATAAATTCCAAGATTGGTTAGACATATAGCCCCAAACCAATAACTGACCTTTGACCAAAGTGATATGTCATCCCTTGTCCCTCTCCATAAAAATACCCTATACATTAAAGTTGTCATCGTGCATCATAAAGTCAAATATGTCCTCATAAGCAATGGATTAGGCCTAAAAATTATGTCTTTAAAGCTCATCAAGCATATCAAATATATAAAAACCAATCTATAGCTAGAAATAATTATTATCAAGGAATACGACAATCAAAAGTGAGAATCATAAAGCACCATAAACTTGCAAGTTATTATTGGGCCCTTGACCCATGATACACTTTACCATGTGTTAGACCTTACCCTATCATATAATTTGCTCTTGGGTAGACCTTAGATACATGAAATTCATGAAATCCATTTAACATTGCACTGGTGTCTCAATTTATCTCATTCAAGCATGAATGTTATTATCAATAGATATTTTCATCCCTATGAGCTTTGTAAACATTTAGAATCTAAGTACAGATGTTACAACTACTAATTTAGCCTATATCTAGTTCCTAAAAAGGACAAAGACAAATAAATACTTGTCAAATTTTTAGAGGCAAATTTTATATACCTAGAGAGCCTTGACTCATCTTTACATATGCATCCTCTTGAAATGTCTAACCATTTGACCATCTCAACCAATAGCCCAAGAGAATATTTAACCCATGACACATTTCACATTGCCAAACTTTCACAGAACCCCAAGTCCTATGGAAGACCTAAAACTAAACCACCTTGCATGGAATGGCAACAAAAAGAAAAAGGAAAGCTTCATAGTATATCCCCTATCATTTTCACACTGACCACTATCCAAGAAGAGGACTGACTTACCAATGATGAATCTTAGTTGTATAATGACAAATTGGCCAATTTCTACAAAAATTATAAATATCTCATTCATAATCAAATCATGGAGAACTAAGCCTATGATGATGGAGGCCTTGACCACATTAGTAGGAAACTATAGAGCCACTTTATATCACTTGGTATAAAAGAACTTATGGTATTGGATTTAAACCACTAAGGGGACGACCCAATGCATTTTATTTGTGTTCCAACTCTAACATATACTAATGATAGTAAAGCAAAGTTTGAGCATAAAATTTATGAAGACCTTACCAATACCAACCTGTTTGACATGCATGCCATTTGTACCATTACCCCAATTATCTGACACAACTTGTTGTCTTTATATCACCTTCAATTTATAGCTTGGGACTAACAAAGATACATAGTGCATGTAGATGAGTTTGAAAATGATGAGGCCTTTTGTGATTTTCTAGGCCTAAGAGACAATTTTCCATTGGGAGACAAAAAATAAGGGTTCTCTATCAAACTAGATCCTACATCCAATTTTAGAGAGTGGGTGAAGACCCTTATCCAAAAACAAAAGATTAAAAAATTGAGGTCCTAAATTTAAAACATCTTTGAGGTGCTTTTGGACCAAGGTAAAAGTAAAGAGAAAGGTCAGTCTTTTGGTGAAAACCTATTTTAGGTGCTATTAGATGGGGTTATTCACCTTTCCTCAAATGAAGCTTAGGAGACCACCAACAATGAACTTGATTTTACATCTGATTTTAGTTCTGTAGAAAAACATGCCTTTGATCAAATTTCCTAAGAATTCGCTATATTTATTATAACATGGCCATCCCTACCATTGGAAGATTCAGATTCATTTTATTTAGGGGAGTTCAAAAAACTAGTCTAAGCATAGGAATTGTTAGTTCCAGGCCAATTCAAATCATTTCCAACCATTCTATAAGATGGATCAACTCTCCTCATATAAGATACTATGGAATTCAACATTAGGACTCCATATGACCCAAAATGGATCAAATTAGGTGCATCTCTTACTAAGGAGTAATGTGAAGTTTTAATAGCCCTTTTGAGGGAATTTATTGACATATTTGCTTGGGCTTATTTAGACATGCCAGGTTTGGACCCTGATTTGGTTGCACACCATCTTATTTTACATCTTGATGTCAAACCTATGAAACATAAATTATGAAAGATGCATCATCACATTACTTTACTAATAAATAAATATTTAGAAAAACTCTCAGAAGTGAGATGCATTTGACTGATTGAGTATTTAGAATAGATCTCAAATGTTATACCTATTAATAAGAAACTATAAGGATTCATAATCTACACTGATTTCAAAGATATAAATAAGGCATGCCCTAAGGATGACTTTCTTCTACAAAATATTGACATGATAGTTGATGCCAATGGAGTATGAAATGCTTTCACTTATGGATGGATTTTTATGGTACAACCAGATTTATATTTCACTAGAAGACCAACATAAGATAATGTTCACCCCTCCATGGGGAATGTTTTGTTATCAAGTTATGTCATTTGGTCTCAAAAATGCTAGGGCCATATAATGAAGAACCATGACCATCATATTTCATGATATGATGCATGACATTATTGAAGACTATATCAATGATATATTAGGTAAATCAAAGATCTGTGTTGATCATCTAGCTATGATACAAAGAATATTTGAGAGGCTCCATGAATATTAGACCTGACTTAATCCTAAGAAATGTCTTTGGTGTCATGTTAGATAAATTATTAGTATTCATCATTTTTCATAGATGCATTGAAGTTGACCCTGCTAAATAAAATGCCATTATTGAAATGCTACAACCTTATAACTTGAAATAACTCCATAGTTATATGGAAAGATTAAATATATCAGGTGATTCATCTCATAATTAGTTGATAAATACCATCCATTTACACACTTATTGAAGAAGGGTGTCACATTTCATTGGGATATAAAATTCCAAAAAGCCTTTTAGCACTTAAAGGACTATCTTTCCAATTACCTTTTTTATCACCAATGCAAGGAAATCCATTCCTACTATACTTATCTACCAAAGACAAAGCCTTAAGGGAACTTCTAGCTCAACATGAAAACACTGGAAAATAAAATTTTGTGTATTATATAATCTATACATTGGTTGCATATGAACATAACTATACATCGATAGAAAATTATTGTTTAGCTATGGTCTTCGCAACCCAGAAGTTATTTCTAAATGCTATTGTTTAGCTATTGTTACTAAATGCTTAACAACAAGACCATAGTTATTTACAAATTAGATTTGCTCAAGTATCTACTATCTAAGACAACTTTACAAGGCCTCATGGCCAAATAGATCATGATTCTAAGTGAGTTTGAGAGTGAGTATGTAATTAGAAAGATATAAAAGGATAAGTAATTGTAAATCATCTTGTTAAAGCTCTCCTTATAGATAACAAACCCATCACTTTTCAATTCCTAAATAAGTCTATCATGACCATCATTGAAATGCCTCATAAGGAGAAGCATTGAAAGCTGTATTTTGATGGATCATTCACATCAAATGGATCGGGGGCAAGGTTATTGTTTATTAAACTATAAGGGGATATCATCCCTAAATCAATCCATATTATTTTTACTTGTACTTATAACATGGTAGAGTACAAATCACTTATTTTAGGGCTTTGTCAAGCAGTGCAATGGAATATTCAACATCTCAAAGTTTATGGTGATTCTCAGTTAATCATCAATAAAGTTATAGATCACTATCAAACCAAAGATTATAATTTGGTGCCATACAAGGCCATGATTAACATTCTCAAATAGAAAATTACCAACATCTAGTTTGAAAACATACCTAAGGATTGTAATAGGATAGTGGATGCCATAGACACCATTGGTTATTTGATTCATCATACCAACATGGCAATAGAATATTAATTCCTTGTTGAAAATCTTCTAGCACTTGCTAATAAACCTTCAACTATCACTATTATTTATGATATTGTTGATCCTAACTCTATATGGTATTTAGACCTATTTAAATACCTATATGACCATATCATGCCACTAAACCTATCACATAAACAACTAAAGGTATTTACCCACCAAGCCTCATGCTATACCTTACTTGGCCAAACCCTTTACCACCACAACTTTAATGGAAATATGCTTCATTATTTAAATTTGATAGAAATAAAATTAGTTTTATGGGGAGTTCATGAAGGAGTATGTGGAATCCACACTAGTAAGGCCATCCTATCCAAAAAGCTCCTACATATTGGTTATTATTATCCAACTATGATAGTAGATGAAACTGCTTATGTTAAAAGGTATGAAAAATGTCAAAAGCATGCCAATATAGTTCATACCCCAACCAAAACACTAAAATTGATGCTTATACCTTGGCCATTTGCAATATGGGGACTCAATATCATTGAAAATATTAAACCTACCTCATTTGATGGCCATAAACATATCCTTACCACTACCAAATGTTTCACTAAGTGGGTTGAAGTTATACCCCTCATTTACATGATTGAAAAACATATTTCTGAGTTCATATTCAATCATTTCATTTGTCATTATGGTATCCCATATGACATTATATCTAATAATGGTAGATCCTTTAAAAACAAAGATGTCAAAACTCTTTGTGTCAAGTATAATATCACCCAACATTTTCCTACCACATATTACCTATGAGGTAATGGCTAAGTAGAGGCATATAATAAAACCATTATCAACATCCTTAAAAATATTCTTAATGATGCTAGCCATGATTTCCACCTCTAAATATTTTGTACCCTTTGGTCATACTATACTAATTATCATACCCAAACCAAAGCCATTCCATCTTCCCTAGTTTATGGCATTGAGGTCATTCTTCCAATCAAGGTCAAGTTACCTTCTCTACATATCTTGTTGAAACATGTCCTAGATGATGAAGATTACTGACTATCTCACCTATAAGAGCTAGATTTACTTGATGAGAAATGCATGGCTATTGTCAAGAACCTTCAATAATACTATAATAGACTCTATGGCTAGTATAACCAATGGGTCAAACATAAAGAGTTCAATATTGGGGATCTTATTCTTAGAGAAAACCAAAAAAACACCATGATCAAGAAGAATAAGAAAGGCAAATTTAAACCTAATTATATAGGCCCATATATCATTATTGTAAATTATGGATCCATAGCATACATGCTCGCTATACCAGATGGAGATGAATTTAATGAGGTGATGAATATCATACACCTTAAGCATTATTTTTCTTGAGAGACTTGAGTTATTATATATGAGGCTCATTTTTGTTTACCATATTTTCATATTCTTTGTAATGTACCTTATACCATTCTACCATACCTTCCCTATAGACCAATTTTTTTTTACCCTCCCTACCCAACCCTTTTGGCCTTGGTTCCATTCTATAGGTTCTTAAGACTCCTTCAATGACATGTTCTTCAATGACATGTTCATATCAAGTTCCAATTGTTGATTTAGTATTCTAGATAGAGGCAATATTTTTAACCAGTGTGACAGTGGTTTGGAAATTACATCCTTTATTTATTGTTTCATTTCATTATGAGTGCTACTAATTATAAATACCTCTGATAAAATTAGTATCCTACTTCGTACTACTAATTATAACCACAAAATTAGTATCATTGACCTATGCTATTATTTCCTAATTATAACTACCTATGGGAAAATTAAGAATGGCATATTTATCATGAATTGTTGTATCACCTTTCCATTTCTATGCTATACTATGTCATTTGCCTAATTCATGAACTTATTGCTACCTAGTCTAATTCCTCCAATGTTAGGTAAAACTGCAGTGACTTGAGGTCCTAATGGGACTATTTAGGCAACACTTGATTTACGTTGATGTCAGCTTAGTCACCCTTTTCAATAATCTCATCATTTTGTGAGTTATATTGTTTAGTATCTCATCATTCTTGATCGAGTTGAGATGTATATAAAATTTCAAAAACATTTTCCAAATATCTATAAAACTCTAAAAATCAATAAATTATGAAAATTGCTTAGAATTTCTATGAGAGATATAAAGCTGTCAAAATTTTGAGGTTGGGACATCTTATTTGTTTCATTTATTTCTAGACTACTTTAGTATTTTCCCTCCCATTTATGGGAGAAATACATCAGCCTAAGGTTTGTACGAACTATGTAGGCAACACTTGGATACATGGGATATATTAGATTAGATCGACTGCACCTTCCTTTATTTTTGATCACTTCTTTGCCTTAAGGATACTAGGAACCCTCCCTATTTCACAAGTAATAACTTATCCTTTAGTTCCCTAATATTTATTGGCCTATGCCTTATGGTATCACCATTTTGTGAGTTTTTATTATGTGCATTATGTATTAAACTTTGATACATTAATGACCACTTAGATTCTTTTTATGCTTTCACCATTTTACGATTCCATTCTCATGTTACTCTATCACACAATCATGTTTTTGTTATCATCATTATTTTTATATCCCATGTCCTGGGATAACTACATTTGTCCTAGAGTTCATGTTGGATCTTGTGTCAATGGAACTACGTAGACAATGTCCACTTGCCTAGTGCATCTCAAGATAACTTAACTACCCCTTCCCTTTCTTTGTTTCCCCTATTTTATATGTTTGTTTTGTTGTCTCCTATAGCATAGGGGAAATGTATGTCATCTTTTTTATGTCATTTTTTCATTATAGCCTAGGGGTAACCTTATGCCAATTATTATTTCCTTGTTTTCACTAACATTATGATTAACCATTGGTTGTGTTTGTTTCATGTTGTTTTGTTCACTTTAATATTTTAGCTTTCTGTTTATCTATTTATTTTTTTGTTTGCCTATTTGTTTGCTTTCATTTTTGTGCCTTTACTTATTATACCTACATTAATTAGGTGATTCATTTCACATTATACTTAAGTCTATCTATATTCATATGTCAACATTGTCATCATGGTTTTTTATCATTGGTGCATTATTTTCAATTATTTATTGGATCACGTGTCAATCCTTATGCATATTTTAGCTAATTCTCATGGTTTTTTATATCATGATGCATACCATCACATGTTATAGTAAAAATAAGCTCAATAAATATTAAAATAAGTGAGGCCACAGTACTTCTCCTTGGTTACCTAAAAAATTCCCGATCTATCCAAAACATTTCTCAAATGTAGAGTAATTAAATCATGAAAGATTTTTAATACTTTATAGTTCAGATGTGCATCTCTATACGAGTAGGTTGAATAAATTCATATTTTTCCTCTATATCATCTTAATTTTAATATGTGAGTATGGATTCTATTCGTAAGCCACATTTTCCAATTAAAAAAATTATCCCACCCACATAATCAATTATTATAACCATCTTTGGGAAAATCATTGTGTTTTGATCCAAAATGCCATGCCAATGATTATAACCACCTTTGGGAAAATAATTGTGTTTATATTTATTTGGATAATGTTTTTATCTACCCAAATGAGGCATGTTTTCATTTTGTTAATGATTATAATTGACTTTGGATAAATCACTATCTTTTACCTCACTATAATAATGATTATAATCACCTTTGGGAAAATAATCCTTTTTATCTATCCAACTAGGGCATCTCACCATGCCATCGATTATAAATACCTTGGGAAAATCAATATGTTCCACCCACCTTTACCTTTTGATCCTATCATTTTATTTCTTTTGAGGGACCGATCACCAACCTTATTATTGATTGTTCCTTTGAGGGGGAATATAGGACTCATACATCCCATATTATACTTTGAGAATATGTTACTATGCTTACAACTGGCAATGCCTTCCTAAACAGGGGTAAATTGTAGACACCTAGTTTTAGCCACAACTAGATTCCAATTGGACTTCGAACTGATTCCTAAAAAACATTGAAAATTAAGCCTAAGAATCACTGAACATCATAATTTCATTTGTGCATCATCCATAAATACTCAGAATAATGTTAAGGCATCCCTATTCTGGGTACTAACCCATACACAATAATAACTTCTGATGGATTCATGCCTAATCACATTGAAACTTAACAATCAGTAGTTTGAACTATAGACCCATTAAGTGGGGCACTTGTTAAATTTTAAAAGAGATAAAATGTTAATTAAAATTAATAAAATAATTAAACCAAATTAAATTCGTAGCCAAATTATCCATTTACAATTAAGGAATATCTAAAAATGGAAATTTCAAAAATCTAAATATCAAGCCTTTTCATCATTACCTCTATGATTTGCTAAGCTCTTCCAAAATATATCAAAATATCTAATTTTAGATCCATGACTATTAATTTAAAATCATAATTACATGACAAATTTTAACTCAATTGAGTTAACCTTAACTCACCATGTTTAAAATCAACCTTAACTCACCTTGGGTGAGAGTTAACTTTGGAGGCTATAAATACAAGGCCATACCTATTTATATTTAATATATGTTGGTGTAATGTTATAATTCTCAAATAGATGAAAATAAACCTTTCAAGTAATGTTACTATGCCAAATTCATAATGTAACCAACTAATCTATGTTGGCAAGGAAAGGTGAAGTAAATGAAGCTCTATTGATGAAGATTTCTTGATAAATAAAATTGAGCAAGCCACTTCAACAATACATTTGGAGTACCAAAGAAGGTAAAATAATGATTTCTTTTGTGTCTATTTATGTTTCATTTGTATGCTTGTTACCTATGCTCCCCTAGTGTCTAGGCTATAGGGGTCAAGTGTTTAGTGTGTTATTTTAATTTTTTTTATGGACTAACACTATATTAACTTCCTCTCTGTGTATTCATTTTTCACATAAAGGAGATGGATATCATATTAAAGGATCTTGAATAAGTGTTGAGTCTTCTATTTGTTAGAATAATATTGTAAGTGTCCCCATCAAAGTAGAATTGTGGAGTTATTCCTTCCTTAAAGAGCCTTGCATGGTATTATCCTACCATAATAATATTATTCTATTTATGAATATATTACATATTTTGGAATATTGTCCCACCAATATCTCATGTTGTTTCAATATAAATTATATTATGCATAATTATATTATTATATGTGTGGATTTTAAAAGAGTTTACATATACTTGGAATATCTTTAAGGGCCTAGAATGACTGTAGACCTAACAAAGGGTAATCTACACTCAAATTTCAAGATGAAAGGGTTTTAAAGACCAAGCCTATGACATGGGGTATAACTCTCACTAGGTATCAATATAGATAAGTGATTGTAATGATGATTGAAAAGGGTGTATCAAGGATATAATAAGGATGACACATGCAAAGAACTGAAAAAATGGTAACCTATATCCAAGATAGCTGTAAATACTAAACTACTAAGAAGGTGAGTGGTGCAATGGCCAAAAAATGGGTGGTATATACAACATAAGGTAATAAATGGAAATCCTAAGCAAATCTATAACTATACCAACTTATTCAATATAAGAGGGATCATAAGCAAGGATAAATAACACATATATAATAACAATGAGTAAGAAATATCTAATATACTAAGAAAATAAAGGAAATAGAATAAGGATAAATATACATACCTTTGGGTGGACTCATATATGACTAAATCTCACCCTTTAGATCAAGTGGCACATTACAAGAGATTTTTTAGGTTGAAAACCTCAAATGATAATATGAAGACCTAAATATCCTTAGTTTGTGAATCTAAAGACCATGTATACTCCTCAATTTGACTTCTCCTATTGAGATTCAACGACCATAATCAAGGCTAGACCTCTAAGATAAGACTCTACCTCTAACTCCTCTAAATATTATTTGGGAGGAGAAATGTAAGTACAAGTAGAGCAAATGATATAGTTGAAAATATGTTGATTGACACAATACTATATTATCCAAGCATATAAAATGAAAATGGTAGAGACAATTCAAAATTATATCCACTAGGCTTATACAATATAGGGAAAGGTAAACATGAAACAAAATGTATCAACCATACTTATGTAATAGGATATATGGAAGTTAGTAAATCTGAATGAAAAGTAGACAAAGAGGTGAGACTTGAATGTATG
This sequence comes from Torreya grandis, assembly GCA_037957365.1. Taxonomy (NCBI): domain Eukaryota; kingdom Viridiplantae; phylum Streptophyta; class Pinopsida; order Cupressales; family Taxaceae; genus Torreya; species Torreya grandis. Next base: position 4,745,598 of record JARHVA010000318.1, on the reverse strand, counting down.
ATATAATAGTGTACACACATCTCTATTAAGATATTATGATTTGATCCCACCCTAATCTCAATGCACCCTTTAAGGCATGCACTCAAGGATATTGATGCACTAACAAACTTGTAGATACCTTCATTTTTCCACTCTAATTCTATCATCAATTCATCTTAACTAACTCACATTAACACTATTACATTAACTAATTAATTGCACCATGTTAATTAATTAACACCATTTAATCCCACTATAATACCCCATAGATAATTAAGCTAATCAATAATTATTAATTAGTTAATTAATTCCTAACTAATTCCATGCATACATAATTAATATAAATATATAAAAAATACTAATTATCCTCACCCATGTCAGACTCCATGTCATCACTCAGTCAACTTCTTGTTGAAAATGGAAATAAAATCCACTCATCAATCCATATAATTAGTTAATTATTTGATTTAAGACTTGAATGATTTAAAAATGATTTGATTGATTGTTGATTTAATTTATTTATTAGATTTAAAAGCATAAATAAAATAATTCATTGATTATATGGATTGGTAGTGAATTTAATTTCCATTTTGATGAAAGGAGTTGACTGAGTGATGGCATGGATTTTGACATGAGTGGCAATAATTAGTATTTTTATTTATTTATATTAATTATGTGTGCATGGAATTAGTTAGTAATCAATTAATAATTAATAATGAATAATTAGCTTAATTATCCATGGTATGTTGTAGTGGGATTAAATGGGGTTAATTAATTGACATGGTAAAATTAATTAATAAATGTTGTGGTGTTAGTGTGAGTTAGTTAGGATACATTGATGATATAATTAAGGGGGTCAAATTAATGTGTCTACATCTTCCCCTATTTGAAAGGGAATTGTGATTACAAGAGGCATCATATTTTAAAATAATAAAGGAAAAAATAAGATCACAAGAGGATGCCCCCGGTGGCATGGTTGGTTAGGGAGATGCCCCATCAAGAGGGCATGCATGGATGAAAGATGCATATAGGCTCTCAAAATGAGAAGAAAAATTGAAATTGAAGAATTAAGTATAAAATGGATGGGTGGGGGTGGTGAATAAATATAAATTTTAGGAATGGCTATTAATTATGGATAATTACTTATAATGAATGGTTATGAGTGTTGATGTATGATGATGGATACTACTAATATTGCATCTAATTACAAATGTTTGAGCAACATGATATTTACTATAGTATAGGACATGATGTATTGTGATATGGAGAACCATGATGAAATTGTTGTAATAAGTAGTAGTACTAACATAGATGAAACAAATAAGAAAACACATAAATAATTAACAATAATAAGCAATTAAAAATAACACACAAGCTAAAAAAAAGATCATGTGTAGAAACTTAAATTCTACTACAATAGCGTCACATTTAAATTTACTAAATATCAACACTCACCACCATTAATTACTAACTTGACGATTATAAAAAATCTAGATTTTTATCCTAATTATGATACAATCCATATATTTACATAATCCCCCTAATATTGACCCTTTTATTAATTAAATAATTAATTAAATTAATCTCTAATTACATCATGCACCCAAAAATATAAATAAACATTTAAAAATAAATAATAATTAGCTAAGCCACTTCATCATCCTACTCAACCAACCCTATTTAATCCTTTTAACCTCCTTATTTAACCATTAATCAACTTGTTTAAAACTCATTAAGATATTCAAAGGCATTCAAACACTCTCATTAATACATTAAAACTTCCAATAACCTCATCTAAGACATTCTTGCACATTCCAATAAGTTTCATTAAGACATTCAGCTCATTCAATGCCCATTAAAAAAACATGAGCTTTTATTCCAACTAACTCATTAATCCTCAACAAATTTATTGAATACATTTAACCCATAGACTAAAAATACACCACTCATATGTGAAATTATTTAATAAAATTGGATTAAATCTGACCATCCATTTTCCCTCCAAAACATCTATAAATTGGCATTCATTCCTCCATTGTGAGGACCACCACATAAGCTATTAAAATTATCATCCATTATCATCCACTTGAGATCAAATATATAAATAAAATTATCATCTTGATACTAAAATCATATTGCATAGAGGTTTCATTTGAGCAATCACACATCAATTTATTAAGAGCACATCCGAGTTTACAAAGGAGAAGTATCTACATTATTGGTAAGTGAAGGTATGTATTATGTTTTTATCTTTCAAGTTTTATTGGAGGTTTATGTTGAATTTATAATAGAAGGTAATTTTCATTCTTAGCTTCTAGTTTTCATTATAAATTTTTATTATTTACATTATAACACACTTGATGGGATTAATTTCTAAACTTTTTCTAATAGATTTTCATTGGTTTTTAGAGTGTGTTTCATATATTTTTGTTGTATAACATGTTTTTGTGGAGTTTTAAGTTGTTATAGGTACAATATAGTTAGTCACAATCCATATTCATTCTATATTTTTTGAGAAATAACAAAATTATTTGATGGAACAATGAATTTGTTCTATAGAATGGCAAAATGTATAAAATGATAAAATCATACTGTTCATCAGTGAATTCATCTTTTCTAGTGTTTTTATATATGTATACAAATTTCATATATATAATACTAAAGAATGATGTGATTTTACTAAGAAATAATGAGATCTTACTATCTAACAGTGGATTCATGCTAAGTATCGACAAATTCATCACTATCCTTATCTATTTTTGTGTTTTAGGTTTTCTGAATAATAATGAAATTATACTAACAAAGAATGAAATCATATTGAGGAACAATGAATCTAGTATGGGGATTGAAAAATTAATCAAACTTATTATTTTAGTTTTTCCAACTAAACAATTAATTTATCCTATGAAACATTGAATTCATTTTGATATTTGTTGAAGTTGACATGTATCATTTTTTGCATTCTATTTTTAGCTTTTTTTACTAGCAATGAATTCATCCTATACAATAATGAATTGATTTTTGTGTTTGTTATTTACCTTTTTAATATCTTTTATACTTACTGTGTTGACTAACCTTTATCTCCCCATCTGTCAAAGATGTTGTAAAACCTACTAATAGTTTTCTGCAGCACTATAGGCCAAAGAAATAAAATTGAAATAATTTGTGTACTTAAATTTTTATTTAATATTTACTTTTTTTGCATTATATATCTTGTTTTTATTTATTTTGAATTGTGTATGCTCTTATCTTATGTTACAAGGTGATTTAGAGAATTAAAAACAACCCTAGCAATTTATGTATCTCAACAGTCATATTTGTGTATGCTCTTTCCTCACACCATATAAGGGATATTAGAAAATAGAAATAATATGTATTATTTATTTTTATTTATATGGGTTCTATCAAAATTTAATTTAATTACCAAGTGGTATGTCAAATACCATTTACTAACAAGCTATACAAATTCAATGATTATTTATCTTCATTACCTATGCTTGGTTAACTCCAAGGTGACATGAGATGTATTTGACCACCAATACCCAAGGTTTAGACAACCCATTACATGGAATTGAGCCTTAATGTACAAAAATGTATACAAGGACATCCTTGAAATAATCTTAAAAATCCTAAAATATAAACCTTCAGCCATAACCAAGGAGTAGTGCTAAGAAAACAACATTCCCCAAGGTTACTCACCATGCACCTATCAAACTTTAGTTACTATAGGTGGGATACTAGTTGTTACACACCTATATGAGTAGATGTTGGGAATAGAATAGGGGATAAAAAAATCATAGAGTATAATTAATGGACACATGTGTGACTTGCACTATTTTTCATTTTTCATATCTTTTTATATGTATTCAACCTTTGTAAGCATAATAATAGACTTCAAAATGCAAAGAAAACTTCATTTTAGGCATAGTGAAAGGATGGAATATGAAGTGAAAATGATTTGGAAAACTTCATATATTAAACTCAATTATATTTGGATATGGTTCTGATGTGATATAGATTAAAATGTATCATTCTAAAATGGTTTTCCTATGTGTCTTTTATCATTGGTCTCTGTGTAGTGAATACATTACTTTCTTTAATATGTTAATCATAGAGATTATGACAATTGTTTTGATTATATTAAGTCTGTATTTTTATGCATAATAATATTTTATTTTCCTTTTAATGTATATATTCAATCTGAATTATCATCTACTACTTACTTTTGTCACTTTATGCACAAGTTATCCTTGTATTAGTATGTTATGAAGGGTTTTTGTTGGATGAAGAATAGAGTTTGGTAAAACTATGGAGTATAAAATATGGAAACATGAGAAAAGTGTATGATTTTGTCTTTTGTATAAGTTTTTTTATGTATTCATCCTTGTAAGCCTTATCAGGTAATAAAAAAATGCGAAGAGTATTTCCTTTTGTATCTCTAAAGGCTAGAAAGTGAAGAGACAATTGGATTGTAAAAGACTATAAATAACACTTTGATGTAATAGAATATGGTTTGATGTATTGATATATATAAATAGAATCATTCTATTATAGTTTTCCTTTCTTTTTTTATGTATGGTTTATGTGTAATGAGTACTTTATTTTTCTTTAATCTATTATCTAATACGATACTAGTTATGGTTCAACTTCTATTTGTATCTTTTTTATCTTGATTTTTGGTCTATTATTATACATCATAGATGGATTATAATATTTTTATATCTTTTGTGCCTATTGATACTCTACATTATAAAATTTATCCCCGTAATTAGCATATACTAGAGTATTTCTAGGAACCTATGTTAACAATGGTGCATTGAGAGTGGAACCTATTTGGATGAAATATGTTAAGATGGTTGCCAAGGTAAAGAGACATAGAAATATGGCTAGATGAAAGAAAACATAACTTTGTAGAGGAATAATCACAAAGAGTTGGAAAAAATGCAAAGGAGATTATCCAAGAACACATCTATGGCAAAATTTATAATTTTTTTTGGTGTGAATTGCCTAGATTTTTAGCTATGTGGCTAGATAGATTATAATAATATTGATTTAGTCCAAAGAGAACAAAAATTTTAGTCTAGACCGAGGAAAATCTAGAAATACTATCTAACCTAGATACTCATTGGTCCCAAGTAGTAGATTATTAGACAAAGACTATGATTAATGGCTATATCATAGAGTTGATCAATTTTTATAAAAAATCATAAGGAATTTTTTTTAGTGATTACCTCTATTGATCAAAATGTTGGTTGTGGAAAATCCCATAGTGCCTAATCCAACTAACATGGAGTATTCAATTTGGGCACCATGGGAAGGGTACATGTGGGAGAAAGTAGATGGTTAAGAGCTGACTAAAATGAAATTGAACCTAATCCTAAAAAATAAAAGGCAAAAAGAATTAGAGTGATAAGAATAGTTTGGGACTTAAAAGGGAACTATGATAACAAAGAAGGTGGAATAAGACAAATGACCCCAAAGTAACTATGAGTTAGAATTAGAGTAGAAAATAAGTTTCTAGAGCTAGAGATATACAAGGAAAATATGTTAGAGAAGAAAGGGTGTTGATAGAAGATGTAAAAACTACTAAAAGATAAGGGTATGTAAAATATTATAAAGGGCCTAATGAGAAATATGATGCTAGAAGTAGTGATACTGAGGCATATTAGTTAGGAAGTAGAGGTAGATCTTAGTTGAAGGAGGAGTCTTTAGCTGGAACCAGGAAGGAAAGTTCTTGAGAAAATGTTAAAATTTAAGGTAATATTATGGGTTCAAGTTCACAAAAAAAATAAGTTATAAATATATGTTATTCATTTCAAGGGTATGCATACCCTAAGCCCACTTTATTTATATAAGGTAGAAAAAGTAAAAAGAGAGAAGCTGATTTAGGTTGGTTTGATTTATTTACTGATAAGTTTGGAAGGATTAGTATAGAGACCAAGTGGGAATTAGAAATAAATAATTTCCAAGAAGTAAGACTTATTGTTACTCCTAAAAAGAGTAGTTTTAAATAGCCTATAGTCACAGTAAACACTACACAATCACATAATAATGTAACAACCAGTGCGCAAACACCATCAATCATAATTATTAATGATTAGACATCTATAGTAATAACTACTAACCTAATATATATGGATCTTCATGGATGTATGTTTTTACCTTTAATGTTATATGATGGGACTTTGAACCCTAAACAATACTTGGTAACCCATGAAATGAAATGGGTTGTAAAAGGGGTAACTTCAGATGATGTGAATAAATGTAAACTTGTAGGGGCATTGAGAGGATGTGCTTTGGAGTTCATTTTAAAAATAAATGTAAATTAACTTAATTTCACACAAGCTAAAGATTTTCTATTATTATAATTTAAGGTAAAAAAGATTCTAGTCTAGTGATACAAAACCTAAAGGAAATTTGACAAAAATTGAGAGAAAAAAATGGATAATATGATTGTAAGTTCTTTGATTGATAAACACAATCAATTTTATTTTAGAAGATAAAGATAAGTCTTCTTGGTTTGTAGAGGGATTATGACCAATAATAAGGTTTACTATTGTGCAAAACTAGTTCTCCACTAAGGTTTATACTTGGTCTACTATTAAAAGAGTTGAACAAACAGAAGATTATGTAGATCTTCCATTGGTGGGATCAAAATTAGAAGCTATGTTAGATGATTTTATGATTAAGGTAAATGAGATGCATAAAAATTATAAGCCTAAATTAGGCTTATGGTGTATAGAGTGTAGATATGAGGGACATCATAGGAATTACTATCTAACAATTAAAATAGAATTTTGTTAAATTTGTAGGGTAGATGGACATCCTACGTCCAAGTGCCATCTTCTCTAGCAATATATCCAAAAGTCACAGAACATGTACTATAATTTTTTCAAATCTAAAAATCATGATAAGGTAAGTTGTTGAGCCTGACAGGAATTAAATCAAGATATAATGAATATAATCTTCATAGTTATGGTACAATATATACCCACAACAAAGTAAACAATTACAAGACTAAACATGGACATGATAAATATGACTCAAGGTAGTCCAAGAAGGGTGCCTTCATTGCCTTAATAATAAATGAATTATTCACCATAGTACCATATATAGGGCCTAGCAATCTAGAATAATACATTATCTCCCTTGTACCACTATTTTGGTCAATATGTGTAACCCTAAAACAACACAAATATTTAATAACAATAGGCAAATTAGACTCCATGTTCCCCTCAACATCAATATGGGGGATATGATGTGTATATGAATCAACAATGAGGATATATTGGATAATAATCACCAGGGTGGGGATATTAATATAATAGAGGAGGATACAATGGGGGATGTAAGGGAGGATATCGTGGTGGATATCAAGGAGGTTACAATAATGATAATTGGAAAAGTCTACCCCCTATACAATGTTACCTATGTGGAGTGTATAATAATTATGCAAGGAACTATCCCACCAATCCCCAGAGACAAGTTTATTATGTATATTATTGTGTCAAAGTTCAACATCAAACTTAATATTGCCTTGTTCTGGAGAAACAAAGAAAAGAGAACCTAGTGTGTAATGTAAACATGATCAATGCATAACCAAAGGAAAATTGCATATTTGCAAGTCATCATAAGGAAAAAAAGAGTTGAGAAAAGCTTAACTCTTATAAATGCCTCAGGATCATGGTATTATAAAATTTTAGCAAGATAAGTATCATGATCTTGTAATAGAAAATAATTTTATGTATCAAGTTGCATAGTTATTACAAGAAATACAATAGAAACTAGTCTCAGATGATGATAACACATTTATTGATGCTCAAATGCATGGGAAAATTATTAGGATAATGAAAAAATAGGGAATTATGACCAATTTAATATATTGGATGAAACTAATTAGTAAATTATGCACTAAGGATATATCCCAAAATATCATGAACCTCTTACATAATATCTTGGAGTATGTACAATGAGGATAAATAAGGTTTGATAAAGTAGTTTGGTATGTCAAGACCAAGAAGCCTTAAAATGTGGATTCATGAATGGATATTGATTTGGATGAATATGAAATCCAAAATGTAGTATTTGACTTGGAAATTATAATCAATATGATTCACTACTCAACATGGGAAGCCATTGGTCAACCAAATCTGAACTTTAGTCTAGTAACACTGACCGTAGCGAATTATGGTAGAGTCAAACCCATTGGTCAATTATAATATGTTGAAATTAAAGTGGTTAAGCTTAACTTGAGAGGGGATTTTGAGGTCATCAATATAAATATATTAGATACCCATTACCCTACCTTAATCGATAAGAAATGGGCCTAAAATGGCCAAATGACTATTAACACTATGCACAATCAGTTATAAGTGTATCTGAAAGATTAAAATAGTGGTCATACCTTTAAATAAATATTAAAAAAATTGATATATCATTTATAAATATATATAGTCTCCTTATGCTTATGATTATAATAGAATTTTTAAAGTGGGGGCTGATGAAAGATAAAATGTGGTGTAGTCTATAGAATGTCAAAAGTGGAAACCAAGTACTACACATCAAGAACAAATACTAATATTCAAACTTGTTATAAAAAATTCCTTATTTAGGAAAGTTCATATTGAAGATTTTGTTTTTCCTTCATTACATTCACTCAAAATATCTAAGGTAGACTTTATATATAATAATATTACAACTATGATGGATTATACTGAACTAACCCCAAAATGTATTCTACCCTAAGATTTTACATTGTCCATAAGTGGTGAGTCAAACACACATATATTGGATTGGTATTGTAGAGATCATGAGTTGTGACCTTTTCACATGGTGTTCATTTTATAATGCTAAATACCTTGATATTTTATGATAGAGGATCTCAATCCACTCATATTGAGGCTTGAACACCATATACCAGAGGTAGAATAACGAGTCAACACACATAACTATTCACTAAAATAAATTGTTATGACATGGTGGGCCATACATATAAAATCAAAAATGAATTTGGATGATGCTTATGAAATATTGCATTCAAGATTTTAGCTACCAGATAGTGTTAAATCAAAATGGCCTTTCTTTCAAGAGGGTCAAGTCCAAAATTGCACATCCATTAGTGCATAGATATATAGACTACACAAGGAGTAGAACCATGATATTGGGCACACATATTTAGTCATACCCTAACACCTATTCTAACATCTTGGTGTATTTATCAAGAGGTAGAAGAGAAACTAAACATTGAGTGCAACTTCAGTAGGATTTCATTCAAACTTTTATGTTTGAAGATGATAACCCATTAGTACACAATGCATTGCAAAGAATTAAAATTTTTATATGTCATGGATGCATAAAAGATTTAATATATGTTACTGAATCATCCTCTCATTAAGAAGTTGCATAGGAATTGGATCTTGTAGTATGTAATTATAAAGCTAACCAAAAAGAACAACTATTAGTTCAACCATGTAATAGAATAAATAGTGCTCTAACATAATCCATTGATAATGATAGTGATGGAGATCTTGATCTAAAAGGATTCCTTGAGCCACAACATGAAGATGAGCCCAAAATAGTGTAAATCATAAATAAAATGGAAGAGGAGAAATTGTAAAATATTAACATTTTGTAACATGAAGGCAAATGCATTTTGAAAGATACTTTACCTAGTGGATCAAACAAGATATATTAGGAACCATAATGAAAGATCGAAGGAAATATTGGGATAGAATTGGCCCCTAAGCTTATAATAATGGGATATTATTGGGGATAAAAGAAGATATCTAAGGAATTGCATCTATTAATACATTATAAAGACATATTTCTAATAAAATTATCAAAGGTAAAAGGCTTAGATCCATATCTGGGAGTAATACATATAGAATTAAGAGAATGTGTGCATCCTATAAAAAAGTGACCCTACAGACTCAATCCTAATATGAATACAAAATTAAAGGCCAAAATTGATCGAATGCAAGAAGCTAGAATTATTTATACAGTTGGAAAGGTAGATTGGGTGAGTCCCATGGTTCAACCTAATAAAATAAGATAAATTTGGGTGTGTGAGGATTATTATGCACTCAATGATGCTTGTGTTAATGATCCATTTATTATTCCTTTTATAGATGAAGTACTAGAATCCATGGCTGAGTATGAGATATATTCATTTGTAGATGGTTTTAGTGGATATCACCAAATTATGATTGCTAAGGAAGATTATGCCAAGACCACCTTCACTACTAAATGGATATCATTTTCATACAAGGTAATTTCATTTGGTTTAAATAATACACTTACCGTATTTTCTATAGCTATGGTAAATACATTCAAAGACTTCATTCATGATTTATTGGAAGTATATATGGATGATTGATCTATCTTATCTCTATTTAAATGACACTTATCAAAACTAAGATTGATGCTTGAGCTATGTTGAGCTTTGTGAATCACTCTAAATTTAAATGTCTATTCTTTACACCTTTTGGTATCTTGCTGGGCCATTTTGTGTGTAACAATAGAATTTTGGTTGACCCAGCTAATTTTTTTTTAATAGTTGGAATGCCACCTCCTACCAACTCAAATAAAGTGTGCACCTTTATTCATCATACCAGATATTATAGGAAGTTTATAAAAGGGTATTCAACTATATCTATGTCCATGAAGAAGCTATAATGCAAGGATACCAAATTTGAATGGATACCAAAATGTTAAAAAAAATTCGTTGAGTTAAAGTAGAGGTTGGTAAAAACACTCATGTTAGTATTTATTAACTAGAAGAATCCATTCCATATACATGTGGATGATTCTAGCATTGTATTAGGAACTATCTTAGTGCAACCAGGTGAAGGCAGGTTGGACCACCCGAAACATTTTACTAACAAAAACTATTATCAATGGAAAATAATTACACAACCATAGAAAGAAGTAATATCCATGGTGTTTTCATTGTAAAAGTTTAGGAATTAATTATTGGATACTCCTTTTGAGTTATTCATAGATCCTTAGGTATTGTGATACCTAGTTAATAAACCAATGCTAGGAGGATGTATATCAAGGTGGTTGATGATCTTTCAGGAATTCTAATTCTTGATTAATATTAAGCTAGGATAGGAGAATGTAAGACCAAATCATCTTATCTAAATTTACAATGGGGAAGAACTAGATAAAATTTAATATTAATCCCTTGATGCACATTTATTTAGAACTTCTGTAGTTCTTGATAACATGGAGGACATTACAAATTTATTGGAACAAGGAGCTTTTCCTATACATTACATAGAAAGGGATAATAAATAGATGGTTACCTGAGCCATATTATCCCATTATAATATTCCATTCACCTATGAGCATAATTATAATAGACCTCTATAGGTCATTTTTAGTAAGTTTCAAATATGACAACGTAGATTTTCAAGCTCTAATGGGCTTAAACAAGACTATGATGAACTGCCTCTTTGAAATGAAGTTTTTAGGCCCTATTAGGGACATCAATGGATATAAAATACTCAATAAACCCTTGAATTCATTTGATAACACTCATAAATAACTCATGTCATGAACAAGCATTTTTTAGGGGTATTTGTAGATTTAAAGAGTTGTCTTATAAAGATGAAGTGAGATGAATCAATGAAATTGAGTTTAGTCCTAATAGGCCTAAAAGAAGCTCTAGTGGAGTAAATATACATAAATAATATTTCATGGGAGAATAAATGAAATATAATATGATCATAAAGGACAAAAAAAGATCAAATTCATCCTTGAAGTGACAAACCAATAGCATAAATATTTACAAATCCAAAGAGAAGGAGATGCATCATGGTGAAGATAAAAAGTGTCTCTAAGCTAAGATTAAGGCATTTGAATATTATCCCAACATTATTTAGTACTCATGTAGAGTAAACTATCTTTCATGTCAGATTTGAACCTTCCAAGTGTGCATAATATGATAAAAATCAAGATAGTTTATTGCATATGAAATTATAACTCCCTTTCCAAGAAGTGATCAATTTTAAAGGGTGAGTGGAATTAAGAATGAATAAGAACTACTATGAGCAATATCATGAGGTCATAATATATCAAGTTAAAATTTTTTTGAGAGGAAGAATGGAACTATTTTTTAGATCCTTTTATTGTTTTTAACTACTCCATGAGTGCTTAGTCAAGAATCATGAGATTCTTTATGTCCCTTCTCTCTCTCCTCTTACATTTTATGTTATATATAATGCCTTAAATGGCATTGTATGCATCTTTCCACTTGAGTATAGAAAGTCCCTACTCTTTTTTGTATGCCTTTGATCAATATATGACTTATTTTACCTCTTCTTATAGCTATATGTAGTGTAAATCTTTTAATGGTTGATCTAATCGAGTGTAGATTGAGTTCACCTTGGTTTATTGTCTCATTAATATTACCTTCATGCAGTTTGATTCACTATTTTAGGTTGTAGTTAGTGTCACTAGGGGTCATATATGGATTAGAAGTGGAACCAATATTCCCTCCTAGTATTATAATGCCTTACCTCTCTACAAATCAATGATGTAATAGGTTCAATTTAGGATTAGTATTGTTCATTCAGTCTTATAGTTTATAGTTTACATGAAAATGAGTGGTAGTGGTCATGAAATTTGGTGCATCATCTCTAATTTAGTTATTTTCTGTTATCTCTCTCCTTTTATCTTACAAGCAGTAGGTTTAGTATTAGTTTTAGGTGATACATAAGGGGATCTATCCTTAGTCTAAAGATTCACCTGAATAATTAGGCCACCCACAACCTAGAGGTGTTTCCATGCCATCATATAAATTAGAAAAGATTGAAAAAACTCCTAAAGGGTGTAATTTAGATTGATAACAACACCCTCAAATAGGGACCCAAATGCTTATGAAATAAAAAATAGATATGAAACCAATGATGATGTTATGAATACCTATGATTCCATGCACATCATTCAAGCCATTTCTCCAAGTAATCCCATAGATCCTATTATTTCATAAATAATTTCCAATAATTCTCATCTTAGTTCTAAATTTTCTAAAGTAAATAATGTATATATCCATGAACTAATTTCCTTATCATTAATTCAAAAGCATCTTCCTTGACCTTTACTATGCAACTTGATCTTACTCACCCTACTATTATAGATCTAATATGTACCCATAGGAGGAGTTATTTAGGATCCCTATAACTAGGACATAATATTGGGATAACCCCAAGATATGGGTCACCTATGGTGGGGTTAAATCTTTGGAAAAGGTTGAATTAATTCTAATGGATCACCTAAACTAATTATTGCATTGGGAAAAGGGTTAGAAAGAGGGAAATAAGGCTCCTAAAAAATTTAACCAAGTGATGCATCAAATTTAAATGAGGATCTCATAGGCATGAAGTAAACACTGAAGAAACACAAGATAATACTAGCTCACAAAATCTCACAATCTAGCTAACTACATAATTATTTCATGAACTAAGTTCAAGAAGAAATGAATGAAAATAAAGAGGAGTTCTAAGACTCACACTGATATCACATCAAAGGTATAAAAAACACTAATTTAGACCTGAAACTAACTTGAAAACACCTATAAATGAGAAATAAATAAGGGCCATGGGTATGGAATATTCTCCTTCACAATGTTCTAGTGCCAAACTTTTCTACAAATAATTCAAAGGGGAGAGATAGGCAAAAAAATATTTATTGCTTTAAGAGGTCATTCATATAAATTTTGATAGGGTCTAGCGTTATCAAAAATGAGAGTCTCTGCTCTTTTAGAAATGAGAAAAGTTACAATCAAAAGTGAGAGAGAGGCTTTTTTAAAAATCTAAAAGCCTTTTCAAATGGGAAATAATGGGGTAATATAGAGAAAGGGGGGAGAGAGAGAAAGAAGCGTGCATCCATCAATGAGCTATTAAAGATCATTAGTTAAATTATCACCTATTTTAATGGTTTCCCCACCATCCCCTTTTTTAATTAAGACTAATATGTCATCATCAAGTTAACCTGCATGTGTTCTAATTGACTCAAATCTTCTCGTTGGCTGAGAGATGTACTAGAAGACAAGGATCAATTTTTATCTTATGATGATCCATGATATACTTTGATGAATAAAACACTATAAGGGTTTAAAATAAAAATAAATTCTCCAACTACTTTTTCCAATTTTACCATCCTCCACTTGTCATCATTATGAGGACAAAATGCTCATATCATGAACTTGACGGAGCCATTCCATGCATGCTTTAAGTGGTAATTTATCAAGAGTATGGAAATGTCAAAGGATGAGATTCCCTTCTATTAATTGCAAATATCTACCCCCACTTGAGAATCTGAACCTGGGTCTACCATATTTAAAAACCAATCCTATTTATTGGTTTTCCTATGGTCTTAATATTGACAAATGAAGCCTACTAGGTGTTTGATCTAGATTTGATAACAGTTGCACCTATTTTCTAAATTAGGTTGAAAAGACCTATTTTAATTTTTTTAATCTTTAATGGCAACCTTCAATCCTTAAAATGTCTACTTAGTTCTACTTGGATCATATTTTAACTCTACTCTATGTATTTGTTTGCCTTGGTAAAAAATCACTTATTAGACCTTCACTAGAAGTCCTTGAGGCTCGCCTTTGCTCATTGGTTATCGATATCAACTAAAACCTATTAAATTATTGAACTTGATCACATTTTTGATACTCATAAAATTATTGAATGTATGCCATTGATCTACTTGTACCTACTAACTTTGTCTTTGCCCATTCATAATTAGATTTGATTTTACTCTTGAGATCACACCACTTATCACTTACGCATTCAGCCTGGGGATACTTTACGATATTTTAACTCAAATGGTCATTTCATGAAGCTTTAATTTAACATTTACATGAATTTCACTAAATATTTGAAACCCAATGGTTATTTTTCATGGCTTAAACTTTGACATTCACACATTGGTATTTGTTCTGCTAGATCAACTTCTCTGAAAGAAATAATTTCCCTAAAACAAAAAATTCTATCAGAGTTTTTGTATTAGGAATTTTGTTTCAAATAATTTCCCCAATCTTTTATTTTGGACACTTCTCCTGACTCTTTTATTTCTTTAGGATTTTTACTATAGACAATTTTCCCAAAAGAGTTATAGCACTTTCCTATGGATAATTTCCCTGAAATAATTCACCTTAGAGATGTTTGTTACGAAATAATTTTCTCAAAAGAATTCAAGTCTTTAGGATCTTTCCTCAGGATTTATGTCTTCATGCTTTTGTCTTTGGGATTTTTTGCCATATAAATTTTGTCTGAAAGAAACAAGTCTTGGGGAATTTTGTCATGGATAATTTCCCCAAAAGAAATAAGTCTTTGGGAATTTTGTTGTGGACAATTTTCTTGAAAGAATTCATACTTATATTTTTATTTTGGAATAATTTTCTTGAAAGAATTAAGTCTTCAGGACTTTTATATTGAACATTTTTCCTAAAAGGATTCCAACACTTAGCCAAAAAACCTGAAACAATTTCCCCAAAAGAAATCTTAGCACTTAACACTTAACCAAAAAATTTAAAATATTTCCAAAGAAAGAATTAAAATTTTAAGCCTACAGGCTCTTTTTGGACTTGTGTGAGAAACTGTAATTTAAACCTTCAAGGTTATGATGATTTATCTGAGGCATGTGAAAACTTATTTCATGACCTTGAACTATTTGGGCACTATGAAACCTATTCAGGCCCTTCTCTTTATTACTCTAAACCAGTCCCCAATCCTTCTCCCCAAAGATCAACAAATTGCACGTTAAGTTAGCTTAAAGTGTTTCAAAATCTTTACAACATAATGATATTCTCTTTTCTCTAGATCCTTCACCCAATAGGAACTCTACTTGACCAAGACTTTTCTTAGCTCTTCAATACCATAGACCCCTCCATGAAAAGTTTTGTATGTAGGCCAAAATTGGCCAAATTTTTTGGTGACATCCTAGGGTTGTATACCTTCTATGCAAGAGATTGGTTGTCTTAATTTGATCCATTGGGCATACAGAGTCAATTATTTGTCCCAGCTGAGCTGAACTTGATAGAAAGATATCCCTTTTTAGAACCTCTCTTGAAGCAATAAGGGCAAAAGAAACAAAAGAAAAAACTGTGCCCAAGGCACTTATTAAAGGAAACCCATAACATAAAATAAAAAAAATGTGCATAAGGCACTTAGAGGAAAACTTAGAAAACTACCCTAATATATATAGTATATTACAAAGGATGCAAATTCTTATAATAATAGGGATTTAAATGAATGCCATTGACTGGGATGGGTAATACCTCTCCATCTAGTTGATCAAGATGAAAAGCATCATGTTCTTTACATCCATAGATCAAATATGGACCAATCCACAAGCTATAAAACTTGGTGTGGTTGCCTAGATTGGCTTTATTTGAGTCCCATTTGATCACTAGGACCCATTTTCTAAAGTACTTTGATATAGATCTATTATCAAAGGATTTATTAACTTGAGCTTGACGTGACTCTAATGCCTTCATTTCAAGGTTCCTAGTTTTTTCAAGCTTCATGAGCTCTACCATCCTCACTTCCATAGGTTTACTCTCTGCCAGTTCCAGCTGATGAGATAAATCCAAAGTAGGTAATTCAAGAGAGATAGGAAATATGGCCTCCCTTCCATATATTAGGACATATGGAGAATTGAAAATGGCAACTTTTGGAGTCACTCTATCAGCCCATAGGGCTGTCCTTAGATTTGTATGCCAAACTCTCTAATTATCTTGCATAGTCCTCTTGATAATTTTGATCAAGTTCTTGTTTGTGGACTCTACCAATCCATTGCCTTAGGGATATTAGTTGGAGGATGTGCTGAGGTAGATTACCAAATTTAGTTCCCATTCATTTGTCCTCATGCCAAAAAATTCTAAGGAATTATCTAAAATTATTATAGCTGGTACATTAAACCTTGTGACTATGATATCATAAAATTACAACAGTGCAGTTTTATTATCTTCTTTAATGGAAATTTCTTCTACCCATCTAGTGAAGTAATATTTTATAGTGATCACCCATTTATGTCCTTCACTTGAAGGTGGATTGATCATTCCTATGAAATCTAGACCCCACTATATGAAGTGTTGATCCACTTGAATTAGTTTGAAGGGAAGAGCTACCAGCATTTGTTTAACTACAGAGAGGGAACATTTATGACATTTTATTATCTATGCATAGGTATTTTTGAAGAGGTTGGGATAGTAATAACCAACTGTCATTACCTTTGTTGTTATTCTTTTTGGAGCAAAATGGCCTCGTACAAGTCCATCATGAAATTGATCCAAGAGATTTGTCACTTGATTATCATAAATTCACCTAAGAAGTACTCCATTGATGTCCATTTTTAAAATAACACCATAAACTAATGCATAAGGTATGAAATGAAGTCTAAAATATCTTCTTTTTGATCTATCTAAACCTTGAGGGCATTCTTCTATCATCAAGAAATGTGTCATGTCTTGGAGATAACTATTATGAAGTGGAGGTACATTTGTTTGTGAGTTGTATTGTGTAACCAAAATAACTTCTTTGTCTTCTTAAATTTCATATACCATATGATCACATAAGACTTTGCCTCTAAACAAATTTGTGATTTTGATCTCCACATCATACTCCATAACCTTGGTAATCCAGCCTGCTCTTTTCTCATTCAAATCCTTATTAAGGAAGAAGTCCCTAACTCTAGGATGAGACGTTATAAGATGAATATTTCTATTATAAATTATTGGCCTAAAATTTTTGAGGCTTATTAAAGCTACAAGTACCTAATTTTCAATTAAAGTATACCTCATCTCATATCCTTCCATCCCTTGACTAAAAAAGGCAATTGATTATTCAATTCCTTCACCATTCTTTTGCATCAACATAGTTGATATGTTTTCAATATTGGTAGAAGGTGTACAATATGAAATCATTTAATAAATCAAGATTCATGAGTGAGGGTACTTGGGAAATGGCTTGTTTGATGGCCTCAAATGTTACCTTACCTTCATTTGACCAAGTGAACACTTGGTTATTTTTCAGCATGGTGGTGATAGGTTTGACCAAATTTTTAAAACCTGGTATAAACCTTCTCAAAAAAATTATTTTCCCAAAGAAGCTCTTAATGTATTTCTTGTGCTTAGGTAAAGAGAGTTCTAAGATAACACTTATCCTATTAGGGTCAATGGATAACCCTTACTTTGAAACAATGTGACCCAAAAGTTTGCCTTCATGAATAGTAAAAACATATTTCTTGGGATTTAAAGAGATCCCATACTCTCTACATATTTAAAATATCAACCTTAGATGACCCATGTGCTCACTGGATTTCTTGGAGAAAACTATGATGTTATCCAAATAGACTAACACCATTTGATTTAGTAATCATTGAAATGCCATGTCCATTTTTATTTGAAAAGTTGTTTCTACATTTAAAAATAAAAAAGACATCTTTTGGTAAGCATATGTGGCCCACTTGGTGGTGAAGGCAGCCTTATATTGATCTTCTTCTCTTACCAATACTTGGTTGTACCTTGAATAACCATCCAAAAGGGAAATATGTTTTGAACCAGAAACTATATAAAGGAGTTTCTCCATGGATGGTATGGGGTAATGATATTTCAAGGAGACCTTATTTATATACCTAAATTCAACACATAATTTGATCTCCCCACTCTTCTTCCTAATAGGTACCAAATTGGCTACCCATGAGGAGTGTTTAATGGGAAAGATGATCTTGGACTCAATAAATTTAGTTAGCTCTTTCCTCATAAGCTCTTTAAATTTTGGGGTTTATAGGCCTCTACTTCTACATGATAGGATTGGAATTAGCCTATAGTTCTATAGTGTGTTTGGATAGTTTGGGATCAAAGCCTCTTAGGTCACTATATTCCCAAGAAAAGATGTCTAAATATTCTTTACAAATTTATATGAAAATAAGCCTTTTAGCTTTAGTGCTTACCTTTCCAAGCTTGAGGATCTTATCCTTAAGGATAAGGACCATTTCATAGTTCTCTTCATTAGTTGACATCATTGATTTATATTTTCTCATATGGTCCCCTTCATGAAAGAGACCTTCAAGGGTGACAATCCCTTTGGGAAGCTTGTTATATCTCAACTAAATAATTTGCTCCCCATATTGATGTTTAAATTTTTCTTGGTTTATGGAGGAGAACTATGCTTCCTCCTACAAAAAATAGGCAATATTATTATCATTTTAAAATACATACCAATGAGATTTATTATTTGGTACTGATGGTTTTACCACCACTTTAACATTTGGTTATACCTTGGTATTTTTTAGCTCATTTGGGATATCAAATTGGGCTCTCATAATTGCCAACCTATCAACATGCTGATTTTGATTCCATGGCAAAACTTAAATTTTGAAGGCCTCAAAATCTTCAAGAAAATCCCACACCCTATGTTTTTATGACCTCATCAAAAGATTCTTTATGATATTCTAGCCTCAAACTTGGTGCACTATCAACTCACTATCCCCATAAACTGACAACTATTTGATTCCTCTCTTATTATCTAATTGAAGGCCATAGATAAGGCCCTCATACTCTATTACATTGAAAGATCAAATGAATTGGAACTTGTAAAAGAGAAAAACTTGTCATTTGAGGGGAATACTAGCATTGCACCTGGACCCACTCCATGTTTTCTCTTTGAACCATCAAAGAAAAATTTCCATAAGCCACTAGGGTCTTCTTTAGGTCTAATGAGGGATGGAATAGATTGATTCTCTTCATGTCAGTAGTAGACACCCATGTCCCTTTATTCAACACCTTATAAGGGATCAACCAACTGACTATCATTCCATAATTCATCAAAGAACATATCTGGTATCTCTTCAGGATGAGTGTTTAGCTCTTGACCAATTATAAATTCATCCTCATCAAGGATAGTGTAATTTAGGTTTATAATATCTATCCCATAATGCTCTATGTGCAATTGTGTAATGAGATCAACCTTGTTTGATACTTTGGTCCCATATCTTGTTTTGAATGCCATGCATGACCAGTTTACTACAAAATAACATCTAATATTTGCTATGAATTATCTAGATAGGCATAGTGAAAAATGAGGAGGCACATTAATTATTAGTACATTTTAGACCACTAAGACACTAAGACAAGAATACAGGGTCATGTTGTGGTCTATAATGATACTAGATGGTTTGGTAGAAGAACCATCAAGCTGTAGCACTCCTTTAGACTGGGGCTCATGTTTTAGACCAAGAGAATCAACTATAGACTTTGGCATTACTGAGGTTATAACCCCATTGTCTACCAAGAAATTGTGCACTAAATATTCACTAATGATTACTAAAAGGTAGAATGGAGGAGGTTTGACCACCCTATTCAGTTATCCTTTATTAGACCCTTTGGTGGTATTGGTGAAAACAATAATCTCTTTGACTGGTTTCTTTCTAGTTGTTGTGACATTAATCTTTGACAAAATTTCTTGGAGAATATCCACCTGACCAAGCATGGAAATCACATCCCACATTAACACACTTACATTATATTTCTTCATTTGTTCAACAATGTTAATGGGTGAACCACAAACTTTTGGTTGTGCTTTGAGAGCCACCATTATTGTTTTTTAAACTTGTGAGCTTTGGGGAACTAAAATATTTATTTGATTTTGATTCTTTAGAGGTAATGGGACATTTGGAGTGGCAATAGGTTCACATGGATTTTATAGTGAAGGAGTAATGATAGGAAGATATTTGACTATTTCCTGTTTACCATCTATATTCCTTATTTTAAATCTTGTATTATCTACCATTGGGATGTAGGATTAACTAGAACTAGCCTACTGGTGGATGCATAACACTCATCTTGATCATAATTAACCATTATGGCATCCCACTAATTTGGTCCCTAATTAGACCCTTGACTTTGTGGAGGTTCTTCTAGTTTTGTCATCATTTGGACCTCTATGTTTTGATCCATTAAGGCTTGATTATACCCATAACTTTCACCTTAATGCCATTGCTCATTTATATAATGATTGAATTCAGTGTTTGGGATAATGGATTGACCAAAAGACTGATTCTAAGGCAAATTCTCCTAAGCTTCTTGAGAAAAATTATTTTAAATAGGAACCAAAGTGGTAGAGGTGCTTACAACATTTGGATTATAGTTTTTTTGCCTAACATAGTTAGGTTGTCCTTGTCCTTGCCTCTGGCCTTGGAAATTTACTTTATAGGGTGACATATTTCCTTGATAAGACTATTGTTGAGGTTTATAAGAAAATTGATAGGGATTGTTAAACCGAGCTTGCTGCCTTTTCATATTGAACAACTCATTTCCAAAAGATTGGAACATGCTTTTAACTCTTGAAAATTCTTGTTGTCCAAGGAGTCACTATATTGGGTAGTGGAAGCCTTTTCCTACTTTGGTGTAAGTATTAAAATAATTTTTGGCATAGGAGGAATGACATCAAGTGGAGGGATAGAAATAGGAGGTAGTCTAATCTTAGGGAACAAAGGCATTGGTGGTCTAGGTGTAAGCTTACTATCTTGAACTATACAAATTTCCACTTTGATAAGCACCTCATAAGTAATTAGAAGTATACTCCCTCCCACATATTATATCATTACTGCTATATCATTGTTTAAAGCCTTTAAATAGTAAAGGAAGGCAAGTTAGGGGTTAGTCTGATAGAAAATATAATTTTATCCCAAGTATTTGAAACCTTGTGTTGAATTCTTTCATGAATTCATGGGGAGCCATTTTAATTGTGGTCAGTTGCTCTACCATTGACAAATGGTCACTTTTGTCTGCAAATATTTTACATAATGCATCCCCTAATTGGTCCCATGATTGAATAGAACTAGCAACAAGGCCTCTATACAAGTCTATGTTTTTTCCCTTAAAAGAGATAACTAGTATTTTGATGGTTATATTTTACACAATGACATTATGAATATTAAGAAAATGGCTATCCATGAAGTGTTCATAAGGAATGGTAGATTGGTCTCTTATGAAGTAGGGGACACTTTTAAGGGATGCTACTGGAATGGGATCATATTTTGGTAGGTCTAGATGAATCTAACCATTAAATCCCATAAATGGAAAATCTCTTTGAACAACCATGGTAGGGAAATGGGGTAAAAAATGTCTTCTTATGGAGGTAAGCCTTGCGATAGGTTTGAGAGGAAAGTTTCCCCTAAAAGGGTATGTGTTAGCAAACCTTAACTTCTTAGCTAAATTTAAAGGAAGCTTAATTAATTTAAAAGGAAAACCTCTAAAAATTGATCTTTTAGTTACCTTTGGCATGAAATTATGCTACTGGTGTGATACTAGATTGAGTCCTTTGGAGTCTTGTTATTTGGAGTTCATAAATACTATTGCATGAATATTATCACTACTATGAATTGATCAAACTAGCATCAAACTTTATCATCATTATTCAACGTGTTTTTTGTCCCATCAAGCATGCCATAAATTGTTACAGCTCTAATATGCACCCATGGGAGGAGTTATTCAATATCCCTCTGACTAGGTCATAATATTGGGACACCCCCAGGCTATGGGTCACCTATGGTGGGTTTAAACATTTGGAGAAGGTTAAATTCATTATGATGGATAACCTAAAATAATGATTACACTACTAAAAGGGTTATAAAAAAGGAAATAGGGATCTTGAGAAAGTTAACTAGATGATGTACCAAATTTAAATGAGGTTGTCATAGGCATGAAGTAAAAATTGAGGAAGAATAGAACAATACTAGCTCACATAATCTCATACTCCAGCTAACTGCATAAGTATTTCATGAACTAGGTCTAGGAAGTAATGAATGAAAATAAAGAAGAGTTATAAGACTCACATCAATCTCACATCAATGGAAAAAAGAACACTAATTCAGACCTAAAACTAACTTAAAAACACCTAGAAATGAAAAATAAAGGACCATGGGCATGGAAGATTCTCCTTCATAATGTCATAATGCATGGATTTTTTTACACACAATTCAGAGGGGAGAGATAGGAAAAGAAAATATTTATTGATTCAATAGGTAGTTCATATAAATTTGATAAGGTCTAGCCTTATCAAATATGAGAGTCTCTACTCTTCCATAAATGAGAAAAGTT